>CM057338.1:112420532-113649923 GCA_030015575.1 Agapanthus africanus | reverse complement strand
CCTCTAACACCTATCGTTGTAATCCTTCAACGATGTTAGAGAGGTGATGAGTCCTGACGACCATAAATTAAATGGATTACGTCAAGTTGATCTTAGTCCAAAACAGGACTAACGTATCCTTGACGAACGTTTAAGTTGATCTTAGCCGCAACGCGACTAATGCATCCTTAAACTAAAAACTCCAAACCCAAATCTAAGTAAATACGGATTTGGAATAATCCACGCCCTACGGGCGACGGCATTACTCAGTCTCCGTATACAATCCACGGGCAGCCACAAACAAAACAAACACACACGACACGAAGTGAAATTCTGGAGAAGGAGAAAGTTGTTACCGCAAAGCGGTAGCGTAATTAACTGCAGGGGCTTGCGCCTGCAGGGAAGAGCGTCCCCACAATCAAAAACCCCTCAAGCGAGGGGGAATCTGACAAAGTCTGCTACATCGGCCGCATCCGTCTAAACCTTCGATACACGGTGCCATAAATCAACTTGGCATCTTCGAAGAGGTGGACGGATAAAAACCAAATAGCATCTGCCCCGAACCTCAGGCACGTGACGTCCTAACGTCGCAGGCCGCCGTTCGGAGGGGAACACCTAGGATTTCTCCTATTTATAAATAGGAAAGCCAGAAGCCAAATTAGGCATGCCTCTTTTTATTTTCTAGATCTAAATTTTAATTTCATTGTAATCGTTGAAGAGGTATCAATAAAGTAAGTTTCTTTTTTTCTATCTTGCATTTTTATCTGAATTTAATTCGTGCAATTTTTTATCTGCCTTTTATTATCTGCAAGTTAGATAGTTTATTAAAAAGAAAAATTATAAAAATGAATGTTATCAGTAATTTCCTAATGAGTGAGTAATTCCTCACTTGTTAGGGTTAGGATAGGAAAGGTTTGAGAGAAGGAAATCTCTCTCACTCCTTTCTTTGCCAATTTATATTTTAAAATACGGACTCTATTGAATCCAACCACACACCGCTCACTACGGCACCCTATCCTACATGATAGAGGTGATTCCCTAGTTAGACCGATTGTGGTTGAATTAACTGGAGGTTAGGGGTAAGAGCCAAGAAAGGACGGACAAGGACCAAAAGGAAGAAACTGAGTTTCTTCCTAGTCGTGCTAATCCCCTTTGTTGATTATTACCCTAACACCTATGTTTTTAATTAGGGCATTAAAAGCAGTGAGTAGAATTTCTTTTCCAAACTAACCTAATCCTAACCCTAGCAAGACTTTAAATCAATTTAATTTCAATCTTAGATCTTGAAACAAAACCTACCAAAAATAGGTCTTAACTCGTAAGAACTTAAAGAAAGACCACATTTTCCCTGTGGACCGACCCGTACTCAACCGGCTAGCTACTAAGCGACACCGTCTCGATTGCCGTATTCTTAATTTTAAATTTTAAAACGCACACGCAAAATCTCTAACAATCAAATGGCGCCGTTGCTGGGGAGACGGCAGTCTCTTTCTTTGTGTAATTTCGGGTTAATAATAATACTAATAAAAAATTTAAAAAAATTATAAAAAATTGAAAAATTGAAAAAAAAATAAAAAAAATAAAAATCATCTTGTTATTTTTGAAAGGTTTTTGTGCAAGTGTGCAGGTTTGGAGCAAACACTGATTCAGATCTGGAGCAAGCCCAGTGAACAAATACAGAAACAGAGGATCTGAACAGACAGAGAAGAACCAAATCAGCACAGAGAAAATTTCTGAAGATCCAAACCAGCTATTGAACCATGGAACCGCGGTATAAGCAGGGGTTTGACCGTGGAACCGCGGTCAAACAGATAACATCAGCTGTTTGAAAACTCTTTGTGAGTATATTTTTTCTCCTCCTAACCCCAGAACTCTACTGAAATTTTTTTCCTGCAGGTATTCTTTGCACATCAACTTCTTTTCCCTCTCCAATAAATTGTTTTTGTGCAGGATTCTTTGCGCTGCCAAATAAAAAAAAATATTTTGCAAGTATTTTAGATTTTTTGGTGTGTTAACTGCTTTGCATAATTAATACGGACTTTTAAGGGGTTATAACACCAATTCAGATTGGGTGGGGATTTCATTACCCTTCCTAAGACCCCAAAAATCACTAAAAGCATATGCATCACCCTTGAACTAATTAAAAAATATCTAGACTCAGCCAATTAAGGACTGTCGCGCTCATTAGGACAAAGGAAGCTTGTGGGCATTCAGTCGTTTATCTAAACTGACTTTGTGGTGCCTAGGCTAGACAAGTGAGAAAGGTAACTTTAAAAGGCCCATCTCACGGTGATTCGTGAGCGGATCCCTCCGTTCTTCATTTGTGTTTACCTGGCCACAATTGGCAGTGAAGAGGCGATTTGAGGGATATCTCACAACTTGTCGCTTTGGAACAGTTAGGAGCAGTCTAGTTGACTTAGGAGACCCTAGCACTAGGTTTGATTGTGCATGTTTAAACTGTGGTTGTTTGAAATTGTGCCGTAGTTCCGTACAAATTTTGCAAAAACTCTTTCTAAAAAAAAACACTTTCAAAAATTTCAAAACTCCAAAAACAAACAATTTTTTTAAAAACAAAAAAAAAAATATAAAAATAATAATAAAATAAAATAAAATAAATCACATTCTTTTTCTTCTCCTTTCTCTCATCACATCATGGGTACCCCACCTCGCAAAACTCTTGCCGAACTTTGGCACCCTCAACCAGACATTACTTCCTACGCTTCTTGTTTTGGTCGAATTTCGAACGATCCCTCCATACCCAAAATTTCTTTGAAAGATCGAATAGACGCGTCTAGGACAACCAGTTGGACTCCGCAATCCACCTTATATAAACCATTTCAACCTTCACCACCTTCTTACATTGATACCCCTTTTTCGAGTCCTGTTGTAACTCCGAAACCCATGTCTATTGCTGAACATATTGAACAATCTCGTAACCGATCTTTCACTCCTTTCACCACTACGAATTATTTGGATCAACAATTCCATTCACCTTCTTATCCAAATATTGATCCTACTTCTGTCCAACCATTCAATTCCTACCAGTCCTACCCGACTTTTACACCTTCCCTAGACATTGCTTCTACACAGCCATTTAGGAGTTTCACGTATCCAAACAACTTTGAATCTTTTACTAAAACCCCATCACACCCATGTCTAGTCTGGAACAGTCGTTGGAAGACTTTATGGTAGCGTTATTCCAACAGATGAGGGATTTGAATGTGTTTATGGCCGCCCTTATACAACCTAGTGACCCGGTAACTAATTTCCAACTAGCTCCAAATTTCCAATGTATGATGAGGCGGTTGGAAAGATTGATAATTTGAGTGGAGAGAGTGAGCTGTGCACCCTTCCAAATCAAATCTACCCATCCCCAATTGAATCCCACAATTCTGGTTTTGAATGTCTATCAAGTGTTCCAAATGATTCACCAGTTGAAAATAAAACGTTTAATGAGTTGTGCGACTTTGTAGTGTTTGATTTACCGGATTGTGAAGGGTCCCTTTCGAGTGAAACCATCACCAATTCTTTTGACCTCTATACCTCCACTCTAGAACCTGAATTGATTAATATCCATGCTTTTGATGAGGTGTCTGAAAAAATTGATTTTCACTTGATTGAGGATATAGACGCTGGGAATATTTTGGATGATAAACCCATAGATTTGGGTGAGTTTCTCTCTCCAATTCATCATCCCGAGTCATTAACCGTTTTTCCCGAACTTCATATGCGTCTTGATTTTGATGAGAATTGCATGGATAAACTAAATTTTGAGGAGAGTATTGAGGAAATTATTGAGGATGAAGTAGTTTTACTTGAGGAGTCGGATTTTCCAATTCATTCTATCCCTTTCATTGACTGCGCACACTCTCCTGAATCTTTAACCGATACCCTTCCTCAATCACTTCTCTCTATCCTCATTCCGACCTTGCAAGAAACCGTTACACTTTCATTTTTTATGTCTGGTTTACCAAGTTCGACGTACCCATATTTTCTCACGAATCTTGAGGGATTTGACCTCATTTCTCAGTGGGTTGATATCTTAGCACAATCGCTTTTTACACATCGGTCATTACAAATTGTGCTAATTTATACACTCCATCTCCACCCTCAAGTTCGTATTCAACTTCTTTCTCCTACTTTCTCAGGTTCTTCTTCTATTCTTCTTATAATTTCAGTGAGTGTTGATGAATCACAATCCGATAATTCAAGTTTGATCATTCCAGAAAGCCAACTTGATTTGGATACTTTTGAAAATGAGGTAAATGAGTTTTTCGAGTCTCCTACCTCCATAATTTTTGACAAATCAAGTATGATGAATTCTGGCACAAAACTTACTGACAGTAAAATGTTTAATTACATCGATGAGAGTTTTGAAGAACTTTTCGCTGATGAACTTGCATTCCTAAACAACAACGATTTTGTGATTAATCAACCTCCACCTATAGAAGTTGAACCACCACCCTTTCTTCTTATAAAATACGAGAATGCCAATATTCCACTCATTTCTGATCATTCTCATTCTCGTTTTTATTTATCATCACCTCTTATCTCCTCACATTCACGTTTACGCAAACCCTTTCCATACCACCACTTATCTCTTCCCCACTTCTTCTTGGCTCTATATAACATGTTCTTCTACCGACCTATACGTTACATTAATAAATTCTTCAAATGGTTGGTGTTGACTTTTGGTCTTTGCAAAGCTTGGTATTGACCAATAACTTTGAACCCCCTCTTTAAAAACTTAACATTGTTTAACTCAAGTTTGGGGGTGGTGGTGGTGGTTTATAATTTGGCTCTCGAAAATAATTTTTTCTAACTCAAAGTGGTGAGCCAAAAATAAGTTTGGGGGAGATTTTCACGATCATATTTCATGTCCTCGTTAATAAATTTTTCCTCCCAAGTTTACAAGTTTATGAGATTTAAAAAATGGCAACAGTAGAAACAATGTTTCACTTAAGTTTAGGGGGAACCTTTTTGCGTATATATATTTTGTTTTCTTTTTCTGTTAAATTTTTTTTATAAATAAACAGGGGAGTGCCGACAATTTTGACCCTCTTGGTGTAGCCTGACAGTGAGGGCACTGTCAAGTTTAAGTTTAGGGGTGTGCTCGGTAAACTTTCTTCCTTCGCATTCATGTGTATATTTTTTTGTATTTGCATACTTATTTTAAAACCCATAAAAATCAAAAATTAAAAAATAAAAATTGAAAAGTTCAATTTTGGCCATATTTGACTTAAGTTCAACATGACAGTTGACTAGTTAGGAAAAACTAGATCCTAAGCTTAGTAAATTAAAACCCCTTAAAAATAACCTTTCTTAAAGTTTAACTGTGGAAAATATATGTCCTTATAGTTTATTTAGAAATAGGCAAATTTTGAGTTCAGTTCTTGGGCTAAGTCAAAATAAGGGAAGAGTATTGAAATTTTTATTTGAAGTGTAAGTCTGAAAAATAATTCTGAACTTTAAGTCTAAATTATGAAAATATATACTCTACAACTTGCACGTACACGCACCTTGAAACTTGAGATAGTAGAGGATACCTTGAAATGCTCTTGTCTAAAATCCTTAGTATGAAGGAAAATAAAATAAAAATATAAGTGGTGAATAAAGAGATAAATAAAATGAACACTGGTTTTGTAATTACTTAAGGCAGCATAAATAAAAAATATAGCGATGGTGCTTTATCACCTAGTGCCTTAGACCAATTGGTTTGGGAGTCACTGCTAAGCCTTAGGTATTACAAGACGAGGAATTACGCCTAAATGCGTAAGCACATTTTTTAATCGGTCGTCTAGTACCTTAAGAAGTATTAACGGCCGCATGAAGAATGTGTGAGCAATTTCATCTAAAATTCACCAACTAAAAGTACTTTGGACATGGACAAGAGTATGATAGCTAGAATTGAATTTCCAAGTGTAGGGGTAAAAATTACACACACGTAGGGGTATATGATTGGAGTTTGGATGAGAGATAGGAATAAAAGATAGGGTTTATATTTTCAGTAGAGATGATAAAAATTCCTGAGTTAAGATTGCACCTTAGAAAGAAAATTCAAAAGATGCTGAAAGCTTAATAAATTTGCAAAACATATACAATCTTAAGTTAAATGATAAGTGAGTGTGAAAAATATGGGTTGATGATTTCTAAGTTAAAGATAATAGAATTTCTTGCTAGAATATCGAATTGAAGAATGAAAGTCAACAGGCCAAATTGATCGGATTTTATGGGTGGTATCCGCTGAAAACCCTCAGGAGACAACACTTCTCCTATTAGGGACACTTAGAGGTTTAACGGCTTGTTGCACGAGCTCAGTGCAATCACGATTCCCTGCGAAAGTGAGGTTAGGATTTTTCGAGAATAAAATTGGTTTTGCTCGGGACGAGCAAAAGATAAGTTTGGGGATATTTGTTCATATCAGAATTTTGTATTATTATATCCCACATTCTTAATCATATTACATATAAATAGGTGCTTTTGATCCATGTCTGTTAAATAGTTGCAGGTTACAGGTTCTCAGATCATTACAGTGAAATTCATGAAAAGACGCTACAAATGTGAGACTACGACCAACAATAGATGAATCCGGATGATGCCGCCTACCAGTTAAAGGAACAAATAAAAATCATGAGACAGTTCAATGCACAAAGTACAAGGGCAGCACAAAATTAAAGACTTCAACGCGAAGATCACGGTAAAAGTTCACATAATTCTGCAATGTTGGAAATCTGGAAGAAAGTAGAAAAGATTCCGAGGAACCAAGTGAAGAAAAAAGAAGGAAAAAGCAACATGAAGCATCACTGAAGATTTGAGCCCAAGTGCCAACCAAACGGCCGTGGAACCGCGGCCAAACATGGCTTTCTACCACGGATCCGCGGCCGTGCAACGCACGTGTCGGTGCACATGTCGGTGGGTGTCGGTGTTTTGACCCGGCTTTCTTAGGGTAGTTCTGTAAATTCAAATATGGATCAGATGTAAAACCTAGGGTTTCTCCTATCTATAAATAGGAAAGCCAGAAGCCTAATTAGGCATGCCTCCTTTTATTTTCTAGATCTAAATTTTAATTTCATTGTAATCGTTGAAGAGGTATCAATAAAGTAAGTTTCTTTTTTCTATCTTGCATTTTTATCTGAATTTAATTCGTGCAATTTTTTATCTGCCTTTTATTATCTGCAAGTTAGATAGTTTATTAAAAAGAAAAATTATAAAAATGAATGTTATCAGTAATTTCCTAATGAGTGAGTAATTCCTCACTTGTTAGGGTTAGGATAGGGAAGGTTTGAGAGAAGGAAATCTCTCTCACTCCTTTCTTTGCCCATTTATATTTTAAAATACGGACTCTATTTAATCCAACCACACACCGCTCACTACGGCACCCTATCCTACATGATAGAGGTGATTCCCTAGTTAGACCGGTTGTGGTTGAATTAACTGGAGGTTAGGTATAAGAGCCAAGAAAGGACGGACAAGGACAAAAAGGAAGAAACTAAGTTTCTTCCTAGTCGTGCTAATCCCTTTTGTTGACTATTACCCTAACACCTATGTTCTTAATTATGGCATTAAAAGAAGTGAGTAGAATTTCTTTTCCAAACTAACCTAATCCTAACCCTAGTAAGACTTTAAATCAATTTAATTTCAATCTTAGATCTTAAAACAAAACCTACCAAAAATAGGTTTTAACTCGTAAGAACTTAAAGAAAGAACATCTTTTCCCTGTGGACCGACCCGTACTCAACCGGCTAGCTACCAAGCGACACCGTCTTGATTGTGGTATTCTTAATTTTAAATTTTAAAACGCACCGAAAAATCTCTAACAATCAGGGCATCCTCCTGTGCCTCATCCCCAAGAGGTTACTCACCCCAGAGCTCACCGTCAGGGAACTCCGGCATCAGGGCCTTGACGGTGTCGAGGGCGTCGTGCCAAATGACGGTAGCGGCTCCAGCGAGGTCGGTGTAGTAATGATCCGACTTCTTGTAGCTCTCCACCGCCTTCGAAGCTCGGAGCTAGGCATGCCTCGTTCCTTCCTTTGCCGCCTCGTTCTCCCTCCGGAGGGTGTTCGCCGTATTCTTATGGGTGGCGACAAGCACCCTGGAGTCTTCTAACTTGGCCTCGGTGGCTCGGGCGGCCTCTCAGTACTTGGCTATCTCCCGATCCCCGGCCGCCACCCGGTCTTCGAGAGCAGCGACCCTCTCCATCGCCGCCTCCAGCTCCAGCCTTGAGCTCTCCTCTTGCGAGGAGAACTAGCCCGCGGCCCGCATCGCCGGGGCAATTTCCTCGTCCTCCATGTCGACGACGAGGGCGACGTGCTGGAGACTTTATTTATTAAGCGTATCTAAACAATATAAGTAATATGCACAAGAGACAAAGACAATAGATATAATTGAACAACAACTTTATTTATTAACATTCTTTTTACAATACAATTGAAAGTTAAATACATGGAATGAAAGCAATGCCTAAACAGTGGCATAACAGAAATGTAAAGGAAATGTAATGTACAAGTGAACTAGAGCTCTGGATCTTCAGTAAACTGGTCTAAGTCCTCGCTGCTGGGCTCGATCTCCAGTGAGTCCGAAACACCCGACGACATTCCAAAGAAGAAGAAAGAGAATGTCATCAGCGAACAAATCGCTCGGTAAGTCCCAAAGATGAGGGAGAAGTAGAATAGACAGAGAGAGAGTATAGTTTTATAATATTTTATTATAATATTAGAGCAGTTGTTTATAGCTTGGTACAGAAAATGCCAGTGTATACGAGAGGAGTCCCACTTACACCGGAGATTTTGGTAACCCGTAGTACAAGGTTCCGTCTATAATACCACGGAACAACGACATGGATGTAATTACGTCTTAAGTGACTAGCTCGTGCCACCTTTAACATGTTTCATACCAGTCTACCCCTTTATAACCCCGTAGTGTTTATGTATTGATTGTATGGATTGTATTGTATTGTCTTGTATTATAAATTGTATAGATGGATGACTTGCCGAAACCATGATATCAGTAAATGGAATGGATATAATGGATGAACATGTAAATGGAGTTTATCCATGGTTCGGTTCAGTCAAGTTGTATAGATTGAATAGATTGAGTATATGGATTCATATTGAATTGTGGTTTTATACTTGAATCATATTCAAATCAGATTGATAATATTTAGACTCAGCCTGAGTCAGACACTTTTAAAAGAACTTGAAATCCTGATTGTTTTAATGTTATCGGTAACTGCTGCACATGGACGGCAGGATTTGTGTCTTTTTCTAAGACAATTACCGTATTGATAACACCGTTTGTTAGATTGTCTACCTTAGATAGGCAAGCACCCATATCTCCGGCTCCCTGAGGCTCAAGAGATTGGTCCTGCTTAAACGTATGTTTACTAGGGTCCTTATTATAATTTAATATAACTTAAGGGGTTTTTATGTAAAATAGTTTTGTTATATTTTCAAAATACACCTCAAGTATTTAATTATCGTCTTTAGAGTTTTCATAGATATTTCTTTTATTCAATATGAAACTTCTAGTGAGTATGACCTAGATGGTAAAGTATAAGGTATTTGTTTGAAATATTGGTATTGTATGGTATTTTTTTTGTAAATGAGATGTTTTTCTTGAATTTTGGAAATGTGGAATATTATAAATATTAAAAATAGATATTTTGATATTAATTACATATATATATATATTTATTAAAAATATAAGTTTTATTTATAATAGAAATCACATTTTCTAAAGAAAATGTATTAAAAATCTTTCGAGATCGTATGCTCCGTGAGGAGGTCTGCATCTCGCTCTACTAGGCCTGAGGATGTAAGATAATCCGCACCATATCGAACGGGGGTCCCCAATAGTGGGTTGTATATGCGAAATTGCAAAGATTTGTTAAATACACTTCTTATAGAAAAATGTTTTATAAGTTGAAGGTAGTTATATATAAAGTCGTATTTTCTCGAATCTATGTTCCCAAATTCCATCGTGCTATGTTAGATATGTATGTTGTGAGGAGGTAGGTAATTACCTCGTGAGTTTTCTAAGGTAATATGGTTTAAAAATTTTAAGCATGTCGAAATGAAACATGAAGGTATTTTAATGTAAAAGTGGAATAAAACTTGCTACGGTTATTATTTTGATGTCAAACTTGTTCTATTGTCTTTGTTAATGATTACTAAACAATATATCAAAAGTTGCAGATTTGTTATTAAGAAAAAGTTTTGTTTTTAAAAGAAAAGAGAATCGGAAGCCGGATAACTCCGCTTCCGACACATTTTGAGAATGTAAAGTTTGAGAATAGAAAGAGAGAGAGAGAAGGGGGACTTACTGATTAGAATCAAATAGAAGAAGGAGATGAAGCTATGGAAGGTCTCGTGGCGTCGTTTCGTTGCCGTAAACTTCTCGTATCGTCGCCGGAACTTCGTCGGAGTTTCACCCTTTGCTAACTCCACTTGTACAATATAAAGACTTGGAAATTCTTGAGAGTTTTGGCAGGGATTTGTGAGTGAGGAGGGGTGATATGAGGGTGGTATTTATAGGGAAAATTAGGGTTTAGGGTATTTAAAGAATGCATTGAAATATGCATTAAAATTGGGTTTAAAAGGCATTTTATTCCTCTCTGGAAATATTCAGAGTAAACAAACAATATGGGGTTAGTGGGGGTAGCTCAAGAGGTGCAGGGGGTAAAGTTTGTGTAAGTGCACGGCGACGCCCCGGCCGTCAATCCGACGCCGGAATGCGGAAATGAAACTTTTCTAAAACTAAGAAACCGGCACCACCGCGCAATAAAAATCCGGATCGGGCCATTAACCTAACTCTAGCAAACTAGAAAAAGAGTAGAGAGCTATACTGAGCGATCCGTGTCCTTCGGTCTTCGGCCTCCACTCCGATCTCCTCGCGGAATCTCCGGTCTTCAGCTCCTCGTCGGAACGGGCACCACATCGCCGGGTTCTTTTACGGGCTCCCACCTCTGGACCGAGGCAACTCGGGCATGAAGTTGGCGAGCCGACGTGCCCAAGGAGTGCTGTAGGCTAGTGTAGAAGCTTTGTCTCAATGGGGTTGTGAAGTTGCCTTGATGGAGGAATAGAATGATCTTTTGAGAGAGGTGAGGAATTTTTGTAGCAAGCATAGAATGAAATGAGATGAATAATTTTCCACAAAAATGAACTCTCTCTCACTCCTCACAAGTGGCCGGCCCCTCTATTCAAAAATGGTGGAGAAAAAAAATGGCAAGCCCAAAAGCAAGTGGAGAAAAGGAATGATAATGAAGAAGAAAAATGGTCACACCATTTCAAATCTAAGCCCATCATAATAAATGCAATGGAAGAGACTAAAAAAGAATCTCATGATGCATGAACCATCATGAAGCCTCATGTCACAATAAAACCCTTCCACAAATGCTAATTTGCACTCTTGCAAATAACCCCTCCATCAAAAATCAGCCAACGAAAGGAAGAAAGGAAAACTGGCTGAAACGGAATGCAAACTGGCAACTACAGAAAACTGATCCTGTAATAAATTACAGGAAAACCCCGCGACTGTATATACATACCCGCATTTGTATTCCAACTGAATACAAATGCAAAGAGACAAAATCTACACTGTACAATACTAGGATCCGGCTTAAACCAAAGCCCGCTAGTATTATCCGTCCGATCATGATCCGTGCAATACCGCACGTATCTGATCGAACCCTGCCATATCTCCATATGGCCTTTACAGCGTTTCGCCCGAAACTTGAGAAAACGGTTTGTGGGGGACTCTAAAGACTCGTCAATATCTTGGTTGTGGATTTAACCACTAGCACGTCAGAGGTATTAGCCATACGTGACGGGCTACCAGGTATTGACCAAAAGGGACGTCGATGAGCGAACTCATCCTGACACCCTACTGAGCCTGTCAGTGACAATATCCGTACAGTCCGGTCCATTCGTCTATGAGCATAGCATGGCGGGCCTAGGGGGTTGGTAAAAGTCAGACCCCCAAAAGCGGTACAAGTCGTGTCTGAGTGTAGTCCATAACACCCTGAGATACTACTGGAATACCTACCAGTAAATCTCCTGCCTTGGCCAAGAACTTCGTGTAATGGCTCTCCCAAACACAGCGCGACCTCACCCCCAATACCGGGAGAGACGAACCCTTGCAGATCCGCTCACTGCCTCTATGTGGCTCGGGACTGTACCCAACTAAAACCTGTTTGCACGTCTCCTTTGAGCGTGGTAGGGTAGTAATCTAAGTACAGTGGGAACTCACACGAGACAAATGATGATCTCAGGTCGATGAACTAACATGTACACATGTCACCAGTGAACTGCTATCTAACGCTAGGTATAATACCAACTAGCAGGTTCCCGGCGAGTCCTGTCCGGTGTACTCATAACCCAATGAGCACCTGTATACATCTTAGGTGAACCAACTGACACCAGTGGCTTGTGAGACCGTCCACCGCCTCTCGTCGGGGTCTCGACTGTATACACTAGTCTACTCTGGAGAATCGATGCCCTGTCTCGAAACTCCCACGACTAGGGACCTTTTAAGGATTTGCTTATAGACCCCAGCTCCCACGTATATGATCGCCCTCATACTGCTGGTAGTCAAGCAAGAATCCTAGAGGCTCTATCAACGTGCAATAGTGATCTGTAAGGTCACCTAAAGCAGTACACGATGATAAAGATAAACCAGATAGCATACAATCATCTTGAGTAAGACTGTCCTATCGGGATAGGTCCTCCATCAATCATTGCAATCACGTACCTGTGATCCAATAATTGACTCTGAGGGCACCATCTCCAACAATCTCCCACTTGCACTCAAGGCTAATTATTGCGATGTCGCATACTCACAGCCTGTGTGATACCGAACACCCAACTCCTCTACTAGTCAGTCTCACAAAGCTCGTTTGCGAAACTATTGCGTTCGAGGAATAGCCTCAGTGAGTGGATCCGCTTTGATGTTTCTTTCTATGTCTCTCTATATCTCAAGTTCGCGGAGAAAGCCATCTCCCGAAATGAGCAATACCTGTCTTAGAATATGTTTGGATATCTGTTGGGACCTAGTTCATAAATGAACTCCAAATCCAAACTTCTTAGACTGTATCGTTAACTGAACTTAATCAGTATCCTGCGCTATCCTTCCCTCAGTATCCACCTGGACCAACTGTCTAACATACTGCCCCTCGTCAGAGGGAAAACTATAACTCTGACGGCCACCCTGTCGTCCAGGTCACCTTGGAAGCCTGGAATGATAACTGTCTCCTGAATGAGGCTGTCGTTATCATATCCCTAGAACACGCACTTATGTTCTAAAGCTGCTTCCGAATGTTTCTCCAGGATTGGATAAATATCAACTTATTGCATCTAATGCAAGAACAACATCTGGTGTGGTACTTGACATCTCATGATTGACTCAATTGTCTAAGTAAGTGATCTGCCAATCATGTACATCCCTCTCTACTTTAGTCTATAAGACACCTTTAGAGAGGGTGACTCCATTACCTGCAGGTACACTACCGTGCAAGGAGTCGTCCATTCTAAAACACCTTTAGAATGCTGTCTAAGTACCCAGATTGGGAAACTACCCAAATCTAGATCTAAAACCATAGATCTAGTAACCAGAATGTCTGTTATAATATCCAAGTCCTATGCGGAGAAACCACTGTGTGACAACCAAAGAATAACCGATCGTAGTATAGGAATTTCACTTCCTACTCTGTGTATGTCATCCAAATACCAGGACATCACACCCTACTACCTTCTTAACAGATCCATCTCCTATTCTGATGAAGTCAAACCTATGACTGTCACATCAGAAATAGATGATCTATCTCCGCTATATCTGCTTTAGTCTATAAATAGACACAAGCACTTGTCCACCAATGCTTCCGCTGCTCCCACTGACTGCGACAACCCTCTGGCAGAATCATATACACGTATACTTCTAAAGCTAGTTTAGAAAGATGCTATACTCATCCTCCTGCCAGGTCTCACAGTCTGGAACAACAGCAATGGCAAGTAAACAAGAACCTCCCTGTCACCGTCCTTGAGGCTACCGGAGTACCTCTCGGGTGCCTGAGGTTACCCATCATGTTTGCGGAGTGGTTAATGGAATGTCAAACCAGATTGAATCTTTAGGTTCTTATCAAATTTTCCGTAATCGTTTGCGGTTCTGGAATCACTTCCAGTTCTACCATACTCCCACTACTGTTTTCTGAAAAAATCCATTTCTATTAAAACTGTGAAGAGTCAAGAACAATATCACTATTGATATTCCAGATGGTAGAAAATCAACCCTCGTCATAGCCCGGGTCAACCCACAAACAGCCACTACAGAAACGTGCCTTGAGTCATCCAGAGTCTGGTTTTAAGCATAAGCTAGACAACTCCCCGTATCTTAACAATGTCAAGATATGAACTGTTCTATATCCAATACAGAAACAGAGGCACTGATTTAATTGAACCAGATTCAAATCATGCAGCAGTCTCCAGTGCATGTCAACTAAATGGAAGGAGGCCGATCAGCATTACTCAACTTAGGAGAGCTTCCAATTAAGAGTAACCTGAAAGAGAAGCAAGTTCTCTTAAACATTACTATCACCTGAATACCATACACAAGTATCTACATCTTCGATCACCTTGAAGAATCCCGATACTTGCAATACCTGGTTCTCTACTTTACTCTTATACCTATAACTTCTCAAAACTCAGACCTTGTGTTTCTACAAAACACCTGTCTAAGAACTAGAGAAGTCATAAGTAAACCGAATATAGTACGAGAACCAACCCCTCTGTCCTCATGGACACTGGACAACATACAATATTCTGTATAAGTCCCCTGAGTCTAATAACTCAATCCCTGTGTGTCGTAGGTTGAAAACTGTACTTATGGTTAAGAAGAATTACACCGTTGTTTAATACTCCTTACCTAACCATCCACTGATATAGGTAAATGTCATGGACATAATTTCAAAAAGGTATATCTCACTCTATAAAAATAGACGTACATATATATCAATTTGAAATTGGTGCATAACAGCGGATATTCAAAGCCAAATATTTGCCATCCGACAAACAACCCAGGCGATTTCCTCAAATATCACCAATTATAACGAATTCCGATATAATGAGGATGATCACCTAATTCCCAATAACTTACTCCCACTCATCATCTGTAAAACCATACAGATGCGAGAATCATACCTGGTAAATACATATCCTGGAGCAAGTGTCTAACTGGGAAATCAGTTTTCTTTTAACAGTACACAGTGAAACTGAAACATTGAAATGTTTCGTAGGGGTATCTGGGTATTCCTAGTAATGCCTCTTCCATTATCCAGATTCACAACTGTAACCGTATATTTCTTTGCCATCTCTCCAAATCCCTTTATATGTCTTTAGTCATTACCTTCTGTACACCCCTTTAGGCCAAATGGTTTTCTTCCTTCCCTACCGTTCGGCACCAGCCTATGGTTTGGAAGAAGACTATCCAATAAGCATAATGGGTGTACTGACCTAATCCTAGGAGCACTCTCAATGCGAGAGAAGGTGAAGATAAAAGACAACCGAATAAACCTTATTCCTATTTCTCCTGAACCAGAATCCATTCCCGAACTGGAACAAGTTCCTTTCGAGTTCGTATATAACCATACGATGGAGTATCCAATAAACTGTGGATCTTCGTAGTGATACGGAGTGTCCTGGAGAAATACAAAGGTGAAGTGGGAGTGGTAATGAAATACTTGGTTTGGTCGTGAATATCAGTCGCAATTTACTTTGCCCACTTACATCCCTTTATTTGTCTTAACTTAATACCTTCTGTACACCGCACTTAGGCTAATCGGCTTTCTTCATTCCCTATTCTTTGGCACCAGCCTAAGGTCTGGAAGAAGACTATCCAATAGGCGTAACGGGTGTACTATCTCCTACACCAAGGAGTACTCGCAACCTGAGAGAAGGTAAAAGGAAAAGACAACTGAATAGTCCTATTCGTTTTCTCCAGAACCAGAAACCATCCTCGAGTAAATTCCTTCGAGTTCGTATATAACCATACGATGGTTTTGTCCAATGGAAGTGGACGTTCGTAGTAATATGGGGTGTCCTGGAGAAAAGGGTAAAAGTAGGAGTGACAATGAGGTTTGCAACTCGGACAATCCAAAAGCCAGTCTTATAAGAAGGTTCGGTCAACTTGGTCACTGAGTCATAGTCTAAGGTTGGGTCAATGGTCGCTGCCAAAGAGAGAAAGAAAAGAAACACTCAGCGTGCACTCTAACCTAGATCAGAATGGTTGTCACTTTATCTAATCAGGAAACCTCCTACTGTAACGTCAAATTCTCCTCCAAACCTGAAAGAAGAATTAGTCAGGACCACCCGAGGAGTAAACCAACTCATCAGTGGGAATCGGGATCCAACTATCATCGCATGATAACGTGACGGGATCCGCTCACGTTATCACACTCCAGAAGGTATGCGCATATCTGGCAAGTTTCAGTTTCTTTAGAAACTCCCGATATGGATTTTTACCCCATGCTCTTATGACCTTGACTTTGGCCAACAAATCATAAGTCACATGTCAAGTTCTACCCGTCATTCTCCAGGTTAATTTGAACCCACCTGTACATACCCTTGACTTTGGCTAACAAGGCAGTACGACTGTCCCAAACCAACGCATCTATCTATGCTGCATATGAATACCCAATAGCTACCAATCACTGTGCCTTGACTTTGGCCAACAAACACAGCTTGAATACTTATTGACTATTCATATGAAACGACGGAGGGCTACGAATGGTTTCTGGCGAAAACCTTTAACGTAATGAACTTGATATCGTTGAAGGAACCTGATAGCTTTTATAAAAAATATAGTGACGAAAACCTTTGCTAAAGAGGTCACTCCCGGTGAAGAGATCTCGGCTCTTTCCTCGTAGAATGAGGTGCAGGATATTCCAACTGAATACCACGATGCAAAGCAAAAGTAATCGACTATACTGAAGTTATTACCCTGACGCAAACTTCTGTCCAAGGGGTCACTCCTGGTGAAGGGATCTCGGCCCTTGCCTCGTCGACTGAGGTGCTGGATATTCATAACCGAATACCACTGTGCAAAATAAAAGAGAACGCCCTTGCAATAACAGCTTTTTGAAAAATGTTCCAACAATATCAGAATATGTTTGTTTATCTTGCATTGATCCGAATCAACACAGTCCCATCAATTGATCACTCCAATAAAGAACGAAAATAATGATGTACGTATATGCCATCCGCATTCGCCACTGGATCCCATCATTACCCGTTAGGTTACTTAACTAACGACAGAGCGGGGACTGAACTAGCGCGGATGCAAAACATATACAACATCTACTAGTATATATATCAATATATAATATTTGCTCAAGGCGTGATAAAATACAACATCACAGAAATGTAACCAGCATCACAGAACAATATAGATATCTGGGATCCCCGGGTTTCACAGAGCCGCTACTGAAACCCAACGTTCCCCTGGTCGTATGGATAGCCTGTGTAATGAAATCCTAGACCTCTACGGGTGCGGCAAGTTACCCGCCAAAACTTGAAGCGAGGCAGCCCCCTTCAACAATGTGAATGGATCACCCAGCACTTCACGGAATCCGGTAACTTGGGCACCCCTCCTGGGTCAACCTATACCCCCTACGAGTGCGGCGAATAGCCCGCCAATTCTAGAGTGAAGCCCCCTCCGTCTCAACGCCATGAGATGCGGGCTTGTTGCCTTCTAGAACCCGGCTACCCATGCACCCCTCCGCGGGGTAATCCTAGTACAGAAAGTAAAATATACATACAACGGGTACATCGACCTCGACCCGGTCGTGCCCCAAAAGAATAATATACAAACAGGCAGTCACGGCAGTCCACATGTCGGACGCTCGCCCCGCAATATCAAATGTACATATAAAACAAAACTGTACTACCACTGCAACCAGGCTATCCCCACGACCAATCCGCAACATCACAACACAACACAGAACATCAACGTGAATGTCACGTTCGCAAATCCGTCTAAAAGGGCTATAGTAGTTAGACAGGATTTACCGATCAAATGACATTCACGGTCCCAGATATAATGTAAATACTGTGAACCAACATGTTTAAACTTTTCGATCGACTAAATTTACCGAAGTGGGCCCCGAGCACTACTGTAGCACTCAAAGAAAATCTGGGCCCAAACAGAATATTCCAAAACTCCTATTTTCAAGTCTAAGACCCTCTGTAAAATTTTGGTGCAGTAAGGAGTCTAAGTGGCGGCGGAACCGCGGCCCAAGCATGGTTTTGGCCGCGGTTCCGCGGCGGCACAGTAAAAACAGGTGACCAAATTTTTACAGAACTCTTATAATTCCCTGCATATATTTCTGCAACATCCTGAAAAACTTTTAGAGCTAAAACAAATTTCGATAGAAACATATGCAATGAAAATGCGGTTTTGGGATAAATGTTCGATCGAAGTTTTAAACCCATTAGACCAAGCTAGACTAGGTTAATGGCGTGTCTCTGATACCATTGTAAGTGCACGACGGCGCTCCAGCCGTCAATCCAACGCCGGAATGCGGAAACGAAACTTTTCTAAAACTAAGAAACCGGCACCACCGCGCACTAAAAACCTGGATCGGGCCATTAACCTAACTCTAGCAAACTAGAAAAAGAGTAGAGAGCTATACCGAGCGATCCGTGTCCTTCGGTCTTTGGCCTCCACTCCGATCTCCTTGCGGAATCTCCGGTCTTCAGCTCCTCGTCGGAACGGGCACCACATCGCCGGGTTCTTTTACGGGCTCCCACCTCTGGACCGAGGCAACTCGGGCACGAAGTTGGCGAGACGACGTGCCCAAGGAGTGCTGTAGGCTAGTGTAGAAGCTTTGTCTCAATGGGGTTGTGAAGTTGCCTTGATGGAGGAATAGAATGATCTTTTGAGAGAGGTGAGGGATTTTTGTAGCAAGCATAGAATGAAATGAGATGAATGATTTTCCACAAAAATGAACTCTCTCTCACTCCTCACAAGTGGCCGGCCCCTCTATTCAAAAATGGTGGAGAAAAAAAATGGCAAGCCCAAAAGCAAGTGGAGAAAAGGAATGATAATGATGAAGAAAAATGGTCACACCATTTCAAATCTAAGCCCATCATAATAAATGCAATGGAAGAGACTAAAAAAGAATCTCATGATGCATGAACCATCATGAAGCCTCATGTCACAATAAACCCCCTCCACAAATGCTAATTTGCACTCTTGCAAATAACCCCTCCATAAAAAATCAACCAACGAAAGGAAGAAAGGAAAACTGGCTGAAACGGAATGCAAACTGGCAACTTCAGAAAACTGATCCCGTAATAAATTACAGGAAAACCCCGCGACTGTATATACATACCCGCATTTGTATTCCGACTGAATACAAATGCAAAGAGACAAAATCTACACTGTACAATACTAGGATCCGGCTTAAACCAAAGCCCACTAGTATTATTCGTCCGATCATGATCCGTGCAATACCGCATGTATCTGATCGAACCCTGCCATATCTCCATACGGCCTCTACAGCGTTTCGCCTGAAACTTGAGAAAACGGTTGGGGGGGACTCTAAAGACTCGTCAATACCTTGGTTGTGGATTTAACCACTAGCACGTCAGAAGTATTAGCCATACATGACGGGCTACCAGGTATTGACCAAAAGGGACGTCGATGAGCGAACTCATGCTGACACCCTACTGAGCCTGTCAGTGACAATATCCGTACAGTCCGGTCCGTTCGTCTATGAGCATCGCATGGCGGGCTTAGGGGGTTGGTAAAAGTCAGACCCCTAAAAGCGGTACAAGTCGTGTCGGAGTGTAGTCCATAACACCCTGAGATACTACTGGAATACCTACCAGTAAATCTCCTGCCTTGGCCAAGGACTTCGTGTAATGGCTCTCCTAGACACAGCGCGACCTTACCCCCAATACCGGGAGAGACGAACCCCTGCAGATCCGCTCACTGCCTCCATGTGGCTCGGGACTGTACCCAACTAAAACCTGTTTGTACGTCTTCTTTGAGCGTGGTAGGGTAGTAATCTAAGTACAGTGGGAACTCATACGAGACAAATGACGATCTCAGGTCGATGAACTAATCTGTACACATGTCACCAGGGAACTGCTATCTGACGCTAGGTATAATACCAACTAGCAAGTTCCCGGCGAGTCCTGTCCGGTATACTCATAACCCAATGAGCACCTGTATACATCTTAGGTGAACCAACTGACACCAGTGGCTTGTGAGACCGGCCACTGCCCCTCGTCGGAGTCTCGAATGTATCCACTAGTCTACTCTGGAGAATCGATGCCCTGTCTTGAAACTCCCACGACTAGGGACCTAATAAGAATTTGCTTATAGACCCCAGCTCCCACGTATATGATCGCCCTCATACTGCTGGTAGTCAAGCAAGAATCCTAGGGGCTCTATCAACGTGCAATAGTGATCTGTAAGGTCACCTAATGCAGTACACGATGATAAAGATAAACCAGATAGTATACTATCATCTTGAGTAAGACTGTCCTATCGGGATAGGTCCTCCATCAATCATTGCAATCACGTGCCTGTGATCCAATAATTGACTCTGAGGGCACCATCTCCAACAGTTTGGAAGCATTTGGGACGGTTTAACCCGACCTCGCTGGATTTTTTGAGCTTGTCGCCGACCTAATGACGACGGTCTGGGTTGGTGTTGGGGTATTGGGTCGGGGTCGTTTAGTATTCTACAGTGCACGCGTTTGATTATCTTGTGTCTTTCCAGTTTACGTGTAGTGCACGTGTAGTCTCTTGGGCTTCTGAAAGATTAAAAAAATTTAAAATAAAAAGAATATGTGGCTGATGGGATTTGAACTCTGTTGCTTTGGTTCAGCAGTGCAAGGTCTTACCAGTGTGCTACAAGTACTTTCTTGCTGTTCAAAAGCAAATCAAACTTATAATTTGTGCTCAGGCTCAAGTATCCCTTTCTGTATTTTTGAAAAAATTGTACAGAAAGTTTAGGGTTGTTACAAAATCAAACAGGATAAATGAGGAGTTAACACAGATTAAAACATATAACACGAACTTCAAGACAGATGGCGAAAATCCAACCGCCAGTTTCCTCCTTTTGGCCGCCACCGGCGGTTGATATTGCTCCAAATCGCTCCTTGCTTCTCCCGTGCACCCCTTCAGCCCCCCTCTACTCCATTTTCTTGTTTGTTTTCTCTGAATTCAACTAGAAACTCTTCAATTCCCCTATTAACACTATTTCAATTCTTTAATTCACACACTTTCATTTTTACCCTATAAATACCACCCCATCACTTAGCTCTCCTCTATTATGAAAATTTATCAAATTTCTCTAAGTTCAAGAAGGACGCTCTCCTATTCTGAAAATTTATCAAAATTCTCTAAAAAAATTCTCTAAGTTCAAGAAGGGTTAAGACTAATCAAGTGGAGTTAGCGATTCAAGTTCTTTCCATCGAAGACCGAAACCATTCTCGACGATACCGCGACACCATGAGGACTATCTTTTTCTTACTCTCTTCTCAACGCTGTAAAATCGTAAGACCCTTCCTATCTCTTTCTTTTCACCTCAAAACGATTCTTAAAACAAAAATCGATAAAATGGAGTTAGGTTGAATAAATTTCTTTTAAAAAGCTTTATCAGCTTTGCTATGTGAATATTTTACTATAAATCCTCTAATATCACCTTAAATTATTATTCACATCATTTTCCTTTTTATGTAATTAAAATTTCATACGAAATAAACATAAAACAAACATTTTCATATAAGTACCGTGAACTTTAAAAGTATCCTTTTATCGATAATTAGAAAATATACCTATAGAAATTCACGGGGTAACGACCTAGCCCATAACATATACTATGGTCTCATAGCATGATATTTTAAATGTATGTTGAATTTTGAATAATACAAATTACATTAAAATACCATTACTTTTATAAAATGTTTTTATCGCTATTATTAAATCTTTTGCAATTTCGTCTCTACAACCCTTTTAGGAGAACTCATTTACGGATGGTGAAGTTATCGTTCGTCCTTGGGATGGTAGAGTGAGATACAGAACTCCTCACGGAGAATTCGGTCTCGAAAGAAAATAAAAATACGATTTAAAAGAATACGATTTTTCTTAAACAAATTAAACTTTGGAAAATTATATAAAATTATGAACTCGTATTTTCAATGAAAAAAATTGTGAAAACTATATTTTTAAATGAAAAATTAAAATTTTAATAAAAATATCATCAAATTTCTAAAATTAGTAGTTTTTATAAAAATACCATAAATTTTTAAAAGCTGGGTTTTATCACTAAAATTCCATTAAAACTAAAATACATTTCTATAAAACTCTTAATATTCTAAATCACACTCGAGCTCTATTTTTAAACAATATTAAAACATTTTTCATAAAACCCCCTCGAGAAATGCAAATACATAATAAACAAACTTGAATAAATTTTTAAGAACTCTAGATTAATATAGGTTTAAGCGGTATCATTTCTCTTGAGCCTCAGGAAGCCAGAGAAAGTGAGTGCTTGTCTATTCAGGTTAGACAACACTGCAAATTAACGGAGTTATCAATAGCGATCGTCTTGAAAAAAGACACAAATCCTGCCGTCCATGTGCAGCGGTTATCCGATTACTCCCGAACTTAAGATCTTCAAAGTTAAATCTAGTAATATGAAATGTCTATAAGTCGAATATAAACTCGAACCTAAACTTGAACTTAAACTCGAACTCTAATCCAAACTCGAACCCAAACTTGAATGTTAACTCGAACTCATTCTACTCGATCTAACTTGACTCGATCCAAGATTGCAACTGGCATGACTCACATCTTACTTGACTTACCCGACTACATTATTCACTTTTGCAATCTATTGTTCGATCAGGACATGTTATAATCAACTAAGCAATCAACTAAGGATATCTAACAGTTATAATATATTATACTCGGGTGTATGAGTTAGTTTCATGTGTGAATCCAACAGAACTTCAGAAGTCCCGTATTAATCTACTCGAATTTTATTTACTCGAATCTCAGTCTGGTTAACTCCTCCACAGCTTGGAGTCCCGATACTAACACATGAAATGGGCCCGTATTTTCTTGCTTCTGGGGCCCCACTCTTGAGCTCGTGAGTACTTCTATGGTTGCGTTAACATTCACACTTAGAGCTTAATGTTGACATAATGACCATATAAAGACCTACAATACATATACCCATGTTCATTTACATATACTTTTACTCAATATATACATTAATTCATGATTATTATACTTGTCACTTTTCACTCTTACTCTACTTTTGGGACTTACCGAGCGCTAGTTCGCAGATGGGCATTCCATCCACCTTTGTTTTCTTGGAATGTTCGTCAGATACTGTGGAGACTGAGGAGATGGACGGAACAGAGGAGGATTCGACCAGATCGCGGCTCATGCTTAGGCTAGTTATCCTGTTCTTTCAGTTTATATATGAAACCTGTTTAGGCATTTCTGTTATTGTATTTACCTTTCAGTTGAACTCTTGTATCTGTAAATATTTCAAGTTTGAATATAAATAAATATGTTTGTTGAAAAATTTTACAGTCTCCATTTATTCTTGTATTATGTATTATTGTTTTCAATACGCTTAGTATATTTATTCAGGGAATTACCTTCTCTGGATAAATATGCCGTGGGCTTGCCACGTCACCGTTTCCGTCGACTGGGAAGTAGGGCGTGACAGGTTTTACTGGTGGCCCATGCAGGTTTGTTTTGCATAAATTCTTAAACAAAAATACCACAAGAATTAATGAATTCAACAAACATTTACATTCCTTGCATTTCAAATTCCTTGAATCTATCCTTACCTGTCTTTTGATATTTATATCAAGGTGATGAACTCTTCGAACAATACCGGCACCAACGTCAGTGACAACACTCTACCGCCTACACCACCACCACCACCTACCGTTGCAGCGCCTATCAATGAGCAAACGGTACTTCTTGAAGCAATCAGGAGCCTATTGGAGGGACAAAGAGAGCAGACAACCCTCATGCACCAAGGACTTGCTCGTCCTGAGGTGGAGGCACCCGGAGTTAAGCAGTTTCGGCACTATACCCAAAGAACTTCTTGGGTAAAGAGAGCCCGCTTGAAGCGGAGGAACGGGCTCATGCTATTGAGGATGATCTGGCAGTGGCTCAAGTGCCAGATATTGCTTGGGTAAGAGTTGCTAAGTTTCAACTGACGGATAATGCCAGGGTATGGTGGAAGGCAGAGGAGAGCCATCTCGAACAACCAATATAGTGAAAAACATTCCGTGATCTCTTCGATGCAAAGTACTTTCCGGAGACTGCCCGCTTTGACATGGAGCAACAATTTATCCATCTACAGCAAGACTCGATGTGGGTCAAGTCTGTAGCTGAATATGATGCTGAGTTTACGATGCTCAGTAGGTAAGCTATAGTCTTAAATTAAATTTTCCTAACTCACTTAAACAATGCTAACATAAGGTCGTAACAGGTTCGCTGCGCACTGTTGGGAATTCACCCGCACGCGCAAACGCGTATGTTTTGGAAATGTGATCGTTTTAAGGAAATAGAATGCGCACGCGAGATCGTTCTTATTTTACTATTTATAAATTGCAAGTGCACGGTGCGTTGTAGGAAGCCGGCAAGTACGGGTCGATTCGCAGGGAATTGTGTATTAGGTCTTGTGATTTAAGGTTCAACAAATTAACGAATGGTTGGTTTTGTCACAAAAAATAGAAAAGAATACGAAAACAAGAAAACAAAGAAAACTAGTTAAGAGAGAATGGTTGTGGCTTTGGCTCGGAAGGTCGAATCGCGACGATTCCCTCGACGCTCCTTTGATCATGAGTTGTCCGTTCTCACGTTGATCCCGGCATGAAGCACAACTTGTCAAAGCGGTTGCGAGGCATAAGTCGTCAAATTCCGATATTCTCTGCAAAATACGAAACGAGTCCGTTTTGTTCACTTACCGTTTGTATGTCCAAGCTTAGGGTATCAACACTAAACACAAGGGTTAGCAAGCATACCGCAACATCAAAAATACAAAGTAGTGAGAGCAAATAGTTTTAGTGTTAACTTTGCTAAGGGTTTGTGATGGTATATGGTATATGAAACCAAGAGATTTGTCAAGTCTTTTAATCATAAAATATCATATCCAAGCTTAGCAAACTTAACATCAAATTGATTCTAACCTTAGGCTTGCAAGATGGGGTTTGTGAGGAGAATATGGTATGTGATTAGGTTACAAAGTAACCATGGAATCAACATACCATATCAACCCATCCAAATTACAAGACTAAGTTTATAATCAAAATTAAGCACATTAAACAATCACAAGAGGAGGAGGAGGCAAAACCTTTCATCTCACTTCCTCACCAACACCACAACCAAAGAAAGATTAGTTACACATCATAAAAAGAAAAGCAAGTAAATAAAAGAAGCAATTAAACAAAGCAACACAAATATTATTAACACTTGAGAAAGAGATGCAAGATTTTGGTTGCTTGTTCAACCTCCTTAATGAAACTCTCCAAAGAAAGCTTCAAGAGGGAAGAAGAAGAAGAAACTAAGTTGAAACCCACTGACCCTCAAACCTAAACTAAAAACAAAGAAACCAAGAAAAAGTATGCAATATGAGAGAATGAGAGAGGCCCTTTCTTGCTCACTGATCTGGTTTATATAGGCACCAAAAAAGATTAAACAAGTAATAAGAATGAGGTGATGTGACTGCAAGGAAGGGACAGTGAAAAGATGGGGACCAATGGGATAAGGGGGGCTGGCGAGCTCGGTTTTCATGAAGGTGTGGCCGGCCAAAATCCGAGCTATGAGACTCGGGTTGATGTGGTGGATATGTGTGCTTTCCACAATCACAATGATGCTGCTTGATTTAGCTGTTTTAGCCTGTTCTGCATTCAGAGATTTGGAGGGAACAAGATGCCACACATCACATCCATACATTTAGCATTTATTGCCCATCATACCACATGTGCCCACCACTTGCACAATCCATCATTTCTTGTGAGCCATGGGCAGCCCCACCATGTCATGGTCCATGCTAAAGAGTTGTGTGTACACTTGTATTGTGTTGGACCAAAATTGTGTACACATGTTTCTTTCCAAAAGAACTCTTTGGATATTGGTCGGTTTCCTGTTCTGTTTGCAGTGTCGGCTCCAAAACGTCATATTTGTGATTTTGCATGTGTTTTCAGTATTTTACCATGAACACCTGTAATCTGTAATTACTGAGCAGACACTGATTAATAGCACCGATATATAACAAAATAGATAATGAATGAGCGGTATTAAAATGCAGTTTTCCGAGATGAACACGCACCTCATTCCCGCTGCTGAGATCCGGGCACGACGATTCCAGCAGGGGTTTGTAGGAGATAGTGCCCTCAGAGTCAATTATTAGGTCACAGGTACGTGATTGCAATGATTGATGGAGGACCTATCCCGGTAGGACAGTCTTACTCGAGATGATAGTATGCTATCTGGTTTACCTTTATCATCGTGTACTGTTTTAAGTGACCTGACACGTCGCTATTACACGTTGATAGAGCCCCTAGGATTCTTGCTTGACCACCAGCAGTATGAGGGCGATCATATAAGTGGGAGCTGGGGGTCTATAAGTATATCCTTAAAAGGTCCCTAGTCGTGAGAGTTTCGAGACAGGGCATCGATACTCCATAGTAGACTAGTGTATACAGTCGAGACCCCAACGAGGGGCGGTGGCCGGTCTCACAAGCCACTGGTGTCAGTTGGATCACCTAAGATGTATACAGGTGCTCATTGGGTTATGAGTACACCGGACAGGACTCGCCGGGAACTTGCTAGTTGGTCATATACCAGACGTCAGATGGCAGTTCCCTGGTGACATGTGTGCAGGTTAGTTCATCGACCTGGGGATCGTCATTTGTCTCGTGTGAGTTCCCACTGTACTTTGATTACTACCCTACCACGGCTCAAAGGAGTCGTGCAAACAGGTTTTAGTTGGGTACAGTCCCGAGCCACATGGAGGCAGTGAGCGTATCTTCAGGGGTTCGTCTCTCCCGGTATTGGGGGTGAGGTCGTGCTGTGTCTAGGAGAGCCATTACACGAAGCCCTCGGCCGAGGCAAGGAGATTTACTGGTAGGTATTCCGGTAGTATCTCAGGGTGTTCTGGGCTACACTTCGACACGACTTGTACCGCTTTTAGGGGTCTGACTTTTACCAACCCCCTAGGCCCGCCATGCGATGCTCATAGACGAACGGACCGGACTGTACGGATATTGTCACTGACAGGCTCAGTAGGGTGTCAGGCTGAGTTCGCTCACAGACGTCCCTTTTAGTCAGTACCTGGTAGCCCGTTACGTATTGGCTTATACCTCTGACGTGCTAGTGGTTAAATCCACAACCAAGGTGTTGACGAGTCTTTAGAGTCCCCCACATTCAGTTACTCAGCTTTCGGGCGAAAGGTTGTAGAGGCCGTATGGAGATATGGCAAGGTCCGATCAGATACGTGCGGTATTGCACGGATCCGGATCGGACAGTTTGTACTATAGGCCGTATGGTTATATGGCAGGGTTCGATCAGATACGTGCGGTATTGCACGGATAAGGATCGAACAGGTATTACTAGCCGGCTTTGGTATAAGCCGGATCCTAGTATAGTACAGTGTAGATTTTGTCTCATTGCATTTGTATTTCGGTCGAAATACAGATGCGGGTGTGTATGCACAGTATCGGGGTTTTCCTGTAATTTATTACGGGACCAGTTTTCTGGAGTTGCCAGTTTGCTTTCCGTTTCGGCCGATTTCATTTGTTCCGTTCATTGGCCGAAGATTGGTGGAGGAGGGTTTATTTGCATTGTTGCAAATAGGCATTTGTGGAGGGGGTCTTTGCATATATTTGTATCATGATGGTTTTCATGATGAGCACCTTACCTTGACCTTTTTGACTTGATCACTTCATGATGGCTTGACTTTGTAAGCATCATGGTTGTTGATGATGAGGTTGGTGGGAGATGTTTGAGTGTGGGTTTTGATTTGGTGTGACCTTATCATTATCTTTTGTTTTTCTCCATGAATTAATCATTCTAATTTTTCTCCACCCTTTTTTTGAGTGGGCCGGCCACTGTTGTAGGGAGGGAGGTTTATTTTTGAGTGAGAAATTTCTTCATGCTATTGTGTGGACCCCTCCCTTTGTGTGTGTGCTGGGAAATGGTTATTTCCTTTTTGCATGAAGTTAATTTATGCACTCTATATACCAATTTCCAGTGAGCACAAAGGTTTTTTGGCCGAGCCATTTTTGCAATGCATGCTTCATGTTCATTCCCAGCAAGCCTCCATGGATTTTTCTTTCACTTCAATTCCTCCACAAAAGGCAACTCCATAATCCCAAATGAGACACAAGCCTCTACATTATATTCTACAGCGAACCTTGGGCACGTCGAGTAGCCGGCTTCGTGCCCGAGTTGCCTCGGCATTGAGGTGGGAGCCCGTAAAAGAAGTAGGCGATGTGGTGCACTTCCGGCGACGAGGAGGAGACGGGACATTCCGCAGGAAATCGGGACGATGACGAGAAGACCGGAGGACTTGGATCGTCGGTATATCTCTATTCCCTTTCTTGTGGATAGCTAGGACTAGTTAATGGTTCGATCCGGGTTATAGTGCGCGGTGGTGCCGGTTTGCTAAGTTCGCAAAATTTAAGTTATTCACCGCTTCCGCAATTGGCCGTCGGATTGACGGCCGGGGCGCCGCCGTGCACTTACAGGGTTGGATCATGATATCCAAGCTAGACTCGCTACAGGGGAATTCCAACCTACGAGCTTGCTTTGAAGGCTGCCCGGGGCTATGAGGC
Source organism: Agapanthus africanus (assembly GCA_030015575.1). Taxonomy (NCBI): domain Eukaryota; kingdom Viridiplantae; phylum Streptophyta; class Magnoliopsida; order Asparagales; family Amaryllidaceae; genus Agapanthus; species Agapanthus africanus. The sequence continues at coordinate 113,621,076 of CM057338.1, read as the reverse complement.
AGTTGTGAAGAAGAAGAGCGGGTCGCAGTCGGCCGGTTTGAAACGCTCTTTGCACCAGATCACAGGAAGGGCCTCTTCTATGCCAGTTTTCAACGGACCATCTCGGAGGCCAGGAGGTTCGTTCGCCAACAATAAGCTAGATTTTTGCAACTCCTGCAAAAGAGCATAGCATCTAGTGAGGAATTTTCGTAGGGCGAACAAATGGTGCTTGATCTGTAAGTCTTTTACTCATACTATCGGAGCATGCCTCCAGAACCGAGGGAATAATAACCCTCCCGATCGACCGACGATCCAAGCTCCTTCTACCCAGTTAGCTTTACCAACTCCAGCTCCCCGCACACAGACTGCTCAATCTCAACGCCGAGTGTTTAACCAGGCACAGAGGAACGTGCCACGATGCCAAGCTTTCACTATGTCGGTCGAAGAGGTCGAAGCTACGGGTCAGACTGGTAAATCTCTTCCTTCTTTCCTTTCAAGTTATTTCAATTCCTACCCATCTATATTTGTTAAACTTAAACCTACGCGACTTAGGTACAATCTTAGTAGCCATCCTACCTGCACTCGCGCTCTTCGACACTGGGGAATCACATTGCTTCATGTCGCAACTGTTCGTAAGAACTCATGCGATCCCAGTCCAGCTAGAATGTCAGTTAAGGGAACGATGTTCTAAAAGCAACCTTGGGATACGATCTGTGTCCAGTAGTCGTCTGCAGTTGAGAATTCTATGTGGACTTCAAGGTACTGGACATATCGAATTTCGACGTAGTCTTGGGAATGGAATGGCTGGGAACTTTCTTCGCTACCATCGAATGTTGCCAAAGGAGTGTAGTGTTTGAAATACCAGATCACCCAGTGTTCTATTTCAAAAGTAGAGACTGCACTTTGGAGCCTAGCATATACTGAGCAAAACCAAAGAAGGCAGAGATCGCAGCGTTGTAAGCGGAAGGATCGAAGCCAGAGGCCGTTAGAGAGTTTGAGAATGTATTCCCTGAAGACATAGCAGGTTTTCCTCCCGATCAAGCTGTAGAGTTTGGCATTGATTTACAACCCGGTGCATGACCAGTAATAAAAGCTCCATACCGATTAACTCCGGAGGGATTGAAGGAGATCCGTATTCAGTTGGATGAACTCCTGAAGAAAGGTTGGATCAGACCCAGTACCTCAAGTTGGGGATCTCCGGTGCTGCTGGTGAAGGAGAAGGAAGGTACCTACCGGATGTGCGTGGATTATCGAGCACTGAACGAAATGACAATTAAGAAAAAGTATCCGCTACCTCACATCGATGACCTTTTCGATCAGCTAAATGAATCTTGAATCTTCTCAAAGTTTGATCTTCGCTCAGGTTATCATCAGGTGAAGGTCAAAGAGTCCGACATTTTGAAGACAGCGTTTAGGACTCGTTATGGCCATTATGAATATCTCATAATACCATTTGGATGCACCATTTATTTTTATGAATCTGATGAACCAAGTTTTCCGAGAGTACTTAGACAGGTTTGTTGTTATCTTCATCAACGATATCCTGGTGTATTCAAAGAATCAGAAAGAGTACGCCGAGCACTTACACATTGTCCTGGAGATACTACGACAGTATCAGCTCTGTGCCAAATACAGAAAGTGTGAATTTTGGCTAGACCAAGTCAGATTTCTCAGACACATCGTTTCAGGCGAAGAAATCTCTGTGCATCCAGCTAAGGTGTCAGCTGTCAGTGAGTGGCCGACACCAAAGACAGTGAAAGATATAAGAAGTTTTTTGGGCTTAGCAGGATACTACATACGCTTCATCGAAGGATTTTCAAAGATCGCAGCACCCCTGACCAAGTTTACATGTAAAGATGAAGCATTAGTGTGGTCAGAAGCATGTGAGAAGGCTTTCGTAGAACTCAAGATGAGGCTAACCTCTACACTTATTCTCGTAATACCGGATCGATCTGGCGGATTCGACATACATTATGATGCGTCCGGTAAAGAATTAGGATGTGTTCTGCATCAGCATGGAAATGTTGTGGCTTTTACATCAAGACAATTAAAGGTTCATGAGCGTAACTATCTAACACATGATCTGGAATTGGCAGCTGTAGTTTTTGCACTCAAGATTTGGCGTCACTATTTTTTGGGAAAGCGAGTGGATATATACACCGACCACAAGAGTCCGAAGTATATATTTACTCAAAAGGAACTCAACATGCGACAGAGAAGTCAGCTAGAGCTCATGACAGACTTCGACATCAGCCTACAATATCATCATGGAAAGGTGAACGTAGTTTCCGATGAACTTAGTCGCCGGCCTTTAGCAATGAACCCCACCGCCCAGTGGAAGCTATAGCAAGAACTGCACGGACTTATGATTGAAGTAGTTGTGCCAGGTAACGCCTCATCCTTGATGAACTTACAAGTCTAGTCCACTCTTATCAATCAGATCAAGGTAGCTCAAGCAACTGATGCCAAGTTACAAAAGATCCGAGAACAAGTAGAAAGTGGTCTTCGAATCGACTTCATAATACACGAAGATGGATCCTTGCGATATGGGAGCTGTTTATGCGTGCCAGTCGGCCCTATTCGAGAAGAGTTGATGAAAGAAGCCTACAGCTCTCCGTATTTGTAAGGTGTTTTTTTCACCCCATTGAGATGGAAATACGCGTCGCTTGTCAGGAATACTACAGATTCCCCCTGCCTAGGGTAGGCAGGGGTTTATCGATTATGGGGATCCGAATCTCCGGCAGTCGCGGACTAAGCTGCCGTTAATTACCCCTCGCCTTTGGAGCGAGGGAACCTCCGATTGACGGGTCAAACTGGTCATGCGAACTCAATGTGCAGTGTGCGTATGTGTGTCTTGAGGGGTTTTGGATTTATCGGGGGCCTCACAGAGTTTATGGGGGTCCCGCTATTCGGTTAGCGGGCTGGGGGTCAAGGGGGCTAGCAGCCCCCTTGCGGGGTGCGGGTCAGTGCCCCGTTAGAAATTTTTTCTAACGGGAAAAGTGTTGTGGAGTGTGTGTGTGTGTGTGTGTGTAAAGAGAGGATAATAGCGTCCAAAGGACGTGTGGGTACACGCGGGCGCTAGGTGCCGGCGCCTCACATGCTTAGCATGCGGGCGCTGGGAGACGGCAGGAACAAAGGGCTTAGCCTCTATACTGGGAGTTGTACTCCCAATTGACTTTTGGAGTTAAACTCCTGAAAAAGAGGGCAAAGGGGCTTGGACCCTGCACTGAGAGTTGTACTCCCAAAAAGAAAGATTTATTATATATATATATATATTATTTTTTATGGAGTTAAACTCCCAAGATAGTTTCGGAGATGATGAAAGGGGTTTCCTTTCTTCGCCCTTGAGCCCTCGATCTTCTCTTGAGCTTTGGATCTTCCCAAAGTGGGATTTTTAGAGATGGGTCTCTTTCCTCCTCCTCTTTATTGGCTGGATCTTGAAGAAAAAGGAGGGTGGGACTTAAAAAATCTCCCCTTTTAGAGATTTGATGGGAGATTTGAGTTTCCCTTCAAGGGTTTTATGGTGAAAAACTATTTATTTTTGGGAAAGAAAGAGTTGAACTCTTGATTTAATTCAGAAAAGGGGAAGAAGGTTTAGAACCTTGAGAAAGGGGAAAGAGGCACAAACCCTAGCTTTTGAAGGGAATGGAAAAAGTTTTTTCATTTCATTATCATGTTGCCTTGTATAGGCTTACAAATTTACATATAGCCCCTTGGGCTTTACAAAATGACATTTTTGCCCATCCCATACCTCATGTGCTCATTTCTTTTGCACATGAGCCATGGGCTTTACAAAAATTTGGCTTTATGCCCATTTATTTTACATTCATGCATGAAAATTATATCAAACTTATTTATTACATTATTTTCTTCTTGGCATAGGGGAGGCCGACCGCTTCATGTTCGGGCTTGACTTGGGCATGGGCCCACTTGGCCTGGGCTTGGGCCCAATTCGCTTGGGGTTGACTTTGATTTTGACTTGGTCAACCGGCGTGTAATTTTTGACCCCAACAAAGTGCTCCCCATCAATAAATGCACACCGTGTATATGAGTTGTGTGCATGAAATTGATGGATCTTGGAGTTGGACTTTAAGGTGGAACATCCTTCCAGGGGCGGAGCATCATTCCGGGAGCATAATTCCGGGGATCGGAGCATAATTTCGAAAAGCGGAGCATGATTCCAAAGGGAGGATATTGGTTGACTTGATTCCGAGCCGGAGCATAATTCCGATGGGGAGGTCGCTGCTGCCCTTTTTGCGACTTAGACGGTCGGTGCTTGACGTGTCTCCAAGATGGCATGTCGCTGGTCGATGTTTCCCCAGCACGGAGTGTCTCTGGTCGAATTATCCCTGAGGCGGAGTGTCTGTTTGACGTTTCCCAGCACGGAGTGTCGCTGTTCAACTTGTCCCCGACAGGGAGTGTCGCTGGTTGACTTGTCCCCGACATGGAGTGTCGCTGTTCAACTTGTCCCCGACAGGGAGTGTTGCTGGTCAACTTGTTCCCGGCATAAAGTGTCGTTGGTTGACTTGTCCCCGGCATGGAGTGTCTGTTTGACGTTTCCCTGACACGGAGTGCCTATTTGACGTTTCCCGGGCACGGAGTGTCGCTGGTTGACTTGTCCCCGGCACGGAGTGTCGCTGGTTGACATTTCCTCGGCACGGAGTGTCGCTGGTTGACTTGTCCCCGGCACGGAGTGTCGCTGGTCGACTTATCCCCGGCACGGAGTGTCTGTTTGACGTTTCCCCGGCACGGAGTTTCGCTGGTTGAATTGTCCCTGGCACGGAGTGTCGCTGGTTGTCTTGTCCCCGGCACGAAGTGTCTGTTTGAGGTTTCCCGGCATGGAATGTCGCTGGTGGACTTGTCCCCGGCACGGAATGTCACAGGTCGACTTATCCCCGGCATGGAGTGTCTGTTTGATGTTTTCCCGACAAGGAGTGTCGCTGGTTGACTTGTCCCCGGCACGGAGTGTCGCTGGTTGATTTGTCGCCGGCACGGAGTGTCTGTTTGACGTTTCCCCGGCATGGAGTGTCGCTGGTCGACTTTTCCCCGACACGGAGTGTTGCTGGTCAACTTTTCCCTAGCACGGAATGTCACTGGTCGACTTGTCCCCGGCACGGAGTGTCGCCGGTCGATGTTTCCCCGGCACGGAGTGTCGCTGGTTGACAGGGGATTTCCAACTTACGAGCTTGCTTTGAAGGCCGCCTGACGCTATGATGCAGTTGTGAAGAAGAAGAGCGGGTCGCAGTCGGCCAGTGTGAAACGCTCTTTGCACCAGATCACAGGAAGGGCCTCTTCTAGGCCAGTTTTCAAAGGACCATCTCGGAGGCCAAGAGGTTCGTTCGCCAACAATAAGCTAGATTTTTGCAACTACTGCAAAAGAACATAGCATCTAGTAAGGAATTGTCGTAGGGCGAACAAATAGTGCCTTATCTGTGAGTCTTTTACTCATACTATCGGAGCATGCCTCCAGAACTGAGGGAATAATAACCCTCCCGCTCGACCGACGATCCAAGCTCCTTCTACCCAGTTAGCTTTACCAACTCCAGCTCCCCGCACACAGACCGCTCAATCTCAACGCCGAGTGTTTAACCAGGCACAGAGGAACGTGCCACGATGCCAAGCTTTCACTTTGTCGGTCGAAGAGGTCGAAGCTACGGGTCAGACTGGTAAATCTCTTCCTTCTTTCCTTTCAAGTTATTTCAATTCCTGCCCATCCATATTTGTTATACGTAAACCCACGCGACTTAGGTACAATCTTAGTAGCCATCCTACCTGCACTCGCGCTCTTCGACACTGGGGAATCACATTGCTTCATGTCGCAACTGTTCGTAAGAACTCATGCGATCCCAGTCCAGCTAGAATGTCAGTTAAGGGAACGATGTTCTAAAAGCAACATTGGGATACAATCTGTGTCCAGTAGTCGTCTGCAGTCGAGAATTCTATGTGGACTTCAAGGTACTGGACATATCAAATTTCGACGTAGTCTTGGGAATGGAATGGCTGGGAACTTTCTTCGCTACCATCGAATGTCGCCAAAGAAGGGTAGTGTTTGAAATACCAGATCACCCAGTGTTCTATTTCAAAAGTAGAGACTGGACTTTGGAGCCTAGCATATACCGAGCAAAACCAAAGAAGGCAGAGATCGCAGCGTTGCAAGCGGAAGGATCGAAGCCAGAGGTCGTTAGAGAGTTTGAGAATGTATTCCTTGAAGACATAACAGGTTTGCCTCCCGATCAAGCTGTAGAGTTTGGCATTGATTTACAACCCGGTGCATGACCAGTAATAAAAGCTCCATACCGATTAACTCCGGAGGGATTGAAGGAGATCCGTATTCAGTTGGATGAACTCCTGAAGAAAGGTTGGATCAGACCCAGTACCTCAAGTTGGGGATCTCCGGTGCTGCTGGTGAAGAAGAAGGAAGGTACCTACCGGATGTGCGTGGATTATAAAGCACTGAACGAAATGACAATTAAGAAAAAGTATCCGCTACCTCACATCGATGGCCTTTTCGATCAGCTAAGTGGATCTTGAATCTTCTTAAAGTTAGATCTTCGCTCAGGTTATCATCAGGTGAAGTTCAAGGAGTCCGACATTTTGAAGACAGCGTTTAGGACTCGTTATGGCCATTATGAATATCTTATAATACCATTTGGAGTGACCAATGCACCAGCCATTTTTATGAATATGATGAACCAAGTTTTCCGAGAGTACTTAGACAGGTTTGTTGTTATCTTCATCAACGATATCCTGGTGTATTCAAAGAATCAGAAAGAGTACGCCGAGCACTTACACATTGTCCTGGAGATACTACGACAGTATCAGCTCTGTGCCAAATACAGAAAGTGTGAATTTTGGCTAGACCAAGTCAGATTTCTCAGACACATCGTTTCAGGCGAAGAAATCTCTGTGCATCCAGCTAAGGTGTCAGCCGTCAGCGAATGGCCGACACCAAAGACAGTGAAAGATATAAGAAGTTTTTTGGGCTTAGCAGGATACTACATACGCTTCATCGAAGGATTTTCAAAGATCGCAGCACCCCTGACCAAGTTTACACGTAACGATGAAGCATTCGTGAGGTCAGAAGCATGTGAGAAGGCTTTCGTAGAACTCAAGATGAGGCTAACCTCTACACTTATTCTCGTAATACCGGATCGATCTGGCGGATTCGACATACATTATGATGCGTCCGGTAAGGAATTAGGATGTGTTCTGCATCAGTATGGAAATATTGTGGCTTTTGCATCAAGACAATTAAAGGTTCATGAGCATAACTATCTAACACATGATCTGGAATTGGCAGCTGTAGTTTTTGCACTCAAGATTTGGCGTCACTATTTTTTGGGAAAGCGAGTGGATATATACACCGACCACAAGAGTCCGAAGTATATATTTACTCAAAAGGAACTCAACATGCGACAGAGAAGGCGGCTAGAGCTCATGGCAGAATTCGACATCAACCTACAATATCATCCTGGAAAGGTGAACGTAGTTCCCGATGCACTTAGTCGCCAGCTTTTAGCAATGAACCTCAGCGCCCAGTGGAAGCTATAGCAAGAACTGCACGGACTTATGATTGAAGTAGTCGTGCCAGGTAACGCCTCATCCTTGATGAACTTACAAGTCTAGTCCACTCTTATCAATCAGATCAAGGTAGCTCAAGCAACTGATGCCAAGCTACAAAAAATCCGAGAACAAGTAGAAAGTGGTCTTCGAACCGACTTCATAATACACGAAGATGGATCCTTGCGGTATGAGAGCTGTTTATGCGTGCCAGTCGGCCCTTTTGAGAAGAGTTGATGAAAGAAGCCAACAGCTCTCCGTATTTATAGGGTGTTTTTATTCACCCCATTGAGATGGGAATACGCGTCGCTTTTCAGGTGTACTACAGATTCCCCCTGCCTTGGGTAGGCGAGGGTTTATTGATTGTGGGGATCCGAATCTCCGGCAGTCGCGGACTAAGCTGCCGTTAATTACCCCTCGCCTTTGGAGCGAAGGAACCTCCGATTGACGGGTCAAACTGGTCATGCTAACTCAATGTGCAGTGTGCGTATGTGTATCTTGAGGGGGTTTGGATTTATCGGGGGCCTCGCAGAGTTTACGGGGGTCCCGCTACCCGGTTAACGGGCTGGGGGTCAATGGGGCTAGCAGCCCCCTTGCGGGGTGCGGGGCAGCGCCCCGTTAGAAATTTTTTCTAACGGGGAAAGTGTTGTGGAGTGTGTGTGTGTGTGTATGTATATATATATATATAAAGAGGATAATAGTGTCCAAAGGATATGTAGGTGCACGCGGGAGCTTGGTGCCAGCGCCTCAAGTGCTTGGCACACGGGCGCTGGGAGACGGCGGGAAAAAAAGGGTTTAGCCCCTATACTGGGAGTTGTACTCCCAATTGACTTTTGGAGTTAAACTCCTGAAAAAGAGGACAAAGGGGCTTGGCGCCTGCACTGAGAGTTATACTCCCAAAAAGAAAGATTTATTATATATATATATATATGTATATTATTTTTTATGTAGTTAAACTCCCAAGATATTTTCGGAGATGATGAAAGGGGTCTCCTTTCTTCGCCCTTGAGCCCTAGATCTTCTCTTGAGCTTTGGATCTTCCCAAAGTGGAATTTTTGGAGATGGGTCTCTTTCTTCCTCCTCTTTATTGGTTGGATCTTGAAGAAAAAGGGGGGTGGGACTTAAAAAATCTCTCCTTTTAGAGATTTGATGGGAGATTTGAGTTCCCCTTCAAGGGTTTTATGGTGAAAAACTATTTATTTTTGGGAAAGAAAAAGTTGAACTCTTGATTTAATTCAGAAAAGGGGAAGAAGGTTTAGAACCTTGAGAAAGGAGAAGGAGGCACAAACCCTAACTTTTGAGGGGAATGGAAAAAGTTTTTTCATTTCATTATCATGTTGCCTTGTATAGGCTTACAAATTTACATATAGCCCCTTGGGCTTTACAAAATGACATTTTTGCCCATCCAATACCTCATGTGCTCATTTCTTTTGAACATGAGCCATGGGCTTTACAAAAATTTGGCTTTATGCCCATTTATTTTATATTCATGCATGAAAATTATATCAAACTTATTTATTACATATTTTTCTTCTTGGCATGGGGGAGGCCGACCGCTTCATGTTCGGGCTTGATTTGGGCATGGGCCCACTTGGCCTGGGCTTGGGCCCAATTCGCTTGGGGTTGACTTTGATTTTGACTTGGTCAACCGGGGTGTAATTTTTGACCCCAACAAATTGCTCCCCATCAATAAATGCACACCGTGTATATGAGTTGTGTGCATGAAATTGATGGATCTTGGAGTTGGACTTTAAGGTGGAACATCCTTCCGGGGACGGAGCATCATTCCGGGAGCATAATTCCGGGGATTGGAGCATAATTTCGAAAAGCGGAACATGATTCCAAAGGGAGGATATTGGTTGACTTGATTCCGAGTCGGAGCATAATTCCGACGGGGAGGTCGTTACTGCCCTTTTTTTGACTTAGACGGTCGGTGCTTGACGTGTCTCTGAGATGGCGTGTCGCTGGTCGACGTTTCCCCGGCACGGAGTGTCTGTGGTCGACGTTTCCCCGGCACGGAGTGTCTCTGGTCGACTTATCCCCGAGGCGGAGTGTCTGTTTGACGTTTCCCCGGCACGGAGTGTCGCTGGTTGACTTTTCCCCGAAAGGGAGTGTCGCTGGTTGACTTGTCCCCGGCATGGAGTGTCGCCATTCAACTTGTCCCCGGCACAGAGTGTCGCTGGTTGACTTGTCCCCGACACAGAATGTCGCTGGTCGACTTGTCCCCGACTCAGAGTGTCGCTGGTTGACTTGTCCCCGGTACAGAGTGTCTGTTTGACGTTTCCCCGGCACGGAATGCTTATTTGACGTTTCCCGGGCATGGAGTTTCGCTTGTTGACTTGTCCCTGGCACGGAGTGTTGCTGGTCGACTTGTCCCCTGCACGTAGTGTCGCTGGTTAACGTTTCCTCGGCACGGAGTGTCACTGGTCGACTTATCCCCGGCACGGAGTGTCGCTGGTTGACTTGTCCCCGACACGGAGTGTCTGTTTGACGTTTCCCCGGCACGGAGTATTGCTGGTCGAATTGTCCCTGGCACAGAGTGTCGCTGGTTGACTTGTTCCCAGCACGGAGTGTTTGTTTGACGTTTTCCCGGCACGGAGTGTCGCTGGTGGATTTATCCCCGGCACGGAGTGTCACTGGACGACTTATCCCCGGTATGGAATGTCTGTTTGACGTTTTCCCGGCATGGAGTGTCGCTGGTTGACTTGTCCCCGTCACGGAGTGTCGCTGGTTCATTTGTCCCCCGCACGGAGTGTCTGTTTGACGTTTCCCCAGCATGGAGTGTCGCTGGTCGACTTTTCCCCGACACAGAGTGTTGCTGGTCTACTTGTCCCCGTCACGGAATGTCACTGGTCGACTTGTCCCTGGCATGGAATGTCGCTGGTCGATGTTTCGCCGGCACGGAGTGTCACTGGTTGACTTGTCCCCGGCACGGAGTGTCTGTTTGACGTTTCCCCGGCACTGAGTGTCGCTGGTTGACTTTTCCCCGGCACGGAGTGTCGCTGGTCGACTTGTGCCCGGCACGGAGTGTTGCTGGTCGACGTTTCCCCGGCACGGACTGTCGCTGGTCGACTTGTCCCCGGCATGGAGTGTCTGTTTGATGTTTCCCCATCACGGAGTGTCACTGGTCGACGTTTTCCTGGCACGGGGTGTCGCTGGTTGACTTGTCCTCGGCACGGAGCGTCGCCGGTCAACATTTCCCCGGCACGGAGTGTCGCTGGTTGACTTGATTCCGAGGCGGAGCATAATTCCGGCAGGGAAGGTAGATATCTCGAGACGAAGCATGATTTCGACACGGGGTACATTCTGGGACGAAACATAATTTCGACGCAGAGATTGTTGATTTGATTTGATTTGGGAGTTTCTTATCCGTCCAGCAGGGCTTTTAAGCCTGGGACTTGGAATTTGGGTTTTTGTTTGGCGTCAGCATCACTACACTGGAATGTGGTACCAGGTGCAAATTATCATTTACTATGAGAGGATTTGGGGATTTTGGCTTTGGTTTGGCATCAGCACCGCTACACTGGAATATGGTACCAGGAGCGAATCATCATCTGCCGTGAGGGGACTTCCCTCATTCCCAGTTTAACGACTTAGGGGTCATCTGTTCCCAGTTTAACGACTTAGAGGTCATTTGTTCCTAGTTTAAAGACTTAGGGGTCTATTGGGTCAAAAGTTTAGAATTTTGGGGTTGGGGTCGGCATCAGTGTTGCTAACACTGAAGCACAGGTGCCAGGAACAATTCATCATTTGCCTTTGCCTGTTGGGGAGAGATGGCTTACGAGATAGGTTTAGGTCCCTATCATTTAAGACTTTTCAATTTCATGAGCCGTAAGGGTCCTATAAAAGCATTTTCTCCTTACGAGTCGAAAGGATATCGTAGGTGTATTTTCTCCTTAGGAGTCGTGGGGACCCCTAAGTGTGTTTTTCCTTTGTGAGTCGTAAGGATCCTATGAAGGTGTTTTCTTACGAGTTGAGTGGATCTCGCAAGCTTTGTTCTCCTCATGTATCATGAGGACACATGAGTGGGTCTTCCTAACGGAGCATAATTCTAAGGTGGAGACCGGCCGCGTGACTGGTGATTGCGGTGGGGCGTGGGTGATGAGAATTATTTGAGCCCGTGGATTATATACGGTAGTCAATTTGGGGACCACCCGTAGGGCTGGGAGAATTTTGGTTGGCGTCTGCATCGCTACACTGGAATATGGTACCGGGAGTGACTCATCATTCGCCATTTGGGGATTTAGATTTTGGTCGGCGTCTGCATCGCTGCACTAGAATATGGTACCAGGAGAGACTCATCATTCACCGTTAGGATATTCAGGAATTTGAAATTTTGGTTGGCGTCTGCATCGCTGCACAGGAATATGGTACCGGGAGCGACTCATCATTCGCCGTTTTTTACCGCGATTGCTCTATCATTTCAGCTTTTCTTATCGCGGAGGTCGCGATTGCCGTATCATTTTGTCTATTTATTTATGGTTGCCCCATCATTTCAGCTTTATTTTCCTTGCTGATTTTTATTGCGAGTCGCCCTATCATTTCGGTTTATATATATATATATATTTACACATTTTTGTACATCCCCAGTTTAACGACTTAGGGGTTGATTGTTCCCATTTTAACGACATGGTGGTCGAATGTTCCCAGTTTAACGACGTGGTGGTCCTGTTTGCTTATCCCAGCTCCTCGAACTTTGATCATGGCGGAGTTGTGTTGATGACCGTAGCTCTATGGCTTGTCGGTACATCTGACGACTGTGAGGCTTTCCCAAGTTTGTATTGGTTCTCCACCCAATCTTTGAAAACATAGCAGTCTTCAATGGCATGACTCACTATTCTATGATATGGGCAGTATATGGGATTGCCGGTCATGTTCATTTCATGTGGCCTTTTTGAAATAGGCAGTTGCAGACTATTGTTCAAGGCGTCTACGAATATTTTGCGGACTTTATTCCTCCTGAAGGAGTATACCTTCTTCTTTCTCTCCATTAGAGTAGGTGCCTTTACTGATGCCGGTCCTTGAGGCCGATCAGTCTTTGGTTCTCCTGCTGTCCGCTTAGCCCATTCAGTGTACGTATCGGAGAGACCGGAAGCTGATCGCGGCCGTTTTTTGCAAAAGTATTCCGCTCTTGGGCTGGAGGGAGTATCGGTTGGCTGCTTCCGGATATTAATCCCTGGATCATGAACCAAAATTTGATTTTGCTGTAATTTCAATCGGGCGAATTGGGTCGTGAGATCTGCCACGACGTTTGCCAGCTCATCGACTTTGGAATGGGCCTTGGCTATCTTCTCGTCCCTGTCCTAAAGCTGCTTTTGAACCCATTGGAATAATACTAGTTCTATAGTCCCGGGTACGACAACGGGGTCATCCTTACCGCCTGGGCTTTATTCAACAAAAACCACGGGTTCCTTTGGCTCAATGGCCTGAGCGGGCTCTTCATCATTTGGATCGAGCCGGTGTTGGATGGCAACAACCACATCATTGTCATGGCTATAAGGCGTAGGAGGGCTTGTTCCTCTGAGCTCCATCATGTAGACCGTATGGGCTGTGTACCTGTCTATTGCTTCTTCATTGGAAATATTGCTCACTTGGCTCTTAGCTTGTTGCCTTGGTTCGCTCTTTTCAGATAATGGCAGATGTCTGAGAGAATCAGGTTTCCAAAGGACTTCGGTCTCCGTTTGTATGAAATTGGCGGTCGCAGTTTGACTGTTTGCTAACACGCCTTTAGACAGTTCTATCTCTCCTGCCTTGTATTGCTTTTCGATCCAATCTTTAAAGACAAAGCAGTTCTCAATAGCATGACCTGTCACTCTGTTATAGGGGCAATATTTGGGGTCCTTGGTCATATTCGCTTCTTGAGGTCTTTTTGATTCTGGAAATGGTGGACTATTTCTTAGGGCGTCCTTGAATATCTTGTGGACTTTGTCCCTTCTAAAGGAATAGACCTTATCCAGTTTCTCTTTCAGAGGCGATTCTCCTCCCTCTTCGAACACTGGCTTCCGAGGCTGGTCGATATTAGGCCTGCCTGCTCCTCGCCTGCTTTGGTCGGCAGATCTTTCGGACCATCGTCGTGGCCCTTCTTCTTCTGGAAAGGACATGCGACTGAAGACTGTTGGTCTGACCGGGTCCTTGGGTGGCGCTGTCCGGATCGCGGTTTTCTTGACTCTTCCGGTCATGACATTCTTCTGGACCAATTTCAGTGGTTCAAAAGAGCTAGCGAGATTTACAACTGATTTAGCTGTTGTTGCGAGGTATTCCTGTTCTTGGAACCTCATGATGTTCAGCCTAGAAGGATTCTTAGCCCTTTTGTTGGCTCTGTATTTGAGCCTTTTCTGTCTTAGCTTCACGATTTTGATGGCTTGACGGGCATATGTCGTCCAGGAATCCATCATGAGTCGATTGACGGGGAGCTTAGAGAAGATACCCGATTGAGTAGTTGTCAGGGGCACCGCTGGAGCTTGCCCGAGATGCTTTGTTGCTTTGTTGGTGTTGATGGCCTTGCCCCCAGCCGGGGCCAAGGAGAGTCGTTCAAACACCGACTTGCGTTTGGGTAGTGGTGCCCTCGAGATCACCATATTTGGCCTCCTGCCTTTCGAGGATGGCTTGTCTATTACCGGAGCTTGAGGAGTTATGATGGTGTTAGCTGGCATGAACAAAATAGAGCCAAATGGTAGCAGTGGCTCCTCCCACTGTCGCCCGACACTGGCCGGGAGGATCGTCCTGGCGTCTAACTTTATCGTGTAGGAGATGGGAGCCGTGTTGAGAGCTGAGCTGGTCCTTGGAGACATTGTTGAGTCTTGATCGCTTGAAACCCTGCATGAAAGAGCATTATTTTAGTATAAATATCGATATGTATGCTGATTGAGTTCACATGAACGTTTAACCCGAAACATGGGAGGAGAGAAATGTCCCACCGGGCGTGCCAAAATTTGTAGGGTGTTTTTTGTCACCCTATTGAGATGGGAATACGTGTCGCTTGTCAGGCGTACTACAGATTCCCCCTGCCTAAGATAGGCGGGGGTTTATTGATTGTGGGGATCCGAATCTCCGGCAGCCACGGACTAAGCTGCCGTTAATTACCCCTCGCCTTTGGAGTGAGGGAACCTCCGATTGACGGGTCAAACTGGTCATGCGAACTCAATGTGCAGTGTGCGTATGTGTATCTTGAGAGGTTTTTGGATATATCAGGGCCTCGCAGAGTTTTCGGAGGTCCCGCTACCCGGTTAGCGGGTTGGGGGTCAAGGGGGCTAGCAGCCCCCTTGCGGGATGCGTGGCAGCGCCCTGTTAGAAATTTTTTCTAACGGGGAAAGTGTTGTGGAGTGTGTGTGTGTGTGTGTGTGTGTGTGTGTGTGTGTGTGTGTGTGTAAAAGAGAGGGATAATAGCGTCCAAAGGACGCGTGGGCGCCAGCGCCTCACGTGCTTGGCACGCGGGCGCTGGCCGCCGGCGGGAAAAAGGGGCTTAGCCCCTATATTGGGAGTTGTACTCCCAATTGACATTTGGAGTTAAACTCTTGAAAAAGAGGACAAAGGGGCTTGGTCCCTGCACTGGGAGTTGTACTCTCAAAAAGAAAGATTTATTATATATATATATATATATTATTTTTTATGTAGTTAAACTCCCAAGATATTTTCGGAGATGATGAAAGGGGACTCCTTTCTTTTCCCTTGAGTCCTAGATTTTCTCTTGAGCTTTGGATCTTCTCAAAGTTGGATTTTTGGAGATGGGTCTCCTTCTTCCTCCTCTTTATTGCCTGGATCATGAAGAAAAAGTTGGGTAGAACTTAAAAAAATCTCTCATTTTAGAGATTTGATGGGAGATTTGAGTTCCCCTTCAAGGGTTTTATGGTGAAAAACTATTTATTTTTGGGAAAGAAAGAGTCGAACTCTTGATTTAATTCAGAAAAGGGGAAGAAGGTTTAGAACCTTAAGAAAGGGGAAGGAGGCACAAATCCTAGCTTTTGAGGGGAATGGAAAAAGTTTTTTCATTTCATTATCATGTTTCCTTATATAGGCTTACAAATTTACATATAGCCTCTTGGGCTTTACAAAATGACATTTTTGCCCATCCCATGCCTCATGTGCTTATTTCTTTTGCACATGAGCCATAGGCTTTACAAAAATTTGGTTTTATGCCCATTTATTTTACTTTCGTGCATGAAAATTAGATCAAACTTATTTATTACATAATTTTCTTCTTGGCATGGGGGAGGCCGGCCGCTTCATGTTCGGGCTTGACTTGGGCATGGGCCCACTTGGTCTGGGTTTGGACCCAATTGGCTTGGGGTTGACTTTGATTTTGACTTGGTCAACCGGGATGTAATTTTTGACCCCAACAAAGTGCCTCCATTAATAAATGCACACCGCGTATATGAATTGTGTGCATGAAATTGATGGATCTTGGAGTTGGACTTTAAGGTGGAACATCCTTCCGGGGGCAGAGCATCATTCCGGGAGCATAATTCCGGGGATCATAGCCTAATTTCGAGGATCGGAGCCTAATTCCGAAAAGCGGAGCATGATTCCAAGGGGAGGATATTGGTTGATTTGATTCCGAGTCGGAGCATAATTCCGACGGGGAGGTCGTTGCTGCCCTTTTTGCGACTTAGACGGTCGATTCTTGACGTGTCTCCGAGGTGGCGTGTCGCTGGTCTACGTTTCCCCTCAAACGATTCTTAAAACAAAAATCGATAAAGTGGAGTTAGGTTGAATAAATTTCTTTTAAAAAGCTTTATCACATTTGCTATGTGAATATTTTACTCTAAATCCTCTAATATCACCTTAAATTATTATTCACATCATTTGCCTTTTTATGTAATTAAAATTTCATACAAAATAAACATAAAACAAACTTTTTTATATAAATATTATAAACTTTAAAAGTATCCTTTTATTGATAATTAGAAAATATACCTATAGAAATTCATGGGGTAATGTCCTACCCCATCACATACACTATGGTCTCATAGCATGATGTTTTAAATGTATGTTGAATTTTGAAGAATTCAAATTACATTAAAATACCATTACTTTTATAAAATGTTTTTATCGCTATTTTTAAATCCTTTGCAATTGCGCCTCTACAACCCTTTTACGGGAACCCATTTAAGGATGGTGCGGATTATCGCACGTCCTTGGGATAGTAGAGTGAAATACAAAACTCTTCACGGAGAATTCGGTCTCGAAAGGAAATAAAAACACGATTTAAAAGAATACGATTTTTCTTAAACAAATTAAACTTTGGAAAATTATATAAAGTTACGAACTCGTATTTTCAATGAAAACAAATTGTGAAAACTATATTTTTAAATGAAAGATTAAAATTTTAATTAAAATACCATCAAATTTCCAAAAGTAGAATTTTTCATAAAAATACCATAAACTTTTAAAAGCTAGATTTTATCACTAAAATACCATTGAAAATAAAATACATTTCTATAAAACTCTTAATATTCTAAATCACTCTCGAGGTCTATTTTTAAACAATATTAAAACATTTTTCATAAAACCCTCTCGAGAAATGCAAATACATAATAAACAAACTTGAATAAATTTTTAAGGACTCTAGATTAATATAGGTTTAAGCGGTATCATTTCTTTCGAACCTCAGGAAGCCGGAGAAAGTGAGTACTTGCCTATTCAGGTTAGACAACACTGCAAATTAACGGAGTTATCAATGACGACCTTCTTGGAAAAATACAAAAATCCTGCCGTCCATGTGCAGCGGTTGTCCGATTTCTCCCAAACTTAAGATATTCAAAATTAAATCTAGTAATATGAAATGTTTATAATTCGAATACAAACTCAAACCTAAACTTGAACTTAAACTCGAACTCTAATCCAAACTCGAACCCAAACTTGAACATTAACTCGAACTCATTCTATTCGAACTGACTGGACTCGATCGCAACTGGCATGACTTGCATCTTACTTGACTTATTCGACTTTATTATTCACTTTTGCAATCTATGGTTCGATCAGGTTATAATAAACCAAGCAATAAACTAAGGATATCTAACAATTATAATATATTATATTCAGGGTGTATGGGATAGTTTCAGCTGTGAATCTAACGGAATTTCAGGAGTCCCGTATTAATCTACTCGAATTTTATTTACTCGAATCTCAGTCGGGTCGACTTCTCCACAGCTTAGAGTCCTGATGCTAACACATGAAATGAGACCGTGTTTCCTTGCTCTTACGGCCCCACTCTTGAGCTCGTGAATACTTCTACGGTTGAATTGATATTCACACTTGGAGCTTAACGTTAACATATTGACCATATAGAGATCTATAGTACATATACACATGTTCATTTACATATAATTTTACTCGACATATACATTACTTCATGATTATTTTATACTTGTCACTTTTCACTTTTACTCTACCTTTAGGACTTACCGAGTGCTAGTTCGCTGACGGGCATTCCACCCACCTTTGTTTTCTTGGAATGTTCGTCAGATACTGTGGAGACTGAGGAGGTGGACGGAACAGAGGAGGAGTAAGACCAGATCACGGCTCAGACTTAGACCAGTTATCCTGTTCTTTCAGTTTATGTATACTACCTGTTTAGGCATTTCTGTTATTGTATTTACCTTTCAGTTGAACTCATGTATCTGTAAATATTTCAAGTTTGATTGTAAATAAAGATATTTGTTAAATTTTTTTACCGTTTCCATTTATTCTTGCATTGTGTATTATTATTTTAAATACGATTAGTATATTTATTCAGAGAATGACCTTCTCTAGATAAATATGCCGCGGGCTTGCCACGTCACCGTTTTCGTCTACTGGGAAGCGGGGCATGACAGAGATGTTGGAAGATTTATTTACCGGAGAGAAAATGAATGACGTCGAACTGTCTAAAGACACCGGTGGAGCAGAGGAATTGAAGAAAATTCTGGAGAAAAATGAATAAAATACATACGAAGGCTGTACGGAATTTAGTAGGTTGTCTTTCGTAATAAGGCTCCTACATCTGATGATGATTAGCGGGATGACTAACGAGCAATTTGTTGCGCCCCGGCAGCGCCCCGGCCTTCTACTCGAGGCCAAAATGCGGAATCAAAAATTTTCTTAACTTTAAACCGGCGCTACCGCGGACAATATACCCGGATCGTAACCATTAACCTATACTAGCTAACTAGAGATGGGGGGAGAGATATACCAAGCAATCCGTGTCCTTCGGTCTTCGTCTCCACTCCGATCTCCCGCGGAATCTTCGTCCATCACGTCTTTGTCGGAAAGGCACCACGTAGCCGGGTTCGTATACGGGCTCCCACCTCTGGACCGAGGCAACTCGGGCGCGAAGTTGGCTAGCCGACGCGTCCAAGATTTGCTGTAGACTAGTGTAGAAACTTGTCTCTTTGGGGCTTATGGAAGTTGCCATGGATGTGGAGGAAGTGAATGAACTTGAGAGAAGGAAATGTAGCTCTCAATTTTTCAAGGCATGAGATGAAGAGAATGCTACACACAAATGAAAAACTCTCTCATTCTCACTCAAGGAATGGCCGGCCCCTCTCAAGAAATGGAGGAGAAAAATGCAAGAGCAAAACATATGAAGAAAATGGTGTGTATAAAAAAGGAATATATGTCACAACCATTTTCAAATCTCATCATATCAAAGCACCATCATATGAAAAGCAAAATGAGTAAGACAAGAATGGAATTTCATCATGATAAAGGCACAAATGCAATAAAGCCCTCCACAAAAGAGTTATTTGCAAACTACAAATAACCCCCTCCAACTAAAAAGTCAGGCCGTGAAGGAACAAAGGAAAACCGGCCGGAACGGAATGCAAACTGGCAACTTCAGAAAACTGATCCCATAATAAATTACAGGAAAACCCCGCTACAGCAAATACATGCCCGCATTTGTATTCCCACTGAACACAAATGCAAAGAGACAATATCTACACTATCAAATACTAGGATCCGGCTTAAGCCAAAGCCGGCTAGTAAAAACCGTCCGATCATGATCCGTGCAATACCGCACGTATCTGATCGAACCCTGCCATATCTCCATACAGCCTCTACAGCGTTTCGCCCGAAACTTGAGTAACTGAGTGTGGTGGACTCTAAAGACTCGTCAATACTATGGCTGTGGATTTAACCACTAGCACGTCAGAGGTATTAGCCATACGTGACGGGCCACCAGCTATTGACCAAAAGGGACGTCGATGAGCGAACTCATCCTGACACCCTACTGAGCCTGTCAGTGACAATATCCGTACAGTCCGGTCCGTTCGTCTATGAGTATCGCATGGCGGGCCTAGAGGGTTGGTAAAAGTCAGACCCCCAAAAGAGGTACAAGTCGTGTCGGAGTGAAGCCCAGAACACCCTGAGATACTACTGGAATACCTACCAGTAAATCTCCTGCCTCGGCCGAGGGCTTTGTGTAATGGCTCTCCTAGACACAGCGCGACCTCACCCCCAATACCGGGAGAGACGAACCCCTGCAGATCCGCTCACTGCCTCCATGTGGCTCGGGACTGTACCCAACTAAAACCTGTTTGCACGACTCCTTTGAGCCGTGGTAGGGTAGTAATCAAAGCACAGTAGGAACTCACACGAGACAAATGATGATCTCAGGTCGATGAACTAACCTGTACATATGTCACCAGGGAACTGCTATCTGACGTCTGGTATAATCCCAACTAGCAGGTTCCCGGCGAGTCCTGTCCGGTGTACTCATAATCCAACGAGCACCTGTATACATCTTAGGTGAACCAACTGACACCAGTGGCTTGTGAGACCGGCCACCGCCCCTCGTCGGGGTCTCGACTGTATACACTAGTCTACTCTGGAGTATCGATGCCCTGTCTCGAAACTCCCACGACTAGGGACCTTTTAAGGATGTGCTTATAGACTCCAGCTCTCACGTATATGATCGCCCTCATACTGCTGGTAGTCAAGAAAGAATCCTAGGGGCTCTATCAACGTGTAATAGCGACTCATAAGGTCACCTAAAGCAGTACACGATGATAAAGATAAACCAGATAGCATACTATCATCTTGAGTAAGACTGTCCTACTGGGACAGGTCCTCCCTCAATCATTGCAATCACGTGCCTGTGATCCAATAATTGACTCTGAGGGTACTATCTCCAACAATCTCCCACTTGCACTTAAGGCTAATTATTGCGATGTCGCATACTCACAGCCCGTGTGATACCGAACACCCAACTCCTCTACTAGTTAATCTCACAAAGCTCGTTCGCGAAACTATTGCGTTCGAGGAATGCCTCAGTGAGTGGATCCGCTGTGATGTTTCTTTCTATGTCTCTCTATATCTCAAGTTCGCGAAGAAAGCCATCTCCCGAAATGAGCAATACCTGTCTTAGAATGTGTCTGGATGTCTGATGGGACCTAGCTCATAAATGTACTCCAAATCCAAACTTCTTAGACTGTATCGTCAACTGAACTTAATCAGTATTCTGCGCCATGCCTTCCCTCAGTATCTGCTTGGACCAGCTGTCCAAACTACTGCCCCTTGTCAGAGGGAAAACTATGACTCTGACAACCACTCTGCCGTCCAGGTCACCTTGGAAGCCTGGAATGATAACCGTCTCCTAAAGGAGGCTGCCGTTATCAATTCCCTAGAACATCAACTTATGTTCTAAAACTGCTTCCGATTGTTTCTCCAGGATTGGATGAATATCAACTTATTGCACCTATTGCAAGAACAACATCTGGTGTGGTACTTGACATCTCATGATTGACTCAATTGCCTAAGCAAGTGATCTGCCAATCATGCGTATCCCTCTCCCCTTTAGTCTGTAAGACACCTTTAGAGAGGGTGGCTCCATTACCTGCAGGTATACCACCATGCCAGGAGTCGTCCATTCTAAATACTTATAGAATGCTGTCTAAGTACCCAGATTGGGAAACCATCCACATCTAGATCTAAAACCATAGATCCAGTAACCAGAATGTCTGATATAATATCCAAGTCCTATGTGGAGAAACCACTGTGTGACAACCAAAGTATAACCGATCGTAGTATAGAAATATCACTTCCTACTCTGTGTATGTCATCCAAATACCAGGACATTACACCCTACTACCTTCTTAACAGATCCATCCCCTATTCTGATGAAGTCAAACCTATGACTGTCACATCAGAAATAGATGATCTATCTCCGCTATATCTGCTTTAGTCTATAAATAGACATAAGCCACTTGTCCACCAATGCTTCCGCTGCTCCCACTGACTACGACAACCCTCTGGCAGAGTCATATAGACGTACACTTCTAAAGCCAGTTTAGAATGACGCTATACTCATCCTCCTGCCGGATCTCACAGTCTGGAACAACAGCAATGGCAAGTTTGGGTAAACAAGAACCTCCCTGCCACCGTCCTTGAGCATACCGAAGTACCTCTCGGGTGCCTGAGGTTACCCACTTTATCTGCGGAGTGGCCAATGGAATGTCAAATCAGATTGAATCTTTAGGTTCTTATCAAATCTTCAGTAATCGTTTGCGGTTCTGGAATCACTTCCAGTTTTACCATACTCCCACTACTGTTTTCTGAAAAATCCATTTCTATTAAAATGTGGCGAGTCAAGAACAATATCACTATTGATCTTCCAGATGGTAGAAAGTCAACCCTCGTCATCGCCTGGGTCAACCCACAAACAGCCATTACAGAAACGTGCCTTGAGTTATCCAGAGTCTGGTTTTAAGCATAAGCCGGACAACTCCCCGTGCCTTAACAATGTCAAGATATAACTGTTCTATATCCAATACAGAAACAGAGGCACTGATTTAATTGGAACCAGATTCAAATCATGCAGCTGTCTCCAGTGCATGTCAACTAAATGGAAGGAGGCCGATCTGCGTTACTCAACTTAGGAGTACTTCCAATTATGAGCAACCTGAAAGAGAAGCTAGTTCTCTTAATCATTACTATCAACTGAATACCATTCACAAGTATCTACATCTTCGATCACCTTGAAGAATCCCGATACTTGCAACATCTGGTTCTCTACTTTATTCTTATACCTATAACTCCTCAAAACTTAGACCCTGCGTTTCTACGAAACACCTGTCTAAGAACCAGAGAAGTGATAAGTAAATCGAATATAGTACGAGGACCAACCCCTCTGTCCTAATGGACACTAGACAATATATAATACTCTGTATAAGTTCCTTGAGTTTAATAACTCATTCACTGTGTGCCGTAGGTTGAAAACTGTACTTATGGTTAAGAAGAATTACACCGCTGTTCAATTCTCCTTACCTAACCATCCACTGATATAGGTAAATGTCATAGACATAATTTCAAAAAGGTATATCTCACTCTATAAAAATAGACGTACAGATATATCAATTTGAAATTGGTGCATAACAACGGATATTCAAAACCAAATATTTGCCGTCCGGCAAACAACCCAGGTGAGTTCCTCAAATATCACCAATTACAGCGAATCCCGATATAATGAGGATGATCACCTAATTCCCAATAACTTAATCCCACTCATTATCTGTAAAACCATACAGATATGAGAATCAAACCTGGTAAATACATACCCTGGAGCAAGTGTCTAATTGGGAAATCAGTTTTCTTTTAACAGTACACAGTGAAACTGAAACATTGAAATGTTTCGATGGGGTATCCCGGTATTCCTAGTAATACTTCTTCCATTATCCAGATTCACAACTATAACCGTATAATTCTTTGCCACCTCTCCAAATCCCTTTATATATCTTTAGTCATTACCTTCTGTACACCCCTTTAGGCCAAATGGTTTTCTTCCTTCTTTACCGTTCGGCACCCGCCTATGGTTTGGAAGAAGACTATCCAATAAGCATAATGGGTGTACTGTCCTAATCCTAGGATCACTCGCAATGCGAGAGATGGTGAAGATAAAAGACAACCGAATAAACCTTATTCCTATTTCTCCTGAACCAGGATCCATCCCCGAACTGGAACAAGTTCCTTTCGAGTTCGTATATAACCATACGATGGATTATCCAATAAACTTGAGATCTTCGTAGTGATACGGAGTGTCCTGGAGAAATACAAAGGTGATTTAGGATTGGCGAAGAAATACTTGGTTTGGTCGTGAATAGCAGTCGCAATTTACTTTGCCCTCTTACTAATCCCTTTCTTTGTCTTAACTTAATACCTTCTGTACACCGTTTAGGCTAATTGGTTTTCTTCATTCCCCACCGTTCGGCACCAGCCTAAGGTTTGGAAGAAGACTATCCAATTTGCGTAATAGGTGTACTATCTCCTAAACCAAGGAGTACTCGCAATGAGAGAAGGTGAAAGGAAAAGACAACTTGAATAGACCTATTCGTTTTCTCCAGAACCGGAAACCATCCTCGAATTCCTTCGAGTTCGTATATAACCATACGATGGTTTTGTCCAATGGAAGTGGACGTTCGTAGTAATACGGGGTGTCCTGGAGAAAAGGGTAAAAGTAGGAGTGGCAAAGAGGTCTGCAACTCTGACAATCCAAAAGCCAGTCTTAAGAAGGTTCGGTTAACTTGGTCACTGAGTCATAGTGTAGGGTCGGGTCAATGGTCGCTGCCAAAGAGAGAGAGAGAAAAAACACTCAGCGTGCACTCTAACCTAGATCAGAATGGTTATCACTTTATCTAATCAGGAAACCTCCCACTGTAACGTCAAATTCTTCCCCAAACCTGAAAGAAGAATTAGTTTGGATCACCCGAGGAGTAAACCAACTCATCAGTAGGAATCGGGATCCAACTATCATCGCATGACAATGTGACGGAATCCACTCATGTCACCACACTCCAGAAGGTATGCGTATGCCTGGCAAGTTTCAGTTTCTTTAGAAACTCCCGATGTGATTTTTACCCCTAGGACCCAAGTGACCTTGACACAGTCAACAAATCAAAGAGTCCTAGTCAAGTTCAACCCGTCATTATCCTGGATTGCATTAAACCCACCCGTACGAGCCCTTGACACAGTCAACAAGGCCGCACGACTGTCCTAACCAATCCCATTAATATGCTACAAACAAACACTACTTAGCTACCGCACACTACGCCTTGACACAGTCAACAAACGCAGCACGAATACTAAGTAATACTTGTAAGAAATGACGGAGGGCTACGTCTAGTTTTTGGCGAAAAACTTTTAACGTAATGAACTTGATATCGTTGAAGGAACTGCATAGTTTTTTATAAAAATATAGTGACGACAACCCTTTGCTAAAGAGGTCACTCCCGGTGAAGGGATCTCGGCACTTTCCCCGTAGAATGAGGTGCAGGATATTCCAACTGAATACCACGATGCAAAGCAAAAGGCAATCGGCTATAGTGAAGTTATTGCCCTGACGCAAACTTCTGTCCAAGGGGTCACTCCCGGTGAAGGGATCTCGGCCCTTGCCTCGTTGACTGAGGAGCAGGATATTCCAACTGAATACCACGATGCAAAACAAAAGTGAACGTCCTTGCAATAACAGCTTTTTGAAAAATTGTTGCAACAACATCAGAATAGGTTTGTTAATCTTGCATTGATCCGAATCAACGCAGTCCCATCATATGATCACACCAATAAAGAACGAAAATAATGATGTACGTATATGCCATCCGCATTCGCCACTGGGTCCCGTCATCACCCGTTAGGTTACTTAACTAACGACAGAGCGGGGACTGGACTAGCGCGGATGCAAAACATATACAACATCTACTAGTATATATACAATATATAATTTTCGCTCAAGGCATGATAAAATGCAACATCACAGAAATGTAGAGCATCACAGAACAGTACAGATATCTGGGATCCCCGGGTTTCACAGAGCCGCTGCTGAAACCCGACGTTCCCCTGGTCGTGTGGATAGCCTGTGCAATGAAATCCTAGACCCCTACGGGCGCGGCAAGTTACCCGCCAAAACATGAAGCGAGGCAGCCCCCTTCAGCAACGTGAATGGACCGGAATCCGGTAACTTGGGCACCCCTCCTGGGTCAACCTGTACCCCCTACGAGTGCGGCGAACAGCCCGCCAATTCTAGAGTAAAGCCCCCTCCGTCTCAATGCCATGAGATGCGGACTCGTTGCACTTTAGAACCCGGCTATCCGTGCACCCCTCCGCGGGGTAATCCTAGTACAGAAAGTAAAATATACATACAACGGGTACATCGACTGCAACCTGGTCGTGCCCCGAATGAATAATACAAACAGGCAGTGACGGCAGTCCACATGTCGGACGCTCGCCCCGCAATATCAAATGTACATATAAAACAAAACTGTACTACCACTGCAACCAGGATATCCCCCACGACCGATCCGCAATAACACAGCACAATCACAGAACATCAACGTGAATGTCACATTCGCAAATCCGTCTAACCGGGCTATAGCAGTTAGACAGGATTTACCGATCAAGTGACATTCACGGTCGCATATATAATGTAAATACTGTGAACTAATGTGTTTAAACTTTTCGATCGATCATATTTATCGAAGTGGGCCCCAAGCATTACTGTAGCACTTAAAGAGAGTCTAGGCCCAAAAAGAATATTCCCAAAACCCCATTTTCAACCTAGGAGCTCGCTGCAAAAATTTGGTCCAATGAATAGTAAAAATGGCCGCGGAACCGCCGCAAATACGTGGGTTTGGCAGCGGTTCCGCGGTGGAATAGTGAGATCACGCTACCAAATTTTCACAGAATGCTTAGAATTCCCTGCACATGTCACTGCAATGTACTGAAAAAATTTTTGGAGCCAAAAAAATTTCGACAGAAAACTGTGCAAATGAAAATGGGTTTTCGAAAAATCCGTTTGATCGAACTTGTAAACACGTTAGAGCAAGCTAGACTAGGTTAATGGCGTGGCTCTGATACCATGTTGCGCCACGGCAGCGCCCCGGCCTTCTACTCGAGGCTAAAATGCGGAATCAAAAATTTTCTTAACTTTAAACCGGCGCTACCGCGGACAATATACCCGGATCGTAACCATTAACCTATACTAGCTAACTAGAGATGGGGTGAGAGATATACCAAGCGATCCGTGTCCTTCGGTCTTCGTCTCCACTCCGATCTCCCGCGGAATCTCCGTCCATCACGTCTTCATCGGAAAGGCACCACGTAGCCGGGTTCGTATACGGGCTCCCACCTCTGGACCGAGGCAACTCGGGCGCGAAGTTGGCTAGCCGACGCGTCCAAGATTTGCTGTAGACTAGTGTAGAAACTTGTCTCTTTGGGGCTTATGGAAGTTGCCATGGATGTGGAGGAAGTGAATGAACTTGAGAGAAGGAAATGTAGCTCTCAATTTTTCAAGGCATGAGATGAAGAGAATGCTACACACAAATGAAAAACTCTCTCATTCTCACTCAAGGAATGGCCGGCCCCTCTCAAGAAATGGAGGAGAAAAATGCAAGAGCAAAACATATGAAGAAAATGGTGTGTATAAAAAAGGAATATATGTCACAACCATTTTCAAATCTCATCATATCAAAGCACCATCATATGAAAAGCAAAATGAGTAAGACAAGAATGGAATCTCATCATGATAAAGGCACAAATGCAATAAAGCCCTCCACAAAAGAGTTATTTGCAAACTACAAATAACCCCCTCCAACTAAAAAGTCCGGCCGTGAAGGAACAAAGGAAAACCGGCCGGAACGGAATGCAAACTGGCAACTTCAGAAAACTGATCCCATAATAAATTACAGGAAAACCCCGCTACAGCAAATACATGCCTGCATTTGTATTCCCACTGAACACAAATGCAAAGAGACAATATCTACACTATCAAATACTAGGATCCGGCTTAAGCCAAAGCCGGCTAGTAAAAACCGTCCGATCATGATCCGTGCAATACCGCACGTATTTGATCGAACCCTGCCATATCTCCATACGGCCTCTACAGCGTTTCGCCCGAAACTTGAGTAACTGAGTGTGGTGGACTCTAAAGACTCGTCAATACTATGGCTGTGGATTTAACCACTAGCACGTCAGAGGTATTAGCCATACGTGACGGGCCACCAGCTATTGACCAAAAGGGACGTCGATGAGTGAACTCATCCTGACGCCCTACTGAGCCTGTCAGTGACAATATCCGTACAGTCCGGTCCGTTCGTCTATGAGCATCGCATGGCGGGCCTAAGGGGTTGGTAAAAGTCAGACCCCCAAAAGCGGTACAAGTCGTGTCGGAGTGAAGCCCAGAACACCCTGAGATACTACTGGAATACCTACCAGTAAATCTCCTGCCTCGGCCGAGGGCTTTGTGTAATGGCTCTCCTAGACACAGCGCGACCTCACCCCCAATACCGGGAGAGACGAACCCCTGCAGATCCGCTCACTGCCTCCATGTGGCTCGGGACTGTACCCAACTAAAACCTGTTTGCACGACTCCTTTGAGCCGTGGTAGGGTAGTAATCAAAGCACAGTGGGAACTCACACGAGACAAATGACGATCTCAGGTCGATGAACTAACCTGTACACATGTCACCAGGGAACTGCTATCTGACGTCTGGTATAATCCCAACTAGCAGGTTCCTGGCGAGTCCTGTCCGGTGTACTCATAACCCAACGAGCACCTGTATACATCTTAGGTGAACCAACTGACACCAGTGGCTTGTGAGACCGGCCACCGCCCCTCGTCGGGGTCTCGACTGTATACACTAGTCTACTCTGGAGTATCGATGCCCTGTCTCGAAACTCCCACGACTAGGGACCTTTTAAGGATGTGCTTATAGACTCCAGCTCTCACGTATATGATCACCCTCATACTGCTGGTAGTCAAGCAAGAATCCTAGGGGCTCTATCAACGTGTAATAGCGACTCATAACGTCACCTAAAGCAGTACACGATGATAAAGATAAACCAGATAGCATACTATCATCTTGAGTAAGACTGTCCTACTGGGACAGGTCCTCCCTCAATCATTGCAATCACGTGCCTGTGATCCAATAATTGACTCTAAGGGCACTATCTCCAACACACTTTGACGTGCTTCTTGATCTCGTACGCAAGATAATTCCTGAAGGAACGGAAAGTATTCCAAAGAATCATTACTAGGCAAAAAAGATTATTAAGACACTTGGTTTCTTGTATGAGAAGATCGATGCATTTCCCAACGACCGTGTGTTGTATCGCAAGGATTATGCATCTCTCAACAAGTTCCCTATTTGCAACTTGTCCAGGTGGAAAAGTGTTAAGAGAAATTTAATCGCAGAAACGTCCGACGTCAGCAAAAAGAGTTAAAAAACTGCAGCTAAAGTCCTTCGTTATTTTCCCCTGGTTAAGAGCTTATAAAATTTATATATTTCAAAGGACACGGCAAAGAGTATGCGATGGCATTCCGATCGTCGTATCATAGACGGGAAGTTGAGGCACCCAGCTGATGTAGAAGTAAGGAAGCAATTAGACAGTATTGATCATTTTGGGGATGAGCCGAGAAATGTACATCTAGGTTTGGCAACTGACGGGTTCATGCTTTACGGACTCTTGAGCTCTAGTTGGTCCACGTGGCCGGTCTTGCTTTTGCCTTACAATCTGCCTTCTTAGATGTGTATGAAACAACCATATATGATTCTTTCCTTATTAATCCCTGTAAAATATTCACCTGGTTAAAACATCGACGTCTATATAGAACCTTTAATTGAAGAGTTGATAGAATTCTGGGAAAATGGAGTAGAGACATATGATGCGTATGTCGAGGAGAAGTTTAGAATGCGAGCGGTTGTTATTTAGACAATCAATGATTTCCCAACATACGACATGTTATCTGGATGGTCTACCTACGCGAATCATGCATGTCCATCGTGTAGACTTGATTACAGTGACACACAGTTTAAGACATGTGGTAAGTTTTGCTACTGTTTCATCGTAGGTGGCTACCAGCAAATCATCCATACAAAAAGTTGGCAAATAAGTTTGATGGAACTGTGAAGAAGGGTGAAGCACCAAAACAGTTGTCAGGAATATAAATTTTTGAGCAGATATCTGTTAGTTATATGTGTGCCCTAAAGGCCATTACTGTACATACGATGTATATGTAGTGGATGCTTGGACATATACATGGAGGACTTTCTTGCTTGACATGATAGTATGTAATCTGGTTGCTCTTTATCTTAACATGTATACTGATTGTCTCTATGTTACATGTTGATAAAGCCCTTAGGATGAGTACTTGACTACCAGGATTATGATGCAGATCATACTAGTGGGGATAGTGTAGTCGCTAAGTACATCCTTCAAATGTTCCTAGTCGTAGGTGTATCGAGACACGGTATCGATATACCAGAGTAGACTAGCGTATAACTTCTCGACCCATGTAGATGAGCGATGGATGATCCTATATCCATTGGTGTTTGACATCAGAGATGGTATACGGGTGCTCAGTGAAGACTGGGTACACTTAACGGAATCGCCGAGAACTCCTAGATGGTATTATACCTATCGTCAGATAGCAGTTCTCTGGTGACACTGGTACATGTTAGTCTGTAGACTCGAGATCGTTATAGAGTCTTGTGTGATTCCCACTGTGCTTTGATTTCCACCTTACCACGTTCAAGAGAACGTGCAAAACGGTGACTTTTGGGTACAGTCCCGAATCACATGGAGGCAATGAGCGATAGGAGGGGTTACGTCTCTCCTGGTATTGGGAGTTGATGTTGCGCTGTGCTCGATTGGCTATAACAGGAAGTCCCTAGCCAGGGCTGCTTCAGAGATATACTGATAAGTGTTATCAGTAGTTTCTCGACCCGTTATGAGCCTAAAATCGGCACGACTTATCGAGTTACTGGGGTCTGACGTTTACTACCCCTAGACGAGATATGCGACATATCAGACGAAGAGACCAGACTGTATGGTAGTGTTACTGATTGGATTCGCAAGAGTATGGGTAAGCTTGCTTGTTGATCTTCTGATCGCTCAATGCCCGTGTGACCGTTACGTTTAGCAGACCGCTTGCGGCTTGTGGGTGTTTGATATGATCATCATCTACTGCCGGCGTATTGATGAGTTTTTAGAGTTCTACACAGAGGTTTCCTGGCTCAAGCGAAACGGAGTAGGAGCACATATTGTTAGTTATATGTATGCCCTAGAGGCCATTACTGTACATACGATGTATATTGTAGTGGATGCTTGGACATATATAGGGAGGACTTTCTTGCTTGACATGATAGTATACTATCTGGTTGCTCTTTATCTTAACATGTACTTTGATTGTCTCTATGTTACATGTTGATAAAGCCCTTAGGATGAGTACTTGACTACCAGGACTATGATGTAGATCATACTAGTGGGGACAGTGTAGTCGCCAAGTACATCCTTCAAATATTTCTAGTCGTAGGTGTATCGAGACAGGGCATCGATATACCAGAGTAGACTAGCGTATAGCTTCTCAACCCATACAGATGGGCGATGGATGATCCCATATCCATTGGTGTTTGACATCAGAGACATTATACGGGTGCTCAATAGAGACTGGGTACACTGGACGGATTCGCCGAGAACTCCCAGATGGTATTATACCTATCGTCAGATGGCAGTTCTCTGGTCACACTGGTATAGGTTAGTCTGTAGATCCGAGATCGTCATAGAGTCTTGTGTGATTCCCACCGTGCTTTGATTTCCACCTTACCACGTCCAAGAGGGCGTGCAAAACGGTGTCTTTTGGGTACAGTCCCGAGTCACATGGAGGCAATGAGCGATATGAGGGGTTTCGTCTCTCCCGGTATAAGGGGTTGATGTTGCGCTTTTCCGATTGGCTATAACAAGAAGTCCTTGGCCAAGGTAGCTTCAGAGATATACTGGTATGTGTTATCAGTATTTTCTCGACCCGTTATGAGCATCATATCGACACGACTTATCGAGTTATTGGGGTCTGACATTTACCACCCCTAGACGAGATATGCGACATATCAGACGAAGAGACCGGACTGTACGGTAGTGTTACTGATTGGATTCGCAGGAGTAATAGCAGGATTTCTTGTTGATTTTCTGATCGCTCAATACCCGGGTGGCCGTTACGTTTAGCAGACCGCTTGCGGCTTGTGGGTGTTTGATATGATCATCACCTACTGCCGGCGTATTGACGAGTCTTTAGAGTCCTACACAGGGGTTTCCTGGCTCAAGCGAAACGAAGTAGGAGCACATACGTGATATGTGCGGGACCAAAATTGATACGATATGAGATACCGTATTCTATTCTCGCGATTCGTGACATTGATCGATTGTATGTGATATAGCCGGGTTATCGGATCAAGTTTGATTCGATAAGTTGTTACACATGATATTAGTCGGTTATAGCCGGATTATTAAATCAAGAGTTGATTTAATAATTTAATATATAATTATATATTTGATATATTACATTACATTAACTAATATTAGCTCATTTAAGATTTATTTTCTCACTTGTTATGTGCATGTATATATATGTGATATATATTAATGTACATAGTTTTGTGTCATGTTTGATGATACATTATACATGGGTGAATGAGACTTATACCATGGTTGATATAATCTAGGGTTTGTAATTATCTAAGTAATTCAAAATTGGATGCAATTTTGGCAAAGCAAGAAGCTTGTACAAGCTTATGGATGCTTTGACCAATGTCTTCCCTTTTTGTTTCATTTGTAGATTTTTATCAACCCAACCATTATACTAACCCTAGTAAAGTATCTACATAGGTTAAGTATGATAGCTTTAACTCAACCATGGGTGATATAATTCATTTGGATGAATTATTTCATTAGACTTCTTCTTCTTCATCAAGCTCCATGAAAAGCTTGCTAGCTCTAATGGTGGTTTGAGAAAAAATGTGAGAAAATCAATTCTAAAGTGAGCCCACTTCCTACTTCTTCATCCTCTACTATTTGCCATGTAGTATAGGGTGTTCTCTTCACAAAATTCATGACCTAGTGAAGGAATAGCTTGAGTTAGTGTCTCCCCGACGTAGATCTTCTTCGGCCTCGAAGTCTTCGAAGCAAGCACGTTCGTTTCTTCTACGGAGCCTCTCTAGAGTCCGGAGCTTGAGATCGCAGCGGAGGGGACTACTACACGGAGCTATTTGAAGTGAAGGACCGGTCTACAAAGGTTGTATTCCTTGCTCTCTTTACATATTGCAAAGTGTTTGCATAGTTTATTCCGTATATTTCTAGTTTACGATCTAGTATAGGGTTAGCTAAAACGGCAAAATTTAAATTTGGCATGGACGATACCTCCCGAAATCTTGCTGCCGTCGTAGGTAACCCTACAGTGGTATCAGAGCCATGCTAGAAATAAATACGGTTTTTGTTAAGATCACGAAACCAAAACAACTCCGAAACTTGAAACGGAAAACCTGCTTGCTGTCGATTTTTTAAAGTTGTCAAATTTTTTTTTAAACAAGTACAGAGTGATGTATATGATATATCATGTACACAGAAAAAATTTGAGGGCATTTTGGTAAAATTAGGCCGGCCACACCCTCCCCATACCGGCTCAAAACCGGCCACCCCCCTGGAAATTTTTCTTATGTTCCAGTGACTTGGTTTTGATGTTTCAGGTGTTGTTTATTTTTGCTAATTTTGCATGTGATGAATTTTACACTCTAAGCAATTCGGAGTGTTTCGTATTCATAGTTTTAACATTGTTTCGGGTGTTCACATATTGTCTAGGCGAAGTTAAAAAGTTCGATCGAATGTCAAAAACCCATTTTTCCAAGTTTAACGTATTCAGAAAAATATGCAAGTGATTCTGTGGACCCTCTAGAAGAACGTAAACCTTAACTCGATTATGTGGCCGTCAAAACCATCACTTGAACCCTAGGGTTTGTGATAGTTTAGCGTTTCACATGTGAGGCGTTGGTTTGACCCTTCTACGGCTGGTTCATAGGTATTGTGGTATCTTCTGGGTATTACTAAAACTGTGCTCAAGTGTTGAGCTGTCGGGAAATTGTGGGACTTTGATGAATCGATCGAAGGGTTTAACTTCGTCCGGATATTATGTGATGGGATACAATATTAGGAATCCACATGTAGTTATGAGATAACTAATTTGAATGTTATAAATCTATTAGTTTAGTCTCATTTGATCGGTTGCCACGGGATTTTGATGTGATCAAAAATCCGTCGCAATCACGTAGCGTACGCGGATACTCTCCGGTTAAACTTAATAGATAGCCACGCCCCATAGCCCCGACCAAGTGACTGTAGGAGAACCCCGTCGCCAAAAGCATCCGTTCGGGTGCTCACGGCAGCGGTGTTCCGCCTTAAGGCACTTCGTCGACGGTATCGGGGGTGCGGCCGTCTACTAAAGTTTCCGACGAATATTCGATCAGGATGTCGGGAATCTTGTTGAATTGCCCGACTGGATATTGAAAAGTGTTTTCAAGATCGAGACTAAAATGCGGGGTTTATAATTGTTAGGCATGCGATGTCCAAGGAATTCATTTGGTTAGGCATGCGATGTCTAAGGTGGTTGCGGATTCCAACTGTTGTAGTTTTTCATTTTCTTTTCTGCGACCGTAAGTGTAATATGTGGTGTATCGCCGGTTTCGGTGCTATATGTCAACGACAATTAGGATACGCATATTTACTTACGTTGATGACATGTGATGTTATGTGTTGCTTGGATATGTTATATTGGATCGTCGTGTTTGGAATAGCCGGGGGTTTTATGTGAGATGAGCGTTTATATTTTTATTCATGTAAAATTCATTGTATGTAATATTCTTTTATTGGGGCACTTCCGGGTTGAGGATGATGTCACCATTGTATATTATTTACTTTTCCGCATTAGGATAGACCCAAGGCGGGGAGCACAATTTACCGGGTTCTAGGGTCCAGTGGGAGACCATCTCGAGGAGTCGAGACCGGGTCTCCTAACTCTAGAATTGGTAGGGTTGCTTGCCGCTCTCGTAGGGATCTAGGGGTGTGGGATTGGCTATTCATCCCGACCGTGGAATTCATGTTTTATACAGGCTTAAAATAAAACACGGAAATCCTAGTATATCCAATATTTCATATATTGTTCTTCTGCTGCGATATCTGTGATGTGATCATTTGATATGTTGAGATGGATACAGGATATAGTATATGAGATATATTATATAGACGTTGCTTATGTTTTACACCCATGCTAGCACTGCTCCGCTCTGCCGTTAGTTACCTAACCTAACAGTGCACGAGGGGACATCGAGGCGAATGCGGATGGCATAAGCGTACGTTATATTTATCTGTGATGTTTAGGTAACTTATATGATGGGACTTCATTAATGAGATTAATAAAATAAAAGAAACCTAAATATTTTGTGGAATCGAATTTTCAAAAACAGGTAGCTCTAGTTATTGCTTTGCATAGCGGTGTTCCTTGTAGAACATCCAGCACCTTATTCGATAAGGAAAGAGCCGAGATCCCTTCACCGGGAGTGACCTCTTTAGCAATAACTAGAAGATGCTACAACCCTCGGTTTTGTCTTTTGATTGCTTTTCTAGTTTTTCTTTGCACAGTGGTATTGTGAATATCCTGCACCTTATTCGATAAGGAAAGAGCCGACGATCCCTTCACCGGGAGTGACCTCTTTAGCAAAACTAGTAAAAGCCTTGAAAACACTCCATTTAAAATCATTTGATTCTACAACAATATCAAGTTCATTACGCAAAAGGTTTTCATAAAAACCTGTCGTAACCCTCCGTCATTTCAGATAAGTAATTCTTAGTATTCGTGCTGCGTTTGTTGACCTTAGCCAAGGCGTAGTGTGCGGTAGCTAATTAGTACTTATCTGCAAAGCATATGATGCGATTGAGTTAGGGTAGTCGTGCGACTTTGTTGACCTTAGCCAAGGGTCGTGCGGGTGGGTTTAATTCAATCGGGAAATGACGGGTTGAACTTGGCTAGCACTTATGATTTGTTGACCTTAGCCAAGGTCATAAGATGCTAGGGGCAAAACATTATCGGGAATTTCAAGTGTTGAAATTTGCAATAAGATTGCATACCTTCTATGAGATAGTTGGATCCCGATACCCACTGCGAGTAAGAGTTACTCCCGGGAGAGTTTTACACATTACAATTAGCCGATCAAGCAGGTGTCTAGAAAGGTGTCAACGGGGTTATGCCTCTAGGAAAGCGAGGTTTATTTTAATTAGATCCGTGCGAAAGCACGGGGAACCTCCCTCAAAGTACCGGCACTGGCCTGGCTGAAATATTGGCGAACTTGTAGGGTGTAATTAATCCCGGCTAGTCTTTCCTTTTAGGGTTTGAAAGAAGATTTGACTAAAACAGTGGGAGCCATCCTGATTAGATATATTGATAACCAATCTAATCTTGCAAGAGCATACGCTGAGTGTTTTCTTCTCTCTCTCTCCAGGTAGCGACCATGTCATGCCTTAATCAAGATAATAATATGGATGTATTGACCGAACCCGCTTGTTATACTGCGCTAGGGAACATTGGTCCCGCTCCAACTTATAATTGTTATAAGACAGAGCAGGAAATAGAGGATTACCAGAATTCCCGTGCCTCCCAAACGAAGAAAGTACATGAAGATGCATCTTCTTCGGGTATGTTCATTACAGAGAACTGTTTCTCAGTATCCTTTACGTCCTGAGTATGAGATACCGGATCAGGATCCCGCATATGTAATCTGTTACATGGGCTACAGATAGGTAGAGAACTGAGAATGGGTGATATGTTTTAAGAGTTAAAAATGGTGCAATTGTTGCAAGCCAAGTCTGTTGGCAGTTATCACCCTGTATTACCAAATACATTGATTCTGAACGAATGTTATTAGATACTGAACCTGATATACAATATCATATCAGTCTCTTTATTAGTAAAGAAGGATATAATTTTGTATTGTTGGATAATGTTTTGAACATTTTCTATATCAAGAGTTGATCGGTTCAGGCACGTTATCTAAAAGCATATACGTTCTAAATCAAATCACAGTTCTTAACGTACAGAATACACACAAAAGGAAGAGTTCAGAAATGAGCGCATCCTTCTTGAGGCATTGTAGACTAGGTCATATCAATGCGACCCGACTTGCTGAAGTTACATATAGATGCATTTTAAATCTGTTTGAATTTACATCTTGTGAAACTTGCCAGTCATGTCACAAAGATAAGATGACCATAGCTCCGTTTATTGGAAACAGAGAAAGAGTTAGTGAACTCTTGGGATTGATACATGCTGATGTATATAGGTCCTCTGTCTACACATGCCAGGACTGGTTCTTTTTACTTCATTACATTCACTGATGATCTCTCAAGATTCGCACATGTGTTCCTGTTGAAACACAAGTCTGAAACTTTTGAGATATTCAAAGAATATAAGTTAGAAGTGGAGAACCAAAAAGGGTATAAGTATTATGTCCTTTGATGTGATCAAGGAGGAGAATACTTGAGCACAGAATTCGTGGACTATTCTAAAGGAGAATGAGATTCTCTCTCAGCATTACTCCTCCGTTTACACCACAGCACGTCGGTGTATCGGGGCGGAGCAATCGCACCCTATGTGATATGGTGTGCTCTATGATGAGTACTACTGAGTTTCCTATTTCCTTTTCAGGTTATGCACTTGTGAAGATGCATATCTATTGAATAGGGTTCCAATCAAATTAGATGCCTACCACTCCATATGAGATATGGTATGGGAAGAGCCCATCTCTTCAGGATGTTAAGATTTGGGGTTGTCCGGCCTATGTCTAAAAGTAAAATCCGGACAAGCTCGAGGCAAGGTCAGTTCTGTGGAAGTTTTTTGGATATCCCAAGCATTCGTAGGGAATTTATTCTACCGCACTGAGGAGCAAAATGTATTTGTTTCTCAGCATGCCACCTTTGAGAAAAGGGAATTTCTTGTGAAGAAATTAGTGGACATGAGGTAGAACTGGAAGAAGTTCCAGCTATACAAACTACAGCTGATGATTTGGTAAACCCGGAGGATTCAATAGTTTCCAATGAACCTTAGCCTCTCCGCCGATCTAGTAGGGTTCCTTACCCACCTGAGAGATACTTAGGTTTTCTCTATGACAGTGGGAGCGAGGATTGCATCATGAGATGATGACCCAACTAGTTTCGAGCTGGCCATCAGGAGTGAGGACTTATGAGAATGGCTGGATGTTAAGCGATCTGAGATGGAATCCATATACACCAACAAAGTATAGACTTTGGTTGCTTTATCTGAAGGGTTAAATCCCCATCAGAAGCAAGTATATCTTGAGAAGATTACTTGGTGTACATGGAAAAGTTGAGACTTTCAAAACTATGCTTAAGTACATCCAGATCCTACTTGCAGTTGCTACATACCATGACTACGATATCTGGCGGTTGGGTGTCATGACTGGTTTTCTAAATAGTGATTTAGAAAAGTGCGTGTATAAGTACACAGCCAGAGGCCTTCGGAGACAGTGGGAGCAGCGGAAACGTGTGCAAGTTGCTTTATGGGTTAAAGCAGGCATCGCGGAGTTGGAACATCTATTTTGATGTGGTAGTCACAGAGTTTGACTTCATCAAAATGGTAGATGAACCTTGTATATACAAAAAGGCAGTAGGGAGTATGGTGGTGATCCTCGTATAGTACGTGGATGACATACTCTTGATAGGGAAGGAATTTCTTATGCTACGCTCGATCAATCTCCTCTTATCATAAGGATTCTCCATATAGGATCAAGCTGATACCTCCTAAATCCTGGGTTTTGGATCTATGAGATAGATCTAATTGGATGTTAGGATTCTCACTAGGTGTAGTGAGATGGTATCAATCGATCCTGGGGAAAATCACTGGAAAGGTTCCAGGGTGATAAGGATGACTGAATGTCAGTCACATGCATTGTTTTTACCCTCAGTAGAGGGACGGTATATTGGAAGAGTTCCAAAACAGATACCGTGGCATACTAGACGATAAAGGATGGATACATTGTTACCAAGGATACTACCAAAGAGGCAGTCTGGATGTATAAGTTCATGAGATGAAATTCGTTCCTACCATTGTGTGACAATGGAGTTGTGGCTTTGGCCTAGGAACCCCCGTCCCATCTGTGATCCAGACATATTCTTAGGCAGTATCACCTGATCAGTGGAGATGGTTGATTTCCAAGGGGATCGAGGTTAGGAGAGTAGATACAGAGGTGAACAGGTAGGATCCACTCACAAAGGCCTATTCCCAGTAGAGACTTTTATGGGATGGCTGAGTATGATATACTTCAACCACTGCTGATTGTTGGGTATGAGATACTACAACAGATGGCCCTAGTGCAAGTGGGAGATTGTTAGTTATGTGTATGCCCTAGAGGCCATTACTGTACATACGATGTATATTGTAGTGGATGCTTGGACATATATAGGGAGGACTTTCTTGCTCGACATGATAGTATGCTATCTGGTTGCTCTTTATCTTAACATGTACTTTGATTGTCTCTATGTTACATGTTGATAAAGCCCTTAAGATGAGTACTTGACTACCAGGACTATGATGTAGATCATACTAGTGGGGACAGTGTAGTCTCCAAGTACATCCTTCAAATGTTCCTAGTCGTAGGTGTATCGAGACAAGGCATCAATATACCAGAGTAGACTAGCGTATAGCTTCTCGACCCATACAGATGGGAGATGGATGATCCCATATCCATTGGTGTTTGACATCAGAGACAGTATACGGGTGCTCAGTGGAGACTGGGTATACTGGACGGACTCGCCGAGAACTCCCAGATGGTATTATACCTATCGTCAGATGGCAGTTCTCTGGTGACACTGGTACATGTTAGTCTGTAGACCCGAGATCGTCATAGAGTCTTGTGTGATTCCTACTGTGCTTTGATTACCACCTTACCACGTCCAAGAGGGCGTGCAAAATGGTGGCTTTTGGGTACAGTCCCGAGTCACATGGGGGAAATGAGCGATAGAAGGGGTTTCGTCTCTCCCGGTATAGGGGGTTGATGTTGCGCTGTGCTCGATTGGCTATAACAGGAAGTCCTTGGCCAAGGCAGCTTCAGAGATATACTGGTAAGTGTTATCAGTAGTTTCTCGACCCATTATGAGCCTCATATCGACACGACTTATCGAGTTATTGGGGTCTGACGTTTACCACCCCTAGACGAGATATGCGACATATCAGACGAAGAGACCGGACTGTTCGGTAGTGTTACTGATTGGATTCGCAGGAGTACAAGTAGGCTTGCTTGTTGATCTTCTGATCGCTCAATATCCGGGTGGCCGTTACGTTTAGCAGACCGCTTGCGGCTTGTGGGTGTTTGATATGATCATCACCTACTGCCGGCATTTTGACGAGTTTTTAGAGTCCTACACAGGGGTTTCCTAGCTCAAGCGAAACGGAGTAGGAGCACATATGTGATATGTGCGGGACCGAGATTGATACGATATGATATACCGTATTCTATTCTCGCGATTCGTGACATTGATCGGTTGTATGTGATATAGCCGGGTTATCGGATCAAGTGTTGATTCGATAAGTTGTTACACATAGTATTAGTCGGTTATAGCCGGATTATTAAATCAAGAGTTGATTTAATAATTTAATATATAATTATATATTTGATATATTACATTACATTAACTAATATTAGCTCATTTAAGATTTATTTTCTCACTTGTTATGTGCATGTATATATATGTGATATATATTAATGTACATAGTTTTGTGTCATATTTGATGATACATTATACATGCGTGTATGAGACTTATACCATGGTTGATATAATCTAGGGTTTGTAATTATCTAAGTAATTCAAAATTGGATGCAATTTTGGCAAAGCAAGAAGCTTGTAGAAGCTTATGGATGCTTTGACCAAAGTCTTCCCTTTTTGTTTCACTTGTAGATTTTTATCAACCCAACCATTATACTAACCCTAGTAAAGTCTCTACATAAGTTAAGCATGATAGCTTTAACTCAACCATGGGTGATATAATTCATTTGGATGAATTATTTCATTAGACTTCTTCTTCTTCATCAAGCTCCATGAAAAGCTTGCTAGCTCTAATGGTGGTTTGAGAAAAAGTGTGAGAAAATCAATTCTAAAGTGAGCCTACTTCCTACTTCTTCATCCTCTACTACTTGCCATGTAGTATAGGGTGTTCTCTTCACAAAGTTCATGACCTAGTGAAGGAATAACTTGAGTTAGTGTCTCCCCGACGTAGATCTTCTTCGGCCTCGAAGTCTTCGAAGCAAGCATGTTCGTTTCTTCTACGGAGCCTCTCTAGAGTCCGGAGCTTGAGATCGCAGCGGAGGGGACTACTACACAGAGCTATTTGAAGTGAAGGACCGGTCTACAAAGGTTGTATTCCTTGCTCTCTTTACATATTGCAATGTGTTTGCATAGTTTATTCCGTATATTTCTAGTTTACGATCTAGTTTAGGGTTAGCTAAAACGGCAAAATTTAAATTTGGCATGGACGATGCCTCCTGAAACCTTGCTGCCGTCGTAGGTAACCCTACACATATGTGATATGTGCAGGACCGATATTGATACGAGTATGTGATACCGTATTGTATTCTCGCGATATGTGATATCGGACGGGTATATGTGATATAGCCGGGTTATCGAATCAAGTGTTGATTCGGTAAATTGATATTATTGATATTAGTCAGTTGTTTGTGATATAGACGGATTATTAAATCAAGAGTTGATTTGATAATCTAATGTATAATTATATATTTGATATATTACATTACATTAACTAGAATTAGCTCACTTATGATTTCTTTTCTCACTAGTTTGTGCATGTGTATATATGTGATATATATTAGTGTACATAATATGTGTCATGTTTGATGATACATGCAAGATGGGTGTATGAGACACACACACATGCTTATGATGATAATTAGGGTTTTTATTCATTTTGGTAATTACAAAATTGATGGAAATTGTCAAGGCATGAAGCTTGTAGAAGCTTGTTCTTTGTATTGACCAAGTCCACTCTTTTGTTTTGCCAAAGATATTTATTAACTCAACCTATTATCCTAACCATGGTAATGTCTCTATAAGGGTTAGCATATGATGCTTAACTCACCCATGATTGCCATTATTCACTTGTGAATTATCATAAGAGTTTTCTTCTTCTTCTTCCTCTCAAGCTTTCTAGCTTCAATGGAGATGAGAGAAAACATGTGAGAAAATCAAATCTAAAGTGAGCCCAATTCTTATTTCATCATCCTCTACTACTTGCCATTTAGTATAGGGTGTTTGCTTCACTAATTCCACAATTAGTGAAGAGATAGCTTGGATTAGTGTCTTCTCGACGTAGATCATCTTCGGCCTCGAAGACTTCGATGCAAACATGTTCATTTCTTCATGGGAGCCTCTCTAGAGTCCGGGACATCATGACCGCAGCGAAGGGACTACTACACGAAGCTAATGAAGTGAAGGACCGGTCTACAAAGGTTGTATTCCTTGTTCACTTTACTTGCAATGTAGTTTTCATTTCATTCCATCGATTTTTCTAGTAGACGATTCTAGGGTTAGGGTTAGATAGAACGGCAAAATTTGAAATTGGCATGTAAGATGCCTTTCGAAACCTTGCTGCCGTCCTAGGTAACCCTGCAATATCAACGTGTCAATTCTAACAAGGATCTAATTATTTTAACTCAGATGGTTTTTTGAA
Source organism: Agapanthus africanus (assembly GCA_030015575.1). Classification (NCBI taxonomy): domain Eukaryota; kingdom Viridiplantae; phylum Streptophyta; class Magnoliopsida; order Asparagales; family Amaryllidaceae; genus Agapanthus; species Agapanthus africanus. Next base: position 113,579,000 of record CM057338.1, on the reverse strand, counting down.
TAAACAAAAAAAGGAAACAATCCGAAAATAATGAATTTTTGAATGTGTGGAAAAAAGTATATTATGGAATCTTCCTTACTGGAAATATCTGTTGATTCGACACAATTTTAATGTCATGCGTGTAGAAAAGAATGCGTTCGATAATATTTCTGGCACATTGTTATAGGACGATTCTAAGTCCATGGTTAAGATGAGTGCTCGTGAATGCTTGGAGGAGCTTGGAATTCGATAAGAATTGCATCCGGAATTTCGTGACGATGGTGTCTATGAATTACCAGCTTCGAGCCACACAATATCGAAATTGGCCATAAAAAGATTTTGTGAGGTGCTAAAGAGCGTGTTCATCACAGAAAACAACATTTTAATACCGCTCATTCATTATCTATTTTGTTATTTATCGGTACTATTAACCAGTGTCTGCTCAGTAAATACAGATTACAGGTATTCGTGACAAAATACTGGAAACACACTTAAATTCACGGATATGACGTTTGTGAGCCGACACTGTAATCAGAATAGAAAACCGATCGATATCCAAAGAGTTCTTTTACAACAAATAAAGTGTACACAATTTTGGTCCAACACAATATAAGTGTGCACATAGATCTTTGGTACTTGGACCATGGTGGGGCTGCCTTGGCACAACAAATTGTGCAAGTAGGAAAAAGTGGGCATAAGTGGGCACATGTGTGATAAATGCAAAAAGTTATGATGTGATATAAAGTATCAAGTTTCCCTCCAAAATTACTGAGTATAACCCAAGCTGATATGAAGAAATCAAACAATACTAGTGGACTTGTTGAGTGCACTCGAGATCACCTCACTAAAATGAGCCCCATTGCTCGGACCAAGACCGGCGAGACCCCCTAAAAAACCGGCGTCGTCGGTTCCCCCTGCTCCAAATGTCCCTATTTTTCTTTTGGTCATTTCTTTGGGTCACATCATCATGTTTTTATTGTTTATTTATTCCTGAATGAGGCCTATAAATGCCAGAACAGATTATAGAGAGGTAGCCATATGTATATACCCATTTCTAATTTAGTTTTTGGTTTAGCTTGAGAGTTGTGTGAGCTCAACTTGGTTTCTTCTTCTTCTTCCCTCTTGAAGCTTTCTTTTGAGAGCTTCATTATGGAGGTTGAACAAGTAACCGACATCTTGTATCTCAACTCATTCAAGTGTTAATAATATTGTTTGTTGTTTTGTTTCTTTATTTCTTTTGTGTTTTCTTATCCTTTTCATTATGTGTAACTAATGTTTGGTTGTGGTGATGGTGAGGATGTGAGATGAAAGGCATTGCCTTCCTCCTCCTCTTGTTAATGTTTAAAATGCTTAATGTGATTCTAACTTAACGATTGTTTTATGTGTGATATGGTATTTTGAAACCATGGTTACTTGGTAACCTCTTCATATACCATATTCATTCATTCTCTCCATTTTGCAATGTTTAAGTTAAAATCAATTTAGGGTTGAGGTTGCTAAGTTTAGATAGGGTATCTTGTTAGCTAGTGGCTTGACAAACCTCTTGGTTTCATATACCCTATACTATCACAAACACTTAGCAAAGTTAACACTAAAAATATTTGCTCTCACTCACTAATTTATGTTTTTGATGTTGCGGTATGCTTGCTAACCCTTATGCTTAGTGTTGATACCTCAAGCTCGGACATACAAACGGCAAGTGAATAAAACGAACTCGTTTCGTGTTTTGCGTCGAATATCAGTATTTTGATGATTTGTACTTCGTAACCGCCTTGACAAGTTATGCTTCACGCCGGGATCGATATAAGGACGGACAACTCATGATCAAGGGAGCGTCGAAGGAATCGCCGCAATTCAACTATCCGAGCCAAAACCACGTTCACTTCTTCTTAACTTGTTTTCTTGTTTTCGTATTTTTATTTTTGTGACAACCAAACCATATTCTTTGTTTCTCGAACCTTAAGCAACAATACCTAATCTCCAATTCCCTGCTGATCGACCCGTACTTGCCGGCTCGCTACAACGCGCCGTGCACTTGCGGTTTGTAAATTTTAAAACGAGGTCGAGCTCGCGTGCACAACTATTTCTCAAAAACGATCTCTTTTCCAAAACATGCACGTTTGCGTGCACAGGTGAGGCCCAACAGGTTTTTGGCGCCGTTGCCGGGGAATTGATAGTCATTAGGTATTGTTATTTCATGTTCGTTCTAACAAACTAACTACTAACTCAAAATTCTTTCAAAACCAACAAAACGATAATTTCTAACTCTTTGTTCTTTGTCCTTATAACCTGCTATCACCTTGCTATTAAACTGAAAAATCAAAGTATACTATTAGAACACTAATATAGCTTGGAGGAGCCACACAAAATTCGAGCACCAAACTCTTAAAATCGACCGGCGACATACACTAAAAATCCGGCGCCGCTGGTCCATTCTTGGTGTTTTGAATTTTTCTTTTCGTGTTATCTCCAGTGCACTGTTACAATTCTGTAAGTATTGTTTGATTTTATAATTTTGAGTGTGCAGGAATTGGGGCAGATATATCGCTTTATGGCACTAAATATCGTATTTTCCGACATTTGCAGATTTTTACGGAATTACGACCAGCGATCGTGCGGAGGAAGGATCAAATTAAATTGCAAGACATTAATGAACTACAGTGCCAAAGATCCAGGTAGTTTGACCCGCGCAAACGAACATTCAAAGACTCGGATCACTTCAAAGGGGGTTCTAAATCCAAAATCGCATTGTATGTAATTTTCTAACACCTTCGCTCAAATCCGATGCATTCCAATATTCTATCTTCTGCAGGATTCTTCGCACAAACTTGCCATCAATTGCACAGAGAACTACCCGTATTTGTTGCAAGCGCTTAAGCTTAATACGAAAGAGAATTGCTTGATCGATTAATTTCTTAAATTCTTTTATTGAATTGTGCATTTGTATCTTAATATGGATATTAAGGGCACGAAACTAAACAAGATACGGTAAAGGATTTCATCACCTTTCTCCGTAGCCCACAAATCACAAAACTGCATTCTTGCATACCCTCAGTAATTTTAAAATCAACTAGAACTTTGACTTTAAGGACTTCGCGCTCATTAGGAGAAGTTGACTGTGTTCAGAACACCGCTTAACGGTATATCGTTCACGGGGTGTCTAGGCAAGTGTTCACGGCGAAACCGCCAAAAGAGAAAGGGTTATTCTAATTAAGGAACTTTGCGAAAGCGTTGGATAATCTCCCCTTATCTCTGCACTTACATGGCTTTGTAATCCGTATATCTTGAGTCCGTTTCTTGACACAATTTTACTTCGACAATCAGGTTCTTGAGCAGGTCTAGTTGACTTAGCATAACATAGACTGCTAGGGGTGTGATATTCTTTTTTTTAATGATATTTATGTATTCTTGTTAATATGGGTGATACACAGTTCAATTCTATTTTTCATGATTCTTATTCTTTTGCTTATACTCAGTCCTAATTCGTTTGTTCAAATTGCCACAATTCTTTCCATATTCATGAAAATTGTCCTTTCTTAGGGGGTGACCAACCGTCCCAGAGTTTTGATAATGATCACCCACCTAACACTCTTGAACCCAGTCCCACTTCAAATATAGACCAAACGATTGAAAATTTAGAGAAAGAGGTCGACAGGATAATAGTTTTAGCATCACCACAGTCACAACCCTCCCTTCTTGAAACAACTCACCCATAATCAGAGAATGATAGTAAGATGGATTCTAGGTTGACCGTTTTAGAGAAAGGTATTGAAGTGATGACTGCGGTCGAGAATCAAACAGCTGCAATGCTAGCCCTGTTCATACAACAGTCTGAGCAATTGTTTCATGCTCAAGCTTAATCTTTGGCTAGAATCGAAGAACATGTAGCTGTGAGGATTCTAAGGAGTGAACACAGTCAATTGGAACCAGATAATGTCAATGTCTTTCATCTAGGAAGTCACCCGAGTGAAATAAACGATCAAACAAATTTTGATGATTTCATAGATGATGATATGGTTGAATTGACTGAGTGTTATCAGGACACACAAGAAAACCCTCTAGGTCAGTCCAAAACTAGCTTTCAGGTACCAACTGAATCTCTTATCACTTATGATTTAGAGGTTGATTTAACCGAAGTACTACTTGAAGAGGAAATTCTTGAACCGACTGATTTTTGCACTCCAATTTTAGAGGAGGGAGCTTGTGAATTTGATGGGTATGGTTGTGATAGATTGTTATAGAAAATCAAGGATCAAGAACCCACAATTTTTGTATCACCTGTTGATATTGTTTCGGAAGAAACGTTAGTATAGGAACCTACTTTTTTAGATGACATGTACCTATCCATTTGTGAATGTGATGAGGGAGAACTAGTTTTGGGAATTGTGAGCTGTAGCAATAAGAGTAGGATTGTGGAGGAGTATAGGGAGGAAGACAACCTTGAGAAACAGTCTTTCATGCCGAGTTTTGAGGAAATATTTACGGATAAACTTGATATTCTTGGTGAGTTTGAGTCAGGATCAATTCGGGAACATCCTAAGTACCATTCTTTTGCTGAACTTTTTGCGGATGAACTCTATTTTTTAAACGAACTTGACCTCAAAACTCAACACTGTAAGTGCACGGCGGCGCCCCGGCCGTCAATCCGACGCCGGAATGCGGAAGCGGTGATTTACTTTAATTTTCTGAACGGCACCACCGCGCACTATAAACCCGGATCGTGCCATTAAACTAGTCCTAGCTAACTATAAGATGGGAAGAGAGATATACCGAGTGATTCGTGTCCTCCGGTCTTCTCGTCGTCGTCCCGATCTCGTGCGGATTGTCCGGTCTCCACCTCGTCGCCGGAAGGGCACCACGTCGCCGGCTTCTTTTACGGGCTCCCACCTCTATACCGAGGCAACTCGGGCACGAAGCTGGCGAGTCGACGTGCCCTAGGTTTGCTGTAGAATGTAGTGTGGAACTCATGTCTCATTTGGGGTAGTGGATGTTGCCTTTTAGTGGAGGAAAGGAGATATGAACTTTTAGAGATCAACTTGGGGATTTTTGCAAGCATCAAGAGAGTGAAAAATCCCACACCAAAATGAATCAACCCCCACCCCTCTAGTGGCCGGCCCATGCATGGAGAGAATGAGAGGAGTGTATGGATCAATAATGCAAGAAGAGAATCAAATGATATCATGAAGGGAAATGATAACAAACACAAATCCACACTCCACCAACCTCATCATCTCAACACAAAGTCAAGCCATCATGAAAGAAGAAGTCAAATGGTCAAGGGATGGTGCAACCATCATGATCCAACAATATGCAAAGACCCCCTTCCAAATTGCTTATTTGCACAAATGCAAATAAGCCCTCCTCCACCAAACTTCGGCCAATGAAGGATACAAAGAAATATGGCCGAAACGGAAAGCAAACTGGCAACTCCAGAAAACTGGTCCCGTAATAAATTACAGGAAAACCCCGATACTGTGTATACACACCCGTATCTGTATTCCGACCGAAATACAAATGCAATGAGACAAAATCTACACTGTACAATACTAGGATCCGGCTTAAACCAAAACCGGCTAGTATAAACTGTCCGATCCTGATCCGTGCAATACCGCACGTATCTGATCGAACCCTGCCATATCTCCATACGGCCTCTACAGCGTTTCGCCCGAAAACTTGAGCAACAGAATGTGGGGGACTCTAAAGACTCGTCAACATCTTGGTTGTGGATTTAACCACTAGCACATCAGAGGTATAAGCCAATACGTGACGGGCCACCAGCTATTGACCAAAAGGGACGTCGATGAGCGAACTCATCCTGACACCCTACTGAGCCTGTCAGTGACAATATCCGTACAGTCCGGTCCGTTCGTCTATGAGCATCGCATGTTGGGCCTAGGGGGTTGGTAAAAGTCAGACCCCCAAAAGCGGTACAAGTCGTGTCAGAGATCAGCCCAGAACAACCTGAGATACTACTGGAATACCTACCAGTAAATCTCCTGCCTTGGCCAAGGACTTTTCATGTTCTGGCTCTCCTAGACACAGCGCGACCTCACCCCCAATACCGGGAGAGACGAACCCCCCGATGATCCGCTCACTGCCTCCATGTGGCTCGGGACTGTACCCAACTAAAACCTGTTTGCACGTCTCCTTTGAGCGTGGTAGGGTAGTAATCAAAGTACAGTGGGAACTCACACGACACAAATGACGATCCTCAGGTCGATGAACTAACCTGTACATATGTCACCAGGGAACTGCTATCTGACGTCAGGTATAAGACCAACTAGCATGTTCCCGGCGAGTCCTGTCCGGTGTGCTCATAACCCAATGAGCACCTGTATACATCTTAGGTGAACCAACTGACACCAGTGGCTTGTGAGACCGGCCACCGCCCCTCGTCGGGGTCTCGAATGTATACACTAGTCTACTCTGGAGTATCGATGCCCTGTCTCGAAACTCCCACGACTAGGGACCTTTTAAGGATGTGCTTATAGACTACCAGCTCTCACGTATATGATCGCCCTCATACTGCTGGCAGTCAAGCAAGAATCCTAGGGGCTCTATCAACGTGTAATAGCGACCTGTCAGGTCACTTAAAGCAGTACACGATGATAAAGTTAAACCAGATAGCATACTATCATCTCGAGTAAGACTGTCCTACTGGGACAGGTCCTCCCTCAATCATTGCAATCACGTGCCTGTGATCCAATAATTGACTCTGAGGGCACTATCTCCAACAATCTCCCACTTGCACTCAAGGCTAATTATTGCGATGTCGCATACTCACAGCCCGTGTGATACCGAACACCCAACTCCTCTACTAGTCAGTCTCACAAAGCTCGTTTGCGAAACTATTGCGTTCGAGAAATAGCCTTAGTGAGTGGATCCGCTTTGATGTTTCTTTCTATGTCTCTCTATATCTCAAGTTCGAGGAGAAAGCCATCTCCCGAAATGAGCAATACCTGTCTTAGAATGTCTGGATGTCTGATGGGACCTAGCTCATAAATGAACTCCAAATCCAAACTTCTTAGACTGTATCGTCAACTGAACTTAATCAGTATCCTGCGCCATGCCTCCCTCAGTATTGCCTTGGACCACCCGTCCAAAATATTGCCCCTCGTCAGAAGGAAAACTATAACTCTGACAACCTCCCTGTCGTCCAAGTCACCTTGGAAGCCTGGAATGATAACTGTCTCCCGAATGAGGCTGTCGTTATCATATCCCTAGAACATGCACTTATGTTCTATAACTGCTTCCGACTGTTTCTCCAGGATTGGATTAATGTCAACTTCTTGCGTCTAGTGCAAAAACAACATCTGGTGTGGTACTTGACATCTCATGATTGACTCAATTGCCTAAGCAAGTGATCTTCCAATCATGCACATCCCTCTCCCCTTTAGTCTGTAAGACACCTTTAGAGAGGGTGACTCCATCACCTGCAGGTACACCACCATGCCAGGAGTCGTCCATTCTAAATACTCTTAGAATGCTGTCTAAGTACCCTGATTGGGAAACCACCCAAATCTAGATCTAAAACCATAGATCTAGTAACTAGTATGTCTGATATAATGTCCAAGTCCCATGTGGAGAAACCACCGTGTGACGACCAAAGTATAACCGATTGTGGTATAGGAATATCACTTCCTACTCTGTGTATGTCATCCAAATACCAGGACATCACACCCTACTACCTTCTTAACAGATCTATCCCCTATTCTGATGAAGTCAAACCTATGACTGTCACATCAGAAATAGATGATCTATCTCCGCTATATCTGCTTTAGTCTATAAATAGACACAAGCCACTTGTCCACCAATGCTTCCGCTGCTCCCACTGACTACGACAACCCTCTGGCAGAGTCATATAGACGTACACTTCTAAAGCTAGTTCAGAACGACGCTATACTCATCCTCCTGCCGGGTCTCACAGTCTGGAACAACAGCAATGGCAAGTCTGGGTAAACAAGAACTTCCCTGTCACCGTCCTTGAGGCTACCGGAGTACCTCTCGGGTGCCTGAAGTTACCCACCTTATCTGCGGAGTGGCCAAAGGAATGTCAAACCAGATTGAATCTTTAGGTTCCTATCAAATCTTCAGTAATCATTTGTGGTTCTGGAATCACTTCCAGTTCTACCATACTCCCACTACTGTTTTCTGAAAAAAATCCATTTTTATTAAAAATGTGGCGAGTCTAGAACAATATCACTATTGATCTTCCAGATGGTAGAAAGTCAACCCTCGTCATAGCCTGGGTCAACCCATAAACAGCCATTACAGAAACGTGCATTGAGTTATCCAGAGTCTGGTTTTCAAGCATATGCCAGACAACTCCCCGTACCTTAACATCGTTAAGATACGAACTGTTCTATATCCAATATAGGACCGGAGGCACTGATTTAATTGAACCAGATTCAAATCATGCAGCTGTCTCCAGTGCATGTCTACTAAATGGAAGGAGGCCGATCAGCGTTACTCAACTTAGGAATGCTTCCAATTATGAGTAACCTGAAAAAGAAGCAAGTTCTCTTTATCATTACTATCAACTGAATACCATACACAAGTATCTACATCTTCGATCACTTTGAAGAATCCCGATACTTGCTACACCTGGTTCTCTACTCTATTCAAATACCTATAACTTCTCAAAATTCGGACCCTGTGTTTCCACGAAACACCTGTCTAAAAACTAGAGAAGTCATAAGTAAACCGAATATAGTACGAGGACCATCCCCTATGTCTTGATGGACCCTGGAAAACATACAATACTCTGTATAAGTCCCTTGAGTCTGATTACTCATTCACTGTGTGTCGTAGGTTGAAAACTGTACTTATGGTTAAGAAGAATTACACCGTTGTTTAATGCTCCTTACCCAACCATCCACTGATATAGGTAAATGTCATAGACATAATTTCAAAAAGGTACATCTCACTCTATAAAAAATAGACGTACAGATATATCAATTTGAAATTGGTGCATAACAGCGGATATTCAAAACCAAATATTTGCCGTCCGGCAAACAACCCAGGTGACTTCCTCAAATATCACCAATTACAACGAATTCCGATATAATGAGGATGATCACCTAATTCCCAATAACTTACTCCTACTCATCATCTGTAAAACCATACAGATGTGAGAATCATACCTGGTAAATACATACCCTGGAGTAAGTATCTAATCGGGAAATCAGTTTTCCTTTAACAGTACACAGTGAAACTGAAACATTGAAATGTTTCGATGGGGTATTCTGGTATTCCTAGTAATGCCTCTTCCATTATCCAGATTCACAACTGTAACCGTATATTTCTTTGCCACCTCTCCACATCCCTTCATATGTCTTTAGTCATTACCTTCTGCACACCCCTTTAGGCCAAATGGTTTTCTTCCTTCCCTACCGTTCGGCACCAGCCTATGGTTTGGAAGAAGACTATCCAATAAGCATAATGGGTGTACTGTCCTAATCCTAGGAGCACTCGCAATGCGAGAGAAGGTGAGGATAAAAGACAACCGAATAAACCTTATTCCTATTTCTCCCGAACCAAAATCCATCCCCGAACTGGAACATGTTCCTTTCGAGTTCGTATATAACCATACGATGGAGTATCCAATAAACTGTGGATCTTCGTAGTGATACGGAGTGTCCTGGAGAAATACAAAGGTGAAGTGGGAGTGGTAATGAAATACTTGGTTTGGTCGTGAATATCAGTCGCAATTTACTTTGCCCTCTTACTAATCCCTTTCTTTGTCTTTACATAATACCTCCCGTACACCATCGTTATGCTAATTGTTTTTCTTATTCCCTACCGGTCGGCACCAGCCTAAGTTTTGGAAGAAGACTATCCAATTTGCGTAATAGGTGTACTATCTCCTATACCAAGGAGTACTCACAACTTGAGAGAAGGTAAAACGAAAAGACAACTGAATAGTCCTATTCGTTTTCTCCAGAACCGGAAACCATCCTCGAATAAATTCCTTCGAGTTCGTATATAACCATACGATGGTTTTGTCCAATGGAAGTGGACGTTCGTAGTGATACGGGGTGTCCTGGAGAAAAGGGTAAAAGTAGGAGTGGCAATGAGGTGTGCAACTCTGACAATCCAAAAGCCAGTGTTTTAGAAGGTTCGGTCAACTTGGTCACTGAGTCATAGTCTTAGGGTCGGGTCAATGGTCGCTGCCGAAGAGAGAGAGAAAAGAAACACTCAGCGTGCACTCTAACCTAGATCAGAATGGTTATCACTTTATCTAATCTGGAAACCTCCCACTGTACCGTCAAATTCTCCTCCAAACCTAAAAGAAGAATTAGTCGGGATCACCCGAGGAGTAAACCAACTCATCAGTAGGAATCGGGATCCAACTATCATCGCATGATAACGTGACGGAATCCGCTCACGTCATCACACTTCAGAAGGTATGCGCATATCTGGCAAGTTTCGGTTTCTTTAGAAACTCCCGATGTGATTTTTGCCCCATGCTCTTATGACCTTGACTATGGCCAACAAATCATAAGTCACATGTCAAGTTCTACCCGTCATTGTCCAGGTTGATTTGAACCCATCCGTACAAGCCCTTGACTAGGGCCAACAAGGCTATACGACTATCCCAAACCAACGCATCTATCTATGCTACATATGAACACCCAATAGCTACCAAACACTGTGCCTTGACTATGGCCAACAAACACAGCTTGAATACTATTGACTATCCATATGAAACGATGGAGGGCTACGAATGGTTTCTGGCGAAAACCTTTAACGTAATGAACTTGATATCGTTGAAGGAACGGATAGCTTTATAAAAATATAGTGACGATAACCTTTGCTAAAGAGGTCACTCCCGGTGAAGGGATCTCGGCTCTTTCCCCGTAGAATGAGGTGCAGGATATTCCAACTGAATACCACGATGCAAAGCAAAAGTAATCGGCTATAGTGAAGTTATTGCCCTGACACAAACTTTTATCCAAGGGGTCACTCCCGGTGAAGGGATCTCGGCCCTTGCCTCGTCGACTGAGGAGCAGGATATCCCTACTGAATACCACGATGCAAAACAAAAGTGAACGTCCTTGCAAATAACAGCTTTTTGAAAAAGTGTTCCAACAACATCAGATTAGGTTTGTTTTTAACTTGCATTGATCTGAATCAACGCAGTCCTATCAATTGATCACACCACAAAGAACGAAAATATACTGATGAACGTATATGCCATCCGCATTCGCCACTGGGTCCCGTCATTACCCGTTAGGTTAGCTAACTAACGACAGAGCGGGGACTGGACTAGCGCGGATGCAAAACATATACAACATCTACTAGTATATATATAATATATAATTTTCGCTCAAGGCGTGATAAAAAATGCAACATCACAGAAATGTACAGCATCACAGAACAATACAGATATCTGGGATCCTCGGGTTTCACAGAGCCACTACTGAAACCCGACGTTCCCCTGGTCGTGTGGATAGCCTGTGCAATGAAATCCTAGACCCCTACGGGCGCGGCAAGTTACCCGCCAAAACCTGAAGCGAGGCAGCCCCCTTCAGCAACGTGAATGGACCACCCAGCACTTCATGGAATCCGGTAACTTGGGCACCCCTCCTGGGTCAACTTATACCCCCTACGAGTGCGGCGAATAGCCCGCCAATTCTAGAGTGAAGCCCCCTCCGTCTTAATGCCATGAGACGCGGGCTTGTTGCCCTCTAGAATCCGGCTATCCGTGCACCCCTCCGCGGGGCAATCCTAGTACAGAAAGTAAAATATACATACAACGGGTACATCGACCCCAACCTGGTCGTGCCCCAAAATAATAATACAAACAGGCAGTGACAGCAGTCCACATGTCGGACGCTCGCCCCGCAATATCAAATGTACATAATACAACAAAAAACTGTACTACCACTGCAACCAGGCTATCCCCCACGACCGATCCGCAACATCACAGCAAAATCACAGAACATCAACGTAAAAGTCACGTTCGCAAATCCGTCTAACCGGGCTATAGCAGTTAGACAGGATTTACCGATCAAGTGACATTCACGGTCGCAGATATAATGTAAATACTGTGAACTAATGTGTTTAAAATATCCGATCGATCAAAATTTACCATGTGGGCCCCAAGCAATACTGTAGCAGATGAAGAAATCTAGGCCCAAAAAATAACATTCCAGAAACCACATTTTCAACCCATAAAGCAACTGCAGAAATTTGATAAGGCAAGGACACCATAGTGCGGCGGAACCGCGGCCCAAAGGGGGGTTTGGCCGCGGTTCCGCGCTCCCATGGTCGAGTTACTGCATCGAATTTCTACAGAATGCTTAGAACTTCCAGTACATCACTCTTCAACAACCTGAAAAAATTTTCGAGCCAGAAAAAAATCGACAGAAAACTGATGTGTACAAAAACGCGGTTTTGGGATTTTTGTTCGATCGGAAATGTAAAACACATTAGACAAAGCTAGACTATGTTAATGACGAGGCTCTGATACCACTGTAAGTGCACGGCGGCGCCCCGGCCGTCAATCCGACGCCGGAATGCGGAAGCGGTGATTTACTTTAATTTTCTGAACGGCACCACCGCGCACTATAAACCCGGATCGTGCCATTAAACTAGTCCTAGCTAACTACAAGATGGGAAGAGAGATATACCGAGTGATCCGTGTCCTCCGGTCTTCTCGTCGTCGTCCCGATCTCGTGCGGAATGTCCGGTCTCCACCTCGTCACCGGAAGGGCACCACGTCGCCGGCTTCTTTTACGGGCTCCCACCTCTATACCGAGACAACTCGGGCACGAAGCTGGCGAGTCGACGTGCCCAAGGTTTGCTGTAGAATGTAGTGTGGAACTCATGTCTCATTTGGGGTAGTGGATGTTGCCTTTTAGTGGAGGAAAGGAGATGAACTTTTAGAGATCAACTTGGGGATTTTTGCAAGCATCAAGAGAGTGAAAAATCCCACACCAAAATGAATCAACCCCTACCCCTCTAGTGGCCGGCCCATGCATGGAGAGAATGAGAGGAGTGTATGGATCAATAATGGAAGAAGTGAATCAAATGATATCATGAAGGGAAATGATCACAAACACAAACACACAAACCCACACTCCACCAACCTCATCATCTCAACACAAAGTCAAGCCATCATGAAAGAAGAAGTCAAATGGTCAAGGGATGGTGCAATCATCATGATCCAACAATATGCAAAGACCCCCTTCCAAATTGCTTATTTGCACAAATGCAAATAAGCCCTTCTCCACCAAACTTCGGCCAATGAAGGATACAAAGAAATATGGCCGAAACGGAAAGCAAACTGGCAACTCCAGAAAACTGGTCCCGTAATAAATTACAGGAAAACCCCGATACTGTGTATACACACCCGCATCTGTATTCCGACTGAAATACAAATGCAATGAGACAAAATCTACACTGTACAATACTAGGATCCGGCTTAAACCAAAACCGGCTAGTATAAACTGTCCGATCCTGATCCGCGCAATACCGCACGTATCTGATCGAACCCTGCCATATCTCCATACGGCCTCTACAGCGTTTCACCCGAAAACTTGAGCAACAGAATGTGGGGGACTCTAAAGACTCGTCAACACCTTGGTTGTGGATTTAACCACTAGCACGTCAGAGGTATAAGCCAATACGTGACGGGCCACCAGCTATTGACCAAAAGGGACGTCGATGAGCGAACTCATCCTGACACCCTACTGAGCCTGTCAGTGACAATATCCGTACAGTCCGGTCCGTTCGTCTATGAGCATCGCATGGCGGGCCTAGGGGGTTGGTAAAAGTCAGACCCCCAAAAGCGGTACAAGTCGTGTCAGAGATCAGCCCAGAACACCCTGAGATACTACTGGAATACCTACCAGTAAATCTCCTGCCTTGACCAAGGACTTTTCATGTTCTGGCTCTCTTAGATACAGCGCGACCTCACCCCCAATACCGGGAGAGACGAACCCCCGAAGATCCGCTCACTGCCTCCATGTGGCTCGGGACTGTACCCAACTAAAACCTGTTTGCACGTCTCCTTTGAGCGTGGTAGGGTAGTAATCAAAGTACAGTGGGAACTCACACGAGACAAATGACGATCCTCAGGTCGATGAACTAACATGTACACATGTCACCAGGGAACTGCTATCTGACTTCAGGTATAAGACCAACTAGCATGTTCCCGGCGAGTCCTGTCCGGTGTACTCATAACCCAATGAGCACCTGTATACATCTTAGGTGAACCAACTGACACCAGTGGCTTGTGAGACCGGCCACCGCCCCTCGTCGGGGTCTCGAATGTATACACTAGTCTACTCTGGAGTATCGATGCCCTGTCTCGAAACTCCCATGACTAGGGACCTTTTAAGGATGTGCTTATAGACTACCAGCTCTCACGTATATGATCGCCCTCATACTGCTGGCAGTCAAGCAAGAATCTTAGGGGCTCTATCAACGTGTAATAGCGACCTGTCAGGTCACCTAAAGCAGTACACGATGATAAAGGTAAACCAGATAGCATACTATCATCTCGAGTAAGACTGTCCTACTGGGACATATCCTCCCTCAATCATTGCAATCACGTGCTTGTGATCCAATAATTGACTCTGAGGGCACTATCTCCAACAAACACGTGCGTCTTGAACATTCAATTCATTCGGAAAACAATTCTTTGACTTCTTCAAAACTTCATATTCACCTTCAAAATCTTCCGATCCCTACTTTCACGCATCCATGCCCTTGACTAACATCTAACATATACATTTTCTTTTTATTTTTCTTTTTTATATACATATTCTTTTACCAGCCCTTGCATTATATAGAAAAAAATTTTAAATGGCTGGTATTAATTTCTGGACTAACCCAATCTTTTAACTTGTATATACTGTAATTTGTTTTAGGTTTTTTTTCTTTTTTTTGAATAAAATTCTCACCCTGATGTCTGAGTCCAGTTACCGGAGACGGAGGCAACGATGAGGACATCGTAAAACTCAGGTTTGGGGGTTAGCACTGCATTTATTTTGCTGCATCATGTGTATATTCTGCATCGCATACATATTAAAAAACCATAAAAATTGAAAAATTTCTTCAAAAAACATAAAAACTTTTTCATGTTAGCTAGCGGGGGAACTTAAACTCGAAGTCTGACGGTTCGGTTGATAAGATAGAAATAACTAAATCTTTTTTGAGAGATTGAAAACCCGAAAGATAACCCTCCTTTGGTTTAACCGTAGCTAATATACGTCTTTTATATCACTGTACATGTGTAGTGAGTTCTTGAGAATTAGATGAAAGGTGTGACATGTCTCAAACTTTTTGAAATTGATAATCATCTCTAGGATCAAACATGTTTGTTCTGAATTTAGTAATATCAAGAATAATTCACAAAGTGAGGTGAATATATAGGATATTATTGAGGTTTTAATAGAAGCTAAAAGTCTGAAAAATAACTCATCTGGAACCTAATTGGAGTGATTACACACTTTATCCACATGAACACGTCTTCAGGATTTAAAAGAAAAACTAGCTATATCTCCGTTCGCACTGCCTTCAGAATATTTTAAACGCAAATAAAATGTGTCTTTTGTTTTGTGGCCTTGGTAACTTGGGTAATTAAGTCTTTGGGGTGTCTCCACACCTAATGCCCTAAAACGATCTGGTTTGGGAGTCATTGACCCAAAGTTCGCTAAGTTTCCAATCGCCAAATAAAACAAGCTAAGCAAGTTTTCTCTCCAAG
Source organism: Agapanthus africanus (assembly GCA_030015575.1). Taxonomy (NCBI): domain Eukaryota; kingdom Viridiplantae; phylum Streptophyta; class Magnoliopsida; order Asparagales; family Amaryllidaceae; genus Agapanthus; species Agapanthus africanus. Next base: position 113,563,306 of record CM057338.1, on the reverse strand, counting down.
TTAAAAGTTCTCACGGTTCTTTATGGGAGAATAATCTTGGCGATGACGAGTTTTCTATTGTAAACAGTTTTTTTAGCGGAGATATGAAGGTTTATATTTATAAAAATGTTTTTCACGATAACGAAAGGTGTGTATGAACAAAAACAGGTGAATGGTCGGAGTGAAAAATAAGACTTGGTTCTCTGTTAAAAATGATATAAATTCTGATTTGAAACCTAACTGGAGAACGAAACTTGAGAAAATATTAAGTCCTTTCGAACTCGTTTAATCCTTTAGAAGTCTATCCTGGTCTGTATTTATGACATGATGACCCTAATCAAGTTCTTACAAACTTATTGACACTATTCGCACAACAATGAAATGACGTGTATAAGCTTAGGTTAAATAAATCGCGAGGAGTGAAAAATAGGGTTTGACGTTTCTAACTAGGATAATAGAACTTCTAATTTTGATACTTAACCTTAAAATTGGAATCAACAGTTTCCGCATGACACTAACTTAACCGGATTTTGTGGGTGTAATCCGCTGAAAACCCCCAGTAGACAACACTCCTCCTACTAAGGACACCTAGAGGTTTAACCTTGTTGCACGAGCTCGGTGCAATCGCGTTCCCTGCGAAAGTGTGGCTAGAATTTTTGTTTTGCTCGGGATGAGCAAAAGATAAGTTTGGGGATATTTGTTCATCACAGAAAACTGCATTTTAATACCGCTCATTCATTATCTATTTTGTTATTTATCGGTACTATTTACCAGTGTCTGCTCAGTAAATACAGATTACAGGTATTCATGACAAAATACTGGAAACACACTTAAATTCACGGACATGACGTTTGTGAGCCAACACTGCAATCAGAACAGAAAACCGATTGATATCCAAAGAGTTCTTTTGCAACAAATAAAGTGTACACAATTTTGGTCCAACACAATACAAGTGTGCATATAGCTCTTTGGTACTTGGACCATGGTGGGGCTGCCTTGGCACAACAAATTTTGCAAGTGGGCACATGTGTGATAAATGCAAAAAGTTATGATGTGATATAAAGCATCAAGTTTCCCTCCAAGATTACTGAGTATAACCCAAGCTGATATGAAAAAATCAAACAATACCAGTAGACTTGTTGAGTGCACTCGAGATCACCTCACCAACACGAGCCCCATTGCTCGGACCAAGACCAACGAGACCTCCCAAAAAACCGGCGTCGCCGGGCCCCCTGCTCCAAATGTCCTCATTTTTCTTCTGGTCATTTCTTTGGGTCACATCATCATGTTTTTATTGTTTATTTATTCTGGAATGAGGCCTATAAATACTAGAACATATTAGAGAGAGGGAGCCGTATGTATATAGTTTAGTTTTTGGTTTAGCTTGAGAGTTGTGTGAGCTCAACTTGGTTTCTTCTTCTTCTTCCCTCTTGAAGCTTTTTTTTGAGAGCTTCATTATGGAAATTGAACAAGTAACCAACATCTTGTATCTCAACTCATTCAATTGTTAATAATATTGCTTGTTGTTTTGTTTCTTTATTTCTTTTGTGTTTTCTTTTCCTTTTCATTATGTGTAACTAATGTTTGGTTGTGGTGATGGTGAGGATGTGAGATGAGAGGTTTTGCCCTCCTCCTCCTCTTGTTAATGTTTAAAATGCTTAATGTGATTCTAACTTAAAAATTGTTTTATGTTATTGCGTCATATGGTATTTTGAAACCATGGTTACTTGGTAACCTCTTCATATACCATATTCACTCATTCTCTCCATTTTGCAATGTTTAAGTTAAAATCAATTTAGGGTTGAGGTTGCTAAGTTTAGATAGGGTATCTTGTTATCTAGTGGCTTGACAAATTTCTTGGTTTTATATACCCTATATTATCACAAACACTTAGCAAAGTTAACACTAAAACTATTTGCTTTCACTCACTAATTTGTATTTTGATGTTGCGGTATATTTGCTAACCCTTGTGCTTAGTGTTGATACCTCAAACTTGGACATACAAATGGTAAGTGAAAAAAACGGACCCGTTTTGTGTTTTCCGTTGAATATCGGTATTTTGATGATTTGTGCTTCGCAATCGTCTTGACAAGTCATGCTTCACGCCGGGATCGATACATGGACGGACAACTCATGATCAAGAGAGCGTTGAAGGAATCGCCGCGATTCAACCATCCGAGCCAAAACCACGACCACTTCTTCTTAACTTGTTTTCTTGTTTTCGTATTTTTATTTTTGTGACAACCAGACCATATTCTTTGTTTCTCGAACCTTAAGCAACAATACCTAATCTCCAATTCCCTACAGACCGACCCGTACTTGCCGGCTCGCTACAACATGCTGTGCACTTGCGGTTTATAAATTTTAAAACGAGGCCGAGCTCGCGTGCGCAACTATTTCTCAAAAATGTTCTCTTTTCCAAAACATACACGTTTGTGCGCGCAGATGAGGCCCCAACACAGCATCAAAACGCCAGATGGTTACTCCTCCAACATATCAAAGAATATGCAGGTCGATCCATCGAATCTATTAAACCTTAAAACTCATGATTGTTATATCCTTCTGCATCAATTGCTTCCAGTGGCTCATCGATATAATTTGTCGTCCGATGTCGCGAAGGCTTTGATAAAGTATTTTGAATGTTTTAATAAACTTTGTTCTAAAGCGATAGATTTAGCTGAATTCGAGAAGTTGAAGATCAGTGCTATTGAAACCCTCTGCAAGTTGGAAATGATATTTCCACCATCTTCCTTCACAGTTATGGTTCATCTTACGGTGCATCTAGCTACAGAGGTATTGATTGCTGGACCGTCTCATATAGGTGGATGTATATAGTAGAAAGGTAATTAATTTTTTAAGTTAAATTTGATATTTAATTCATTATAACATCCACATTTTTCTAAAGTATTCGTTAACATTTTAGATATTTAGGATTTTTGAAATGGCAAGTGCGCAATCGAGCTCGACCAAGCGCATACGGAAGGGTCAATAGCCGAGAGTTATTGTGCCAATGAATGTCTCAACTTCACTTCTCGTTACTTGCATCGAGTTGAAACAAGACTAAATAGTTTTTCTCGAATTAACGAGGACCAACTGTCCCTTCAATAAGGGGGGTTCGATCCTATCGGAGGGAGTGGCTCGACTAAGCGCATACGTATATCCTTACTAACCTTGAAATTACCGCCGATCACAGAAGTTATATAAATTAAAATTTTAAACCGCGCCATTTTTTGTGTCTAGATATATATGCTTAAATAGATAATATTGATATTTTTTAGTCGACATACTAAAGAACTTACGTCCGCGATTACCGGAAAGAGCACTAATTGGAAAATTAATCAAGAACATAAGAAACAATTTTCATGGTGGTTCCGTAAACACGTACGTATCTCTTATAGATTTCACATATCACATTCATATTTCACATATATAGCTTATATATTTTACGGGTAAATGCATTGTACGTTGAAGGTGGCATAGCAAAAGGGATGCAATTCCCGGATGTACTCGTGCGGCCATATAAAGGTACTAGTGCAAAAACGAATCGATAAAGTTCATATTGCATTAATAACTTAAAATTTCTTACGGTCGAGAGATTAACTACCTAAAATAACGGCATTTTTTGTCCGTTTGAACAAACGTGCTGTCATGCCCCACTTCCCAGTAGACGGAAATGGTGACGTGTGTAGGGTGTTTTTCGTCATCCCATTGAGATGGGAATGCACGCATGCTTGTCAGGCATACTACAGATTCCCTCTGCTTAGGGTAGACGGGGGTTTATTGATTGTGGGGATCCGAATCTCCGGCAGCCGCGGACTAAGCTGCCGTTAATTACCCCTCGCCTTTGGGGTGAGGGAACCTCCGATTAACGGGTTAAACCGGTCATGCGAACTCAATGTGCAGTGTTGTGTTTTGAAGGGGTTTTAGATATATCGGGGGCCCTGCAGAGTTTTTACGGGGTCCCGCTATCCGGATAGCGGGCTGGGGGTCAAGGGGGCTAGCAGCCCCCTTGCGGGATGCGGGGCAGCGCCCCGGCCCAAATTTTTTTTGAGAGGGACAGTGTTGTAGAGTATGTGTGTGCGTGTGTGTGTGCATGCATACATATATATAAAAAAAAGAAAGGGAAAGGGCATCTAAAGGATGCATGGGGGCCAGCGCCTCGCGTGTCTAACACGCGAGCGCTGGACGCTTAGGCCCGGCGCGTGGGCGTAGGGCGCTCGAGCACCGACGCGCCACGTGCCCGGCACGTGGGCGCAGGGCGCTCGAGCGCCGGCGCGCCACGTGCCCGGCACATGGGTGCTGGAGCGCCAGCGCTCCACGTGTCCGGCACGTGGACGCTGGGAGCTTTGAGCGCAAGGCGCTTGAGCGCTAGCGCACCACGTGCCCGGCATGTGGGCGCTGGGCGCTTGAGCGCAAGAGCGCTGGCGCACAACGTGCCCGGCACATGGGCGCTTGAGCGCTTGGGCGCCGGCGAGAAAAAGGGGCTTTTAGTCCCAGAAATAGGATTTAAAATCCCAAAAGAGGATTTAGAGTGGAGCTAAACTCCTAAGATGTTTTGAAACTGATGAATGGCTTCTTCCCTTGGGCCCTAGTTCTTCCCCAAAGTGGGGTTTCTGGAGATGGGTCTCCTTCTTCTTCCTCTGTTGGCCGGATCTTGAAGATCAAGAGATGTGAGATTTTAAAAATCTCTTCTTTTTGAGATCTGATGGTAGATCCAAGTTCCCCTTTGTGGGTTTTGTGGTGAAAAACTATTTAGTTTTGGAAAAGGAAGAGTAAAACTCTTGATTTAATTCAAAAGAAAGAAGAAGGTTTAGAACCTTCAGAAGGGGAAAGAGGCACAAACCCTAGATTTTGAGGGGAATGAAAAGTGTATCTTTTTTATTCATCATCATGTTGCCTTATATAGGCTTACATGGTTACATATAGCCCCTTGGGATTTACAAAAAGGCGTTTTGCCCATCCCATGGCTCATGTGCCATTTCTTTTTGCACATAAGCCATGGGCTTACAAAAATTTGGCTTTATACCCATTTTGTTTACATTCATGCATAAAAAATTACATAAAAATTATTTATTACATGATTTCATTTTGGCATGGGGGAGGGCCGGCCGCTTCATGTTCGGACTCGACGTGGGCATGGGCCCACTTAGCTTGGGGTTGACTTTGACTTTGACTTGGTCAACCGGGGTGCAATTTTCGACTTCAACAAAGTGCCCCCCATCAATAAATGCACACCACATATGTGAGTCGTGTGCATGAAATTGATGGATCTTCTCTCGCGTGGAGGCGACTTGCTTTGGTTCCCACTTTTTGGGATGCATTGCCCTTTTTACGACATGGACGGTCGACGCTTGATGCGTCTCCGAGACGGAGTGTCTGTGGTAGACGTTTCCCTGGCCCGGAGCAATTTGGTTCCCGCTTTGTAGGAAGCCTGCACTGCCTTTTTGCGACATGGACAGTCGACGCTCTGATCCGGACCGATTTGGTTCCCGATTTGTGGGAAGCCTGCACTGCCTTTTTGCGACATGGACGGTCGACGCTCTGATCCGGAGCGATTTGGTTCCCGATTTGTGGGAAGCCTGCACTGCCCTTTTTATGACATGGACGGTCGACGCTCTGATCCAGAACGATTTGGTTCCCGATTTGTAGGAAGCCTGCACTTCCCTTTTTGCGACATGGACGGTCGACGCTCTGATCCGGAGCGATTTGGTTCCCGGTTTGTGGGAAGCCTGCACTGCCCTTTTTGCGACATGGACGGTCGACGCTCTGATCCGGAGCGATTTGGTTCCCGATTTTTGGGAAGCCTGCCCTGCCCTTTTTTGCTATATGGACGGTCGACGCTTGACGTGTCTCCGAGACGGAGTGTCTGTGGTAGACTTTTCCCTGGCCCGGAGTGATCTGGTTCCTGCTTTTTAGGAAGCCTGCACTGCCCTTTTTGCGACATGGACGGTCGACGCTCTGATCCGGAGCGATTTGGTTCCCGATTTATGGGAAGACTGCACTGCCCTTTTTGCGACATGGACGGTCGACGCTTGACGCGTCTCCGAGACGGAGTGTCCGTGGTAGACGTTTCCCGGGCCCGGAGTGATCTGGTTCTTGCTTTGTAGGAAGCCTGCACTGCCCTTTTTGCGACATGGACGGTCGACGCTCTGATCCAGAGCGATTTGGTTCCCGATTTGTGGGAAGCCTGCACTGCCCTTTTTGCGACATGGACGGTCGACGCTTGATGCGTTTCCGAGACGGAGTGTCCGTGGTAGAATTTTCCCTCGCCCGTAGTGATCTGGTTCCTGCTTTGTAGGAAGCCTGCACTGCCCTTTTTGCGACATGGATAGTCGATGCTCTGATTCGGAGCGATTTGGTTCCCGACTTCAGGTGTGTTTGTAATTGAAAATTGTCTGTCAATCAACTCTACTTCCTGGGTATTGGATACCGGATCAGGATCTCATATATGCAATTCATTGCAGGCACTGAGAAACCGTAGAGTGCTGAAGGTTGGTGATTTGACCCCCAAGGTTGCTAATGGAGCTAGCGTAGGTGCTTTGTCCGTAAGGGATTATCACCTTGGATTGACGAGTGGACATATTTTGGTTTTGCATAACTTTTTTTGTGTACCCAGTTTAACGTGTAATATCATATCAGTATCGTTGTTATCAAAAGAAGGTTATGATTTCACGTTTGTAAGCGATGTTGCTAACATCCATCTTAATCATGGTTTGATTGGGTCCGGTATACTAGATAACGGTATATACGTGTTAAACCAATTACAGATTTTCAATGCCCAGAACACACTAAAAAGAAAGTCTCCAGATATAAATCAGGTTTTCTTATGGCATTGTAGACTAGGTCACATCAATGAGACAAGGTTAACTAAGTTACATAGAGAAGGTTATTTGGATCCGTTCGAATATCAATTTTATGCCACTTGTCAATCATGTCTCAATGGAAAGATGACAAAGACTCCATTTACTGGACATGGAGTAAGAGCAAGCGAGCTCTTAGGAATCATACATAGCGATGTATGTGGTCCAATATCTATACATGCAAGAGGTGGTTTTTCATATTTCATTACTTTTACGGATGATTACTCTAGGTACGGATTCATTTTCTTGATGAAACATAAATCCGAGGCCTTTGAGAAATTCCAAGAATATAAGAATGAAGTAGAAAACCAAACGGGCAAAAGTATCAAGACACTGAGATCTGATCGAGGTGGTGAATACTTAAGTGCCGAGTTCCTGGGTTACCTAAAAGAGAAAGGAATTATCTCTCAGCTTACACCTCCATACACTCCACAGCACAACGGTGTATCGGAAAGACGGAACCGAACCCTATTGGATATGGTACGTTCCATGATGAGTAATACTGAGTTACCGCGATCTTTCTGGGGTTATGCGCTAGAATCAGCTGCATATCTTTTGAACTGGGCTCCTACCAAGACTGTGCCTACTACACCATATCAGATATGGAGTGGGAAGAAACCATATCTTCAGTATCTGAAGATATGGGGATGTCCAGCTTTTGTTAAAAAGCAGCATGCGGACAAACTCGAGGCACGATCAATATTGTGTAAGTTTATGGGATATCCATGTAAGTCCATGCTACCTCTCCCGGTACTTATGGGCTTGCAGAAATGATGAAAAACAATTTTCTAGAGGCGGTAACATGGACTCAAAACGGATCTTTGTTAAACTATCTACCTAACATCCTAACTAGGAGTTATTAACTACTCGGTTAGGGGGTTATACCTTTCTTGAAGTCCTTCGTCTTTAACTCGTGATGGTGTACGGATCGGCTTCACCCCGTCGTCTCCTTGCGCCGAAGATCGATCCACCCGAAAGCTTCTACCTTTAGCTTCTTCTTCGATCTTTGAAGAAACTAGTTCACTCGGTTTGCTAAACCTTGTGAACTAGAGTGAGTAGAGGATTGTGTTGGTGTCTTTTTATCTCTAGGGCAATGAGTCTCAACACATGAGAATGTTTTGCCTTGAGGTAGAGAGAGCAAGAGGAAAAGGGTGAGAACAAGAGAATGAGAGAGCTCAAAGGAGAGAGAAAGCAAATGAAAGAATGAGCCTCTCTTTTCTCATTCACCCTCTCATAATCCAAAAGCATCATGAGCCATAATGATAATCAAGTATTATGTGATGGTTCATATCATGTCAAAGGCAATATCATTTTCATGCACTCATTTTGCAAACCACAACAAGCAAGCAAAAGTCTTTGCATGAAAATGACAACCATTGTGATGATGATGGTCAACTAGTCCAACCTAGTCAACCGGTCAACAAAGTCAACAAGTCAACAAAGTCAACCCCTCAACAACCATGTCACTATAATACTTAATTAATATTATTACTAATCATATTTCTTATTCTCATTAGGGTTTAGTAAAAAGTCAATAGTCAACAGTCAACAGTCAACAACCCCAAAGAGAATCCTCTGCCTCTGTCTCTCTGTCAACTGTGCATAAACACCCGCATCCGCGTTCCGAGGAACACGAACACAAACGAGATAAAACCAATCCCAAAACGTACACTAGGATCTGGCTTAAACCAAAGCCCGCTAGTGTTAACTGTCCGGACACTGAACGTGCACAAGTGCACGGATGTGACCGAACCCTGTCGCAAAACCATGCGACCTGTCGCAAAACCATGCGACCTCTACTCTTTTGCCTAAAGGCGAATAGCTCTCTGTGTGGGACTCTAAAGACTCGACACTACGCTGGCAGTGGGTTTAACCACAGACCGCAAGCGGCACTAGCTGTGCGTAACGGCCCCCAGGTAGATGCCGACAAAAAGACTGACGAGGTGAAACCCATCTGAACTCTTACTGAGCCTGAATGTGACAATCTCCGTATAGTCCGGTCTGTTCGTCTGATACATCGCATGGCGGGCCTAGGGGGTGGTAAACGTCAGTCCCCTAATAGCAGTACAAGTCGTGTCGGAGTGAGGCCCAGAACACCCTGAGATAGCACTGGAAACCTACCAGTATATCTCGCTTGCCCTGGCCAGGGACTACTCGTGTAATGGCTCTCCTAGACACAGCGCGATGTCAACCCCCAATACCGGTAGAGACGAATCCTGTCTAACCGTCACTGCCTCCAAGTGCTTCGGGACTGCACCCAAAAACTACCTGTTTGCACGACTCCTTTTAGCCGTGGTAGGGTAGTAATCAAAGTACAGTGGGAACACACTCGAGGTGAAGTGACAGTGTCAAGTCAGCGGACTAAGCTGTACTCATGTCACCTGGGAACTGATAACTGACGATAGGTATAATACCAACCAACAGTTCCTGACGAGTCCTGTCCAGTGTACTCGTAACCTAACGAGCACCCGTATAATATCTCAAGTACGACGTACTGACGGCTGTGGGACAGACCGTCTCCCAAGCTGGGATAAGAAGCGCATACGCTAGTCTACTCCGGAGTATCGATGCCCTGTCTCGATAGTCCTGTGACTAGGGACCTGCATAAGGATGTGCTTATAGATTACCCAGCCCCCACGAGTGTGACTGCCATCACAACGCTGGTAATCAAGCAAAGATCCTAAGGGCTCGACTAATATGTATAAGCGATATGCTAAAAGAAACACATGCACATATTAAAGTAGAAACAAACCAAGTAGCATACTACCATTTTGAGCAAGATTGTATATACAACTGCGAATATCCCAAGCTTCCATTAAGTAATATACAAGCTAGTATGATACAGTAATGGCCTCTAGGGCATATACACTAACAATCTCCCACTTGCACTAGGGCCATGTACTGGCGTATCGAAGACCTATCATCTCGATCAGCCGCTCGAACTGAGTCTGGGGTATGGCCTTCGTGAATGGATCAGCAGTGTTATCTTCCGTATTTACTCTCTTCACCTCGATCTCCCGGCGATCTACGATCTCCCTGATCAGGTGGTACCGCCTCAAAATGTGCCTGGACTTCTGATGGGACCTGGGTTCCTTCGCTAAAGCTATAGCTCCGTTGTTGTCACAATACAGCGGTATTGGATCAACAATGGTAGGAACCACCTGAAGCTCCGTGAGGAACTTCTTCATCCAGACAGCTTCCTTTGCGGCATCGCAAGCAGCTATATACTCCTCTTCCATAGTTGAGTCAGCAACGGTCTCTTGCTTGGAACTCTTCCAGCAAACCGCCCCTCCATTGAGGGTAAAGACATAACCCGACATGGACTTGGAGTCATCCTTGTCACTCTGGAAGCTGGAGTCAGCAAAGGCCTCGATCTGGAGGTCTTTTCCGCCATACACCAAGAACATCTCCTTAGTCCTTCTCAGGTACTTGAGAATGTTCTTTACCGCTATCCAGTGTTTCTCCCCTGGGTCCGACTGATACCGGCTTACAACGCTCAATGCGTATGCTACATCTGGTCTGGTACATAACATCACATACATTATAGAGCCTACCGCAGAAGCGTAGGGTATAATAGACATGCGATCCTTTTCCAAATCAGTCTTGGGAGACATCTCTTTGGAGAGAGTGATCCCGTGACAAGCCGTTAAATTACCGCGCTTAGAATCCTCCATACTGAATCTTTTTAGTATGGTGTCGATGTACCTTGACTGTGTAAGTCCCAACATCCTTTTAGATCTATCACGATAGATCTGGATCCCCAGAATGTAGTTGGCATAACCCAGGTCCTTCATGGAGAACCTCTGCGACAAGAATCCTTTGACTGACTGTAGCATAGGAATATCATTTCCTATTAGGAGAATGCCATCCACGTACAAGACGAGGAATACCACAGTTCTCCCTACAATCTTACTGTAAATGCATGGTTCATCTGGGTTTTTGATAAAGTCGAATTCTTTGACAGTATCATCGAAGCAGATGTTCCAACTCCGCGATGCCTGCTTCAGTCCATAGATGGACTTGAGCAACTTGCACACTTTACCGCTGCTCCCACTCTGAATGAATCCTTCTGGCTGATCCATATAGACGCACTCCTCTAAACTTCCATTTAGAAAAGCCGTCTTTACGTCCATCTGCCAGATTTCATAATCGTGGAAGGCAGCAATGGCAAGAAGGATCCGAATGGATTTCAGCATAGCCACTGGAGAAAAGGTCTCGTCATAGTCCAAACCAGGTCTTTGACGAAAACCCTTTGCAACAAGTCTAGCTTTATAGGTCTCAACCTGCCCATCTACACCAATCTTCTTTCTGAAGATCCATTTGCAGCCTACGGGTTTTACCCCTTCTGGAGCAAAGTCCAAAGTCCAAACTTTGTTGGTGTACATGGAATCCATCTCGGTCCGCATTGCATCCAGCCATTTTACCGAGTCACCGCTCTGAATGGCTTCCTGGAAGCTAGTAGGCTCACCATAATCCATAGTGCAATCCTCTCTATCCCCGTCTATGAGAAAACCATAGTATCTCCGGGCGGATGAGACTGCCTACTACTCCTGCGGAGCGGCGCAGGAATGTCCTGTTCTTTCGAACCCTCTGGTTCTACTAAGCTTTCAGTAATAGCTCGTGGTTCTGGAATTTCTTCCAGTTCTATTGCGCTCCCACTTATCTGATTTTCCAAAAATTCAGTTTCCAAGAAGCGGGCATGACGAGAAACAAAAACTTTTTGTTCCTCTGCGTAATAGAAAAGATACCCCTTGGAGTTCTTTAGGTATCCCACAAACTTACATTGTACTAAACGTGCCTCGAGCTTGTCCGCATGCTGCTTTTTAACAAAAGCTGGACACCTCCATGTCTTAAAGTGTTTAAGGCAGGGTTTCTTCCCACTCCACATTTGATATGGTGTGGTAGGCACTGACTTACTAGGAACTTGGTTCAAAAGATATACAGCTGTTTCTAGTGCATAACTCCAGAAGGATTGCGGTAACTCAGCCTTACTCATCATGGAACGAATCATATCCAATAGGGTTCGATTCCTCTTTTCCGATACACCGTTGTGTTGGAAGTATTCACCACCTCGATCAGATCTCAGTGTCTTGATACTTTTGCCTGTTTGTTTTTCAACTTCATTCTTATATTCCCGAAATTTCTTAAAGGCCACAGATCTGTGCTTCATCAAGAAGACATGCCCATACCTAGAGAAATCATTTGTGAAAGTAATGAAGTATGAATAACCACTTCGCGCATGTGTAGACATTGGACCACACACGTCACTGTGTATGAGTCCCAAGAGCTCGCTCGCTCTTTCTCCGTGTCCAGTGAACGGAGTCTTTGTCATCTTTCCCATGAGACAAGATTCACAAGTGGCATAAGACTGGTACTTGAACGGATCCAAGCATCCTTCTTTATGTAACTTTGTCAACCGTGTCTCATTGATGTGACCCAGTCTACAATGCCATAAGAAAGCCTGATTTAATTCCGGAGACTTTCTTTTAAGTGTGTTCTGGACACTGAAGACCTGAGCTTGATTCAAAACGTATATACCATTTTTTAATGTACCTGACCCAATTAGAACTTGATTTAGGTGGATGTTTACTACATCGCTTACAAAAGTAAAATCATATCCTTCCTTAGAAAGTAAGGATACAAATATGATATTACAAGTCACACCTGGTACATAAAAACAGTCACGCAGAATCAATATCTGCCCAGTTGTCAGTCCTAGATGATATTCCCCTAAGGATTCAGCATACATGCTCATTCCGTTAGCAACCCTGAGAGTCATATCACCTTTCTTGATAACCCTACGGTTTTCAGAGCCTGTAACGAATTACAGATATGAGATCCTGATCCGGTATCCAATACCCAGGAAGTAGGGTTAACTGACATACAGTTCTCTATTACAAACACACCCGAAGCCGAAGCCACAACATGCTTCGAATTCTGGCTACTGGCTATGCTAGCCCTGCAATCCTTCTGCCAATGTCCATTCCTGTAACAATAGGAACATCCCTCTTTTACTACATCCAGTCCCGAAACTTCTGCCCTTCCCTTTCTTTCTACTTCCCTTGTTTCCTTCAGGGTAGTAGGTAGGGACGGTTGAACTAAGTCAGCATCTGACCCGTTCTTCAACGTGGTCTTCAGGTCCGTGAGCTCAAAAGAGCTGGTCTCTGAAAGGACGTTGCCCCCTACAGATGACCCGATAGCCAACCTCGCTGGAAGCAATTCGTTCGAGGTCTCATATCTTGCGATACGAGATTGCTCTCCATATAAATCTTTGTTATGGAGGAAGATAGAAACTAAGTCCATCTTCTCGTGCTGCCCCTGGTATGCACCATCAACTGAGGCTAACACGAGGCATTTGGCTTTCGCACAGTCTTTTCCTGATATCTTATGGATATCAACATCCATGACAGGGGAAACTGGACCTGAGACGGCAGGGGTTGGATTAGTTAAGAGGTGTCCCAGCTTGTTATGGGCAATGGACATCTATACAGACCTTTGCCAGTCATAACAGTCAGATTTAGTCATTTTATTATCTAGATGTAACCTAGGTGTGGTCACAGGGTCGCTGCAATTAAGAGAGAGAGAAGAAAACACTCAGCATGATGCTCTTGCAAGTTTAGATTGGTTTTTTTAATTTATCTAAACAGGATGGCTCCCACTGTCTCTCGAATCCCTCCTCAAACCATAAAGGAAGAATTAGCCAGGATCGATCTCACCGTACAATACTTGCTTAACCGTTCAGCCAGGCCAGTGTCGGTACTTCGAGGGAGGTTTTCCAACGCTTTCGCGAAGTTCCTTAATTAAATAACCTTTTTTTCCTATGGGCGTAGCCCCGCTAACACCTTTCTAGACACCTACTTGGTTTATAGCATTGATCGTTAAGTGAGAAAGTTCCCGAGGAGTAGCATATACTCACAGTAGGATCGGGATCCAAATATCATCGCGTGACAAAACTGAAAGAATCCTACCAGAATCATCACACTCCAAATGGTATGCAGTGCTAGAAATTTCAGTTCTTTTGAAACTCCCGATGTGGATTTTTGCCCCATGCTCTTATGACCTTGACTAAGGCCAACAAATCATAAGTCACATGTCAAGTTCTACCCGTTGTTGTCCAGGTTGATTTGAACCCACCCGTATATACCCTTGACTATGGCCAACAAAGTAATACGACTGTCCCAAACCAACGCATCTATCTATGCAACATATGAATACCCACCAGCTACCAAACACTGTGCCTTGACTAAGGCCAACAAACACAGCTTGAATACTATTGGATATTCATATGAAACGACGGAGGGCTACGGATGGTTTTGGCGAAACCGTGAACGTAGTGAACTTGATATAATCGATGGAACGAGATAGCTTTTAAAAGGAGTGGCTCAAGCTCCGCATTTAAAAGTTGGTTTTGAAAAGAACCGAGTGGTTTTTCGAAAGTGTTCCAACGACTTTTACTTGGTTTATTTTCTTGCATTAGTTCTTTTAATGCGTCCCATCATTTAATCCTACCATTTCAGAAAACAACCAAAATATGACGTACGCTTATGCCATTCACATTCGCCACGGGGCCCCGTCATTACCCGTTAGGTTACTTAACTAATGACAGAGCGGGGGCTGGGCTAGCGCGGCTGAAAAACATAAGCAACGCCTAAATAATATCATATATAGATATATTGCAATGATAGCCATTTCAGATCATAGATGAACATATTGGATATACTAGGAATCCGCAATTCGTACGAGCCTGTAACGAAAAGCAGATTACACGGTTGTGGTGAATAGCCAATACCCCATCCAAGACCCCTATGGGTGCGGCAAACTACCCGCCAAGTACCTGAAGCGGAGCAACCTCCCTCAACACCGTGAGTAGGTCACTCGGCACTTCGAGATACCCGGTAGTTTGTGCACCCCCGCCATGGGTCTATCCTAGGAGCAAAAATAGTAAAAAGAAATTATACAATGACGGTTACAACCCCGACCCGGTTGTGCGGCCATACAAATAATATTACATCAATTTACATGAATTGAAAGAAAAGAAAACTCTCGTCTCACAACCCCCCGGCTATTCACCCGTAACAATCCAATGAATTCATATACACATACCAACAACATTACAGATCACAGATTTGTATAACCCCCACTAATCGACATATAGCGATTAGCAGACGTTCAATACAAATATCACATCACAGATAAATACCCGTCAGCTTAAGTGTTTAGAAACTCGATCAAAATACGGTTTTTAAAGCCCCAAAATCAAATTTTTCTTTCTGAAAAATCTGGGCTGAAAAAACATATACCAAAAATCCCAAAATACCCCACAGAACAAACTGCAATGAAGACGATCCACAGAAGAGCTAAATCGGCCGCGGAACCGCGGCAAGAGCAAGCTCTTGCCGCGTTTCTGCGGCGGTTTGATAGGTTCTCTGGACCGTTTTTCTACAGTATCTTATAAAAACCCTGAGTCGATTTTTAAAGCATGATTTATTATTTTTACAGAACTTTGAAAATCGACGGCAAGCTTGATATCGGGGTGTATTTCGCAACTTTTTCTCCGATCGAATTTCTAGTTACTATGGTAACATGTTAGGTAGTGTTTAACCTGGCTCTGATACCACTGTAAGTCCATGTTACCTCTCCCGGTACTTACGGGCTTACGGAAATGATGAAAAACAATTTTCTAGAGGCGGTAACATGGACTCAAAACGGATCTTTGTTAAACTATCTACCTAACATCCTAACTAGGAGTTGTTAACTACTCGGTTAGGGGGTTATACCTTTTTTGAACTCCTTCGTCTTCAACTCGTGATGGTGTACGGATCGGCTTCACCCCGTCGTCTCCTTGCGCCGAAGATCGATCCACCCGAAAGCTTCTACCTTTGGCTTCTTCTTCGATCTTTGAAGAAACTAGTTCATTCGGTTTGCTAAACCTTGTGAACCAGAGTGAGTAGAGGATTGTGTTGGTGTCTTTTTATCTCTAGGGCAATGAGTCTCAACACATGAGAATGTTTTTCCTTGAGGTAGAGAGAGCAAGAGGAAGAGGGTGAGAACAAGAGAATGAGAGAGCTCAAAGGAGAGAGAAAGCAAATGAAAGAATGAACCTCTCTTTTCTCATTCACCCTCTCATAATCCAAAAGCATCATGAGCCATAATGATAATTAAGTATTATGTGATGGTTCATATCATGTCAAAGGCAATATCATTTTCATGCACTCATTTTGCAAACCACAACAAGCAAGCAAAAGTCTTTGCATGAAAATGACAACCATTGTGATGATGATGGTCAACTAGTCCAACCTAGTCAACCGGTCAACAAAGTCAACAAGTCAACAAAGTCAACCCCTCAACAACCATGTCACTATAATACTTAATTAATATTATTGCTAATCATATTTTTTATTCTCATTAGGGTTTAGTAAAAAGTCAATAGTCAACAGTCAACAGTCAACAACCCCAATGAGAATTCTCTGCCTCTGTCTCTCTGTCAACTGTGCATACACACCCGCATCCGCGTTCTGAAGAACACGAACAAAAACGAGATAAAACCAATCCCAAAACGTACACTAGAATCTGGCTTAAACCAAAGCCCGCTAGTGTTAACTGTCCGGACACTGAACGTGCACAAGTGTACGGATGTGACCGAACCCTATCGCAAAACCATGCGACCTGTCGCAAAACCATGCGACCTCTACTCTTTTGCCTAAAGGCGAATAGCTCTCTGTGTGGGACTCTAAAGACTCGACACTACGCTGGCAGTGGGTTTAACCACAGACCGCAAGCGGCACTAGCTGTGCGTAACGGCCCCCAAGTAGATGCCGACAAGAAGACTGACGAGGTGAAACCCATCTGAACTCCTACTGAGCCTGAATGTGACAATCTCCGTACAGTCCGGTCTGTTCGTCTGATACATCGCATGGCGGGCCTAGGGGGCGGTAAACGTCAGTCCCCTAATAGCGGTACAAGTCGTGTCGGAGTGAAGCCCAGAACACCGTGAGATAGCACTGGAAACCTACCAGTATATCTCGCTTGCCCTGGCCAGGGACTACTCGTGTAATGGCTCTCCTAGACACAGCGCGATGTCAACCCCTAATACCGGGAGAGACGAATCCTGTCTAACCGTCACTGCCT
Source organism: Agapanthus africanus (assembly GCA_030015575.1). Lineage (NCBI taxonomy): Eukaryota > Viridiplantae > Streptophyta > Magnoliopsida > Asparagales > Amaryllidaceae > Agapanthus > Agapanthus africanus. The sequence goes on along the minus strand of CM057338.1, from coordinate 113,546,339 downwards.
CCAAGTGCTTCGGGACTGCACCCAAAAACTACCTGTTTGCACGACTCCTTTGAGCCGTGGTAGGGTAGTAATCAAAGTACAGTAGGAACACACTCGAGGCGAAGTGACAGTGTCAAGTCAGCGGACTAAGCTGTACTCATGTCACCTGGGAACTGATAACTGACGATAGGTATAATACCAACCAACAGTTCCCGACGAGTCCTATCCAGTGTACTCGTAACCTAACGAGCACCCGTATACTATCTCAAGTACGACGTACTGACGGCTGTGGAACATACCGTCTCCCAAGCTGGGATAAGAAGCGCATACGCTAGTCTACTCCGGAGTATTGATGCCCTGTCTCGATAGTCTTGCGACTAGGGACCTGCATAAGGATGTGCTTATAGATTACCCAGCCCCCACGAGTGTGACTGCCATCACAACGCTGGTAATCAAGCAAAGATCCTAAGGGCTTTACTAATATGTATAAGCGATATGCTAAAAGAAACACATGCACATATTAAAGTAGAAACAAACCAAGTAGCATATTACCATTTTGAGCAAGATTGTATATACAACTGTGAATATCCCAAGCTTCCATTAAGTAATATACAAGCTAGTATGATACAGTAATGGCCTCTAGGGCATATACACTAACAATCCAAAGAACTCTAAGGAGTATTTTTTCTATTACGCAGAGGAACAAAATGTTTTTGTTTCTCGTAATGCCCATTTTCTAGAACAGCAGTTCTTAGAAAAGGAAACAAGTGGGAGTGAAATAGAACTGGAAGAAATTCCATAACCACAAACTACTACTGAAAGTTTGGTAGAACCAGAAGTTCAAGAAGAACAGGACATTCCCGTATCCCTCTGCAAGAGTAGTAGGCCGTCTCATCCGCCTGAGAGATACTACGGTTTTCTCATAGATGGGGATAGAGCAGATTGCATCATTGATAATGATGAACCTACTAGCTTCCAGCCGGCCATCCAGAGCGGCGACTCAGTAAGATGGCTGGATGCAATGCGGAACGAAATGGAGTTCATGTACACCAACAAAGTATGGACTTTGGACATTGCTCCAGATGGGGTAAAACCCATAGGATGCAAGTGGATCTTCAAGAAAAAGATTGGTGTAGATGGACAGGTGGAAACCTATAAGGCTAGACTTGTTTCAAAGGGTTTTCGTCAAAGACCTGGTTTGGACTATGACGAAACTTTTTCTCCAGTTGCTATACTCAAATCCATTCATATCCTTCTTGCCATTGCCGCCTTCCATGATTATGAGATCTGGCAGATGGACGTAAAGACGACTTTTCTAAATGGTAATTTAGAAGAGTGCGTCTATATGGATCAGCCAGAAGGTTTCAATCAGAGTGGGAGCAGCGGGAAAGTGTGCAAGTTGCTTAAGTCCATTTATGGACTAAAGCAGGCATCGCGGAGTTGGAACATCTTTTTTGATGAAACGGTCAAAGAATATGACTTTATCAAAAATCCAGATAAACCATGTATATATAGTAAAATTGTAGCACGAACTGTTGTATTCCTCGTCTTGTACGTGGATGGCATTCTCTTGATAGGAAATGACATTCCTATGCTACAATCTGTCAAAGGATTCTTGTCACACGGGTTCTCCATGAAAGACCTGGGTGATGCCTCTTACATTCTGGGGATCCGGATCTGTCGTGACAGATCCAAGAGGATGTTGGGAATTTCGCAGTCCAGGTATATCAACACTATACTGAAAAGATTCAGTATAGAAGATTCTAAGCGCGGTAGTTTACCTGCTTGTCACGGAATCACCCTCTCCAAAGAGATGTCTCCCAAGACTGATTTGGAAAGGTATCGCATGTCAGTTATACCCTACGTTTCTGCGGTAGGCTCTATAATGTATGCGATGTTGTGCACCAGACCAGATATAGCTTACGCACTGAGCGTGGTAAGCCGGTATCAGTCAGACCCAGGGGAGAAGCACTGGATAGCAGTAAAGAACATTCTCAAGTACCTGAGAAGTGTAAGTCCATGTCACGCACCCCACGAACTTGCGGAGAGGCGAAATATATGAAAAACGATTATTAAAGCTTCGTAACACGGACTTGAGCGCATGAATCGTTTCTAAATCATTGCTAACTAACAACGAGAGGTTTAACTACTCGGATACGAAGTTATACCTCATGATACTAGTCCTTCGGGTCTTCATCGCGGTCCTCCACTCCTCGTAGGCTCCTTGGAACATCGGCACCTCAACGGCCTCCTCGAATCAAAGACGATCCACCCGAAAGCTCCTACGCTAAGCTTAATCTCAAACTTGAGATAACTAGGTTGCTTAAAGTGCTGATCTAAGCTACCTAGGGGATATTGAGTGAGGTTATGGATGTATTAGTCTAGCTAAACCTTGATCTCAACACATGAGAGGCTAGGGTTAGGGTTTGAAGAGAGAGTGAGCTTGAGGAGAGAGAAGGTGAAGATGAGAATGAAATGAGATAATGATATTATCATAATATATATGTAGCATTATTATTTATCTAAATATCAAATAAAAGAATTAACAACCATGCTTCATAAATATCTATGAGTGATTCATCACCATGAGTCATTAAGCATTTATGATGCATTTAATGACTTGGATGAATCACACAAATGAGTCACTAATCTCATTTAATGCAATGCTACCTTAACCCCTTAGTCACCACTCTTCTAGAAGCTTCCCTAAAAATTACGAGAATGCCCCTCCAATCCGTGAAAACACGGAAAAACTTTAGACAGTATAAATCCAATAACCTGATACTAGAATCTGGCTTAAGCCAAAGCCGGCGAGTAAAAACTGTCTGAAAAGTCGTACATGTGTAAACACACGTACGCGTCCGAACCCTTGTCGTAAAACCATACGACCTCTATATCGTTTCGCCTGGAGCAGGGAAACTCTCTGTGTGGGACTCTAAAGACTCGATACTACGCTGGCAGTGGGTTTAACCATAGACCGCAAGCGGCACTAGCTGTACGTAACGGTCCCCAGGTAGATGTCGATAAGAAGGCCGATGAGGAAATATCATCCGAACTCCCACTGAGCCTGATGTGACAATCTCCGTACAGTCCGGTCTGTTCGTCTAAGACTATCGCATATCAACCCTAGGGGGCGGCAAGCGTCAGTCCCCTAATAGCTGTATAAGTCGTGTCGGAGCGAAGCCCATTACACCTTGAGAAGCTACTGGAACCTACCAGTATATCTCGCTTGCCCTGGCCAGGGACTTTGCGTAATGGCTCTCTGACACAGTGCGATATCATCTCCCAATACCGGGAGAGACGAATCCTATCTAATCACTACTGCCTCCAAGTGCTCGTGACTGCACCCAACCGCTACCTGTTTGCACGACTCCTTTGAGCCGTGGTAGGGTAGCAATCTAAGAACAGTGGGACACACTCGAGGAGAAGTAGCAGTGTCAAGTCTGCGGACTATGCTGTACTCATGTCATCTGGGAACTGTTAACCGACGATGGGTATAATACCAACCAATCAGTTCCCCTGCGAGTCTTATCCGGTGTACCCGTAACCTAACGAGCACCTGTATACTATCTCCAGTATGACGTACTGATGGCTGTGGGACAGACCATCTCCCCAACTGGGATGAGAAGCGTACACACTTAGTTTACTCCGGAATATCGATGCCCTATCTCGATAATCCAATGAACAGGGACCTGTATAGGATGCTGCTTACAGACTACCCAGCCACCACTAGTGTGACTGCCATCACGACGCTGGTAATCAAGTAAAGATCCTATGGGCTCTACTAATATGTATAAGTGATATGTTACAAGAAACATATGCACATATTAAAGTAGACACAAACCAAGTAGCATACTACCATTTTTAGCAAGACTGTATATATAACTGTGAATATCCCAAGCTTCCATTAAGTAATATACAATATAGTATGATACAATAATGGCCCCAAGGGCATATACACTAACAATCTCCCACTTGCACTAGGGCCATGAGCTGGCATATCGTAGACCTATCATCTCGAATAGCCTTTCGAACTGCGTCTGAGGAAGGGCCTTTGTGAATGGATCAGCAATGCTATTCTCTGTCTCTACTCTTTTCACCTCGATCTCCCGGCGATCTACGATCTCCCTGATCAGGTGATACCGCCTTAAGATGTGTCTGGATTTCTGATGGGACCTGGGTTTCTTCGCTAAAGCTATAGCGCCGTTGTTGTCACAATACAGAGGTATTGGACAAACATTGGAAGGAACCACCTGAAGTTCTGTGAGGAACTTCTTCATCCAGACAGCTTCTTTTGCGGCATCGCAAGCAGCTATGTACTCCGCTTCCATTGTTGAGTCAGCAACGGTCTCCTGCTTGGATCTCTTCCAACAGACCGTCCATCCATTGAGGGTAAAGACATAACCTGACATGGACTTGGAGTCATCTTTGTCACTCTGGAAGCCTGAGTCGGCAAAGGCCTCCATCTGGAGGTCTTTTGCGCCATACACCAAGAACATCACCTTAGTCCTCCTCAGGTACTTGAGAATGTTCTTCACGGCTATCCAGTGCTTCTCCCCTGGGTTTGCTTGATACCGGCTTACTATGCTCAATACGTATGCTACATCTGGTCTGGTACATAACATCGCATACATTATAGAGCCTATCGCAGAAGCGTAGGGTATAATCGATATGCGATCCCTTTCCAAATCAGTATTGGGAGACATCTCTTTGGAGAGGGTGATTCCGTGACAAGCCGGTAGGTTACCGCGCTTAGAATCATCCATATTGAATCTTTTCACTATGGTGTCTATGTACCCGGACTGCGAAAGTCCCAACATCCTTTTTGATCTATCACGATAGATCCGGATCCCCAGAATGTAGGTGGCATCACCTAGGTCTTTCATGGAGAATTTATGTGACAAGAATCTTTTGACTGACTGTAACATAGGAATATTATTTCCTATTAGGAGAATGTCATCCACGTACAAGACGAGGAATACTACAACTCTCCCTACAATCTTACTGTATATGCATGGTTCATCTGGATTTTTGATAAAGTCAAATTCTTTGACAGCATCATCAAAACAGATGTTCCAACTCCGCGATACCTGCTTTAGTCCATAAATGGACTTAAGCAGCTTGCATACTTTACTGCTGCTCCCACTCTGAATGAATCCTTCTGGCTGATCCATATAGACGCTTTCTTCCAAATTTCCATTTAGAAAAGCCGTCTTTACGTCCATCTGCCAGATCTCATAATCGTGGAAGGCAGCAATAGCAAGAAGGACCCGAATGGATTTCAGCATACCCACTGGAGAAAATGTTTCGTCATAGTCCAAGCCAGGTCTTTGACAGAAACCCTTTGCAACAAGTCTAGCCTTATAGGTTTCAACCTGTCTATCTACACCAATCTTCTTTTTGAAGATCCATTTGCATCCTACTGGTTTTACCCCATCTGGAGCAATGTTCAAAGTCCATACTTTGTTAGTGTACATGGACTCCATTTCGGTCCGCATTGCATCTAGGCATTTTACTGAGTCACCGCTCTGAATGGCTTGCTGGAAGCTAGTAGGCTCATCATAATCAATAGTGCAATCCTCTCTATCCCCGTCTATGAGAAAACCGTAGTATCTCTCGGGCGGATGAGACTGCCTAGTACTCCTGCGGAGTGGCGTCGGGATGTCCCTTTCTTCTGAAACTTCTGGTTCTACCATACTTTCAGTAACAGTTTGTGGTTCTGAAATTTCTTCCAGTTCTATTGCGCTCCCACTCTTCTGATTTTCCAAAAATTCAGTTTCCAAGAAGCATGCATGAAGAGAAACAAAGACCTTTTGTTCCTCTGCGTAATAGAAATAATATCCCTTGGAGTTCTTTGGATATCCCACAAATTTGCATTTTACTGAGCGTGCCTCGAGCTTGTCCGCATGCTGCTTCTTTACAAAAGCTGGACATCCCCATATCTTAAGATACTTAAGACTGGATTTCTTCCCACTCCACATCTGATATGGTGTGGTAGGCACAGTCTTTGTTGGAACTCGGTTCAAAAGATATGCAGCTGATTCTAGTGCATATCCCCAGAATGATCGCGGTAACTCAGCATTACTCATCATGGAACGAACCATATCCAATAGTGTTCGATTCCTCCTTTCTGATACACCGTTATGTTGTGGTGTGTATGGAGGAGTAAGCTGAGAGAGAATTCCATTCTCTTTTAAGTAACCTAGGAATTCGGCACTTAAGTATTCACCACCTCGACCAGATCTCAGTGTCTTGATACTTTTGCCGGTCTGTTTTTCTACTTCATTCTTATATTCTTGGAATTTCTCGAAGGCCTCGGATTTATGTTTCATTAAGAAGATATATCTATACCTAGAGAAATCATCTGTAAAAGTAATGAAGTAGGAATAACCACCTCGCGCATGTGTAGACATTGGACCGCACACGTCACTGTGTACGAGTCCCAAGAGCTCGCTCGCTCTTACTCCGTGTCCAGTAAACGGAGTCTTTGTCATCTTTCCTATGAGACAAGATTCACAAGTAGCATAAGATTGATATTCGAACGGATTCAAATATCCTTCTCTATGTAACTTAGTCAACCTTCTCTCATTGATGTGACCTAGTCTACAATGCCATAAGAAAGCCTGATTTAATTCCGGAGACTTTCTTTTAAGTGTGTTCTGGACACTGAAAATCTGAGCTTGATTTAATACGTATATTCCGTTTTCTAATGTACCTGACCCAATCAAATCTTGATTTAGGTGGATGTGAACCACATCTCTTGTAAAAGCAAAATCATATCCTTCTTTAGAAAGTAAGGGTACAGATATGATATTACAAGTCGTACCTGGTACATAAAAACAGTTACGCAGAATCAATATCTGCCCAATTGTCATTCCAAGATGATATTCTCCTACGGATTCAGCGTCCATGCTCATTCCATTAGCAACTGTGAGGGTCATATCACCTATCCCGATAACCCTACGATTTCTCAGAGCCTGTAATGAATTACAGATGTGAGTTTCTGATCCGGTATCCAATACCCAGGAAGTAGGGTTAACTGACATACAGTTCTCTATCATAAACACACCCGAAGTCGAAGCCACAACATGCTTCGTATCCTGGCTACTGGCTTCTAAAGCCCTGCAATCATTCTGCCAATGCCCAATCCCACAACAATAGGAATGTCCCTTAATAGGGTGGTCCAGCTTGTCATAGGCAATGGACATCTGGACAGACTTTTGCCAGTCAAATAAGTCAGATTCAGTCAATTTATTATCTAGATGTAACCTATGTGTGGTCACAAGGTCGCTGCAATTAAGAGAGAGAGAGAAGAAAACTATTTTAGCATGATGCTGTTACAAGCTTAGATTGGTTTTAATTTATCTAAACAGGATGGCTCCCACTGTTTCTCGAATCCTTCCTCAAACCATAAAAGAAGAATTAGCCAGGACTATTCTCACCGTACAATACTTGCTTAACCGTTCAGCCAGGCCAGTGTCGATACTTCGAGGGAGGTTTTCCAACGCTTTCGCGAAGTTCCTTAATTAAATAACCTCTTTTCTCTGGGGGCGTAACCCCGCTGACACCTTTCTAGGCACCTACTTGGTTTATAGCATTGATCATTAAGTGATGAATCTCCTGATAAGTAGCATGTACTCACAGTAGGATCGGGATCCGAAATATCATCGTATGATAATGTTGAAGGAATCCTACCAACATTCATCAAACTCAAAAATGGTATGCATCTCTCTGCAAATTTCAGTTTCTTTTGAAACTCCCGATATGGATTTTTTCCCCATGCTCTTATGGCCTTGACTTTGGCCAACAAATCATAAGTCACATGTCAAGTTCTACCCGTTATTGTCCAGGTTAATTTGAACCCATCCGTACATACCCTTGACTTTGGCCAACAAAGCAGTACGACTGTCCCAAACCAACGCATCTATCTATGCTGCATATGAATATTCAATAGCTACCAAATACTGTGCCTTGACTTTGGCCAACAAACACAGCTTGAATACTATTGAATACCCAAATGAAATGACGGAGGGCTACGAATGGTTTTGGCAAAACCGTGAACGTAGTGAACTTGATGTAATCGAAGGAACCTGATACTTTTTAAAAGGAGTGGCTAAAGCTCCGCAATTAAAAAATTCTGATCTTTTAAAATAACCGAATGGTTTCTTTTAAATTTGTTCCAACGATTAAACTTTGGTTTATTTTCTTTGCATTATAATAATGCGTCCCATCTTTTAATCTTATCATTGCAGAAAACAACGAAAATACCACGTCCTCTTATGCCATCCGCATTCGCCACGGGGTCCCGTCATCACCCGTTAGGTTACTTAACTAACGACAGAGCGGGGGCTGGGCTAGCGCGGGTGTAAAACATAAGTGACGTCTAATAGCTATTTATATATAAATATTGTACATTCGTCAGACGCAATAATAAGCATTCCAGATCACAGATAAACTTTATTGGATATGCAAGCAATCATCGTTTCTTTTGAGCCTGCAAGGAAATACGGATTACACAGTTGTGATGAATAGCTATTACCACACCCTAGACCCCTACGGGTACGACAAACTACCCGCCAAGTACCAGAAGTGAAGCGGTCTGCCTCAACACTTCAAAATACCCGGTAGTTTGTGCACCCCACCTTGGGTCTATCCTAGGAGCAAAAACAGTAAAAAGAAATAATACAACGGTGGCTACAACCGCAACCTGGATGTGCCCCGCAAAAGAATATTACATCAAATTACATTTACATTGAATGAAAGAATATTAAACACATCTCAAACCCCGGCTAATCATCACAACAGTCCAACACAGTTCATATACACAAACAGTAAACATTTCAGAAATGTGCAACCCCCTGCCAACAGATATACTAGCAGTTAGGGGAGGTTTACGAACACATTAAACATTACAGATAAAAATCCAATTAGAAAATATCTTAGAACATCGATCGACTTCCCTTTTCCGTGTCTACCCCAAAAGCAAGTCAGTACAGAGGCAACCTGGGCAGAAACAGAACATACAAGAAAACAGAAAATAACAAAATATGAATTACTGAGCAAATCCGAGTCAACTCCGCGTTGACTCGGCGGCGGATCCGCGGCACAAGTTCTCTATTGCCGCGGATCCGCGGCCGTTTAGCCGATTCACTGACTCGTTTTTTCCCAGTATTCTTAAAATACCCTGCTGTGAATTTTAAGGCATGTCAAATAATTTTTCAGACAGGTTTAAAATTAACAGAAACTAGGAATTTTCAGGGTTTCGTTTTCGTGTTTTCCGTCGATCGAACTTCTAATCATTTGCTAACAAGCTTAATGGTTTAGTTGGCTATGATACCACTGTAAGTTCATGTCACGCACCCCACGAACTTGCGGAGAGACGGAATATATGAAAAACGATTATCAAAGCTTCGTAACACGGACTTGAGCGCATGAATCGTTTCTAAACCATTGCTAACTAACAACGAGAGGTTTAACTACTCGGATACGAAGTTATACCTCATGATACTAGTCCTTCGGGTCTTCATCGCGGTCCTCCACTCCTCGTAGGCTCCTTGGAACATCGGAACCTCAACGGCCTCCTCGAATCAAAGACGATCCACTCGAAAGCTCCTACGCCAAGCTTAATCTCAAACTTGAGATAACTAGGTTGCTTAAAGTGCTGATCTAAGCTACCTAGGGGATATAGAGTAAGGTTATGGATGTATTAGTCTAGCTAACCCTTGATCTCAACACATGAGAGGCTAGGGTTAGGGTTTGAAGAGAGAGTGAGCTTGAGGAGAGAGAAAGTGAAGATGAGAATGAAATGAGATAATGATGTTATCATAATATATATGAAGCATTATTATTTATCTAAAATTCAAATAAAAGAATTAACAACCATGCTTCATAAATATCTATGAGTGATTCATCACCATGAGTCATTAAGAATTTATGATGCATTTAATGACTTGGATGAATCACATAAATGAGTCACTAATCTCATTTAATACAATGCCACCTTAACCCTTAGTCACCACTCTTCTAGAAGCTTCCCGACAAATTAAGAGAATGCCCCTCCAATCCGTGAAAACACGGAAAAACTTTAGACAGTATAAATCCAATAACCTGATACTAGAATCTGGCTTAAACCAAAGCCGGCTAGTAAAAACTGTTCGAAAAGTCGGATGTGTGTAAACACACGTACGCGTCCGAACCCTTGTCGTAAAACCATACGATCTCTATATCGTTTCTCCTGGAGCTGGGAAACTCTCTGTGTGGGACTCTAAAGACTCGATACTACGCTGGTAGTGGGTTTAACCACAGACCGCAAGCGGCACTAGCTGTACGTAACGGTCCCCAGGTAGATGTCGATAAGAAGGCCGATGAGGAAATATCATCCGAACTCCCACTGAGCCTGATGTGACAATCTCCGTATAGTCCGGTCTATTCGTCTAAGACAATCGCATATCAAGCCTAGGGGGCGGCAAGCGTCAGTCCCCTAATAGCTGTATAAGTCATGTCGGAGCGAAGCCCATTACACCCTGAGAAGCTACTGGAACCTACCGGTATATCTCGCTTGCCCTGGCCAGGGACTTTGCGTAATGGCTCTCTGACACAGTGCGATATCATCTCCCAATACCGGGAGAGACGAATCCTATCTAACCACTACTGCCTCCAAGTGCTCGGGACTGCACCCAACTGCTACCTGTTTGCACGACTCTTTTGAGCCGTGGTAGGGTAGCAATCTAAGAACAGTGGGACACACTCGAGGCGAAGTAGCAGTGTCAAGTTTGCGGACTATGCTGTACTCATGTCATCTGGGAACTGTTAACTGACGATGGGTATAATACCAACCAATCAGTTCCCCTGCAAGTCCTGTCCGGTGTACCCGTAACCTAACGAGCACCTGTATACTATCTCCAGTACGACGTACTGATGGCTGTGGGACAGACCATCTCCCCAACTGGGATGAGAAGCGTACACACTTAGTCTACTCCGGAATATCGATGCCCTATCTCGATAATCCAATGACCAGGGACTTGTATAGGATGTTGCTTACAGACTACCCAGCCTCCACTATTGTGACTGCCATCACGACGCTGGTAATCAAGCAAAGATCCTATGGGCTCTACTAATATGTATAAGTGATACGTTACAAGAAACATATGCACATATTAAAGTAGACACAAACCAAGTAGCAGACTACCATTTTTAGCAAGACTGTATATATAGCTGTGAATATCCCAAGCTTCCATTAAGTAATATACAATCTAATATGATACAATAATGGCCCCTAGGGCATATACACTAACAAGAAGGACTAAGGATATGTTCTTGGTTTTCGGCGGAAAAGACCTCAAGATCGAGGCCTTTGCTGACTCCAGCTTCCAGAGTGACAAGGATGACTCCAAGTCCATGTCAGGTTATGTCTTTACCCTCAATGGAGGGGCGGTGTGCTGGAAGAGTTCCAAGCAGGACACCGTTGCTGACTCGACGATGGAAGCGGAGTATATAACTGCTTGCGATGCCGCAAAATAAACAGTCTGGATGAAGAAGTTCCTAACAGAACTTCAGGTGGTTCCATCCATTGTTGATCCAATACCTCTGTATTGTGACAACAATGGGGCTATAGCTTTAGCAAAGGAACCCAGGTCCCATCAGAAGTCCAGACACATCTTAAGGCGGTATCACCTGATCAGGGAGATCATAAATCGCCGGGAAATCGAGGTCCGGAGAGTTGCTACAGAGGAAAACACTGCAGATCTATTCACAAAGGCCTTATCCCAGACTCTGTTTGAGAGGCTATTCGAGATGATAGGTCTTCGATACGTCAGTACATGGCCCTAGTGCAAGTGGGAGATTGTTAGTGTATATGCCCTAGGGGCCATTATTGTATCATACTAGCTTGTATATTACTTAATGGAAGCTTGGGATATTCTCAGTTATATTAACAGTCTTGCTAAATATGGTAGTATGCTACTTGGTTTATATCTATCTTAATATGTGTATACATATTGATAGAGCTCTTAGGATCTTGCTTGACTACCAGCGTTGTGATGGCAGTCACACTAGTGGGGGCTGGGTAGTCTACAAGCACATCCTTTTTCAGGTCCCTAGTCGTAGGATTATCGAGAGGGCATCGATACTCCGGAGTAGACTAGTGTGTGCGCTTCTCATCCCAGTTAGGGAGATGATCTGTCCCACAGCCATCAGTACGTTGTACCGGAGATAGTATACAGGTGCTCGTTGGGTTACGGGTACACCGGACATGACTCGTAGGGAACTGTTGGTTAGTATTATACGCGTCGTCAGTTAACAGTTCCCAGGTGACATGAGTACAGCATAGTCCGCAGACTTGACACTGCTGCTTTGCCTCGAGTGTGTTCCCACTGTTCTTAGATTGGAACCCTACCACGGCTCAAAGGAGTCGTGGAAACAAGTAGCAGTTTGGTGCAGTCCCGAAGCACTTGGTGGCAGTGGCAGTTAGACAGGATTCGTCTCTCCCGGTATTGGGAGTTGATATCGCGCTGTGTTTGGAGAGCCATTACGCAAAGTCCCTGGCCAGGGCAAACGAGATTTACTGGTAGGATTTTCAGTAGCTTCTCAAGATGTAATGGGCTACACTCCGACACGACTTATACCGCCTTTAGCGGACTGACGCTTGCCGCCCCTAGGCCCGATATGCGATAGTCCTAGACAAACAGACCGGACTGTACGGAGATTGTCACATCAGGCTCAGTAGGAGTTCAGATGGGTTTCCTCATCGGCCTTCTTATCGATATCTACCTGGGGATCGTTACGTACAGCTAGTACCGCTTGCGGCCTGTGGTTAAACCCACTGCCAGCGTAGTGTCGAGTCTTTAGAGTCCCACACAGAGAGTTTCCCTGCTTCAGGAGAAACGATATAGAGGTCGTATGGTTTTACGACAGGGTTCGGACACATACGTGTTTTTACGCACGTACGATGTTCGGACAGTTTGTACAAGCAGGCTTTGGTTTAAGCCAGATTCTAGTATTGGATTATTGGATTTATACAGTCTCAGTATTTCCGTGTTTTCACGGATGGGAGGGGCATTCTCGTAATTAGTCGAGAAGCTTCTAGAAGATTGATGAGTTGGAGGCTTAGGTGGAAATTGCATTAAATGGATTAATGACTCATGGTGTGATTCATCCAAATGAATTAATGAAGCATTTATTGCTTAATGACTCATGAGATGAATCACACAAGGTGAGTTAATGAAGTATGGTTGATATTATTATTTGTTATTCATTTAATAATTATTATGCTTCATATATTCACAAATGAGATATTTTTTCATGATCATTCTCACTCTCACCTTCTCTCTCCTCAAGCTCTCTCTCTTCAAAGAACTAACCCTAACCTCTCATGTGTTGAGATCCAAGGGTTAGCAAGACTAATAGATCCCTAATCCTATTCTATATCCTTTAGGTAACCTTGATTAGCACTCATAGTCACCTAGTTATCTCAAGTGAGAGGTTAAGCTTGGAGAAGTAGCTCTCGGGTGGATCTTCTATCACATCGAGGAGGCCGTCGAGGAGGTGAACAAAGAGAACAAGAAGGACTTGATTCATTAGGTATAATCATCTATCATAGTAGCTAATCACTTCTATATAGGTTGTTAGTTAGGATTTAGCAAAGATCCGTAAAGTTAGTCGATGTTAGTTTAAACAAAATGATTGTTTTATCTATTCCGCCTCCCCGCATCATGTGGGCTGTCTAACGTCGACTTACAGTAGTATCAGAGCCTCGCTAAACCATAACTAACTTGTTAGCAAAGTCGTTAGAAATTCGATCGCAAAACGAACCTGAAAAATATCATTTTAACCTAGTTTCTGCCGTTTTTAAAACAGGGTCTAAATATTTTTGAGGGACCCTTAAAAATACAAGCAGGGAATTATAAGATTACTGGAGAAATTTGGGATCGTGACTCGGCCAAACTGCCGCGGAACCGCGGCCGATCCAAGCAATCCGCCGCGGATCCGCGGCCGAGTTGAAGCCGAGTCAGCCCAAATTTGCCCAGTAACTCTTCTGTGTTGATGTTGTATTTTCTGGGATGTTTTGTTTCTGCTCAGGTTTCATGTGCACAGAGAATTGTTTGGAGTAGAATCATTTGTGTTTGCTTGATCGAAATTCTAAGATGTTTGGCTAACTTGATTATATCAGTGATGTGTTTAATGTGTTCGTAAACCTCCCCTAACTGCTAGTATGTCGGTTAGCAGGGGGTTGCACATTTCTGTAATGTTTTTTACTAGTTTGTGAATGTGGACTTGTTGGATTGTCGTGAATGTATAGCCGGGGATGTGAGATGAGTGTTTCTTTCATTCAAATGTAATTTGTAAATTGTTGTAATATTCTTTTGCGGGGCACTTCCGGGTTGAGGTTGTAGCCACCGTTGTATTATTTCATTTACTGATTTTTGCTCCTAGGATAGACCCAAGGTGGGGTGCACAAACTACCGGGTACTTTGAAGTGTTTAGTGGCCTACTCACATTGTTGAGGGAGACCGCTTCACTTCGGGTACTTGGCGGGTAGTTTGCCGTACCCGTAGGGGTATTGGGTGGGGTTTTGGCTATTCATCGCGACTGTGCAATCCGTCTTTCTTTGCAGGCTCAAAAGGAATGCGGATTCGTAGAAAATCCAATATGTTCATCTGTGATCTGGAATGCCTATTATTGCGTCTGATGAATGTACAATATCTATATATGATATCTATTAGGCGTCACTTATGTTTTACACCCGCGCTAGCCCAGCCCCCGCTCTGTCGTTAGTTAAGTAACCTAACGGATGAATGATGGGGCTGTAGGGTTCCTAGGCACCCTAGTGAGGTCTCACAAGGCATCGAACATGCCAATTTCAAAAAAATGGTGCCGAGAAACCCTAGACTACGGATCGTCGCTAGAATTCTAGGCGAAATATAAATCTAGTTAACAATTTAACTAAAGTTAAGATGCTACAACCTTTGTAGATCCGGATACCCACTTCCTTAGCTCCACGAGGGCGTCCTCTCGCTGTCCATCTTGAACCTTGGACTCTCGTGACGGCTTCATCGGAGAAACGTGCGGAATAGGTCGTCGGCTTCGTGTCAAAGACGATCTACGTCGAGGTTGCACAAGCTCAAGCTCCGACTTCACAAAGTTGTGAAACTTGTGAAGAAAACACCCAAAACAACTTGGCAAGAGGTAGAGGGTGAAGAAATAGGAGGTGGGTTCACTTTAGAATTGGATTTATCTCACTAGATCTCAAGTTGCCATTAAAGTAGCAAGCTTGAAGAAGAAGAAGAAGATGAAGATGAAGCAAGAATGATAAGTCTTCTCTATTTTTTAAAAATAAAACTAATATGAATACTTATCATATCTTGACCATGGTCAAGTGTAGAGATTAAACCAAGGTTAGTTAGAGTGGTTAGGGTTAAGGATGAGATAAGGATGGTGGACTTTGTCAAAGCTTCAAGAAGCTTCAACATAGCTCCAAAATAAGCCACCATTCTCAACTTAATCCTTTCCAAATAAATAAACAAATAAATAAATGAAAAACCCAAACCCTAATCATCACTTAACCATGGTTTAACCCTTTACACTTAACCACATTATCAAGTATCATCAAACATGATACAAAGTAGTGCACTAAAGCATATCACATATACAATGTGCATCAAGTGAGAAAAATCCGTTTAAAGTGAACCAATACTAGTTAATGCAATGCAATATATCAAATATATAATTATGCATTAAATCATTAAATCAACATTTGATTCAATGATCCGGTCATGTCGCACATAACCGACTAGAATCCAATGTATCGATTTATCGAATCAATGATTCGATAACTAGGTCATATCGAATATAACCAATCGAAATATATATCGCGAGAATGAAATGCGGTATCACATACACGCATTATTCTCGGTCCTGCACATATCTCATATGCGCTCCTATTTCGTTTCGCTTGAGCCAGGAAACCTCTGTGTAGGACTCTAAAGACTCGTCAATACGCCGGTAGCAGATGATGATCATATCAAGCACCCACAAGCTGCAAGCGGTCTGCTAAACGTAACGGCCACCCGGGTATTGAGCGATCAGAAGATCGACGAGCTAGCCCGCTCACATTCCTGCGAATCCGACCAGTAACACTTACCGTACAGTCCGGTCTCTTCGTCTGATATGTCGCATATCAAGTTTAGGGGTGGTAAACGTCAGACCCCAATAACCCGATAAGTCGTGCCGATGTGAGGCTCGTAACGGGTCGAGAAACTACTGGTAACACTTACCAGCAAATCTCTAATCAGCCCTGGCCAGGGACTTCCCTGCTACGGCCAATCGAGCACAGCACAACATCAACCCCCAATACCGGGAGAGACGAAACCCCTCCTATCGCTCATTGCCTCCATGTGACTCGGGACTGTGCCCAAAGACCACCGTTTTGCACGCCCTCATGGACGTGGTAAGGTGGAGATCAAAGCACAGTGGGAATCACACAAGACTCTATGACGATCTCGGGTCTACAGACTAACCTGTACAAGTGTCACCTGAGAACTGCCATCTGACGTGAGGTATAATACCATCTGGGAGTTCTCGGCGAGTCCGTCCAGTGTACCCAGTCTCCACTGAGCACCCGTACACCATCTCTGATGTCAAACACCAATGGATATGGGATCATCCATCGTCCATCTCATGGGTCGAGAAGCGTATACGCTAGTCTACACTGGTATATCGATGCCCCGTCTCGATACACCAACGACTAGGGACCTTGAAGGATGTACTTATGGACTACCATGTCCCCACTAGTATGATCTGCATCATAGTCCAGGTAGTCAAGTACACATCCTAAGGGCTTTACCAACATGTAACTACAAGACAGTATAAAGAGACTAGTGTACATGTTAAGATAAAGAGTAACCAGATAGCATACTATCATATCGAGCAAGAAAGTCATCTCTATATATGTCCAAGCATCCAATATAATATACAACATCTGTACAATACTGTCTTCTAGGGCATACATACAACTAACAATCTCCCACTTGCACTAGGGCCAGCTGCTGTAGTATCGCATACCGAGCATCCCGAAGAGTCTCTCAAACTGTATCTGGGGAATGGCCTTCGTGAGTGGATCCGCCGTGTTGTTCTTCGTGTCAACCCTCCTGACCTCGATCTCCCAGCGATCAACTATCTCCCGGATCAGGTGATACCGCCTCAGAATATGCCTGGATCGCTGATGGGACCTGGGTTCCTTGGCCAAAGCCACCGCTCCATTGTTATCGCAATACAAAGGTATTGGATGCTCAATGGTTGGAACCACTCCAAGTTCAGTAATGAACTTCTTGATCCAGACAGCTTCTTTAGCAGCATCGTTGGCAGCGATGTATTCAGCCTCCATCGTCGAGTCTGCCACGGTTTCCTGCTTGGAACTCTTCCAGCTAACCGCCCCTCCGTAAAGGGTAAAGACAAAGCCCGACTGCGACTTAGAGTCGTCCTTATCACTCTGGAAGCTCGAATCGGTAAAGGACTCCACTTGGAGTTCTCCGTTACCATACACCAAGAACATATCTCTAGTCCTTCGCAAGTACTTGAGAATGCTCTTCACAGCTGTCCAGTGACTCTCTCCAGGATCAGCTTGATACCTGCTCACTATACTTAGTGAGTATGCTACATCGGTTCTGGTACATAGCATCGCATACATGATAGAGCCTACTGCCGAAGCATAGGGTATCCCTTGCATGCGAGCTCTCTCCAAATCAGTCTTGGGAGACATCTCTTTGGAGAAAGTGACTCCAGAGATCGTGGGTAAGTTCCCACGCTTGGACTCTTCCATACTAAACCTCTTTAGTATGGTGTCAATGTACCTGGATTGGGACAATCCCAAAATCCGTTTGGATCTATCTCTATAGATCCTGATCCCCAATATGCAGGAGGCATCACCAAGATCTTTCATTGAGAATCTTTGTGATAAGAAGAGCTTGACCGATTGCAGCATAGGAATATCATTTCCTATCAAGAGTATGTCGTCCACGTACAATTCGAGGAAGACAACCTTATTCTCTGCCACCTTCTTGTAGATACAAGGTTCATCTGGATTTTTGACGAAATCAAACTCTTTGATAATGACGTCAAAGCAGATGTTCCAACTCCGCGATGCTTGCTTTAATCCATAAATGGATTTAAGCAGCTTGCACACCTTCCTGCTGCTCCCACTGTCTACGAAGCCCTCTGGCTGAGTCATGTACACGCACTCTTCTAAATCACCATTTAGAAAGGCGGTCTTAACATCCATTTGCCAGATTTCATAATCATGATAAGCAGCGATGGCAAGCATGATCCGGATGGATTTAAGCATAGCTACTGGAGAAAAGGTCTCGTCATAGTCCACACCGGGTCTTTGACGAAAACCCTTTGCTACTAGTCTAGCTTTGAAAGTCTCCACTTTCCCATCTACACCAAGTTTCTTCTTGAAGATCCACTTGCTCCCAATGGGTTTTACCCCTTCAGGAGCAACTTCCAAAGTCCATACTTTGTTGGTGTACATGGAATCCATCTCAGACCGCATAGCATCCAGCCATTTCACTGAGTCCCCACTCGTGATGGCCTGCTCGAAGCTAGTTGGGTCATCATCCTCCATGATGCAATCCTCGCTCCCACCATCCATGAGAAAACCGTAGTATCTCTCAGGTTGGCGAGGAACCCTACTAGATCGGCGGAGAGGTTGAGGTTCGTCGGGAGCTACTGAATCCTCTGGTTCCACTAAATCTTCAGTTTGAGTTTGTGTAGCCGGAATTTCTTCCAGTTCTACCTTATCGCCACTAATTTCCTTTGCAAGAAATTCCTTTTCCAAAAAAGTGGCATGTCGAGAAACAATCACTTTTTGTTCCTCTGTATGGTAGAAAAGATATCCATGTGAATGTTTGGGATATCCCACAAACTTGCATAGAACTGACCGTGCCTCGAGTTTGTCCGGATTTTGCCTTTTGACATAGGCCGGGCAACCCCATATCTTAACTCGTTTAAGACATGGTCTCTTCCCACTCCATATCTCATATGGTGTGGTAGGTACAGATTTAGATGGAACTTGATTCAATAGGTATGCTGCTGTCTCCAGCGCATAACCCCAGAAGGAAATAGGTAACTCAGCTGTACTCATCATAGAGCGCACCATATCTAATAGGGTGCAATTTCTCCGTTCAGATACACCGTTGTGCTGTGGTGTATATGGAGGAGTCAGCTGAGAGAGAATCCCATTCTCTTTTAGGAAGTCCAGGAATTCATTGCTCAAGTATTCCCCTCCTCGATCAGATCGTAGGATTTTAATACTTTTTCCGGTTTGGTTCTCAACTTCTTGTTTATATTCCCTAAATTTCTCAAAAGCTTCTGATTTGTGTTTCATCAGGAACACATACCCGAACCTAGAGAGATCGTCAGTGAATGTAATGAAGTATGAAGAACCATCCCTGGCATGTGTAGACATGGGACCGCATACATCACTATGTATCAGTCCCAAGAGTTCGGTAACTCTTTCTCCGTGTCCCGTAAACGGAGTTTTGGTCATCTTGCCTTTGAGACATGACTGGCAAGTGTCATAAGATGAAAATTCAAACGGATTTAAATATCCATCCTTATGCAACTTAGCCAGTCGTGTCGCATTGATGTGACCCAGTCTACAATGCCACAAGAAGGATTCGTTCAGTTCAGAACTCTTCCTCTTGTGTGTGTTTGTTATGCTCAGAACTGTTGATTGGTTTAGAACATAAATGCCATTGCACAACGTGCCTGATCCAACCAACTTTTGGTTATGGAAAATGTTCATAACATTATCCTGTAATACAAAATTATATCCCTCTTTACTTAATAAAGAAACCGATATAATGTTGCATATCAGGTTCGGCATGTAATAGCATTCGTTCAGAACCAATGTATTACCAGTTGGTAATACAAGGTGATATTCCCCGACAGTCTTAGCTGCAACAATTGCACCATTTCCGACTCTAATGTCTTTATCACCTTCTCCAAGTTCTCTACCTTTCCTAAGCCCATGTAACTGATTACATATATGGGATCCTGACCCGGTATCTAATACCCAGGACGTAGAGCAAATGGAGAAACAGTTCTCTGTAACGAACACACCCGAAGAAAATGCATCAACATGTACTTTCTTCATTCGGGTGGTATGGGAATCCTGGTATTCCCCTATTTCTTGTTCATTCCTATAACTCTTATAAGATAGAACGGAACCAACGTTCCCCAGCACAGTATAACATGCGGGTTCGGTCAATACATCCATATTATTATCTTTATTAAGGCATGAAATGGTCGCTACCTGGAGAGAGAGAGAGAGAAGAAAACACTTTAGCGTATGCTCGTGCAAGATCAGATTGGTTATTATCTTATCTAATCAGGATGGCTCCCACTGCTTTTTATCAAATCTTCCTTCAAACCCTAAAAGGAAAGACTAGCCGGGATTAATTACACACTACAAGTTCGCCAATCTTTCAGCCAGGCCAGTGTCGGTACTTTGAGGGAGGTCCCCCGTGCTTTCGCACGAACCTAATTACTGTAAACCTCGTTTTCCCAGAGGCGTAATCTCGTTAACACCTTTCTAGACACCTACTTGATCGGCTAATTGTAATGTGTAAAACTCTCCCAGGAGTAACTCTTACTCGCAGTGGGTATCGGGATCCAACTATCTCATAGAAGGTATGCAATCTCATTGCAAATTTCAACACTTGAAATTCCCGATAATATTTTGCCCTAGTATCCTATGACCTTGACAAAGGCCAACAAATTACAGGATGCTAGTCAAGTTCAACCCGTCATTTCTTGATTGAATCAAACCCACCCGCACGACCCTTGACAAAGGCCAACAAGGTCGTACGACTACCCTGAAACAATCTGCATCATATGCATAAGCAGATAATCACTATTCAGCTACCGCACACCACGCCTTGACAAAGGCCAACAAACGCAGCACGAATACTAAACAGTTCTAATCTGAAATGACGGAGGGCTACGGCAGGTTTTTCTGAAAACCTATTGCGTAATGAACTTGATATCGTTGTAGAATCAAATGGAGTTTTGAAATGGAGTGATTTTGAGGCTTTTCTAGTTTTGCTAAAGGAGTCACTCCCGGTGAAGGGATCTCGGTCCTTTCCTCGTCGAATGAGGTGCGGGATATATCATATATATCGCTGTGCAAAGCAAAAACCCAAAAGCAGTCAAAAGCAAACCGAGTGTGTAGCATCTGCCAGTTATTGCTAAAGGAGTCACTCCCGGTGAAGGGATCTCGGTCCTTTCCTCATCGAATAAGGTGCGGGGTATATCGCATATACCGCTGTGCAAAGCAAGAACTGTAGCTACCTGTTTTATTTTAAAATTCGATTCCACAACATCTTAGGTTTCTTTTCTTTCATTAATCACATTAATGAAGTCCCATCATTTAAATACCTAAACATCACAGATAGATATGACGTACACTTATGCCATCCGCATTCGCCTCGATGTCCCCTCATGCACCGTTAGGTTAGGTAACTAACGACAGAGCAGGGCAGGGCTAGCGCGGGTGTAAAACATAAGTAACGTCTATATAATATATCATATATACTATATACTATATCCATCACAGAGTCACAACACAGATATCGCAGCAGAATAAACATATGAAATATTGGATATACTAGGACGTCCGTGTTTTCATTACGAGCCAGTATAAAACACGAATTCCACGGTCGTGATGAATAGCTAATCCCACACCCCTAGACCCCTATGAGAGCAGCAAGCAACCCTGCCAATTCTAGGGTTAGGAGACCCGGACTCGACTCCTCGAGTTGGTCTCCCACTGGACCCCAGAACCCGGTTACTTGTGCTCCCCTCCTTGGGTCTATCCTAATGCGGAAAAGTAAATAATATACAAAGGGTGACAACTTCCGCTACCTGGAAGTGCCCCAAATAAAAGAATATTACATACAAGTTTTTACATGAATGAAAATGAAAAACACTCATCTCACATAAAAAACCCCGGCTATTCGAATACGACGATCCAATATAACATATCCAGCAACACATAACATCACATGTCATCAACGTAAGTAAGTATGCATACCCCAATTGTCGTTGACATATAGCAACGAAACCGGCGATATGAACATACTACACTTACGGTCACAGAAAAGAAAGTGTAAAACTACAACAATTGGAATCCGCAACTTCTTCAGACATCGCATGCCTAATCAAATGAAATACTTAGACATCACATGCCTAACAGATATAAATCCCGCATTTTAGTCTCATTATCGAAAACTCTTTTCAATATTATATGGGACTAAACTGCTAAATTTATAACATTCATTCAGTTATCTCATAACTGTTTATGAATTCCAATTATTGTATCACATTCCAGATAAACAGAAAATGTTAAACTTTCCGATCGAACAGTCGAATACCCAAGTTTTCCCGATACAGCTCAACACATGAAATAAGTCTAACAACATTCAGTTCGTGCCTCAGTACCGACGGTCCAGCCGTAGAAGGGTCAAGCCAACGCCTCACATGTGGCACGCCGTACTGCCCCAAATCCGAAGGTTCAAAGGGCAGTTCAAGACGGTCACATAATCGAGTTAAGGTTTGTTGTCTTCTAGAGGGTCCATCGCGTTACTTGCACTACTTAGAACGTCGTTAAACTATGGAAAAATCCAACACTTGGAAATTTCTCGACAGGGGAAAAATTGGGTATTTATATCCGGTCGAACTTTTTAACATATTCTAAAAATTATCCGGAAAGCCACACTGACAAAATTTGATAATCCGATCGAATATACGAAACCCCAAAACAACCCCAGAAAATTCAACTCTTGAAACAGTATTAAAAATTCCCAGAAAATCCAGCATAAAATAATAAGAGTTACTGTGCAAATAGTGGAGGATGACGTCATCATGACGCCGCGGAACCGCCGCATAAGCCAAGCTTATGCCGCGGTTCCGCCGCGTTGTTTACTGTTCATGAGTCAATTTTTGCGTCGTAATTCTTAGAATTCCCTGCTGAATTTTTTACGCATTTTTAATTTGGAAATATCCCAGAATTTGGAAAAAGTCCAGAGAGCTATTTTGGGTTCGGATTTTAGGTTCGATCGGGTTTCAAATTCCGTCAGGACTTCGCCTAAGGCTCTAGCTAGGCTCTGATACCACTGTAGGGTTCCTAGGCACCCTAGTGAAGTCTCACAAGGCATCGAACATGCCAATTTCAAAAAAATGGTGCCGAGAAACCCTAGACTACGGATCGTCGCTAGAATTCTAGGCGAAATATAAATCTAGTTAACAATTTAACTAAAGTTAAGATGCTACAACCTTTGTAGATCCGGATACCCACTTCCTTAGCTCCACGAGGGCGTCCTCTCGCTGTCCATCTTGAACCTTGGACTCTCGTGACGGCTTCATCGGAGAAACGTGAGGAATAGGTCGTCGGCTTCGTGTCAAAGACGATCTACGTCGAGGTTGCACAAGCTCAAGCTCCGACTTCACAAAGTTGTGAAACTTGTGAAGAAAACACCCAAAACAACTTGGCAAGAGGTAGAGGGTGAAGAAATAAGAGGTGGGTTCACTTTAGAATTGGATTTATCTCACTAGATCTCAAGTTGCCATTAAAGTAGCAAGCTTGAAGAAGAAGAAGAAGATGAAGATGAAGCAAGAATGATAAGTCTTCTCTATTTTTTAAAAATAAAACTAATATGAATACTTATCATATCTTGACCATGGTCAAGTGTAGAGATTAAACCAAGGTTAGTTAGAGTGGTTAGGGTTAAGGATGAGATAAGGATGGTGGACTTTGTCAAAGCTTCAAGAAGCTTCAACATAGCTCCAAAATAAGCCACCATTCTCAACTTAATCCTTTCTAAATAAATAAACAAATAAATAAATGAAAAACCCAAACCCTAATCATCACTTAACCATGGTTTAACCCTTTACACTTAACCACATTATCAAGTATCATCAAACATGATACAAAGTAGTGCACTAAAGCATATCACATATACAATGTGCATCAAGTGAGAAAAATCCGTTTAAAGTGAACCAATACTAGTTAATGCAATGCAATATATCAAATATATAATTATGCATTAAATCATTAAATCAACATTTGATTCAATGATCCGGTCATGTCGCACATAACCGACTAGAATCCAATGTATCGATTTATCGAATCAATGATTCGATAACTAGGTCATATCGAATATAACCAATCGAAACATATATCGCGAGAATGAAATGCGGTATCACATACACGCATTATTCTCGGTCCTGCACATATCTCATATGCGCTCCTATTTCGTTTCGCTTGAGCCAGGAAACCTCTGTGTAGGACTCTAAAGACTCGTCAATACGCCGGTAGCAGATGATGATCATATCAAGCACCCACAAGCCGCAAGCGGTCTGCTAAACGTAACGGCCACCCGGCTATTGAGCGATCAGAAGATCGACGAGCTAGCCCGCTCACACTCCTGCGAATCCGACCAGTAACACTTACCGTACAGTCCGGTCTCTTCGTCTGATATGTCGCATATCAAGTCTAGGGGTGGTAAACGTCAGACCCCAATAACCCGATAAGTCGTGCCGATGTGAGGCTCGTAACGGGTCGAGAAACTACTGGTAACACTTACCGGCAAATCTCTAATCAGCCCTGGCCAGGGACTTCCCTGCTACGGCCAATCGAGCACAGCACAACATCAACCCCCAATACCGGGAGAGACGAAACCCCTCCTATCGCTCATTGCCTCCATGTGACTCGGGACTGTGCCCAAAGACCACCGTTTTTCACGCCCTCATGGACGTGGTAAGGTGGAGATCAAAGCACAGTGGGAATCACACAAGACTCTATGACGATCTCGGGTCTACAGACTAACCTGTACAAGTGTCACCTGAGAACTGCCATCTGACGTGAGGTATAATACCATCTGGGAGTTCTCGGCGAGTCCGTCCAGTGTACCCAGTCTCCACTGAGCACCCGTACACCATCTCTGATGTCAAACACCAATGGATATGGGATCATCCATCGCCCATCTCATGGGTCGAGAAGCGTATACGCTAGTCTACACTGGTATATCGATGCCCCGTCTCGATACACCAACGACTAGGGACCTTGAAGGATGTACTTATGGACTACCATGTCCCCACTAGTATGATCTGCATCATAGTCCAGGTAGTCAAGTACACATCCTAAGGGCTTTACCAACATGTAACTACAAGACAGTATAAAGAGACTAGTGTACATGTTAAGATAAAGAGTAACCAGATAGCATACTATCATATCGAGCAAGAAAGTCATCTCTATATATGTCCAAGCATCCAATATAATATACAACATCTGTACAATACTGGCCTCTAGGGCATACATACAACTAACAGGGGCCCAGTGGCGAATGCGGATGGCATAAGAGGACGTTGTATTTTCGTTGTTTTCTGCAATGATAGGTTAATCATGGGACGCATTATATTAATGCAAAGAAATAAACCAAAGTTGAATCGTTGGAACAGTTTAAAAGAAACCACTCGGTTATTTTAAAACAAAAGATATTTTTTAAATTGCGGAGTTTTAACCACTCCTTTTAAAAAGCTATCAGGTTCCTTCGATCATATCAAGTTCACTACGTTCACGGTTTCGCCAAAACCATTCGTAGCCCTCCGTCATTTCATTTGGGTATTCAATAGTATTCAAGCTATATATTTTGACCAACGCCAAGCCATAGTGTTTGGTAGCTGCTGGGTATTCATTTGTTGCATAAATAGATGAGTTAGTTTGGGACAGTCGTACTATCATTTGGCCAACGTCAGGGGTATGTACGGATGGGTTCAAATTAACAAGATAATGATGGGTAGAACTTGACATGTGACTTATGACATTTTGACCAACGCCAAGGTCATAAGAGCATGGGGCAGAAATTGATATCGGGAATTTCTAAAGAAACTGAAATTTGCAAAGAGTTGCATGCCATTTGGAGTGTGATAATTTTGGTAGGATTCCTTCAGCTTTATCACACAATGATATTTGGATCCCGATCCTACTGTGAGTATCCGGTACACATCAGGAGATTCGTCACTTAACGATCAATGCTATAAACCAAGTAAGTGTCGAGAAAGGTGTCAGCGGGGTTACGCCCCCAGAGAAAAGAGGTTATTTAATTAAGGAACTTCGCGAAAGCGTCGGAAAACCTCCCTCGAAGTACCGACACCGGCCTGGCTGAACGGTTAAGCAAGTATTGTACAGTGAGAATAGTCCTGACTAGTTCTTCCTTTTTGGTTTGAGGAGGGATTCGAGAAACAGTGGGAGCCATCCAGTTTAGATAAACTAAAAACCACTCTAAACTTGTAAGAGCATCATGCTAAAGTGTTCCCTCTCTCTCTTAATTGCAGCGACCCAGAACATGACAGGCCTTAAGTTACTATTAGATAAAAATATTCTGACAGGGCCAAACTATAAAGATTGATTCCGGAATGTCAAGATGGCTTTGAGTTATGCCAAATTGGGGTATGTCCTTACTGCTAAGGCACCTGCTGTCCCTGGTCCAGAATCCAGTATTGCGAATAAGGAAATCCATAAAACCTGGGAGTTAGATTGCGCGAAGGCCAAATGCATCGTGCTTGCCTCTATGAATAATGGACATCAGAGGAGGCACGAGAATATGGATCTTGAGTCCATATTTCTCCACACCAAGGAACTGTATGGAGAGAAATCTCGTATAGCTAGATACGAGACCTCGAAGAACTTGTTTCAGTCGAGGCTGGCCGTCGGATCATCTGTAGGAGAACATGTCCTTAAGATGATTGGCTATATAGAAGAGCTCGCGGACCTCGGGACGACTTTAGAGAACGAGCTCTATACAGACTTGGTTCTTCAGTCCCTTCCTTCCACCTACGCCCAATTTATCTTGAATTTCAACATTCAAGGTAAGGAAGTTGAGCTTCCAGAACTCCTTAACATGTTGAGGAGTGCAGAGGGCACCTTGCAGAAGGCAAGGGAAACACCCGCTATGTTTGTTCGCGGTGCTTCCTCTTCCGGGTCCCAGGCTAGGGCTAAAGGAAGGAAGAAGAAGGCCGCTACCAAACCAAGAGGAGGTGTTGGTAAGGTGGGAGCTAAGGGAAAGGCGAAGGTTGCGGTGCCAGTAGTGGCAAAGGACGAGTGCTTCCACTGTCATAGGAAAGGCCACTGGAAGAAAGATTGCAAAGCTTGGATTGCCAAGAACTAGGAACCGAAGCAAGCTGTGGTTTCAACTTCAGGTGTGTTTGTAATTGAAAATTGTCTGTCAATCAACTCTACTTCCTGGTTATTAGATACCGGATCGGGATCTCATATATGCAATTCATTGCAGGCACTGAGAAATCGTAGAGTGTTGTAGATTGGTGATATGACCCTCCAGGTTGCTAACGGAGCTAGCGTGGGTGCTGTGTCCGTAAGGGATTATCACCTTGGATTGACGAGTGGACATATTTTGGTTTTGCATAACTGTTTTTGTGTACCCAATTTAACGTGTAATATCATATCAGTATCGTTGTTATCAAAAGAAAGTTATGATTTCACGTTTGTAAGCGATGTTGTTAACATCCAGCTTAATCATGGTTTGATTGGGTCCGGTACACTAGATAACGGTACGTGTTAAACCAATTACAGATTTTCAATGTCAAGAACACACTAAAAAGAAAGTCTCCAAATATAAATCAGGCTTTCTTATGGCATTGTAGACTAGGTCACATCAATGAGACAAGGTTAACTAAGTTACATAGAGAAGAATATTTGGATCCGTTCGAATATCAATCTTATGCCACTTGTCAATCACGTCTCAAAGGAAAGATGACAAAGACTCCATTCACTGGACATGGAGTAAGAGCGAGCGAGCTCTTAGGACTCATACACAGCGATGTATGTGGTCCAATGTCTACACATGCAAGAGGTGGTTTTTCATATTTCATTACTTTTACGGATGATTACTCTAGGTACGGATTCATTTTCTTGATGAAACATAAATCCGAGGCCTTTGAGAAATTCTAAGAATATAAGAATGAAGTAGAAAACCAAACCGGCAAAAGTATCAAGACACTGAGATCTGATCGAGGTGGTGAATACTTAAGTGCCGAGTTCCTGGGTTACCTAAAAGAGAAAGGAATTCTCTCTCAGCTTACTCCTCCATACACTCCACAGCATAACGATGTATCGGAAAGACAGAACCGAACCCTATTGGATATGGTACGTTCCATGATGAGTAATGCTGAGTTACTGCGATCTTTCTGAGGTTATGCGCTAGAATCAGCTGCATATCTTTTGAATAGGGCTCCTACCAAGACTGTGCCTACCACACCATATCAGATGTGGAGTGGGAAGAAACCCTATCTTCAGTATCTGAAGATATGGGGATGTTCAACTTTTGTTAAAAAGCAGCATGCGGACAAACTCGAGGCACGATCAGTATTGTGTAAGTTTGTGTGATATCCAAAGAACTCTAACGGGTATTTTTTCTATTACGCAGAGGAACAAAAGGTTTTTGTTTCTCGTAATGACCATTTTCTAGAACAACAGTTTTTAGAAAAGGATACAAGGAGCGAAATAGAACTGGAAGAAATTCCAGAACCACAAACTACTACTGAAAGTTTGGTAGAACCAGAAGTTCAAGAAGAACATGACATTCCCGCACCCCTCCGCAGGAGTAGTAGGCCGTCTCATCCGCTGAGAGATACTACGGTTTTCTCATAGACGGGGATAGAGAAGATTTCATCATTGATAATGATGAACCTACTAGCTTCCAGCAGGCCATCCAGAGCGGCGACTCAGTAAGATGGCTGGATGCAATACGGAACGAAATGGAGTCCATGTACACCAACAAAGTATGGACTTTGGACATTGCTCCAGATGGGGTAAAACCCATAGGATGCAAGTGGATCTTCAAGAAAAAGATTGGTGTAGATGGACAGGTGGAAACCTATAAGGCTAGACTTATTGCAAAGGGTTTTCGTCAAAGATCTGGTTTGGACTATGACGAAACTTTTTCTCCAGTGGCTATGCTCAAATCCATTCGTATCCTTCTTGCTATTGTCGCCTTCCATGATTATGAGATCTGGCAGATTGACGTAAAGACGGCTTTTCTAAATGGTAATTTAGAAGAGTGCGTCTATATGGATCAGCCAGAAGGTTTCAATCAGAGTAGGAGCAGCGGGAAAGTGTGCAAGTTGCTTAAGTCCATTTATGGACTAAAGCAGGCATCGCGGAGTTGGAACATCTGTTTTGATGAAAGGGTCAAAGAATTTGACTTTATCAAAAATCCAGATGAACCATGTATATATAGTAAAATTATAGTACGAACTGTCGTATTCCTCTTCTTGTACGTGGATGGCATTCTCTTGATAGGAAATGACATTCCTATGCTACAATCTGTCAAAGGATTCTTGTCACACGGGTTCTCCATGAAAGACCTGGGTGATGCCTCTTACATTCTGGGGATCCGGATCTGTCGTGACAGATCCAAGAGGATGTTGGGAATTTCGCAGTCCAGGTATATCAACACTATACTGAAAAGATTCAGTATAGAAGATTCTAAGCGCGGTAGTTTACCGGCTTGTCACGGAATCACCCTCTCCAAAGAGATGTCTCCCAAGACTGATTTGGAAAGGTATCGCATGTCAGTTATACCCTACGCTTCTGCGGTAGGCTCTATAATGTATGCAATGTTGTGCACCAGACCAGATGTAGCTTACGCACTGAGCGTGGTAAGCCGGTATCAGTCAGACCCAGGGGAGAAGCACTGGATAGCAGTAAAGAACATTCTTAAGTACCTAAGAAGGACTAAGGATATGTTCGTGGTTTTCGGTGGAAAAGACCTCAAGATCGAGGCCTTTGCTGACTTCAGCTTCCAGAGTGACAAGGATGACTTCAAGTCCATGTCAGGTTATGTCTTTACCCTCAATGGAGGGGCGGTGTGCTGGAAGAGTTCCAAGCAGGACACCGTTGCTGACTTGACGATGGAATCAGAGTATATAGTTGCTTGCGATGCCGCAAAAGAAGCAGTCTGGATGAAGAAGTTCCTAACGGAACTTCAGGTGGTTCCATCCATTGTTGATCCAATACCTCTGTTTTGTGACAACAATGGGGCTATAGCTTTAGCAAAGGAACCCAGGTCCCATCAGAAGTCCAGACACATCTTAAGGCGGTATCACCTGATCAGGGAGATCATAGATCGCCGGGAAATCGAGGTCCGGAGAGTTACTACAGAGAAAAACACTGCAGATCCATTCACAAAGTCCTTACCCCAGACTCAGTTTGAGAGGCTATTCGAGATGATAGGTCTTCGATACGTCAGTACATGGCCCTAGTGCAAGTGGGAGATTGTTAGTGTATATGCCCTAGGGGCCATTATTGTATCATACTAGCTTGTATATTACTTAATGGAAGCTTGGGATATTCTCAGTTATATTAACAGTCTTGCTAAACATGGTAGTATGCTACTTGGTTTATAACTATCTTAATATGTGTATACATATTGATAGAGCCCTTAGGATCTTGCTTGACTACTAGAGTTGTGATGGCAGTCACACTAGTGGTGGTTGGGTAGTCTACAAGTACATCCTTTTTCAGGTCCCTAGTCGTAGGATTATCGAGACAGGGCATCGATACTCTGGAGTAGACTAGTGTGTGCGCTTCTTATCCCAATTGGGGAGATGGTCTGTCCCACAGCCATCAGTACATTGTACCGGAGATAGTATACAGGTGCTCGTTGGGTTACGGGTACACCGGACAGGACTCGCAGGGAACTGTTGGTTGGTATTATACCCGTCGTCAGTTAACAGTTCCCAGGTGACATGAGTACAGCATAGTCCGCAGACTTGACACTGCTGCTTCGCCTCGAGTGTGTTCCCACTGTTCTTAGATTGCTATCCTACCATGGCTCAAAGGAGTCGTGGAAACAGGTAGCAGTTTCGTGCAGTCCCGAAGCACTTGGAGGCAGTGGCAGTTAGACAGGATTTGTCTCTCCCGGTATTGGGAGTTGATATCGCGCTGTGTTTGGGGAGCCATTACGCAAAGTCCCTGGCCAGGGCAAACGAGATTTACTGGTAGGATTTCCTGTAGCTTATCAAGGTGTAATGGGCTATACTCCGACACGACTTATACCGCCTTTAGGGGACTGACGCTTGCCGCCCCCTAGGCCCGATATGCAATAGTCCTAGACGAACATACCGGACTGTACGGAGATTGTCACATCAGGTTCAGTAGGAGTTCAGATGGGTTTTCTCATCGGCCTTCTTATCGACATCTACCTAGGGACCGTTACGTACAGCTAGTACCGCTTGCGGCCTGTGGTTAAACCCACTGCCAGCGTAGTGTCGAGTCTTTAGAGTCCCACTCAGAGAGTTTCCCTGCTTCAGGCGAAACGATATAGAGATCGTATGGTTTTACGACAGGGTTCAGACACATACGTGTTTTTACGCACGTACGATGTTCGGACAGTTTATACTAGCAGGCTTTGGTTTAAGCCAGATTCTAGTATTGGATTATTGGATTTATACAGTCTCAGTATTTCCGTGTTTTCACGGATGGGAGGGGCATTCTCGTAATTAGTCGAGAAGCTTCTTGAAGATTGATGAGTTGGAGGCTTAGGTGGAAATTGCATTAAATGGATTAATGACTCATGGTGTGATTCATCCAAATGAGTTAATGGAGCATTTATTGCTTAATGACTCATGAGATGAATCACACAAGGTGAGTTAATGAAGCATGGTTGATATTATTATTTGTTATTCATTTAATAATTATTATGCTTCATATATTCAGAAATGGGATATTTTTTCATGATCATTCTCACTCTCACCTTCTCTCTCCTCAAGCTCTCTCTCTTCAAAGAACTAACCCTAACCTCTCATGTGTTGAGATCCAAGAGTTAGCAAGACTAATAGATCCCTAATCCTATTCTATATCCTCTTGGTAATCTTGATTAGCACTCATAGTCACCTAGTTACCTCAAGTGAGAGGTTAAGCTTGGAGAAGTAGCTCTCGGGTGGATCTTCTATCACATCAAGGAGGCCGTCGAGGAGGTGAACACAGAGAACAAGAAGGACTTGATTCATTAGGTATAATCATCTATCATAGTAGCTAATCACTTCTATATAGGTTGTTAGTTAGGGTTTAGCAAAGATCCGTAAAGTTAGTCGATGTTAGTTTAAACAAAATGATTGTTTTACCTATTCCGCCTCCCCGCATCATGTGGGGTGTCTAACGTCGACTTACATAGGTGACAGGTTTAGGTCCCTATCACCTAAGGCTTTTCAATTTTATGCGCTGTAAGGATCTCATAAAAGCATTTTCTCCCTACGAGTCGAAAGGATCTCGTAGGTGTACTTTCTCCTTAGGAGTCGTAGGGACTCCCAAGTGTGTTTTTCCTTTTTGAGTCGTAAGGATCCCACGAAGGTTTGTTTTCCTTATGTATCGTGAGGACACATGAGTGGGTCTTCCCAAATGGAGCATAATTCCGAGGGCGGAGACCAGCCGCGTAACTGGTGATTGCGGTGGGGCATGGGTATGCTGAGAATTATTTGAGCCCATGGATTGTATACGGTAGTCAACTTGGGGACCAACCGTAGGGGCGGGAGAATTTTGAGAAATTGGATTTTGGTTGGCGTCTGCATCGCTACACTAGAATATGGTACCAGGAGCGACTCATCATTCGTCGTTTTTTTATTTATTATTATTATTTTTTTTACCGTGATTGCTCTATCATTTCAGCTTTTCTTATCGCGAAGGTCGTGATTGCCCTATCATTTCGGCTTTTATTCGCGGTTGCCCCATCATTTCGGCTTTATTTTTATTTTTACTCGCTGATTTTTATTGCGAGTTGCCCCATCATTTCGGCTTTTTATTTATATACATATATATTTTTTTGTTTACACAATTTTGCATCCCCAGTTTAACGACTTAGAGGTCGATTATTCCTAGTTTAATGACGTGGTGGTCAATTATTCCCAGTTTAAAGACTTGGTGGTCTTTCATTCCCAGTTTAACGACGTGGTGGTCAGCGGTTCCCAGTTTAAAGACTTAGAGGTCTATCATTCCCAGTTTAACGACGTGGTGGTCAGCGGTTCCCAGTTTAAAGACTTAGAGGTCTATCATTCCCAGTTTAACGACGTGGTGGTCAGTGGTTCCCAGTTTAAAGACTTAGAGGTCTATCATTCCCAGTTTAACGACGTGGTGGTCAGTGGTTTGCTTATCCCAGCTCCTCGAATTTTGTTCTTGGCGGTGCTATGTTGATGACCGTAGCTCTGTGGCTTGTTGGTACATCTGACGACTGTGAGGCTTTCACGAGTTTGTATTGGTTCTCTACCCAATCTTTAAAAACATAGCAGTTTTCAATAGTATGACTCACCATTCTGTGATATGGGCAGTATATGGGATTGCCGGTCATGTTCATCTCATATGGCCTCTTTGGAATAGGCAGTTGAAGACTGTTGTTCAAGGCGTCCATGAATATTTCGTGGACTTTATCCCTCTTGAAGGAGTATACTTTCTTCTTTCTCTCTATTGGAATAGGTGCCCTTACTGATGCTGGACCCTGAGGACGATAAGTCTTTGGTTCGCCTACTGTCCGCTTACCACGTTCAGTGTACGTATCGGAGGGACTGGAGGCTGATCGCGTCCGTTTTTCATAAAGGTGTTCCGCTCTCGGGCTGGAGGGAGTATCGGTCGGCTGCTTCCGGATATCAATACCCAGCACACGAACCAAAATTTGATTTTGTTGTAATTGCAATCGGGCGACTTGGGTCGTGAGATCCGCCACGACATTTGCCAGCTCGTCAACTTTAGAATGGACCTTGTCCATCTTCTCATCCCTGTCCTGAAGTTGCCTTTGAAGCCATTGGAATAATACTTGTTCTACAGTTCCGGGTATGACAACGGAGTCATCCCTACCGCCTGAACTTGATTCAGCATGAACCACGGGTTCCTTCGGCTCAATGGCCTGAGCGAGCTCTTCATCATTTGGATCGGGCCGATGTTGGATGGTAACAACCGCGTCATTGTCATGGTTATAAGGCGTAGGAGGACTTGCTCTTCTGAGCTCCATCATATAGATCGTATGGGTTGTGTACCCGTCTATTGCTTCTTCATTGGCAATGTGGCTCGCTTGGCTCCTAGCTTGTTGCCTTGGTCCGCTCTTTTTAGAGAAAGGAAGATGTCTGAGAGAATCAGGTCCCTGAAGGAATTCGGTCTCCGTTTGTATGAAATTGGCGGTCGCAGCTTGATTGTTTGTTAACACGCCAGGGGACAATGATATTTCTCCCGTCTTGTATTGTTTCTCGACCCAATCCTTGGAGATGCAACAGTCTTCAATAGTGTGTCCCAGCACTCGGTGGTATGGGCAAAAGTTGGGATGATCAGTCTTGTTCGCTTCACTTAGCCTTTTTGGTTCTGGTAGCCGCAGGCCATTCTTCAGAGCATCTTTAAAAATTTTGTGGACCTTATCCCTTCGGAATGAGTAGACCTTATTTCTTCTTTCCTCCAAAGTTGGCTCTCAAGATTTGTTAGTTTTTTCTACGCACGCTCTGCTTATTTAGAGAATCGGTGCTGTTAGAACTTCCTCCTTTTCGGTTGTCGTCCCTTCAAGGTTTCGGTCTGTTTGTGAACTGAAGATCCTGAGCGGACTCGGGCTTTGAGCGTTCCAACGTTTGGACCTTTTTGGTCAGCTCTTGGAATGTTTTAAAGCCTACGGTGCACAGTAAAGGTTTCATCCAGTCCTTCAGATTTTCTATAAGAAGACCGACGGATTGGTCTTGCTCCAACGGCGGTTCACATTTGACAGAGAGATTGCGCCATCGGACTATAAAATCCATGTTGCTTTCGTTGTTCTTTGGCTCTGTCCTTACGAGGTCGGCAATGGTGATTTTATCGCTAACACTCATGAACCTTTGCTTGAACATGGATTCTATTTGAGAGAACGTCGTGATCGAGTCATCTGGTATGCTTGCGTACCAATCGAAAGCAACATCCGTCAAGCTATTAACAAACTGACGGAGAAGGAGCACATCATTGCCCCCAGTATTTACGCATGATGCTTTAAATTGGTCAATGTGTCGGTTCGCATTTCCCGTCCCATCGAACCTTTCAAATTTAGGAACGACATAGCCAGTGGGAAACTCCACAAGATCGTACCGAGCAGGATATGGTCTACCGCTACCGTTGACATCCTTTTGCACTTCGGCTTCGGCTACCAATGTTTTGACTTTGTTGGCAACCAAATCCATGATTTGATCTAGAGTTAGCGGGTTTCTGTCATCGGTCGCCAAGATATTTCCCGAGATAGGATGCGACTGGCCTTCATGCGGTCCGCCCACCTTTGGATTTGAGGGAATAGGCGTCGGATGTCTCGGGACACCGTTTCCCGGTCCATGAGTATAACCATGCGCTTGATTGGGCGGCTGAGAGACAAGTTGGGCTGTGAGCTGTAAGACGACGTTTGTCAAGTCGTCAATTTTTAAGTAGAGCTTGGCCATCTCTTTGTCTTTGTTTCTGAGCTGCTTTCGGAGTTCATGGAGAAGTTGCTGCTCTGCGGTCTTAGGATGGAAAGTTGGCTCATCTTCGCTTTCCGAGCCCGACTCCTCATGAACCGAGGGATCTCTCTGCTTATCAGCTTCACTTGGAGCATTTTCATTACCTTCAGGAGGATGCTGGTCTTGGGAAGTGACAGCCATATTCAAACCAGATTGGATTTGAGATGTGGTGGCCCCATCCTTGCTGCGAAGGTTGTCACTGGAACGCGTGCCTACCATGTAGACTGTGTGGATAACACATTCAGCCGTCCTTTCATCACTGGCAGCTGGTTTCGTGGAGCGGTCTGGGCTTTGGAAATTCATAAATTTTAACATGGCCGAAGTCCTAGCCCTTTTGTTGGCTCTGTATCTGAGCCGCTTCTGCCTCAGTTTCTCTGCCTTGAGCGCCTGGCAGGCTTCTGCTCTTCGAGAAGCCGCCATAGGCCGAGTGATGGGGAGGCTTGAGAAGATATCCGCTCGCGTGTCCGTCGAAGGCATTGCCTGGGCTTGCCCGTGACGTCTGGCAACCTCTTTTGTTCTGACGGCTTTGCCCCCAGCTGGGGCCATGGAAAGCCATTCAGACACCGATTTGCGTTTGGGTTGGGGCGCCTTCGGGACCACCACATTTGGCCTCTTGCTTTTCGAAGCCGGTTTGTTGGTTACCGGAGCTTGAGGAGCTGGAATGGCGTTAGCTGGCATGAACAGAATAGAGCCAAACTGTAGCAGCGGCTCCTCCCACTGTCGCTCAAGACTGGCCGGGAGGACCGTCCTGGAGTCCATCTTCATCGTGTAGGAGATGGGAGCTGTGCTGAGAGCTGAGCTCATCTTTGGAGACATCGTTGAGAAGCGATTGCTTGAAAACCTGCATGAAAGGGCATTATTTTAGTATAAATATCGATATGTATATTGATTGAGTTCGCATGAATGCTTAACCCGAAATATGGGAGGAGAGAGGGGTCCCACCGGGCGTGCCAGAACCTGTAGGGTGTTTTTCGTCACCCCATTGAGATGTGAATGCACGCACACTTGTCAGGCGTACTACAGATTCCCCCTGCCTAGGGTAGACGGGGGTTTATTGATTGTGGGGATCCGAATCTCCGGCAGCCGCGGACTAAGTTGCCGTTAATTACCCCTCGCCTTTGGGGCGAGCGAACCTCCGATTAACAGGTTAAACCGGTCATGCGAACTCGATGTGCAGTGTTGTGTTTTGAAGGGATTTTAGATATATCGGGGGCCCCACAGAGTTTTTACGGGGGTCCCGCTACCCGGATAGCGGGCTGGGGGTCAAGAGGGCTAGCAACCCTCTTGCGGGGCAGTGCCCCGGCCCAATTTTTTTTTGAGGGGGACAGTGTTGTAGAGTATGTGTGTGTGTGTGTGTACATATATATATATATATATATATATATATATATATATAAAAGAAAGGGAAAGGTCATCCAAAGGATGCGTGGGGGCCAGCGCCTCGCATGTCTAAACACGAGCACTGGGCGCTTATGCGTTGGCGCATCACGTGCCCGGCACGTGGGTGCAGGGCGCTCGAGCGCTAGCATGCCACGTGCTCGGCACGTGGGCGCTGGAGTGCAAGGCGCTCGAGCGCTAGCGCGCCACGTGTCCGGCACGTGGGCGCTGGGCGCTGGGCGCTTTGAGCGCAAGGCGCTCATGCGCTAGCGCGCCACGTGCCCGGCACGTGGGCGCTGGGCGCTTGAGCGAAAGGCGCTCGAGCGCGAGCGCACCACGTGCTCGGCACGTGAGCGATGGGCGCTTGAGCGTAAGAGCGCTGGTGCACCACGTGCCCGGCACGTGGGCGCTTGAGCGCTCGGGCGCCGGCGCGAAAAAGGGGCTTTTAGTCCTAGAAATAGGATTTAAAATCCCAAAAGAGAATTTAGAGTGGAGTTAAACTCCTAAGATGTTTTGAAGCTGATGAAGGGCTTCTCCCCTTGAGCCCTAGTTCTTCCCCAAAGTGGGGTTTCTGGAGATGGGTCTCCTTCTTCCTCCTCTGTTGGCCGGATCTTGAAGATCAAGAGATGTGAGATTTTAAAAATCACTTTTTTTTGAGATCTGATAGTAGATCTAAGTTCCCCTTTGTGGGTTTTGTGGTGAAAAACTATTTAGTTTAGGAAAAGGAAGAGTAAAACTCTTGATTTAATTCAAAAGAAAGAAAAATGTTTAGAACCTTCAGAAAGGGGAAAGAGGCACAAACCCTAGATTTTGAGGGGAATGAAAAGTGTATCTTTTTTATTTATCATCATGTTGCCTTATATAGGCTTACATGTTTACATATAGCCCCTTGGGCTTTACAAAATGGCGTTTTGCCTATTCCATGGCTCATATGCCATTTCTTTTTGCACATAAGCCATGGGCTTACAAAAATTTGGCTTTATACCCATTTTGTTTACATTCATGCATAAAAAATTACATAAAAATTATTTATTACATGATTTCATTTTGGCATGGGGGAGGGCCGGCCGCTTCATGTTCGGACTCGACCTGGGCATGGGCCCACTGGGCTTGGGGTTGACTTCGACTTGGTCAACCGGGGTGCAATTTTCGACTTCAACAATGTGGTAAGCCCGCAACGTATTACTATGAAAATACGTTAAGCGTAATTAAGCAATATAACAATTTGAAAGAATAACAAGAGTAATAAAAATGAAATAACAACTTTATTTACATTCAACTTTATACATAACTGTCTAGATATAAAAGATACAATAATAATGCAAATGCCTAAACAATGACATAATGAAAGTAAATACGGGCAGAAAGAAACTAATAGTCTGGCTGAGTAGCAAACTGGTCCAAGTCCTCCTGGCTTGGCTATATGTCCTCAGAGTCCGGTCCTCCTGACGAACATTCCAAAGAAGAAAATAGGGAGGAATATCATTAGCGAACTAGCGCTCGGTAAGTCCCAAAAGAAGCAAGATAAGATAGTATATAATGTGTATAGAAACCAAATGAACAGCGGACAGGTAAAGTTGTATATGATCATTCACAGGTATAAAATAGTTATTCTAACGTGGTTATTTATAGTTTGATAAAGAAGGTATTCATGTATACGAGATGAGTCCATCTTACCCCATGGACTATAGTAATATATAGTACAAGGCCCCGTCATAACCCACGGGACAACGGCACGTGAATTCATATAGGTGTCTTTTAAAGTGACCTTTCGTGCCACGATATACATTCCGTACCAATCTACCCCTTTATCCACGCGTATTGTATTGTATAGATTAAGATTACAGGTCTTAGACGAATCCATGGATATAAAATGTACATGTTTATGTTCAAGATGTAATCATGTATTCAGGTATTCATATCAAGTTCATATCAAGTTATAACCATGGTTCGGTCAAGTCGAGTCAAGTATTCAAATTTGAGTTTGATATTTGAATTCGAGTGTTTAGGTTCATGATCAAGTATTCAAGTTTGTGTTTGCCTTTTGGATTCTAATCTGATTTTGGATTCAGGTTGGAGTCAGTATCTTATGAAAATATTTAGTTCTTGAATTTCTTAAATTCGGGAGTAATCGGCAACTGCTGCACATGGACGGCATGATTTGTGTCTTTTTTCAAGACAATTGCCATTGATAACTCCGTTAATTTTGTCTAACCTGAATAGGTAAGCACTCACTTTCTCCGGCTCCTTGAGGCTTAAGAAAATGATACCGCTTAAACTTATATTAATCTAGAGTCCTTAAATATTTATTATTGCTGTTTACTTTGTATTTATATTGTTTGCATTTCTCGAGGGGGTTTTATGACAAAATATTTTAATGTTGTTTAGAAATAAAGCTCGAGGCCGATTTATAATATTTAGTGTTTTTATGAACATGTATTTTAATTTAGATGGTGTTTTAGTAATAAAACCTAGTTTTTAAAAGTTTATGGTATTTTTTTTGAAAACCAGCTCTTTTGGAAACCTGATGGTATTTTATTAAAATTTCAATCTTCATTTTAAAAATATATTTTTCACAAGTTCTTTTTATTGAACATACGGATTGGTAGTTTTATATAAATTTTTCAAAGATTGTTTTGTTTAGAAAAGTCGTATTTCTTAAATATCGTATTTTTATTTCCTTCGAGACCGAATACTCCGTGAGGAGCTCTGCATCTCGCTCTACTATCCCAAAGATGTGCGATAATCCCCACCTTCCATTAGCGGGTCCCCTGACGAGAGTTGTAGAGGTGCATTTACCAAGGATTTAAAAATATCGATAAAATCGTATTTATAAAAGCGATGGTATTTATTTGAAAAACATATTCTCTTAAATTAATCATACATCTAAATCTTGTGTTATGAATCAAAAGTGTGCGTGTGGGGTAGGTCGTTACCCCGTGAATTTTCTACAGGGACATATGCTAGTTATCGATAATACGGTTATATTAAAACTCATGGTATTTTTCTGAAAAAATTCATTTATATGATCATTGGACATGAAATTTTCGTTACATGAAAAGGCAATTGATGTGCATATTACATTGAAGTGATATTAAAGAATTTTTATGAACTTTTAAATACGGCAAATTGGCAAAAAATACTTTAAACGTTTATAATATATGCTAACTCTGCTTTTGTCGATATATTTTAAAAATTATTTTGAAGTGAAAAGAGAGAGATGAAGGGACTTACCGTTTGAGTGCTCTTAGGAAGATGGTAAACAAGAGATAGGAGGCTCCGTGGCATCGCGGTAGCTCCGGAAACAACTCCGTTCTTCATCGAAAGAGGCTTGATCGCTAACTCCTCTTTGACTCGCCTTAATTCCACTTGTACTTAGAGAGTTTTGAGGATTTTTGACAGAATTTCAGAATAGAGGAGAGCTAGAGAAATGGTGTAGTATTTAAGGTTTAGGAATTAAAAATTGGATTAAAAGAATTAAAGTTGGTGTTAAATGATGAATTGAATGGTCACTGTTTAATTGTAGGGAAATCAAACAGTGCAGGGGAGTAGAGGGGAGTCGGGACTTGTGTGCAAAGTATGGAGTGATTTGGACCAGATCGGACCGTCGACGGCGGTCAAATCCATGAAATGGGTGATCGGATTTGGAGCAATCACCTCGAGATTCGTGCCACGTGCATTAATCTGTGTTTACTCCTCATTGCGCCTGTTTGATTTTTCTGAAAGCTTTCGGTTCTCTGTGAATTTCACGTGCAACTCTTGGGCTTCCGAAAATTAAAAAGAAATTTTTAAAAAATAATTGGGACCAAGGGGATTCGAACACACATGCTACGTCATAGCAGTGTAGAGGCTTTACCAGTAAGGTACAAGTTGTTTCTTGCTTTTATTAAACAAATTTAACTTATAACTGTACAACAGGCTAAAATACTCTTTCTATATAATAAACGATTAATTTTGTACAGGGATTTCAGAGTCGTTACACGTGCTTCTCAAGTTCCCGTGATCAAAGACCGCAGGATGGAAAAAAGGAATACTACAGTCTGCTAGAGGACATGATAGAGATATTTTACGGGAGTAACGAGCAAGAACGATTTTTTATGTTCAAAGTTCATTGGTGCGCTTGCATACAGAAGGATGAGCACAGTTTTCATCTTGTCAAACTCAATAAAAAAGTTTACCGAGATGAGAAGTTCATGTTAGCTTCACAAGTTGAACAATGCTTCTATGTCAAAAATCCTAATCACGAAGATGCTTGGATTGCACCGCGAGCACGGCTTAAATCCTAATTCGATAGTTCTATCGACGATGGTGATATTGAGGACGTAAATCCAATTGACATATGAAAAAATTTACGGTTGTAATCATTTATATGTAAATATGTTATAAACTCTGCAGTTGAAAATACTTACAATCAAAAGCTATATGAAAAACTTTGCAGTTCTAATCACATTTTAATCAATTGATATGTTAGTTTAACGATTTATGCATTTTATATATTTTATATCGTCATAACTTGCATAAAACAGATGCCACGAAAATGAATATTTAGCAGATTTTCCAAGGCATTATCTTCGAAGAAAAGAGATCAAGATGGTTCATTTTCTACACAACTTGAGCATGAGAGTAGAGGTATTTTATAACGTGTTTTAAATAAGCTTGTTCAAATTATTTTGTTCATATAACTATTGCATTGATTATAATAAATTAAAATGTGTAGATACATTTGATCAGGAGGATGCATGTGCATCCGTGCTGGAGGATCCGTATGCACATATAGATGAGTAGTGCACAGATATGAGTAGAGAACCTAGAACGTTCTTGGATCCCGTTACAGATGATTTGATTTATTCATTGCCTCTTCCTCGTGATTTACAAAATGAGAAACCTTATCAAGATAGGGACAATGGAAAGGCAATGGCGAGATGGGCTACTTTTTGTCCTCAGATGGAGAGGATGATAGATGTAACATTAACGAGTATCACTGAGGCATGGGCTGCGGGGGATGATTTGACCCGGTTTGCACACCATGGAAGAGGTGTTACCAACGAGATTACTAAATACGATATGAAAGAAAAAGAGCAATTCTGCAATAGGTAGGTGGGAAGCCCTTAGGTCCGGGTATGTGGGCTATCCATTTCAATGAGTATATTGGTATCTGATCCACACCACGGACTTATGGAACGTGAGATTCACATTTGCAGATAACCCATAGGAGGCTTATGTATAGACTTGGTGCTCCTTCTTGGTAATACATAACTCAATTAATATTAACTAATATATTTATTAATCTGTATTACAGAAACACTTCTACCTGGAGGATTATATAGATGGGCATTGGATGTATGTCTGAAGTGAGATGTCGGGAATATTCAAGAAATAGCGAACAAGATTGAAAAAAACTTTCAAAGACACTAGAAAATTTAAGGTGGATTGGGAACGGTTTGCAACTCTTCCCTCTATCATCACTAGGGAAAAATTTGCCTTTTTCCTATTGTATTAGAAACACCCGAGGCAAAGGTAATTAAAAATATACTTAATTGTTTTGAATGTCAAATTTAGATTCGTTTAAATTGATATATGTTATTTTCTGAATAAGCAGACAGAATCAGAGAGAAATAAGAAGAACCGAGGATGAGCTACAGATGATTATTATGGTGGATTGGTTCCTACTGGTCAGTATAGGTCGACTTTAGTGAGTTTATCTTTAATTACTTACATGTTCGAATTTTTAAGTTTATCGTTATATATTGTCATGCCCCGCTTCCCAAAATACGTAAATTCGAGAACGTAATAAAGCCAACCATGC
Organism: Agapanthus africanus; assembly: GCA_030015575.1. Taxonomy (NCBI): domain Eukaryota; kingdom Viridiplantae; phylum Streptophyta; class Magnoliopsida; order Asparagales; family Amaryllidaceae; genus Agapanthus; species Agapanthus africanus. The sequence goes on along the minus strand of CM057338.1, from coordinate 113,503,621 downwards.
TATCTACGGTAAGGAAAAATCCTCCCATAGTCACATTACGGTTGTCAATCAGTAATCAAGAATAATAATGTAATTATCTATCTATAAACATATCCAATTGCCACAAACGATAACAGGAAATAGTAGCGGAAGTAATAAAGATCCAAGAAAATAAGGGAATACCTAAATCATAAATAAGAACTTATCAGTGGAATGATCCGCACTGATCGGCGACCTGTCAAAGTACTCACGATTCTCATGTGCTAAAATCAAGTATCTGGTTCATGCAAAACCCAGACGTTAGTACGTCATAAATATCTATATAGGATGTCACGTGCAAAATAAGGTATGTGTATAAACAATCACAGGTGTTATACGACAGGTTATAGGTATGTCACGTGTATTCTAAAGTCTATGGTTCTAGATTAACTATCCTACAGGTATTTGAAACCAATGAATGTATTTCTCTGTGTAACTCAAAAGTATATATCCCGTTACCCCCCGAGACTACGGATCAAGATGTATGAATCAAGTATGATTCTGTTCCGTTACCCCTCGGAACCACGGATTAAGTAGTAAGAATCACGAATGATTCTGTTCCGTTACCCTCCGGAACCACGGATCAAGTAATATTCTTTTAAGTTATATTTCAGTTACACTTTTGATTTCTCCATTTCTCCAGGTTCATTTTCTAAGTCAGGCATGAATATAATATCTACCTAATACCAACACAGGAGCAGACATGTACAAGTTATGTCTATCGAGACAACATGTCATGTCCATCAGGACAAAAAGTCAGGATTGTTGGTATCGGTAAGTATCACGGCAAGTAGGTTCTAGCATGATAACAGTATGATAATGAGATAGCAATAACGGTAACAATAACGATATAACAAGTTCAACATATGCTCATGAAACAATCAATATGCTAGCATGATTAGAATTATCGTAGGTATAGGTGAATAAGCAGTGTACTAGTATTATCGGGGATAATGTAAAACACATCAATAATAATAATAATAAAGAGTTGTATCCTAATATAATTATTTCGTCTTATCTTGCATTAACTAGAACAGTGTATGCTAGTTTGTAGGAATGATTTAGTTGTAATTTCAGTTTGTGATAGTTCGAGGAAAAAATGGGTTATATCTATATAATAATTAATATTAAAGAAACCATAAACTAAGTTAAAGATTCCAGATGTAAATAGCCTAAAATCCCTACAATTTACGTTAAAGAATTCATGAAACTAACTACATACTTAACCATCAATATATGTGAACTATAATTTTATTATTTAAACCACCTTAACATGATTGCTACTGCTTCCTGAACTATATGTATTCATAATAATTAATTTGTTATTTATAGTAACCGTACTGTATAATATATTTGAGATTTCATATATGTACCATATAAGTACTAATGTGTACATAATACAAAAGATACAGTAAATATATAAAAATATTACGACGACGTAATCGTCGTTGTAGCTAGAATGTAAAAGCAAGTATTGAATACTTTCCTCGGAGACGAACACGATCATGGAAACGACGAAGATACGAACGCAACCCGAATATGTGAAACGCCGTAGATCTAGGCTTGAGCTCGGCTAGGGTTTTTGAATTGGGTTGTTGCTTTGTTGACTGGTCGCCAATGGAGAAGATGAAGACGACGATGATGATGAAGGTGAAGGCGATGGCGTGAGGATGACGATGAGTGCTGGGTTCTCGGTAGAAGTTGGAGATGTTTGGTGAGCGGTACTGCTCGGCGTAAGTAGGTGCTCGGGGTCCGAGGTGTAAAGAAGAAGATGATTCGGCGAGAGATGGGTTCACCGGAGAATACGAGCGCGAGGAAGAAGAGAAGAAGTGGTCGGTGTTATATCTCGACCTCGAGTTGGTGGGTCGAAGGTTGCAGAGGGGGTGGCCACGAGGATGGTGATGGTCGAGGGTAAGGGCGAACACCCGTGGTGAAGTCGAGGTCGAGGGTGCTTGGGTTGGCAGAGGCGGTGAGATCGGAGAAGAAGGTGTTGGCGAGGGCTAAAGATGACCGGAGTTGGGAGGCTATGGGTTGTGTTCGGCCTTAAGGTTAGTGATGGATAGAGAGGAAGATGATGGTGAAGATGGAGATGATGGTGACCAGGCGGTGGCGGTGGAGACAAGGCGGTGATGGGTTTTGGTTTTGCTCGAGTTGGGAGGTGATGGTCTTGGCGATGGTGGTGGTCGATGGTGGCGATGGTGGTGGTTGAGGGTAAGGAGTCACGAAAAGGGTGCGGTCTCGGAAGTCGATGGTGGCTCTTGGTGGTGAAGTGATGGAGATGAGAGCGGTGGCTACGAGGGAGGGGGGGAGAGAAATAGAGATGAGGGAAGAACGATAGAGTTGATTTTGAGGCAGAGAAAGATAGAGTTAATTTTGATATTTTTATAAATAAAAATATATGTATAATATATTATGGGTATAAGTGTGTATATATATATATATATTATATATTAAATATGTATATTATATATTAGATGTGTGTGTGTGTGTGTATTGTATATAACTAATAACTAAACAATATTTTATAAAGATATTAAAAACCCCAATCCGCCTCTACTAAAACTTAAAATATACTAGAAAACATTTATACATATGTAGCCCACCTAAACCATAAGTCTAATGGTTAAAAGATATATTTTAATCTAATATATTATACATGGTATCTCATGATGTTTAAGATTTACCTGCAATAGATAATTGTCAATATAATATCATGAGATATTTAAATAAAATAAAACATACTGACAATTAATATATGAAAATATCCATAACGTATGGCTACCAGAAAATATATACATATTCTTTAAATATTGTATATATATATTTTTGTTATTTAAGATTCATATGGATTTAGTTTACGGGGAAATATTAAGAAAAGATAATCGAGCACCATAACGGGTTTCACGCAAGCGGGTCGGGTCGGATAACCACATCTGCTATTCAAACCAATCACGACCTAAACAATAATAGTTAGAAGAAATTCAAGATACTAATTAATACCGTTAAATGACGTATGATTGTGCTAGGGTGTTACATTATATCCAACTACAAAAGAATTCCGTCCTTGAAATTCACTGAAACAGGGAAATGACAAGAAAAAGGAAAATACGGATTTAAGGAAAGAGGCATGGAAACTTTTGTCGTACTTCGTCTTCTCGTTCCCAAGTAGATTCTCATGCGAATGATTTCCCCACGAAACAAACACTTAGAGGGATCACTCTATTCTTGAGAACCTTTTTCTCGTCGATCCACGATAGCCATTGGTTGCTCTTCAAAAGTCAAATCCTCCCTTATTGTCAATTCTGAGTTGTCTAGGACGTGCGTCTCATCTCGAACATACTTGTGAAGTTGAGATACATGAAACACGTTATGCACACCTACTAAGGATGGTGGTAAAACCAATCGATATGCTACTTCTCCAATATGCTCAATGATATCGAAAGGCCATACGAATCGAGAACTAAGCTTGTCTCGACTACCAAACTGGATTACTCCCCTAGTCGGTGATATCATTAAGAACACATGATCACCAACAGTAAACTCTAAAGGTGTTCTTCCAGTATCAGCCCAACTTTTCTGTCGAACTTGTGCCATCTTCATATAAGCACGAATTAAGTTAACCTTCTCCATAGTTTGCAAAATCAGTTCCGGTCCAAAAAACCTTCTTTCTCCAATATTGTCCCAACATACTGGCGAGCGACCTTTACAACCATACAATGTTTCGAATGGAGCCATCTGTATAGTCACCCGAAAACTGTTATTGTACAAGAACTCCACTAACTGTAAATGATTCTCCCATGAACACTTGAGGTCTAACATGCAAGCTCTTAACATATCTTCAAGAGTTTGGATTGTTCTCTCGGGCTGTCCATTGGTCTGAGGATGATAAGCTGTACTAAACTTCAAGCGAGTTCCCAAATTTTCTTGTAGACTCTTCCAAAAATGTGATAGAAACCGGGTGTCATGATCAGAACAATACCCACTGGTACTCCATGCAATCTCACAATCTCCTGCATGTACCACTCTATTAAAGACTCCATCACTGACCAACTCGAAATGGTATAAAATGAGCTTCCTTGGTCAGTCGATCGACAATCACCCATACTGCGTTATTGCCCTTTGGACTCCGTGGTAATGCTGTCATGAAATCCATGATTATATGTTCCTATTTCTATTGGGGAATCGGAAGTGGTTGCAACAAACCGGCTACCTTTTGATATTTAGTCTTGATTTGCTGACACACCAAGTACCTTGACACATAACGAGCGATCTCTCTTTTGCAATCTACCTGTCCATAAAATGAGCTACCTTTTGCGATCTCTCTTTTGCTGACACGCCAAAAGTGTCGTCGCAAATCTCTATACATCTTCGTGCCTTCCGGATGTATCAAATATATGGAACTATGAGCCTCTTTCATGCCTTCTTCACGAACTTCTACTTTAGGCACACATAAACGACTTCCATATCTTAAAGAACCATCTTCAAGAATCAATAAATCCGTTCGAAGTCTTGCCTCTACCCGTCCATGAAATTTTTACAATCTAGGATCGTGTAATTGCGCTGTCTTAATACTATCAATCAATGATGACTGTACTCGCAACTGTATCAACTGTCCCGAAGAATCTGGTAGTACGAGCTCCAACTCGAATCTCTGAAAATCCTCTATAATCTCCTTTTATGAAGTCAACATCCGTATTGCTGGCAACAGACTTAAAATATCCGGTACTACATTAATTTTCCTCGGATGGTACTTTAGATCAAGATCATAGTCGGCCATCAGCTCTAACCCCTACGCTGCCTCATGCTGAACTCTTTCTGTGTGAACATATACTTTAGGCTCTTATGATCGGTAAATACCTCGACCTTCTCGTCTAATAAGTAGTGTCTCCAAGTTTTTAGCGCAAAGATAACTGCTGCTAGTTCCAAGTCGTGAGTTGGGTAGTTCTTCCCATGAGTCTTCAACTGTCTCGACGCATAAGCTTCAATCTTTCCATACTGCATTAAAATACATCCCAAGCCTTTCACAGATGCATCGCTGTGAAAACTAATCCTCCGGAACCATCTGGCACTGTTAAAATAGGTGCGGTTGTCAACCCTTGCTTCAGCGCCTCAGAAGATAATGCACACTTGTCGGACCAAACAAACGGTACCTCATTTCGTGTTAGCTTGGCTAAGGATTCTGCTATCCAAGTGCGGTTCTCCACAAACCTTCTATAGTATCTAACAAGTCCAACAAAACTTCTGATCTCCCCCATATACTTTAGAGTCGGCCTATCATGAACAGCTGCAATGTTTTCAGGGTCAACTGCAATTTCATCTTTAATACAACATGACCCAAGAACTTCACTTCAACGAGCCAAAACCTGCACTTGCTCATCTTAGAATACAACTCTGCTTGTATCAACGTCAGCAGTGTGATTCTTAAGTGTTCTTCATACTCTTCTTTGCTCCTCTAGTAGACCAGAATATCATCAATGAATACCACCAAGAACTGATCTAAAAATGGTGAAAAGATCCAGTTCATCAAGTCCATAAATATCGCCGGTGCGTTAGTAACTCCAAATGGCATAACTAGATACTCATAATGCCTATATTGAGTTTGGAATGCCATCTTGCAAATTCCTTCTGTTTTCAACCAAACCTGGTGATAACCAGACCGCACATTCAACTTCGAGAATACTCTCGCGCCACTGAGTTGATAAAATAATTCGCCCATGCGAGGAATTGAGTACTTATTCTTGATGGTCACCCGATTTAACTCTCGATCGTCGATGTACATTCTCCACGTGCCTTTTTTCTTCTTGACCAAAAGAACTGGAGCTCCCAACAGTGAATCGCTGCTGTGAATCTAACCCTTCTCTAATAATTCAGAAACTTTTCTCTTTACCTCTTCCAATTCTACCGGTGCCATCGGATAATAAGCCTTTGAAATTTGCACTGCTTTAGGAATAAGATCAATCGCGAACTTCACATCGCGTTTTGGCGATAAACCCGAGATATCCTCGAACACATCCATAAAATCCAAAACTGCTACCAGCGCTTCATCTGCAACTTGTTTATGAACTTCACCTTTCAGTACACACAAACAGTTTCCCTCATCATGAATTTACAAGTCTGTTCTAAGACTTGTGGGTTATCAACCAACCACATTTCCGCTGCCTGCTCTGATAAATTTAGATGGGTCTGTCAGAACTTCTTCAATCAAATATCTTACGTCTGATCGGCCTTGAAGTGGTCAGTACCAGCTCCCGCTGGGGTCAATCTTGAACTACTGCAATTATCATATGCTCTATGTGTTTCTTGTTGTTCTTCGAAATGCAGACGGATAGGTCACTACGGGACAAGGGGAAAAATATGACGCAGTTGATGGATTCAAGTTCGCGCTAAGATATAAATTCATAAGCAACGAAACCTCTAGAAAAACAAAGTAGTATAACGAACGTAAGTCAAGAAAAATGAATCGAAATAGGATTCCAGATTATCTAAATAGAGTACCGTATTGTAACTATACCGTGGTACATAGTTACAATCAAATAACTCTATCCAAGTCGCTCAAATCCTTCTATCAGAATCGAGAGAACAGGAAGGGAGAAACACTAAGGAATCAAAAGGATTCCAAGCTGAGATGCAATGTCATTTCCATATCGTCAAAATAAAAGAGTTTAAAGGAAAGATAAAATTCAAGAATTTGAATGACAAGTCAATAATATAGCAGAACATGTTCCTAAAATTCCGGGTCTTAAGGAAATGTATTGGGTACTATACCCAATTATAAATTGAACTAAGCCCAGATAACCTAAAACCTATGCTCTGATACCAACAAAACCTTGTCATGCCCCGCTTTCTAAAATACGTAAATTCGGAAACGTAACAAAGAAAACCATGCTACGTACGGTAAGGAAAAATCCTCCCATAATCACATTACGGCTGTCAATCAGTAATCAAGAACAATAATGTAACTATCTATCTCTAAACATATCCAATAGCCACAAACGATAACAGGAAATAGTAGCAGAAGTAATAAAGATCTAAGAAAATAAGAAAATACCTAAATCATAAATAAGAACTTATCAGTGAAATGATCCGCACTGATCGGCGATCCTGTTGAAGCATTCATGATTCTCATATGCTAAAGTCAAGTATCTGGGCCATGCAAAACCCAGACGTCAATGCGCCATAAATATCATAGTATAACAATAAATTGAACAGTGTGCTATATACGATGTACGTGCAAAATAAGGCATGTGTATAAACAATCACAGATGTTATACAACAGGCTATAAGTATATCACATGTATCCTAAAGTCTGTGGTTCTAGGTTAACTATCCTATAGGTATTTGAAACTAATGAATATATTCCTCCATATAACTTAAAAGTATATATCTCGTTACCTTTCAGGACCACGGATCAAGATGTATGAATTAAGAATGATTCTGTTCTGTTACCTTCCGGAACCACGGATTAAGTAATATCCTTTTAAGTTACACTTTTGATTTCCCCATTTCCTTAGTTTTGTTTTCCAAGTCAGGTATGAATATAATATCTACCTAATGCCAACACAGGAGCGGGCAGGTACAGATTATGTCTATCGAGACAATATGTCACGTCCATAAGGACAATAAGTCAAGATTGTTGGCATCGGTAAGTATCACGGCAAGTGGGTTCTAGCATGATAACTGTACGATAATGAGATAGTAATAACAGTAACAATAACGATATAACAAGTTCAACATGTGCTCATGAAACAATCAATATACTAGCATGATTAGAATTATCGTAAGTACAGATGAATAAGCAGTGTGGTAGTATTATCGGAGATAGTGTAAAACATATCAATAAAATAATAATAATAATAATAAACATAATAATTTCAGTTTGCGATAGTTCGAGGAAAAATGGGTTATATCTATATAATACTTAACATTAAAGAAATCATAAACCAAGTTAAAGATTCCATATGTAAATAGCCTAAAATTCCTACAATTTACGTTAAAGAATTCATATGAAGCTAACTACATACTTAACCATCAATATATGTGAATTGTAATTTTATTATTTAAACTACCTTAACATGATTGCTACTATTCCCTGAACTATATATATTCATAATAATTAATTTGTTATTTACAGTAACCGTACTGTATAATATGTTTGAGATTTCATATATGTATTATATAAGTACTAATGTGTACATAATACAAGAGATACAGTAAATATATAAAAATATTACGACAATGTAATCGTCGTTGTAGCTAGCATGTAAAAGAAAGTATCGAATACTTGCATCGGAGACGAACACGGTCACGAAAACGATGAAGATACGAATGCAACCCGAATACGCGAAACAACGCAGATTTAGGCTTGAGCTCGGCTAGGGTTTTTGAATTGGGTTGTTGCTCTGTTGATTGGTCAATGATGGAGAAGATGAAGAAGACGATGATGATGAAGGTGAACGCGATGGCATGGGGATAACGATGAGTGCTGGGTTCTCGGTAGAAGATGTGGATGTTTGGTGAGGGGTACTACTCGGTGTAAGTAGGTGCTCGGGGTCCGAGGTGTAAAGAAGAAGATGAGTCGGCGAGAGATGGGTTCACCGGAGAACACGAGCGTGAGGAAGAATAGAAGAAGTGGTCGGTGCTATAATCTCGACCTCAACTTGGCGGGTCGAAGGTTGCAGATGGGGTGGCCACGAGGATGGTGATGGTCGAGGGTGAGGGCGGACACCGGTGGTGAAGGCGAGGTCAAGAGTGCTTGGGTTGGCAGAGATGGTGAGATCAGAGAAGAAGGTGTTGGTGAGGGCTGAAGATGACCGGAATTGGGAGGCTAGGGGTTGTGTTAGGCCTTGAGGTCGGAGATGGAGAGAGAGGAAAATGATGGTGATGATGGAGACGATGGTGATGAGACGGTGGCGGTGGAGACAAGGCAGTGATGGGTTTTGGTCGAGTAGGGATGTGATGGTCTTGGCGATGGTGGTGGTCGATAGTGGCGAAGGTGAGGAGTCACGACGAGGGTGAGGTCTCGAGAGTTGATGGTGGCTCTTAGTGGTGCGGTGTTGGAGATGGGAGCGGCGGCTGTGAGGGAAAGAGAGAAAGAGAGATGATGGAAGAAAGAGAGAGATGATTTTGAGGTAGAGAAAGAGAGAGTTGATTTTGATATTTTTATAAATAAAAATATATGTATAATATATTATGGGTATAAATGTGTGTGTGTATATATAACTAATAACTAAACAATATTTTATAAAGATATTAAAACCCCCAATCCGTCTCTACTAAAAATCAAATACTAGAAATCATCTATACATACATAGCCAACCTAAACCATAAGTCTAATGGTTAAAAGATATATTTTAATTTAATATATTATACATGGTATCTCCGGATATTTAAGATTTACTTGCAATAGATAATTGTCAATATAATATCATGAAATATTTAAATAAGATAAAACACACTGACAATTAATATGTGAAAATATCCATAATGTATAGCTACCAAAAAATATATACATATTCTTTAAATATTATATATATATATATATATATATTAATTTATTTAAGATTCTTATAGATTTAGTTTACGGGGAAATATTAATAAAAGATAACCGAGCACCATAACGGGTTTCATGCAAGAGGGTCGGGTTGGATAACCACATCTACTATTCAAACCAATCATGACCCAAACAATAATAGTTAGACGAAATTCAAGATACTAATTAATACTATTAAATAGCGTACGATCGTACTAGGGTGTTACATATATTCTCATGTATACATAAATCATATATCCAGTATAGGAGAAGGCTGGGAGAAAGCCGAGCCTTGCTGAGACTTGGGAGATATTGCGCACTAGAGAAGGCATGCCAGAAGAAAAAATGGAGATAGCTATTCAGCATATGGTGAGATTGCATTTATAAATTTTTTCAAGTAATTACATTTAATTGTTAACTTCGCAAAGAGAAATAATTACTATTTCATTTGTCGAAGGAGGATTTTGACACGGTGGAGAAGAGTTATCGGGAATCAAATTCCGATTTTCCAGCCGACGATCCTCTTCTTAGGAAGGTCGAGGTATCTATATTAAATCAGTTTTTCCCTCAGTCAAGGGAACACGGCCGTTATCCTGTTTTAGGTGGTCCTGTTGGTCTTGTGCGGACGATTTCCGTCAGAGAAACTTCAAATACGTCGACCACTCGCTCCCACCAACAAGAGGCTGATGCACAACGGATCAACGAGCTATAGGGGGAGGTCAGGAGAATGCGTGAAGAAGCAGAGAAGAAGGCGGAAGAAGAAGCGGCATGGAGAGCTAGTATGGAGGCGTGGAGGGATCAATACTCGCAACAACATGGTCCGCCCTCGCGACCGTAGTAAGCACAGGGTCTATGGCCGTCACAGTCGCCATATTGCCTTCCTTCTCGCGACCGTAGTAAGCACAGGGTCTATGGCCATCATAGTCGCCATATTGCTTTCCTTCGACGCAGCGTACATATCACCATCCTCCTCTGGCAGAGGGACCGTTGTCGTCGTACTACCCCCCGTCTCCGCAACATAGACCCTCCTCCTACCCTCAGCCTCTACCTCCGTAACAAGAACCCTATTACCCCCAGGCTCCGTCTCAAGGAGGGTTCTCATCCCTATTTTTTGTAAGAAGACATCGACGAATCGGACCGATACTGGTCAAGGCGAGGTTCCGGTGGTGATGGCAGCGATTGGAGTTAGTGAGGTACACATATGCATGTGTTAATTAGTGTAGCTGGTGTGCAGTTTAATTTCGAGAATTATGATTTCAGTTCATATTTATTTATTTATTTGGATTTGCAGGATTCGCATGGTTGAGTGAGCCAGGATTGCACCCATGCGCAATTTAAAAGAATTTTAGGTGTTGTTGGACATATAAAGTACGTAAATTATTATTTATATTCAAAATAATATTGTCTATGTATTGATTTAGAGAGAGTTTCGTATTATTCGATGTGTCGTATTGTTTATTATGATTTTAGTTCTATGTTCGAGTCGTTGAAACTGTTGGATATGCATTGGTTTGTGATCGAAATGCTATTGGTTTTTGATATATCGTATTCATATATTTGTTTGGGAGGCGTACTTAGCCCCGTCGCTCGAGAGGTGAGCCTCCCGGCGCATGCCCTCGATTTTCTTCTCGAGAGCGTCGAGCTGGCCGTAGTATCCTGAGGAATCGGCGCCTTGGGATCCTTGGCCTCTGCTGCGGGTGACCTGCGTTTGGGAGCGGCCCCGGTTCCTCTCGATGAGGTGCTTCAGATCCCGGGGCGAGGTGGCTCTCGAGCCGCCGAGGTGAACCCCTTCTGTGTGGGCCCGCCGAGTGTGGTGGTGTCGACCATGCCTGTGGATAGGCGAGGTGAATGCTAACCTCCCCCGGGCAGAACGGTCTGACCAGAAGAAGAGGGCTCGGGAGGAGAGGCCGGAGCGTCAGCAGCCCTACCACTCGAAGTTCCAGGAGTATACCCCCCTCAACGTCTCCCTCTCAGTATTGCTGGAGGAGGCCCAGAACGAGGGGTTCTTCAAGTTCCCTCTGATCACGCGTCAGGCCGCAAAGCGAACCCGGGGCCCCTACTGCTCTTTCCACCGGGTCCTGGGCCACGCCACGGAGGATTGCAAGCAACTGAAGGACTACATCGAAGAGCTCATCCGGTCTGGGCACCTCGCCGACTACTTGAGGGACAAACGGCAGGCCGACCACGAGCAGGAGCAGCATCGCCCTCCCGCCGACCTGACCATCGGTCAGATCATGCTCGTTTCAGCGGACGGCCAACCCGGAGCTCAGGGAGCCCCGTACCCTATGCCAGGCGTGGGGGCCAACAGTCCTTCAGGGAGCTCGGCCCAAGCCAATAAAGTCATCTACTAGCCTGTACTTTTCTTTTAAAGCAATGTAAACTCTTCCTAGGATCTATTGTTAATTTAATAAAGATCAACGGAACATTGCGAAAAGGAAAGAAAAGCTTTGTTTATTCAAAAGGTATTATGGGCTCCTCAACCGTACACGCAGAAAGAAAAGGAAATTACAACAGTGGGGGAAGGGAGTGCAGCGAGCACTGCTCGTGGTACTCGGTAAAGATCTCCGCCAGCCGGGGCCTTGCAAGGTCCAAACTTTGTCCCCGGTTCCACCCGCGCGCATCGATCCCAAGCCTCAGCTCGTACCATTCACGGACGAGCGCCTCTGAGCGGGCCAGCCGGTTCGCGGAGATCGGGCCAAAGCGTCTCAAAGACCGCAGCTTGCCCACAGCCTCGTCATATAGCTGCTCGGATAGGGGGTTGTAAAGCCCCGGCGACGCCCTCCAGATGGAGTACATCAGCAGCTGCAACATGGAGGAGAATCGGGGGAGCAGCCGACCGAAATGGTCCTCAATGCTCCCATAGACCAGCTGCATCGTGTCCTCGGTGCAGTTCTGGTCGTAAAGATACACGTCTTCGAAGTGAATGATGTCGGGGATGGTAAACGGGAAATCTTCCATTTTCGATGACCTGTTTATGAAGGATGAAAGGACCAGTACTTCTTCAGCCTTAAATAGCCCATTGCGCAGCTCAACAGCAGCCCGCTTTCACCCAAGCGGTCGCTGCCACATGGCGGTCATCAAGCCTTCTCTGATGGAATCGAAGCGACGCGCCCCCAGCGCTTCGCCTCCCCCCGCATTCAATGCGCTTGCTACGTGCGCCATCGCCTCGACCGTTCCCATTCCCCACGCCTATAGCTGGGTAGTCGGGCTACACCTCGTCAAGATTCAATCCAGCAGCTACCCTGCTCGGTGACCCCTGGCGGGTAGCTTCCCTACTGTAACACCAGGGATCAGAAAGCCCTCCCAGAGGTAGTCGAGCCCTAGGACCCCTCGCTCGGCTATCCCCAGCGGGAAGCTTTCCTGCCACAACGCCGGGGATCAAAAAGCCCTCCCAGAGGCAGTCGAGCCCGAGAATCCCTCGCTCGGCTATCCCCAGCGGGCAGCTTCCCTGCCACAACGTCGGGGATCAAAAAGCCCTCCCAGAGCCAGTCGAGCCCGAGGATCTCTCGCTCGGCTATCCTTAAGGATAAAAGCCCTCGCCAAGAGGCACCGGACAGCAACCCTGACCGGCCAAGGGTCCTTGGTAGGCTTCTACAGCCTCTCCCGCGCTAAGGACTAAAGTCCTCCCAGAGGAAGCCGAGTCCTTGCTCGGCTATCCCCGACCGGTAGCTTCCTACCACAACCGACAGGGATCAAAGTCCTCGCCAAGAGGCACTGGGCGATAACCCTGCTCGGTCCTCGTCCAGAAGGATCAAAGCCCTCGCAAGAGGCAACCGAGCAGCTACCCTGCTCGGTCATCTTCGGCTGGTAGCTCCCTACCCATGACGCCAGGGATCGAAGCCCTCGCAAGAGGCATCCGAGCGGCTACCCCGCTCGGTTGTCCCAGGCTGGTAGTTGCCTACTCGTGACGCCAGAGATCAAAGCCCTCGCTAAGAGGCAACCGAGCAGCTACCCTGCTTGGTCAACTCCGTCTGGTAGTCTCCTACCCCTGACGCCAGAGGACAAAGCCCTCACCACGAGGCGGCCGCGCAGCTGCCCTGTCCGGCCATCCTTAGTGGGCTTCTTACAGCACCCCCAACGCTAAGGATCGAAGCACAAGGGGTGACCGAACAGCTACCCTACTCGGCCATCCCTGACGGGTAGTTCCCCTACCACAACGCCAGGGATCAGAAAGCCCTTGCAAGAGGCAACTGAGCAGCTACCCTGCCCAGTCACCCCCGGATGGTGCTCAACGCTCGAAATCAAAGATGCCCTGTGGCCCGCGGGGATCCGAGACCCCAATGAGGGGCGTTAGGTCTATCCAAGTCTAAACGATCTCCCCTCGACTCCGGGGCCCATGGGGATACCTCCTCGGCAGTGCTTGTCATACTCGTCGGCTAGTGATTGAAGTCAACTCGACGGACGATCGCCAGACAGATGGCCAACCTGACATGAAAGCACAACGGTACAAGAAAAGATATCTTACGGGCATTCTTCACACACAGAAGATGAAATGCAAACCGATGAAAACAAGGATATTCTTTTATTTCCAAAAAACAAAGACTTTACAGAGGGTATTTTTCGGGGCTCCCCAGCCTTACAAAATTCAAAAAACAAAATAAAAGGAGGAAAACGGGGGCTCTACACCTCGGGGCCAGGTACGACCTCGAGGTCCTCGACCTCCACCACATAGCACGCGGGGTCCTCGGCGACCTCCTAGCCAAGAACCTCTTCCCCCTGCTCGTCGGCGCCCACGAGGGGGAACTCGGCCCGGAGATCTGCGTCGGCGAACACCGGCATCCGGGCCTTAACGGCATCGAGGGCGTCGTGCCGAATGCGGGTCGTAGCCACGGCCAAGTTGTCGTAGAAGTCCTTCGACTTCTTATATCCCTCCACCGCCCTTGATTCAGCCGACTTGGCCACTTCGGCCGCCGCCCCCAGCTCCTTCCGGAAGGCCTTCACCGTCCTCTTCAGGTTGCCGGCGAGCACCTGGGCGTGCTCGAGCTTGACCTCGGCAATCACCGCAGCTTCACGGTGCCGGTCCACCTCCCATTTCCCGGCCTCCACCTCGCCTTCCAAGGCGGCGACCCTCGCCGATATCGCCTCCAGCTCCCGCCTGGAGCTCTCTTACAGCGAGGCGAGTTGACCCGCAACCTCCAGCGCCGGGGCTACCACCTCGGCTTCTATGCGCAGGGCGAGGGCCATGTGCTGGAGAACTTGGGAGACACGGAAAAGATCATAAAGATAAAGGGGGCACTGGATATCATAATGAACCAAAAAACTTACCTGCACGGACTTTTGGGCGATGGACGCCAGCTGAGCCCTGAAGGTCCCCCCGGAAACTCTACCCCCTGCCGAGGTCTCTATTTCATGCAGGAGGCTATCCGCAACGGACAGCCTCGATGGCACCGCGAACCGGAGGCCCCCTTCCTCCACCTTGGTCGGTGAGGACCAACCCCCGGATGGCCTCCGGGAGCTCCTCTTGAGCGGCTCCGAGGGAGAGCCGATCTCCTCTTCCAAGGCCAGGTCCTCCTGGATCAGGGCCCGCTTTCTGCCCGATACTCTGCTGGGTCCCGGGGCGGGATCCGCCCCCGGGCGCTCGCGGGACACCGCCACCGGAGCGGTAGGAGCCGGGGCGGGCTTCGCACGAGAAGAACTGGCGCCCCCGGCCTTCGCAGGCTGCCTCGGCTGGCACATGGAGGCTCCGAGGGAGACGAAGTCCATGGATCCTGCATGAAACAAATACCAAACAAATCAGCGACACGGGTAAAAAACAAACCCAAAAAGAAAGCCTAATTTACCGACGAACTTGACGGGGCTAAGCCTGGCCTAGCTCAAGACCCTCTCGGACAGCATCACGTCAGGTCGGGGGATGGGCTCCTATGACGCCACTCTCACCACGGCGCCCCGGCAGACATTTCTCCCTCGACCACTTGGTAGGCATGGGCCAGTCCTCGCCCTCGGGAGGGGAAACGAAGAAAAATTTCTTTTTCCAATCATGAATGGAGGAGGGCAAGGCCACGACCCCGGTCCCGGCAGCGCACCCCGGCCGCTTCCTGAAAGTGAGATAAACCCATCTCGGGTCGCCCGCTCGACCACCAGGGTGACTCTTGAAGGCGAGAGAAGAATCGAGAAGGGAAAGGCTGAAGGGAACCGCCTGTAACTTCAGGCGGATCAAGAACCCGAGGAGGATCCTTCACGAGTTCGGCACTAGCTGGCCGGGGGCCAAACTGAAGAAATTCAGCACAGCGACGACCTCGGGAGAGAAGGGCAGACGCATTCCGCCCCAAAAAGCTTCCAAATACAGGGCGATTTCCCTACCCCGTACTTGATCTGCCCTCTCTCCCTCCTTGGCCAAGCGGAGCGTGTAGCGCGAGGGGATGTGGAAGTGAGTACGAGCATTGGCGAGCTCGTCCTCATGCCTCACCCAGCAAGAGGAGCCAGGGGCCACACCTGCTGCCTCCCCCTGGAGGTGGCCCCCGCCTCACGATCCCGGGGAGAGGATCCAACCCCTGCTCCCCGAGGAGACTCAGAAACAGCTAAAGGGACCCTAGAACCTACTCCTACAACGTCTACTGATTCTACAGAAAAAGACATCTAACCTTGGAGAAGAGAATCTTCAGGGGTTGAAAGCGGGAGAAGGGAGACGAGCGCCGGGCAACCACGACTTAAGAGGGGAAAATATGAAGGAGTAAGGGCCCTAGGGCGGACCCTACCCCTGTTTATTGTTACATACGGCCCCATCCAACGGCGCCCGTCATCTCTCGCCGAAACGACTCCTCTCGCCCAGCGGCCCCGATCACTCTACGTGTCGATCCTGCGCTGAACC
Source organism: Agapanthus africanus (assembly GCA_030015575.1). Taxonomy (NCBI): domain Eukaryota; kingdom Viridiplantae; phylum Streptophyta; class Magnoliopsida; order Asparagales; family Amaryllidaceae; genus Agapanthus; species Agapanthus africanus. The sequence goes on along the minus strand of CM057338.1, from coordinate 113,487,266 downwards.
GTGTCCCATCAGACGCCGCAGGCCTGCATACGTCGCGTCAGCCAGTCGACGCTTGACACGTGGACCGTCGTTTCAGTTGCAGAGTGCACGAACCGGCGCACCTTCTTTAAATGCAGAGATCTCGCCTTGATTCACTAGCAGAAAAGACAACCGACGACCCGAGAACTCGTCTCGACAAAACCCTAGAAAGGAGCTCACCTCGGGAGGCCCGGCAATCCACTCCTGACCCGACCCGCTAGCTGGTCGGGACAAGAGTGGGGGGCTAATGATGATGCTCAATATTGGCGATCTCCAAGATCAGGACACGTGGCAGGTGACGTGTCCCAGAACTCAGAAGAAAGGGCCCATAGGGGCCGACCAGGCCACCCTGTACCCGACCTACAAATACAAGCTGGCCCTCCTCAGGCCCCCCTGCGAATTGGCCTCCTCGGCCCCGTAGCTCGCGCCGAGCTGCCACAACACCTGGACTCCTCGGCCTCCTCCCGAGCTCCAGGCCGAGGCCGTCTTCCTTGGCCCTCCGACCAAGGCCACCGCTCATAGGCGTAACCGCCGCTCCGCGAATCTCGCCATGCGCAGATTCTACGCCGGCAACATCCCACGTTCCACACCATTACGATCCCCATTAATGGGCGATCCGTTCTCTACGCGGGCGTGACGTCGGCGGCGTAACCGCCGGCGAGATTCTCGCGCCTGCTGCTGCATGCCACCACCGCTATATAAACCCCCATCGTAGAGAGGTCAAGTAAGCCATTCTTTACTCTTCTAAGCCGTTACTCTGCTCGGATCTCGTCACTAACTTGATCGTCGGAGGGTTCTTGGTGGTACCAAACCACCCCGGAACTTCTTTGCAGGTACTCGGCACCAAACTCCTCATACCATCTCTTCCACCAAAACCCATTGAGATCCACACACAACAGAAGATAACCATCTAAGTCCACCGGGAGATCAACGGAAGACAACATCTGACGGAGACCCGAAAAGGACCTCCATCACCAACAATTTTTTGCTTAAACACTCTCCATCCTCATACATTAGGTCTAGTCAGTCAATATTTTGGTGACATATTTTTTAAGAACAAAAACACTCTTATGAAATGATGATTTAATGTTTCTCTATTCCATCCCTCTCCCATCTTCATTCCCGCTATCATCAACTTTGCTGCCTCCATCATACTTGTCCTCTCCTGCTTCTTTTCCTCTTTTTCTGTCATTGTCTTCCATCCATTTTCCCGCGATCGCTTTCACCTCATCTCCCCCGCCTCCATCTTCATTCCCCCACCTCCATCTTCACCTTGTCCGTCTCTCCTTGACCACCACATCCTCTTTCTCACCCACCTCTGCGGCCTACGTACCTCACCTTTCCAAACGTCTCCTTAACACTGTCATTTCCATCAAAGTCGACTTATGACGTTCTTCTACCCCTTTTATCTCTTCCACCTCATGAAAAGATATTTGAGCGGCAAGGAGTAAAAGGGTAAAAACAAAACATTCCCTTAACACCGTTGTGGGTATTTTGTTATGACATGATTATTTTAAAGTGCTTAAATGTAATAAAAATTGCTTGAGATGTTTTAGTGAAAAAACTAGGATAGTTGAAGGTATTTTAGTGTAATTTACATAAGGAAATATTTTCTCTAATATTTGGGCAGCGACCTTAAGCTAGACTCAAGGATCAACCAACCAAAACAAAAGAAAGAGCCAACAACTCCCCATGTGCATTGGGCCTCCATTTGTATCAACTATCCTTTCCATCCGCCGAAAAGTGGCACATGAAACCCCACAAAGTTTATTTTTGTCAACAATCAAGCTTAAATGGATTTCTAATCTAGACAATATTAAAGATTGTTTTTGTATTCTGTGGTCAAGTTTCTCTGCCAGCAGACCACAGACCAGAAGTTATAATGAGAGCTGAGAATAATTATTTTATAGGCTTATTTCATGAAAACCACCATGTATTTTATCCGATTTGTCCGAAACCACAATCACATTTAAACCCATTACCAAAACCCTTCGAAGTTTTGATCCGTTAAATAACAAACCCACCATTAGTTTTTTAACATTTTCATTCAATTTAAACCATCATGTGACTAAATTTTTATATTTTTGTTCTGAAATTACCCTTCCTCTCATTATATCTCGGCTTATATCACAGAAACCACCTTGGAATTTATCTGATTTGCTCTAACCACCCTCTTGTTTAATTCCATCACTGAAACCCTCATAATTTTGAGTTCATTGCACAAAAACCTCTTACAGTTAGATAACTTGCCTTGTATATAGTATTATATGCATGTCCTCACAAGATTAAGTGGTATATTAAATAAAGAAAATGGAAGAATGTCATTGAAATTAAAATGTCTCAGATGATATGCATGCGTTCGTTTATCGAATTTTTTAGTTATTGGAAATGAAAAAAGGTTTATCTCTTTGTGTTGCATCTCAAATTCAACATATTTTCCTAAAAAAGAATGATATAATTTATTTTTCCATTAATATATAATATATCCACAAATGAAGTTGATTGATAATTTCTTTCTTCAATATCAAATTTCGAAATGGCACAAACATAATCATGCAACAACTAAATTGATAAAACCAGAAAATTGTACTAATACGAGTAATGAACTCATTGATTCTTAAAATTAACATAATCACCGTAAAGTTGTAAATACATAGAAATATCAGTCTTCAACATCAAAACGTGCAAGTTTCAAACATTTTCAAACACAAAATTTGCTTACATTGAGTTTTGCTTATTACTTAAAAACAATAAATTTACATCAAATATTCTCATCAAATGCACTCACGTCTCAAACTAACAATGATTTCCCTCCACAGAACTTGTATGTAGCACCTCTCTTCCTCGTAGGAGTTAATTTCTTCTGCAAAATAAAAATTGAATTTGAAGTTACAACACACGATAAAACCATTATAAGAAAAATTGGTCTATTCTATCGGCTAATAACCGACGTAATAAACCTATAAACCGACGGAATAAAAGACAAATAAGTCAAATAGGGCACTCAGTAGGTTTAATAATTTATTGGGTTATTCCGTCGGCTTTTACCCGACGGAATAACCCAATAAATAAAAGAGGGCTCGGACCGAGACTTTCTTATCATTTTCCCCCCGATTAAAAATAAAACCCAAATGCCTCTCCTCCGCTCGTCGTCGTCGTCCTCCTCTCTTGGCCACTGGTGACCGGAGCTCCTCTAAGGCTGCCGACGATAAGCCCCTCCCTCTCTCTCTTTCTCTTTGCCGCTGTCTCTCTCTCACTCACATACTCTCCCCCTTCTCTCAGGCACCACGGCCTCCGCTGCGTCGCCCCTCTCGAAACCCCTCGCCGCCTTGACTCCCTATTCAAGCCCGACCCTTTTGATTGAAGCCTTAGCCCTCGAGATCGAGCTCGAGCTCGTCGAAGTTCGCCACCGCCGTCGATCGAAGCCCTATCCCCGATCGAGCTCTGCTCCATGGTCCTCTTTGAGAAGAGGTGAGCAAAATTGGTTTAATTTTAATATTTTTGTTTAATTTAAATTTTTTTGCTTCCGGCCAAAAATTGTGATGTTGATATTTATGTTGCAGAAGTTGATGTTATTGCTGTTGTCGTTGTTATGATGTTGCTGTTGTTGATGAGTTAGGAAGGGTTTGGGTTGGGGGTCAGGGTTAGGGTTAAGTGTTAGAGTTAGGGGCCAGGTAATTTAGCTAATTTTTCTAGGTAGTTTATTAAAAAGCAACAATACTTAAGGGTATTTTAGTGAAATTGCAACAATAGTTAAGGGTATTTTAGTGAAATATATAGTAATTTAGTTAATTTAAGAAGATAAATTGTTTCTTTAAATTTTTTAAGGTAGTTTAGTGAAAAACCAACAATTGAGCGTCTTACTGGTTATGTCTTTGATGGATATAGATTTTATATACAAGATAAAGATGCACGTAGAAAGTTCCAAAACCGCGTTGTTTTTTTGACATCAACCACAAGAGGTTATGCATCATCTAGAAATATCAATCCAACCACGGGACTACTTGACTACTACCGTGTCCTGCAAGATATAGTGCATGTTCGTTATCATGCACACAGAGTTGTCCTATTCAATTGCCTGTGGTATGATATTAAGACAGAAGGACATGGATACAAAGTAGAAAACGGGCCACTCCTACTAAATTTTTCAAAACTCGCGTTCACGAATGAACCTTACATATTAGCGAGTCTAACACGTCAGTTTTTTTATGTCGAGGACCCTAAGGATGCTGTTTGGCATGTCGCTTTCAGCACAAATCCGCAAGATTATTTTAACATGGGAAATTCTGATGATGAAAATCTTGAAATTAGCTGTTCAAGCACGCCAGTCACACCATTACAAGACATGATCCTGGATATCGACGACGTTATCCTTTTAAGGACTGACATCGATTTGGAAATTATTGTTGAAGACGGATCATCAAGATCAACTGCCCATAGATGAAAACGAACAATGCATGTACCTGACCAATTCATCGACGACTCCGAACAAAATTCAGTGAGTGAGAGTAGCGCTACCGAAGATGATGATTAACATTAAATTTTAACTTTCTGTTATACTCAAAATCCTGTATGCAATTTAAAACTTTAGTTTATCACATTTTTCTTTTATCTACAGCTATATAATTTATTTAACTGTTTCATTTCATCCACAGCTATATAATTTTGTTTACATGTTTCTTGAAATTGTTAGTGTATATGTTTGTTGCATTAGTTATTTTTTCAGGATATGGCTTCTAGTTCTCGTGGGGCTCATGGATGTGGATGGACTGAGGGAAACGTGGGATCCAGTTCCTCCAGTTCCGTAGGCTGTGGTCGTGGCCGTGATTGGGGTCCTGGGAGAAGGGGCCCCACACAGGTGAATGATGTATGGGTTCGTCCTCGAGATGGCCCGAATATCGATGTGCACATTTCGGTGACTACGGATTTCTTTGATCCCGGGGCAAAAGAGCTAAAGAAATTTTATGCATCGATCTGCAATAACAGGAAGCGCATGCCGCATTTGGTGAAAGAGGGAGCCAGTTACGTGCCAGTGGACTGGCCATCGAGGGCTTTAGAGGCCAAGAAGTTAGTGTCCTTAGATGAGATCTTAGTAAAATTATTTAATTAAGCATTCGTATATTCATTACTTTCGCATATATATGTTTGACCCCAATACATTTTCGGTGTTTCTTTATAGGCGCACTTCTCCATAGTCTGGTGGATTGACAGCTTTCTCGTTCTTATACACGTCGTTTCGAGGCCGACTATTCATATACATGTTGGGGAGTTGACATGATCAGAAACACTCCATCCACAGAAAATGGAAGAAGGCCGCCGCGGTGAGGCGAAATGGACGGCGGAGCTCGTGCATTGGACTGACGAATATTGGACCGCAATGATCGATCACTTCAAGTCGCCTGAGTTTTTGGTTTGTATGTTGCAGAAAACATTAATAGCGTTGGATAATAATTATTTATTAGTATGACATGTTATAACATATCTAAATGACATGCGATGAGCTAGCGGGGATCAGCAGCGTAGAGTCTCAACACTGATCGTTGGTTGGGCGGAAGGATGAACTCCTTCTAATATGGAGTTACTCTTGTAAGAACACTTTAAATATTCTAAATTTGTCAACTTTAATTTCTAAACTTAATATAAATCAATTTTTTTTCTAAATGGCAGGTAAGACAGACGGGGGTTGTTCCTTCTAAAATAATAATAATAATTAATAGAACCCATGAGACTTAAGTCCATACGCTAGAAAGATGGACGCTGCTAAAAGCATGCGCCAATAATTTCTGACGCTGCGCTAATTTTTGAGGCGCTCACTTCTTTGATAGTTTAAGCTATATTGGAAAAATATTTTTCTTATCTTTCTCAAACAGAAAGAATAAATCTGGTTAACCAGAAAATCTCTAAATAAAAAATTTAAATACATAGCTTAGGCTATTTAAGATATTCTCTATCTTTCTTAAAAACAGAAAGATAATGTTGTTAACAAGAGATAAAATCTCTTATATTTTTCTAAACAAAGAAAAATATAAACCTTATTAATAAGGATCCTCGGATCTATAATTTAACGGTGCTTAAGCATCCGGGCTAATATAAGATCTTTTCATATTTTCTTTTTAAACAAAAGAATCAATTGAATATCTTATTTAAATAAAAAAGATATTAATCATATCAATAAATAACCCTTTGATGTAAAATCCAATGGTGTTTAAGCAACCGGGCTTGATCTTAAGATCAATTAGAGAGATCTCAAAGAGAGATTATCTCTACTTTTCCAACGATATCTATACTCTATATAAAGGATCGTAGAAGTCAAAATTTGATATACGCAATCATATATAATATACCCCCATAAACTTGATCAAGAATTTAAGTTCTTTATAATCACAACTCTCGTCTTCTTCCTCACCATCATCAATCAAGGTGAGAAAAAGAGAACGATCTCCATGATATAATAGGTTTAGCCTCATCCATGAGAAGGTTAACTTTCATATTCAGAACTTATTTCTTTCTGATGATCTTAGGATCTCTAGATCAAACATCGCCTCAAGAAAACTTAAGTTTTCATCAGAGGGATTTCTTTGATCTTAAGATCTAGGGTTTGAGAGAAGAAACGAACCCCTGTATAAAAGTATAATGATAATGGACAAGGAAATTTAAATTTCCAAAGAACAAATCATATGATCTATATATAGAAAGAAAGAGAGACTCTAGATCACAAAAGTTGCGATCTTGATGTCGTTAATGGCTAAAATAGACATTAACAGAAACTTAAGCTTCATGAAACTTAAGTTTCAAAGGGACAAAGATTCATCTCTATGGAAAATCCTAAGCAGCCATGCGCCAGAGGCATATGCGCCAATAGGCACGCGCCATATAGAGATGCACCAAAATGAAGAACATGCGCCAATATAAATATCACGATCTGAAGGTACGAAACGTGACTGGTACTTAAATTACGAAACGTCTGGAGGCGTAACGCAATCTAAGTAAGCGAAAGCCCAGAAATCTAAACCGTTTAAGAAATAGAGTGAAAGAAAACTTGTTTTAAAGAAGTGATTTTCACAAACTAAAGTCGTAGTAAACATTTTAAAAGTATCAAGTTTTTCTAAAAATTTCGGCAGAGTTTCCCTTGTAAAAACTGGCCCCAAACGGATACAAAAAAAGAATAATCATAAGTAATAATAAAAAGACATCCCCAAGTAGGAGCTAGCTCTTCACCAATTGGCGGAAACACCCACGCAAGCAATATAAATATACAACGCCGAAGGCGAGAATCAAAACTCAGAAAGAAAACCAACATCCTCAAGAAAACCAGAGAAGAACCATAATAATACAAGTGCGCGACTCTAAGGTCGAAAGAATATTCAAACTGTGGTCATCTAAATCTATCAAATATACAAGTCTGGTTGATGGAGCTTACTAGATATAACTGAAATAAATAAAAGTACAATGGTGGTCACGATGCAAGTGAACCCACCTACCCAAGCAATCACCCGGAAGGAAGTGGTGTGCCAGCAAAGCCACCAAGGAACCTGTACGGCAAACCTGTAAGAAACTATGGCACAACGGGGGTGAGTTGCCAACTCGTGAGTAGAAGACATCACCGAGTAGAAATCGCATGTATGCCGATCTCCTAGGTCATACAATTAAAATACTCAATACTACAACAAGGTAACAGTATATCATAAGTATGATATCAAAGTACTCATGTCCGTGTCATGAGTAATAATATATCGATGCGTGGCATGTACGAATGCACCATCCAACGTGTGTCCAGCAACGACACGCAAATCATGATAAAACCCGAGTGCCCAGCACCGACACTCAAAACATCATGAAGTCCGTGTCCGACAACGACACAAAATCCTCAAATCATGGGCTCCGTCAGTCCGGATCAGCCCATAGGCTCCGTCAATCCGGATCAGCCCATCACATCAAATCTCTCGACTATGTCGGTATCCTCTGGATATCCGCCGCGCCCGACATCACCATTAGTTAGTCTGCCCCTGCCAGGCTCATCTCATCCCCACAAAACACTCTCGCCCTGGGGTACCGTACCGGGTCCACCATGTACTCGAAACGGTTCATCCTACTCCTCGAATCGGGTCTCGAAAACGAACAGAAATCAGGAAAACTCATGGTGGACGACACATATATCATATCACGAGAAAACTGCAACTTTCATTTTAAAATGATAATGAGTTTAATAAATCCCTGCGGTTTTCTCCAAATCCAGAAATCTCATGGAAAATCCGAAATCCCAAAATCAAGAGTCAATAAACAGTGAATACCGGTATAAAGCCCCACGATATTGCATAACAGAATGAGTGTATAAATGCATGAAGTATCTAAGTATGAAATGCAATTTCTAAACTAGCATATGAAAGCAAGCGTACTAGTACTATATTTGAACTACCAGCTAGCAAATTATACCAATGAAGTAATGTTTTCTAGAGTGTACGTGATATGGCAATTTCCGATGATGATGATGTGTGTGAGACGGCAAGCAAGTGAACGTGGAGCATACGTATCATCGGTAATGGTGCTGGTGTCCTAACAGACGGGGTTCATAATAACCAAAGAAAACACATGTATAAACATGCAATGCGATGAGAACAACATGAATATACGAAGAAAGATGTAGTAACCACCACATTGAAGAATATACATTCTATATACGAGTCATACAGTTTTTGGTGTTTGAAATCACACGAATCGTGGTTTTAGAAAAATAGGGGCTACGTGGTTTTTGAGAAAAGACGCGTCTTTTGAAAATCCGTAGTATCCCTCGGCCTGTCTTTTAAAAATACTCACGATTAGTTAGTTTTAAAAATAAGTATGACTCGAGCCACGTTTAACATCTATCTAATCAACTATATGACTAAACTAAGAGACTAGTCGAAAGGGTAAGAAAATCCACCTAAATTCCGAGTCATTATACCTAGTAGTCGGCGATCCAGCCTCATACGTGGCGTACTGTATAAATACATAGTACGAAATTCTCGAGTCAAGAGTGTGGATCAATCATCATACCTATATCTCGTACGGTAAAATCCATCGTACGGCATCCCAAAAATCGGGGTACGGGTCAACTATCATATATACATCATCATCAATACGGTATTATCATCGCTCAATATCGTGATCAGGGTTACTGTTCTAAATTCTATTACATTCTAAGATCATCAAACACATATTATCGTATATATAAATACACGTCGCCCAACGATCCAGTATAATATCATGTCATATAACATATCGCGACTCAAACACATATCACAATCTCACGGCATCATGCCCGATCATATCGACTCATCTCCCAGTATCATGTACTGCTCTCATCTCATATGTATATGTATGTCTATATATATATGAAAACCTACACACACACACACACACACACACACACACACATACACAAAGTCAAGTTTACGTGTGTGCGCATGTGTGTGACTACTTGTAACCTGTGATTCGTCTCCAAGGTAATCATGCTCTAGATAAGTCTTCCTAAATCAGCCTAATCTAACATAAGGTCTTCTAAATACCCTACTCACTAAGTATCCAAATCACATCCAAACTCATATAATAATACGGTAATAACCCTATTCTACGTTTGCGGGAGTGCTATACGCCATCTACCCGACTTCCCCCGTAAATATACATCTACTCACCTTGCTCTTCGCTTACCGAAATCGACGACGCTTGTTTTCCCTTGTCATCCTGAAGTCTACGCGAAGTACCTACATATCACAAAATACATCGTATCGCATTAAAATCCGATTCAAAAACCGACACGACACGTGAAGTGCTCATAGGTTAGAACCTATAGCTTACAAATGCAAAAACAATCATAAAACCTTCATCGTTGACGTACAAACGTCCAACGACCAAATCCACAATCAATTGCCAAAATCTATGTTTTAGAAATCGGAAAACCATTGCTAAAATCAACTCAAACGCTCCCAGATTTTGCCTCAGGTAATCTGAAACAAAACAAAAAATATAGTGGATAAGTTATGAGGAGTGTGAGCTACAGGACAAAACCCAACATCAACAGCCAAATTCTGGCCGACCAATAGTGCTGCAGTAATCGCCGTGGCCGGCCCCACTTTTGAAATTTGGTCTCGTCTTCTCGTGGTGGTCTCTTATTAGGCTAACTAGGTTAATGCATATGTTTAATTTTTTTATAAAGGTCTCGGGTTGCTCCAGATTCCCTGTAGACCTCCAGAAATATCAAAAAACCGACACGGAAAGTTTCTAAGTTCATATCTTGGGGTTTTTGTCACTGGTTTGGTCCAGAATTTTTAATACTACATGGGTTGTAGTCACCAATTACACCTCAATACACAATCACAATTCATAATACCACCATAAATCTCATCTTGGAAATTTCTAAGATCACTAAACCTTATTTAATCAACTCAAATCTACTATATGAATATAGAAAACTAAAATTGTAAATAAGGGTGTAGGGTTATACCTCATTTGGAAACTCAAGAATTTTCTTGAGTTGCTCAAATTCTTCAAAATTGCAACTTTCTTGGTCCAAGGTGTTTGTAAAGGGCTTGGGATCATTTTTAGTGATGGAAATGTAGTGTTTTGAAGTGGTTTTGAGGGTGGCCATGGGGAGGTAGAGGATGTGAGGAAGTGGAGAAGGAGAAGGAGAAGGAGAAGAAAGATGATGAATGAAGTGAAGAGAACAATGAGCCATGGTCAATGAAGACCCCTCTCCCTCTCTCTTTCATTCTCCCATGTGATGCCCATACCTTTACCATGCCTTCATGTCACCATAACTCCCATTTCCTTTTTCTCTTCTCTTTTTTTTAAAAGAACAAAAAAAAACCCAATTTGAGTAAACAGAAATGTAGCCATGGTTGACACAAGAATAACAAGTGGTTGCAACATACTTTGTTGCATGACATGCACAAAACACAATCAATGCATGATTAAGGAAGTACTAATCGAGTTTAGTAATACTAACTTATATACAATTAATTGTATACTAAATTGTAAAATTCTCAATCTTCATAAATTCTTTTAAAATCAATAATTAATATAAATTTCCAAATATTTTCCAATTTATCGGTATATAATTATACCATATCATTTAAAACTAGTCTCCATACTTTAAAATATTCATAATATCCATTATTTAATTTATTAAAATTCCCAAATATAATATTTTATTTTCCTGAAATATTACAATCTTCTCCCTTAAATAAATTCAGTCCCCGAATTTAAATTCAATCCTCCTAAATATTAAAACATTTTGGCAAAACAATCAAATCATCGGGGCTTCGAATATCAGGAATACATAATACATAACATAGCGCAAAGCATGCGCATGGAAACGAGTGTAAAACTCCAAAAATCGAACTCCGTCAAGCATCACGCAATCATTGGAGTTATGGTAAAAATACAAATATCAAAATTCAATACGAAAACCAACATAATATACTTAAAACGATAACATGAATATAGTACGTATCGTTGTAAATTCGTCAAGACATCTAAATAGGAATGCATGCAAAACCTTTCTCAAATTGTCGTGCGATGCATGTATCACGGCATAAGTAGCAGACGTCCATTATAAGGAAAGTAGCTATACATCTATATCTTTTTGTTTAACATACACGTTACGCCTTTTGAAAATAATTTAGAAGGGTTTCTTTCATAAAGTTTCGTGTCATCATGGACATGTAAGAAAATATTGAGACTATAGCTCATTTTTGGAAATCCCTTCGGCAAATATCGATGCATGTAAAAATACCCAGATACTGTCCTCAGACCAGTCCTACCCGGTTACTAACAAAATAGTAAATATCATAAAACATACCGCTCCAAAAGAAATCAATCTCGAAATAGTGTATACAATGCCAGGCACGTCTGGTGCGCACGGAAATCAAAATCAAATACAGGTGCTACGAATGTGACATAAACAAAACTGAGTGCAACGGGTGTGCACGAAAACATCTGTCAAGTGCAACGGGTATGCCTGACGACAATATCAGGTGCATTTGATATGCACGGAGAATCCCGATTTAGTGAATCTGGTGTGCACAAAATCGCATCTAGCGCGCCAAGTATGCGCAAGAATCCAAATCAAGTGCACAAGGTGCACGAAAATAAATATCGAATATCACAATCGAAATCAACGGTATACGACATACACCAATTCAAATCAAGTATACCGTGACATAAACACTCGAAAACCTGTGCACCTGTGTGCGCCCAAAACCAAGTCAAAGTGCTGAAAGCTCGCATAAACTGCCCGAATGCATAAGTCAAAATCATGTGCATACCATATGCATGAAATCAAATCAATTTAAATCAAGGTGTACGAAATCAAAAATCAAATACTTCATAATACGTAAGAATCAAATCAGGTGCAATGGGTACGCACAAAAACGATCGTCGGTACGACTGATACATAAACATACGAATCAAGTGCAACTGTGGTGCACCTACAAAATATCAATCATGAAACGAAATCCTCAAAATACCAGAATCCAAAACAACGGAAACGTGATATTTGAATCACCAAATCGTAAATCATAAATACTGTCATTGATATGCTCCTCCTTCAATATCGAAGGGTGTCAGTGCATCCAAAGCTAGCAGAGCAAGCATCTACTTGCCTCCTGTTCACGGTCTGGCGCCTTCTGCCCTTAGGTTCTCATCTCTCTCCGTGGATACCAGTTATATGCCTCTTCGGCTCTACGACCCGATTCTTGCACTTTTCAGAAGATCTCCTGACCAATTAGCATGGTCACTAATAACATGCCTCGTACATGATGGCAACTCTGGACCACTGAATGTGCGTGATACAATCGATCCTGGTTCCAAGTCTCCTCGTGCAGTATCCCAGAAGATTCTGTCGAGTTCTCTCCCAAATCTCATCCCTGCCGGACTGCCCGGAAGTCATCACTCTTTACTTATTCCATTTCTTATTCCGGAGCAGCTGCAATCTTTTCATGACTTTTATCTGGAAGATATATCCATATTCAACGCCTTTGTGTGCGTATCACATTTCTGATGTCAACGGAGTGGAACGTCACCTTGTCAAGACCTTGTACGAACCTCTTTACTCTTCTTTTCTTCAACATGGACCAATTTGGAATCATATATTCGTAGCTGTATGGACTGCGCTATAACCGGCTGCACTCATATATAAAGTCTCCTTTCCGAAGCTACGAACTCGACATCACAAATATCCTATAGTAGGCATCTTTCCAATTACCTTCTCGGGAACTCGTCCAAATTATCGGAGTGATGCGCTTACGCTCGTCCTTTCTCGACCGACTCACAACATGCCTGTGTGAGATCTTCTTCTAGCTAAAGCTAGCAAATCCAGCGATCTCGCATCGGGGTATCCAAACGAACCACATGTCCTAGTCATTCCTCTATGGGTGACTAGCGATCTTCTATCATATCTCTAAGTACAAACTCGTGCTGCAATAGCTTCAAACATCTGGGGCGACATCTTGTCAGTCGCAGCAACAGCTGGCTCATCCATCCGCACGATAGACAATGCCTCAATCATCTGAAGTAGACGGTACCCTAGTAGTCTTTACAATACGGCTGGCCTCTGGCAATAGCCCAATCATCTGGGGAAGATCTCAAATGCTCGTGTCAACGGAAAAATCGAATTAACAATATACCGACATGTTTCGTATGCTACCGAAAAACAACCTGGTCAGTCCTTGTCCCTGAAGAGATCATACTGACCGCAACTCAAGCCACAGCTCTCTCCGCTCGTGTAACCGTGGTAACTGAAACCACAATCCGACATCAATGAGGATAGATCAAAGGAACGGATAGAATACAATGCAAAAGAATGTACATCCTAAGGCTGCTTAAGCGGAGTAGCGTATTGTAAGTATGCCGCGGAATATATACAAGGTATGTAACTCTACTTAAATCACCTACTCCATCAACCAATGTCAACCTACACGACGAAAGTTCGGGTCTAATACCCCCTGGACCAAGTCTAAGTTCCATAAGGTCAAGCCTAGGTTCCGAATATAAATATACGCCCTAGGCTCCGCATAGTCAAGCTTAGACTCGAACCAAGGTTAAACCTAACGCTCTGATACCAACTTTGTCACGACCCGACGGTATGGAACATGACTGGCACTTAAATTACGAAATGTCTGGAGGCGTAACGTAATCTAAGTAAGCTAAAGCCCATAAATCTAAACCATTTAAGAAATAGAGTGAAAGAAAACTTGTTTTAAAGAAGTGATTTTCATAAACTAAAGTCGTAGTAAACATTTTAAAAGCATCAAGTTTTTCCAAAAATTTCGGCAGAGTTTCCCTTATAAAAACTGGCCCCAAACGAGTACAAAACAAGAATAATCATAAGCAATAATAAAAAGGCACCCCCAAGCGGGAGCTAGCTCTTCGCCAATTGGCGGAAACACCCACGCAAGCAATACAAATATACAACGCCGAAGGCGAGGATCAAAACTCAGAAAGAAAACCAACATCCTCAAGAAAACAAGAGAAGAACCATAATAATACAAGCGCGCGACTCTAAGGTCGAAAGAATATACAAATTTTGGTCATTTTAATCTATCAAATATACAAGTCTGGTTGATAGAGTTTACTAGATACAACTGAAATAAATAAAAGTACAACGGTGGTCACGATGCAAGTGAACCCACCTATCCAAGCAATTACCCGGAAGGAAGTGGTGTGCCAGCAAAGCCGCCAAGGAACCTGTATGACAAACCTGCAAGAAACTGTGGCACAACGGGGACGAGTTGCCAACTCATGAGTAGAAGACATCACCGAGTAGAAATCACATATATGCCGATCTCCTAGATCATACAATAAAAATACTCAATACTACAACAATGTAACAGTATATCATAAGTGTGATATCAAAGTACTCGTGTCCGTGTCATGAGTAATAATATATCGATGCATGACATGTATGAATGCACCATCCAATGTGTGTCCAGCAACGACACACAAATCATGATAAAACCCGAGTACCTAGCACCGACACTCAAAACATCATGAAGTCCGTGTCCGACAGCGACACAAAATCCTCAAATCTTGGGCTCCGTCAGTCCGGATCGGCCCATGGGATCCGTCAGTCCGGATCATCCCATCACATCAAATCTCTCGACTATGTCGGTATCCTCCGGATATCCGCCGCGTCCGACATCACCATTAGTTAGTCTGCCCCTGCCAGGCTCATCGTCATCCCCACAAAACACTCTCGCCCTGGGGTACCGTACCGGGTCCACTATATACTCGGAACGGTTCATCCTACTCCTCGAATAGGGTCTCGAAAACGAACAGAAATCAGGAAAACTCATGGTGGACGACACATATATCATATCACGAGAAAACTGCAACTTTCATTTTAAAATGATAATGAGTTTAATAAATCCCTGCGGTTTTCTCCAAATCCAGAAACCTCATGGAAAATCCGAAATCCCAAAATCAAGAGTCAATAAACAGTGAATACCGGTATAAAGCCCCACGATATTGCATAACAGAATGAGTGTATAAATACATGAAGTATCTAAGTATGAAATGCAATTTCTAAACTAGAATATGAAAGCAAGCGTACTAATACTATGTTGGAACTACCAGCTAGCAAATTATACCAATGAAGTAATATTTTCTAGAGTGTACGTGATATGGCAATTTCCGATGATAATGTGTATGAGCCGGCAAGCAAGTGTACGTGGAGTATACGCATCACCGGAAATGTTGCTGGTGTCCTGACAGACGGGGTTTATAATAACCAAAGAAAACACATGTATAAATATGCAATGCGATGAGAACAACATGAATATACGGAGAAAGATGTAGTAACCGCCATATTGAAGAATATACATTCTTTATATGAGTCATATAGTTTTTGGTGTTTGAAATAACACGAATCGTGGTTTTAGAAAAATAGGGGCTACGGGGTTTTTGAGAAAAGATATGTCTTTTGAAAATCCGTAGTATCCATCGGCCTGTCTTTTAAAAATACTCACGATTCGTTAGTTTTAAAAATAAGTATGACTCGAGCCTCGTCTAACATCTATCTAATCAACTACAGGACTAAACTAAGAGACTAGTCAAAGGGGTAAGAAAATTCACCTAAATTCCGAGTCGTTATACCTAGTAGTCGGTGATCCAGTCTCATACGTCGCGTAATGTATAAATACATAGTACGACATCCTCGAGTCAAGAGTGTGGATCAATCATCATATCTATTCTTCGTACGATAAAATCCATCCTACGGCATCCCAAAAATCGGGGTACGGGTCAACTATCATATATACATCATCATTAATATAGTATCATCATCGCACAATATTGTGATCAGGGTACTGTTCTAAATTCTCATACATTCTAAGATCATCAAACACATATTATCATATATATAAATACACGTCACCCAACGATCCATTATATTATCATGTCGTATAACATATCGTGACTCAAACACATATCACAATCTCACGGTATCATGCCCGATCATATCGACTCATCTCCCAGTATCTTGTACTGTCCTCATCTCACGTGTATATATATATATATATATATATATATATATATATATATATATATATATATATATGAAAACCTACACACATACATATATATATCTATATACACATATACACAAAGTCAAGTTTACGTGTGCGCGCGCGTGTGTGACTACTTGTAACATGTGATTCGCCTCCAAGGTAATCATCCTCTGGATAAGTCTTTTTAAATCAGCCTAATCTAACATAAGGTCTTCTAAATAACCTACCCGCTAAGTATCCAAATCACATCCAAACTCATATAATAATACAGTAATAACCCTGTTCTACGTTTGCGGGGGTGCTATACGCCATCCACCCGACTTCCCCTGTAGATATATATCTACTCACCTTGATCTTTGCTTGCCGAAGTCGATGCCGCTTGTTTTCCCTTGTCATCCTGAAGTCCACGTGAAGTACCTACATATCACAAAATATATTGTATCGCATTAAAATTCGATTAAAAAACCGACACGACACGCGAAGTGCTCATAGGCTAGAACCTATAGCCTACAAATGCAAAAACAATCATAAAACATTTGTCGTTGACGTACAAATGTCCAACGACCAAATCCACAATCAATTGCCAAAATCTATGTTTTAGAATCGGAAAACCATTGTTAAAATCGACTCAAACGCTCCCAGATTTTGTCTCAGGTAATCTGGAACAAAACAAAAAATACAGTGGATAAGTTATGAGGAGTGTGAGCTACAGGACAAAACCCAACATCAATAGCCAAATTCTGGCCGACCAATAGTGCTCCAGTAACCGCCCCGGCCGGCCCCACTTTTGAAATTTGGTCTCGTCTTCTCGTGCTGGTATCCTTTTGGGATAACTAGGTTAATGTATATGTTTAATTTTTTTATAAAGGTCCCGGGTTGCTCCAGATTCCCTGTAGACCTCCAGAAATATCACAAAACCGACACGGAAAGTTTCTAAGTTCATGTCTTGGGGTTTTTGTCACTGGTTTGGTCCAGGATTTTTAACACTAGATGGGTTGTAGTCACCAATTACACCTCAATACACAATCACAATTCATAATACCACCCTAAATCTCATCTTGGAAATTTCAAAGATCACTAAATCTTATTTAATCAACTCAAAACTATTATATGAATATAGAAAACTAAAATTGTAAACAAGGGTGTATGGTTATACCTCATTTGGCAACTCAAGAATTTTCTTGAGTTGCTCAAAGTCTTCAAAATTGCAACTTGCTTGGTCCAAGGTGTTTGTAAGGGACTTGGTATCATTTTTAGTGAAGGAAATGTAGTGTTTTGAATTTGAGGGTGGCCATGGGGTGATAGAGAAGGTGAGGAAGTGGAGAAGGAGAAGGAGAAAAAGTATGATGAATGAAGTGAAGAGAACAAAGAGCCGTGGTCAATGAAGACCCCTCTCCCCTTCTCTCTCATTCTCCCATGCCATACCCATACCTCCACCATGCCTCCATATCACCATAACTCCCATTTTCTTTTTCTCTTCTCTTTTTTTTAAAAGAACAAAACAAAACCAATTTGAGTAAAAAGAAATGTAGCCATGGTTGACACAAGAATAACAAGTGGTTGCAACATGCTTTGTTGCATGACTTGCACAAAACACAATCAATGCATAATTAAGCAAGTACTAATCGAGTTTAGTAATACTAACTTATATACAATTAATTGTATACTAAATTGTAAAATTCCCAATCTTCATAAATTCTTTTAAAATCAATAATTAATATAAATTTCCAAATATTTCCCAATTTATCAGTATATAATTATACCATATCATTTAAAACTAGTTTCCATACTTTAAAATATTCATAAAATTCATTATTTAATTTATTTAAATTCCCAAATATAATATTTTATTTTCCTGAAATATTACAATAAAGGCCATGCGCCAATATGAAGGCTATATGCCAATGAAGATTAGTTCCAATAAACATATGTGCCAATATGGGCATACGCGCCAGAGAAAAAAAGTCGAAGGCATACGCCAGAACCCATAAGAGTTAATATTTAATGCGCTAGAGACAAAAAAAGTCATATCCATGCGCAGATACCCATTGTATACGTGGCATGCATCACAACTCTGATGCACCAATGATTTAATATGCCACAGACCCATATATCTTTGTCTGTATGACACGTGGCATGCGCCAGAATTTCTGGGCGCTAATATATATGTTCCAGAGCCAATTCTAAGTCCAAATTGACTAAGTACTATAAAGCTTAAGCTTCGATGATATTCCTTGAGCCCATATGCTTATATATTTTAAGTTGACCTTAATTTAAAACAAGATTAACGACCCTTAAATATATTTTCTAAGTTGATATTAGTCTCATATACGACTAATGGTGTTTTGACATATACCCTGAACTGATACAACATATGACCCAGGTTTAATCCAAATATGAGATTTACGGATTTAGACTAATCCGCGCCCTACGAGCGACGGCAATATTAGTCTCCGTATATAATCCAAGGGCAACCCCAATATGAACAAACTATAACACACACATGACGATTTCTGGAGTAAAGAAAGTTGATATCACTTTGTGATAACGTAATTAACTGCAGGGGTTTATGCCTGCAGGAAAAAGCGTCCCCACAATAAAAAAAATCCCACATATGAGGGGGAATCTGATAAGTCTGCTACAACGGTTGCATCCATCCAAACCTCTGATATATGGTGCCATAAATCAACTTGGTATTTTTGGAGAGATGGATGAATATGTTCTATATAGAATCTGCCCCCGTATTCAGGCTAGACACACTCCCCGCGTCTCAGTACGGTTTCCAGCAGTAAACAAATTCTGGCATACCTGGTGGGACCTTTTCACTTTCCACTCCACATTTCGTGTGTCGTGTTTCGTGAACCAATTGCGGTATGTTTATGTTGCCCTTGGATGTTTGGGTCAATAAAAAGCTGGTGTTTCATTCCCGTGTAGATCAATGTTCTCATCCAGCAACTCTAACTCCAATGCTATCTCCAACACCGTTCCAGCTAGAATGACTTGGTCAGGGCAGGCCATGGCCCCTGTACTCTACATTCCAATGGTCCAGGTGGCAAAACAATTCGATGGGCTCTTCTTCGGAACAATGCTTCCACCTCCCTCCCTTGGCATCCCAGCACCAAAGAAGGAGATGCTGAAGAAGTCATTCTTTGATAGGCTGATAACTACCGTAGCTAGCTCTTATGATAAGCTTGCTCAATATAAGGTTCAGTTTACTAATGGTTGAAGTCCAACTTTGCGGGTTCCTCTAAAATGCCCGCGATCCTAAAGAATTCAGTCTTTGAATGGCTGGCATTCACAGCTTTTGATATGACTTGGGCCCCGAAGGATGATGCTTTTCCCAAACAGTTTTCCTTCCACAGGCTGACACCTCAAGTTGCTGATACTCCCATGCCCAGACAGCCAATTTTCAAGAGACCATCACCTATCGAAGCTTCATATAAACGCAGGGGAAATATAGTCCAAAAGAACATAGGGGGCATATCCATGAAGCTTCTACAACTGAAGAAGCACCGGCCCCTGTTACCAGAGGTTTCCAACGTTGATTCTGGCTCTGAGTGAGGCAGTTTGGGGGCAGCTCCCCATCTAGGTTGACTCCACTTGCTCCGATGATCCGAGCTGCTGTTCTAACTGAGAACAGTTTTGAACCTTTAAAGGTGGTTAAACGCAATTCTTCTACTGCCATACTGAAGAAGTCGCCAGCTCCTATAGAAATGCATGATGAACTGAAGGCGATACGTTTGGTCAAACGGTTTTTCTCAACCATCCACAGAGTTTGGAAAGAAGTCTAGAACTTCGACATTGATAACAACTACTCTCGCCGACCAAAGAAGCTTAAAGGTCGACAAGATGATAATAGATCCGTTCTTAAATATAATGAGGCTTATTCTCAGAAGGTTCTTGCTATAATAGTTCCTTCCAAAGCGGATTCTCACAAAAGAGAGAGGCCAGATAAAGTCTTGGTGCCTGAGGAAAATTCTAAAGCCCCACATTCCAAACGCCCTAAATCTGGGGGCATGGTAGTTCATAGAGTATATATGCTGAACCCCAAGGATGATAGACGAGCCTCTGTTTCTCATATACCAATCACTCGGTCTATAACGAAGGATTAATAGAAATTGTATAAGATATTGGCTCAAGCGGCGGAACTAATAAGTCCTCTGCCCAATTCAAACCCTGGCAACACTCCCGAAGAAAGAACGAGATAGGAGTCTGATATCAATTACCTGAAGGGCGTTTTTGAGAAGAAGGATGAGAAAGCTGCGGAAATGACTGCTAGGATGGACAAGACGACCCTTCTATTCCAAAGCATGGTCAGGATGATAGCTTAACCGGAACCAAAAGCAGATGAGCCACCGGTAGTTATTAACGACGACAAAGGAGATACGTCGAATTCTTTACAAGCCCCATCAGCGACGAGTGAGGAGAAGATCTCCAAAGCAAAACTGGACGAATATATTGCCAGCAATTTAAAGCCCTTCAAGTCAGCGAAATGGCAGGCAAGCTGGTCAACTGTTCCAGTTTAGGGACACTAAGATCAACTTAACGGAAAGAGCATTTAGGGGCTCTATTGTTCCAGTTTAGGAACGTAGTGGTCCAATTAATATATGGCCGTTGGGGCCCGTCACCTCTCTGACGACGTTGAAGGATTACAACGACATGTGTTAGAGGAGTTCGGAGATGTACCCTTGAACCAAAGTTGATTGGGGGTCTTATAGTCCAATTTGGGACTAAAGTCTGTTTGAATGTTTAAGGATACGTTAGCCATATTTGAGGCTAAGATCAACTTAAACGGGATCGTTTAGATCCGACAAAAGAGCGTTTGGGGGCTCTATTGTTCCAGTTTAAGGACGTAGTGGTCCATAGATAGTTTAAGGACGTTGCGGTCCATTGCCAGTTTAGGGACGTTGCGGTCCATCGTTCCCGTTTTAGGAACGGATGTTAGTTTAAGGACGCTTAAGTCCATGGGTTTAAGGACCCCACAGTCCATATAGATGTGTTTAAGGACGTATTAGTCTATTAGTTTAAGGACGCCTAAGTCTATGGGTTTAAGGACCCCACAGTCCGTATTGTTGGTTTAAGGATACTTAAGTCCATGAGTTTAAGGACCCCACAGTCCGTATCGATGTGTGGTTGTCGGGACCCGTCACCTCTCTGACGACGTTGAAGGATTACAACGACAAATATCAGAGGAGTTCGGAGATGTACCCTTGAACCGGGTGTAAATTGATTTAAGAGAGCAGTCGTGCTCAGTCAATTTAGTTTGAGAACTTACGGCCAGAATTGGGCTAAGTCCAGTTGAGAATATTCAACAGTTTTTATTTGCATTTGGCCTGTTAGGCCTTTACTAGGGCTCTGCCCCTGTTTAATAATGCATGGCATTTTTTCTGGTCTATTAGACCTTTATTTGGGCTCTGCCCTTTTTAAATGATGCACAGCATCTTTTTTGTTTAGGCTCTGCCCTTTATTAAAATAATACATTGCATTTTATTAGGCCTGTTAGGCCTTTTTTAATTGGGCTTGGCCCTTCTGTAAATAATGCAGTGCATTAATCAAACTGACAGTGGCCATGTGGCTTGTCAGGCGCTTTGCGCCAATTATTGAGCGCAAGCGCATGTGGAGGTGACACGTGTCACGCTCTGGTGAGCGCAAACGCAGTTAGCGCAGTGCGCTGCGCTGTTGCGCTGCTGACATGTGGCGCGCTCTGGTGAGTTGCGCCAATATCAGAGAGCAATGCTCTATTTTAAAAGCGCATAGCGCAAGTGGTCTTGGAGCTGACACGTGGCGCTCTCTGGTGGCTTGCGCCAACCCAGGAGCGCAATAGTGCAGATTTACAAGTGCAAGGCACTGTTTTAATTTCTTGATCCAAGAATAGAATCTTTAAAATTCCAGAACCAATGGTTCATAAAAAAGGCAATGCTTTTGTTATTATTATTATTTTTTATTGAAGATCCTTGATCTTGTTCTTAGATCAATGATCTATTCAGAAGAAATTCTTCTTTTTTTATTCAATGGGTTTACCTTTTCTTCTCTTTTTTGAGTTTTTCTCCAAGTTCTTTAGAGTTCTCTCTCTGTTTCTTGAGTTTCTCTATTCTCTGTGTTGTTCTTGTTTTGAATTGGGATCTAGGGGCTTTTATATAGTGCCCATTAATTTGTTAAATTTGTTAAAGAGATCATTCTCTGAGTGATTTGGGGATTTTCCCCCACCGTTGGATCTTCGATCCAAGGGCTTCTGTTTTACAGAAGACAATCTTCTTGTTTTAATAAGAACAGAAAGATCTTACTAGAATTTTAATTCTGTTTGGCGCAAACGCACCAGCACTTGACACGTGTCGTGCAGCGCAGAGCGCAGCGCAACTGCGCTAGCGCCACTGCGCTGACACGCGTCGCGCACCGCAGAGCGCAGCGCAACTGCGCTGACACGCGTCGCGCAGCGCATCTGAAGCGTTGCTTCTTTTAATTTTGTTTTAAATAGAGCCTTGCTCTGATTGGCCGCGTTTCCTTCGGCGCTGCGCTGACGTATCAGCTTTTGACACGTGGCGCGTTGCGTGCAGCGCAAGGAATTTGAAGCGTTGCTTCAATTTTTGAATTTTTGAAATTCAAACAGAGCTTTGCTCTGATTGGGGGAAACAAATGCCCCCTCCACCGTTGCGCTCATGTGGCGCACACGTGAGTGCAGCGGTGGCAAGATCCTAGCCGTTGGATCAACTGAGGAGTTGAAGGGGCGCAAGCGCCTATAAATAGGACCCTTGGTCCTCAGTAAATAATTTACCATTTTCAAGAACTTGAGTTTTCAGAGCCTTGCTCTTGTTTTTAAGAACTTTTAGAGCCTTGCTCTCGTTTCTTTTCAAGAACTTCAGAGTTCAAGACCTAGAATCATCTTAGGTAAAATTTAACTTAACTTAAATTAAATTAAATTAATTTTAATTAACAGAGCCTTGCTCTCATAGATCTTTGATCTAAAGAAAACCCCTTTGGGGTTTCACCAACAGAGCCTTGCTCTCAAGAGTCCATAGATCTACAGAGATCTTGTCTCATGGGTTTTAACCCATGAACAGAGCTTTGCATATGGATCAAATGTAGATCTTTTTGATCTGAAAATGAAGAACTCCTAAGAGTTTTCATGGATCTTTAAGTTCCCAAAATTTTTAATCCTTTTAAGAGTTAAATTTTTCTTTTGATGGATCTTTCCATCATTATCACAGAGCTAGGCTCTTTTTAGTAAATTTTATTCCCTTGAGACCAGAGTTTGACAAATGTCACTCTGTGACAGAGCTTTGCTCTGAAAGAGGAGATTTTCTCCTTGTCTCTAGGGATTTCCCATTAATGAGAATATTCTCTTGGGGATTAATTGACAGTCTCATCCAATGATGGGCCTGTCTTATTAACTGATGCACTGTCATCCAGATTTTGTGGGTCCCCCTTTGGTCCCCTACCCACTATATTGCAGTATGGTATAAATTTTAAAATGCCAAGCGTTGGAATTACAACACTGACGGCTGATTTTTGTCCCTCCGCAGGAAACATGTCTGCTAATTTTTCCTTCCCGTTTGTTCGCTCGGAGGAAGGATTTCCCCAGGCACCAGTGGACCGAGTGGTGCTCGCTCTCATCAAGGATCATGACCCCGAGCACAAGAGCCTTCACCTGTGGGGTAGGTGGTATAATGAGATCATCCAGGGTCGCCGAAGTTTCAGTTCCGCCACGCCGTCTGAGCCCATATTTTCGCTCCCCTATGCGGATGAACCTCCGGTGAAGTATGCCGTGGAGATCAAAGACTGGAATTCAGATGATCTTCTCCAGCCTGCGACTGGTGCTATTCCCGTGCAGCCGCCGCCAGCAATAGACATTTTAGGGAGGCGAATCTGTCAGGGTGAAGCACGCCCTTGGGGACAGGCCTATAACATTGGATTGATCCCGCGACCACCCGCCGGATATCTGCAGTGGGCCCGGTACATCTTATCGGCGAAGAGGACTCATCTGATGAAGATTGGTTTGTATTCGGCGATCTACGTCTCTCTCTTTGAGTATCCCTCTCCTCCAACGTGGTGGATTAAGGCTTTTATCGAACAATAGAATATCCCCACCCACACCTTCCTGATGATGGACAGGGAAGTCTCTATTTCCTTGGAAGAGTTCGCCGAGATCTCGGGTCTGCCGATGAGGGGGGAGCATTACGAGGAGCTGCTTCCTCCTGACGAATACGTCTTCGCCACCAAGCCGCTGGTGTTTGATCTGATGCCGGAGAACGCTATCCAGCACCAGTTTCCGGGCTTGGTGAAGGTGCTGGACATCTATGAAGGGCTCTATTTAGAATCAGGGGTCCGGGGAGTCAGTTTCGCATATTTTATCGCCTTTTCATTTGACCGGAGTTTCTATCGGAGCGGAGCGAGAAGTTCGCCAAGCTTGATGATCCTTTTGGCTTCGGCTTGGACCGTCGACCAACATCGGAGGACGATCAAAAGGACTTTTATCTCCCCAGCGCCGTCGTCATGCCGTTGTCAGAGATCGCCGTGCCGGGCATGGATGAGGAGACCTTTATTGTAGGGTTCCTGGGATTGTGGCTGTGCAGCTTTGCGCTCCCCATGCACCCGCACCACATGCGGCCGTCCGTTTTCTACCCAGCGCATCGGATGGTGGCTGGCCTGCAGTTGACAATAGGAATTGCCGGGTTGGCTTACCTATATAATGGACTTAGCATGGCGGTGGACGCTAATGAACCTGGGGTGAAGCCTGCTAATTTCCCGATGCACTACTTCACCTCTTGGATGGAAATGCATGTGCACGGGGTGTTCGGCGTCCATAAGATCCCTCCATTTTTCGAGAAGTGCAGACTCCCAAGAGTCATACGGTTGGTCGGCGCTTCGATCGTGGTTGCGCCTCCGCGGGAGGCTAGGGGGTTGCTCCTTCGTCCACACCTGGTCGGAGCGAAGGTTTCTTTTTTGGACAAAGTCATAACCATAGGCTCAGAAACTACCAAGTCGGTGGTGGCGTTGCGTGACGACTTTAAGGACGGGGCCTCCATACTGAAAGCCCGGGAGAACCTTCACCTCTACTCCATTCGGCCGGGCTACTTGGTGTTTAGGCAGAATGAGACGGAGCTTTTCATGAGGTATAACCCTCACCGGTTCGCTCAACAATCGAGCTATCACCAGGGGATCCCGCTGGAAGCGTTTTTGGAAGAGCCCGTGGCCAGCCGGGAGGGGATAAGGAGTGCGATGCACCATTTCATGCGGCTTAACACGGGCTCCTATTTCTTCATTAGCGAGCCGAGCTGCGTTCCCAAGGTCACGTGGCTTGGTACGCGCATGCGATGGGTCCGGTTATCCACATGGAGAAGCGCATGCTGGTTGACCGCAAAGGTGCGCCTCCCGGCGGCGACCGCAAGGCTCCCCTGAAGCCGAGGAGCCCGGTCATTCCTCCACTGAAAGGTGCTGGAGTTGGACCTCCGCGCGTGTTGAGCCCTCCGCGCGGATTGCCGCTTCGCGATACTGTGGATGCGTCACCAGCCCCCCGTGCTCCAGTGGAGACGGTAAATGTGGTATCGCCGGAGTCCGGCGCGGGCGCGGATATCGGGACCCGCCACCCAAAGGTGCCTGCAAAGCGCAAGTCGATCTCGGGTGCACCCAGGGCTGACGGGCAGAAATGGAAGAAGAAGTCGCTCTTCTCTCTCGATGCTATCCTCGGTTTAGAGCCTCAGGCCCCTCTTGCCGAAGGTATAAGTGAGTATGGCAGCAATAAGGGCTTCTCGGTAGATCCAGCAGACACCGATCTAGCGGCCGCCATCGCGGCTTCTGAGCGGTCAGCGAGGCTCGAAGCGATGTTGAATAAACTCGCTCAGTCAGGTAATCATTAGCTGCATTCTTCGTCATTTTATCGCATTTTTTATCATTATTTTTGACTAATACTTTCTCCCATTTTTCAACAGGTGTCACTGCCGAAGAAGCCATCGCTGCCTCTTTGAAAACCTTCCAGGAGGAAGAAAAGTAGCGCGCTTTAATGGGCGTTGGTACGTCTCGCCTTATTAAGTTTATTTTGTCCTCTTTTCTGATGGCCAACCTAACCTTCTTCCTTTGTCTCTTTGCAGGGGCTGCGCCAGCTGATGCGGGGACTCTCCCCGGGCCCGCTACTAAAGTCCCGGTCTCTTCGGGGCTGCCGCGAGAGCCTCAACTCAACAAGTTGATGAGGGATGCCTTAAAGGATTTGGAGGCATCTCTGTTCACGGACGATGACGCCTCGATGAAGGAAGCTTCGAAGAGGTCCGTCTTGACGGCTCGGGAGGAGAGAAAGCGGTTAAAGCGCTAGGCGAAAGCACGCAGGGCTGCTTTGGCCGTGGGAGCGGGCCCAAGCACCATCCCTAGTGCTGATACTCCCTCGGAAGAGCCTCCATTCGCTTTGTCTACCGCTCACAGACGGTCGGTGCGTGCAGCCCGTGGGGCCAACGATTAATCCACCTCAGGTAATGTATCTTTCAAGATTTTGATGTAAGAATTGTAAACCTGTCGGTTCCTATATATCTTGTTCTGCAAGGCCAAGTCCAACCGAAGGGGAGGCGGAAACCGTCGAACCTAGGGGGACAGAGGAAGAGGCACCGGCCGATCCCGAGCCGACGTTGGGCGATGTCGCCGGGGTTGCTGGACCTGAGCTGGGGGCCGAAGAAACTACGCCAGAGAAGGTCGTCGATGCCGAGCCTGAGGTAGCGGCAAATGAGACAACTGCTATAACCGAGCTTGGGGTAGCGGCGGATGGAGCGCCCGAGACCGGCGACCCCATGGCGACGGCGGACGAGACAGCAGCGCCTGCCGAGCTCAAGATAGTAGTGGGTGAGACGAGCACGACTCCCGGGGACAAGCCAGCCGCTCTTTCTCAAGAGTCTGGCAATGCTCCAATCATTGCTCTCCCCGTCTACAGTCCTCCGCCGTCTCCTGGACGCGCGAGCACGACGACAGCCCCTGTTGAGTCTGGTGATGAGGCCACGGGCGGTGGACTCATGTCGATGGAGGAGGGGGACGCCTCCGTTTCGGCTGGCGGCTCATCAGGTAAATTTCGGGTTACCGTCCCCCTTTTTTTTATATTGCAATCTTTTCTGACAAGTTTATCTTTGTTTTTAACGCAGGTGCGGCCAGTGCCGATGCTCCATTGCTCGAGGGAGCGCCGTCAGCTACTGCTTTGGCGGTGGCCACCTCTCAGCCTTCCTTTGTACCATCGCAGATGCTGGAAGGTATGGATTTGCAACTCATTAGTTTTATCTTTAAGCCGCATGATCTATGTACTAATGTCATATTATTGCGTCTTTGTAGGAGCGCTTTTTGACCACCTCTACCAGGTGTTGCACCCGCACTTCTCCTTCCCATCTGAACTCGCTTCTTCCTCCAGTGGCGCTGGTGAGTATAGTTTCCAATTGATGTCTTTCTTTTTTCAGTAATGGAATTACTTCTGATTTTTCCCTGTCCTGATTGCAGTGTTACAAATCGAAGGAGGGGATGAAAGATCGGTCGCGCCACCAGCCTTCCCGGCTTTGCCGCCCGCTGCAGCTGGTATAGTAAACTGTCCCATCGATGACTTTTTTTCATATTTTGTTTTTTCAGCTGTCGTTCCGATTCCGGCGCCCTTTGAGTCTCGCGTTATAATGCCGACATGTCCCTTCCTGAGACGTCCGTTTTCAAAGGGTGCCTTAATGATCTTGGGCATGCTGAGCGGATACATCGAAGAGCTTGACGCGGACGCTCCCCCATCTGCTGCGGATTTCACTGTGGAGGTTAACCTGATGTTGGCGGCGCTTGTAAATTTTCATGATGAAGGCGTCGTCGAGCTTTGGGTTAACCACTGCAGGGAAATCGAGGTCCACCTGCACCAATCGGAGTTTATGCGCCCTGCTCCCAAGACCTTAGCCGCAAGCAATCAAAGAGCAACATGGATCGAGCAAAGCGCTTCTTACCTCCGTCACTTGGAACAAGAAGCGGCTTTAAGGTTTAGGGAATGCCAAGAGACCTCAAGAGAGACGGCTCGTCTGCGTGCTGAGGTTGAGGCGAACGCTGCCGAGGTGAAGGCTATCTTCGAGGGCCTTCTGGAGCGTATCTCTAATGGGCTAACACTGAAGCGGAAGCTCGATGCCGCTGAGCGTGATGCCCCAGACCGCGAAGCAGCTCAGCAGGCCGTTGGGGAGCAGCTTGCATCTTTCTTGCAGCAACGGGCTTAAGTAGAAGCGGAACTGGCGGTGGTGGACGACCAGGAGAAGGCATGGAAGGAAGTGCGCGAACAACTGATAGGGCTATTTAAGACGCTTCCTTCCCAGTAGCTACCCTTGTATCAATATACTTGTAAAAATTTTCTTTTTCGAATAAGATGTATCCATTCTTTATTCTTTTGTACGATTCACCTTGTACTTGATTGAATTAATAAATAAAGATACACATTTTTTCTTTGCAATGTCTTGTATCACTTCTTTGCTTTCTCCCTTCTCTTATTATCAGCATGCTGTCTTGATAAACATGGTTGACAGATAATAGAGTAAGCATCTTGGTTTCTTCAAAAGATAGCGATGGCTTAGGCCACAGGTTCAGATCTGCTGCTTAAGACTTTTCAACTCTATGAGCCGTGAGGGTCTTATAGAGACTTTTCTCCCTACGGATCGAGAGGATCTCGTAGGCGGATTTTCTTCTTGGGAATCATGAGGATTCCTAAGTGTGTTTTCTCTTATAAGTCGTAAGGATCTTATAAGAGAATTTTCCCTCTTACGAGTCGAGAGGACTCGTAAGCGGTTGTTTCCCTCCTCGTCGAGATTCAACTTTGGAGAGTGAGACCCGTGAATAGTATGCAAGAGACCGTTTTAGACCGACTTGCAGGGTCCCAGTGCTTAGGAAATAAGTTTTTTAATCCCTGCTGCCTAAGGCTTTTCTTGCAAGTCAAGACGAATCGGGAAGTCCTCGCGAAGACACTAATTTCCTCACGAGTCGAGACGAATCGAGCAGCTTTCATCAAGGACACTGATTTCCCTGAGTTGAAGTATTTTTCCGAGGACGCTGGTTTCCTCGGGGTTGAAGCGAATCGTAGTATTCCTGCAGAGGCACTGGTTTCTCTGCGGGCCGACACGAATCAGGAAGCTCTCATCAAGGACGCTAGTTTCCCTGAATTGAGATATTTGCCAAGGACACTGGTTTTCTTGGGGTTGAAACGAATCGATGTATTCCTGCAAAGACGCTAGTTTCTCTGCGGGTCGACGCGAATCAAGATGTTCTTGTCAAGGACACTGGTTTCCTTGAGTCGAAGTATTTTACCGAGGATGCTGGTTTCCTCGAAGTTGAAATGAATCGGAATATCCCTGCGGAGACACTAGTTTCTTTGCGGGCCGACGCGAATCAAGAAGCTCTCATCAAGGATGCTTGTTTCCCTGAATTGAGGTATATGCCAAGGACACTGGTTTCCCTGGGGTTGAAACGAATCGATGTATTCCTGCAAAGATGCCAGTTTCTCTGCGGGTCGACGCGAATCAAGATGTTCTCGTCAAGGACACTGGTTTCCCTGAGTCGAAGTATTTTGCCGAAGACACTGGTTTCCTCGGGGTTGAAACAAATCGAAGTATTCCTGCGGAGACACTGGTTTCTTTGCGGGCCGACGCGAATCAGGAAGCTCTCATCAAGGACGCTAGTTTCCCTGAATTGAGGTATTTGCCAAGGACACTGGTTTCCCTGGGTTTGAAACGAATCGATGTATTCCTGCAAAGACGCTAGTTTCTCTGCGGGTCGACATGAATCAAGATGTTCTCGTCAAGGACACTGGTTTCCCTGAGTCAAAGTATTTTGCCGAGGACGCTGGTTTCCTCGAAGTTGAAACGAATCGGAATATTCCTGCGGAGACACTGGTTTCTCTGCGGGCCGACGCGAATCAGGAAGCTCTCATCAAGGACGCTAGTTTCCCTGAATTGAGGTATTTGCCAAGGACACTGGTTTCCCTGGTGTTGAAACGAATCGATGTATTCCTGCAAAGACGCTAGTTTCTCTGCGGGTCGACGCGAATCAAGATGTTCTCGTCAAGGACACTGGTTTCCCTGAGTCGAAGTATTTTGCCGACGACGCTGGTTTCCTCGAAGTTGAAACGAATCGGAATATTCCTGCGGAGACACTGGTTTCTCTACGAGCCGACGCGAATCAGGAAGCTCTCATCAAGGACGCTAGTTTCCCTGAATTGAGGTATTTGCCAAGGACACTATTTTCCCTGGGGTTGAAACGAATCGATGTATTCCTGCAAAGACGCTAGTTTCTCTGCGGGTCGACGCGAATCAAGATGTTCTTGTCAAGGACACTGGTTTCCCTGAGTCGAACCGATCTGTGGCGGTCTTTCAGGTTTTATGTAAGTTACCGTCAAAACCGTGAAGCTAGGAATTTGATCTTCGCTTCGTTTACTGGCACTGCGTCTGCTGTATCGAGACGAATGTCACGGTTGTCTCTAGCTTGTTGGTGAACCGTCGAGATTTGGCTTCGCTTTCTGGCGGAGCCTGTCGGGAAGGTATGGCGCCCTCTTTGTTTGTGCCCTTGGATTGTATATAGGGATCGATTTGACCTCACCTGTTGGGCAAAAGTTTCATCATCATTTTGTTTTATCTCTGCGATGCTCTATCATTTCAGCTTTTTATATCGCGAAGGTCGCGATTGCCCAATCATTTCGGCTATTTTTGGCGGTGCCCAATCATTTCGGCTGTTTATTTTATTTTTACTCGCTGATTTTTATTGCGAGTTGCCCAATCATTTCGGCTATTTTGTGTGCATACGTTTTTACTTCCTGCTTTTTATTGCAAGTTGCCCCATCATTTCGGCTATTTCGTATGCCTGTTCAGCCTACTGGTTTTTCGCCGTAAACCTGAAATTAGACACCGATTTCGGCATCAGCACTGCTACAACTGGGATATTGCCAGGAGCGAATCATCATTTGCCTCTGTCGATGTCGAACACAGGTGGCTTAGCGAACAGGGTTAAGGTCCTGTCGACTAAGGCTTTTGACTTCATGAGCCGTAAGGGTCTCACAAAGGTATTTCTCCCTACAAGTCGTGAGGATCTTGTAGGTGTATTTTCTCCTTAAGAATCATGAGGATTCCTAAGTGTATGTTCCTCTGTAAGTCATAAGGATCCTATAAGAGGGTTTTCTCCTTGTAAGTCGAGAGGACTTACAAGGGTTGTTCATCATGCGAACATATCCCCAGTCACGGATGAGACTTAGTAAGGGAAATGTTTATTCGCGCCCCTGGATTGTATATAAGGGTCAGTATTCAACCACTTGTAGGGCAATATCCAAGGTTGTGGGGGATTTGCTTAAGCACAGGTTTAGGTCTCTATAACTTAAGACTTTCAAATCTTATGAGTCGTGAGGGTCCCATAAGAGAGTTCTCCTTACGAGTCGTGAGGATCTCGCAAGTGTATTTTCTCCTTAGGAATCGTGAGGATCCCTAAGTGTGTTGCTCCCTTATGAGTCGTTAGGATCTCATGCGGGTGGTTTCTCCTTACAAGATCGAGAGGACCCTGCAAGTGTCTTTTAACGAGGTTGCACCCTTTCGGGTTTTCACAAACACTCGCCGGTAGCCCTGCTGTTTTTACTCACGGAGCCTTTTCGGGTTTTCATCCGTGCCCTCTTTGCTTATGGACATACCGTTTCTTTTTTTTATTCTTTTTATTCTCTTTTTTTATGAGGTCGCGCCCTTCCGGGTTTTCACGAACACTCGCCGGTAGCCCTGCTGTTTTTACTCATGGAGCCCTTTCGGGTTTTCATCTGTGCCCATTTTGCTTATGGACATACCGTCTTTTTTTAATTATTTATATATATATATATATATATATTCTTTTTCTTTTATCTCGTCAGCCTGAGAATGCTGCGGTAGTAGTTTAAAGACGTTTCGGTCATTAGCTAGTTTTAGGACGTAGTGGTCCGTCGTTAGTTTAAGGACGTTTCGGTCCGTCATTAATTTAAGGACGTTTCGGTCCGTCATTAGTTTAAGGGCGTTTCGGTCCGTGGTAAAGAAGGCCGGCTACTACTCATAGAGTTTAGGCTTAGGAAGATAGCGATCGGACATAGTCGTCGTCATCTATCATTGACCTAGGCTGTGACTCGTTAGGCGTAGTATTTCTTCAGGAAGCGACCGTTTATTGGCCTGAAAGGCCTTTCACCGTGCATATCCATGAGCAGATAGGCTCCACCCTGGTAGACCTTGTCTATGATGTACGGGCCTTCATAGTTCGGCTCGAATTTTCCCTGCTTGGCTCGATTGGGGATCATGGGTCTTTTGACCACTAGCACGAGTTCGCCTTGGCGGAATGTCCTCGGTCGGGTTAATCTTTCATATGAGCACGTCATCTTTACTTTATAAGCCTCCAGATTTTGTTGCGCTATGAGCGGGGTTTCATCAAGGGCATCGAGCTCCTCGAGGCGAAGGTGAGCATTCTCTTCGTTCGTTAGCTCATAATGGACTGCTACTCGTAGAGAGGGTAACTCTATCTCGAGGGGGAGTACTGCTTCTGTACCGAATACCAACGCGTACGGCGTAGTGTTCGTGACCGTCTTGAACGTAGTTCGATATGCCCAGAGAGCTTCTTGCAGTCTTTCGTGCCAGTCCTTCTTATTTCGGGACACCGTCTTCTTCACAATCTTCGTTAAGGTCTTGTTGAAAGCCTCAGCTAGACCGTTAGCTCGGGGATTATAAACTGAGGAGTATCTCCAGTCTATGTTGTGCTGTTGTGTGAAGCGGCTGATTTTGTGGCTTCTGTAGGCTGGCCCGTTATTGGAGATGATCCGTCGCGGAGTTCCAAACCGATAAATGACCTGCGTCTTGAAGAAATGGAGGATATTCTCCATCTTCACTTCCCTCAGCGGTACTGCTTCTGCCCATTTGGAGAAGTAGTCAGTCGTCGCCAAGATGAATCGATGTCCCCTGGACGATGCTGGTTCGATGGGGCCAATTACGTCAGTCCCCCACATTTCGAACGACCAGCTGGCCACTATTGGATGTAGAGGATTTGGGTGCTACTGGATAAAGTCCCCATGAATCTGGCATGAGTAGCATTGCTTTGCATACTCGATGCAGTCCTGAATCATCGTGGGCCAATAATAACTCATCCTTTTAATCTTTAACTTCATCTTCGGGCCTGCTTGGTGAGAACCGCAGAGTCCGTCATGAACTTCTTGGACGACTCTCTTCGCCTCTTCGGGTCCCAGGCATCTCAACCACAGGGAATCAAACGACCTCTTATACAAAGTACCGTTGACGAAGGCGAAAGACAGGGCTCGCTTCATGAGCTGATGTTTTGAGGACGCATCTTCAGACGTTCGACGGGATTTGAAGTAGTCTATAAAGACTTATTTTCAATCCTCAGCCCTTTCCTGGTCTTTTATTTGCAGGGCCGTCTGCTCAGTCGCTTCCTTTTCCTCGGATGATTTCAGAGATATTTCTACTGGAGCAAGAACCCGACGGCTTTATACCACGATTTCTCGTCCCCTTATATATGTGGAATTTGGGGATTGTATATCTCGGCGGGTACCTTATTTGTCCATCCCACCGTGATTGCCAGCATTTGTTTCCTGCTCACGGTGCTGCTCCGAGGATGTCTCCGGGCTTGCTTTCGGTCCCGTAAGTGCGGCCATGGCTGTCATCAGTTCTGGGAGCTTTTGTTGTTGTTGCTCGTGAGCCTTAGTCACTGATCGCGTAAGCGGTCTATGACCTGTGAAGACATGGCTATTCTCTTTTCCGGATGCCATATAGACGGTATGTACCATCATGCCCCCAGACTTGGGGTGTTTGGGTTCAGTGGTCTTGCAGCTCGTCGCAGACCCAGGGATTTTCTCCGGCCTTCTCCTCTTGTGAGCGGTCGAAGTTGAGGGGGCCGTTGCAGTGGGCACCCAAGTAGCTATCGCCTTTTGTGGCTTGATAGGACGGTCCTCTTCCCGCTGAACTTTCACCTTTTTTCTGTCGGCGGGGATAATCTCGATCAATTACCGAGTCTTGGACTTGATGCCAGACCTTGTAGATTTTAGAGGACAGCCGTTGAGGGGGTTGTTCCGGCTTCACCCTTGTAGCGCTCTCCATAGGTGGAGGAGATCTTTTCAGCACAGCGGTCGGAGAGTTCTTGCGAACATTCCTAAGTGGTTCAAAGCTGTTCCCAGCTGGAATAGCAGCATCAATTTCCGCCGTTGGAGTCGGCGGAGTCAGTCCAGAAGGAGAGTTGCCCCCAGCCTTCCTTACTTGGCGCTAGTGGCATATCTCTAGTAGGGGGAGTGTTGTCTGCTGAGGATTTTCAGTGGATTACACTCACAAAATCTTATAATAAAAGAGAGACGACGAAAGTTATATAAAGATAGGAACTATAAAAGAAATAACATGAAAATAAGAGTTTTCCATTACACCAGCTTTTCAGTTGCTATGAGCCCTATCTTAATGGTCATGAAAAAATGCTAGAAATCACATTATCTCTCAATAAAACATCGCCCTTAGTTTTCATTCCTGCCTTTCTTCCAAACATTGATCATATACCCCTACGTGTGTGAACTGGACATCCCTACACTCAGAGAATTCAATTCAAGCAATCATACTCTTGTCCATCTACCTTAGTACTTTTTAATAGATATTTAGACGGAATTTGCTCACACAATCTTCATGCGACCGTTAATACTTCTTGAGGTACTAACCGATCGATTACTCGTGTGCTTGCTAATTAGGTGTTTTTCCTCATCTTGCAACACCTAAGGCTTAGCAGTGGCTCCCAAACCAGTTGGTCTAAGGCACTAGGTGATAAAGCACCCTCGCTATATTTTTTTATTGCTGCCTCGGTGATAACAAAACCAGTGTTCATTTTTCTTTTCACCATTTTATGTTTTATTCTCCACTTTTATTTTCTTCATACTTTGGCTTTTAGACAAGAGCATTTCAAGGTATCCTCTACTAGCCCGAGTTTCAAGATGTGTGTAAGTGCGTATAGTAGGATATCAACGTTCAAATGTTTGGCTTCCAGAATAGGAACTATTTTTCAGGATTATTTTTATCCTCAGATTAGTAATTTCCTTCATCTTACTAACCCTTGGGACAACAGCTCATAACTACTTATTACTAGTTTCATTTAAGAAAACATCTAACTTTCTTATTTTTCTTAAACTATTCCTATCTTTTAAATATAATTTTTCACTTTCTACTCTTTTATTATCACAATTTTTTTGTGAGTGCTTATGTTAGTTATATGTATGCCCTAGAGGCCATTACTGTACATTGGATGTATATTGTAGTGGATGCTTGGACATATATAGGGAGGACTTTCTTGCTCGATATGATAGTATGCTATCTGGTTGCTCTTTACCTTAACGTGTACACTAATTGTCTCTCGATTACATGTTGGTAAAGCCCTTAGGATGTGTACTTGACTACCTGGACTATGATGCAGATCATACTAGTGGGGACATGGTAGTCCATAAGTACATCCTTCAAGGTCCCTAGTCGTGGGTGTATCGAGACAGGGCATCGATATACCAGAGTAGACTAGCGTATACCTTCTCGACCCATACAGATGGGCGATGGATGATCCAATATCTATTGGTGTTTGACATCAGAGATGATATACGGGTGCTCAGTGGAGACTGGGTACACTGGACGGACTCGCCGAGAACTCCCAGATGGTATTATACCTTACGTCAGATGGCAGTTCTCTGGTGACACTGGTACAGAGTAGTCTGTTGACCCGAGATCGTCATAGAGTCTTGTGTGATTCCCACTGTGCTTTGATTTCCACCTTACCATGTCTAAGAGGGCGTGCAAAACGGTGGTTTTTGGGTACAGTCCCGAATCACATGGAGGCAATGAGCGATAGGAGGGGATTCGTCTCTCCCGGTATAGGGAGTTGATGTTGCGCTGTGTTCGATTGGCTATAACCGGAAATCCCTGGCCAGGGTTGCTGAGATTTACTGGTAAGTATTACCAGTAGTTTCTCGAACCGGTTATAGACCTCATATCTACACGACTTATCGAGCTATTGGGGTCTGACGTTTACCATCCCTAGGCGAGATATGCGACATATCAGACGAACAGACCGGACTGTACGGCAAGTGTTACTGGTTGGATTCACAGGAGTGTGAGCGGACTTGCTCGTCGATCTTCTGATCGCTCAATACCCGGGTGGCCGTTACGTTTAGCAGACCGCTTGCGGCTTGTGGGTGTTTGATATGATCATCACCTGCTGCCGGCGTATTGACGAGTCTTTAGAGTCCTACACAGAGGTTTCTTGGCTCAAGCGAAATGAAATAGGAGCGCATAAGAGATATGTGCGGGACCGAGAATAATACCAGTATGTGATAATGTATTCTATTCTCGCGATTTGTATCATTGGACGGTTATATATGATATAGCCGGGTTACCGAATCAAGTGTTGATTCGATACATTGATACACTTGATATTAGTCGGTTATATGCGATATGACCGGATCATTAAATCAAGTGTTGATTTAATGATTTAATGCATAATTATATATTTGATATATTACTTTGCATTAATTAGTATTGGTTCACTTAAGATGGATTTTCTCACTTGATGTGCACAAGTTGTATATGTGATATATTTTTGTGCACTTGTTTGTATCATGTTTGATGATGCATGAAAACATGGGTGCGTGTAAGACTTAAACTATGTTTAGTTGATGGTTTAGGGTTTTTACTTGTTTATTCATTCTTTTTATTTATTTGTGGCAAAATATAACATGGTGGCTTTCTTTGTTTGATACTTGAAGCTTCTTGAAGGTTTGAAAAGTCTAGCTAGTTTGTCTTTTGCCTTAACCCTAACCATTCAACTAAACCCTAGTTTATTCTCTACACTAAACCATGGTTGGAAATATGATAAGAATCACTTTATTTTCTATTTTCATTATTCTTATCATATTCTTCTTCTTCTTCTTCTTCTTCAAGAAGAAAGAAGCTTGCTAGCTTCAATGGTGACTTGAGAAAAAGAGTGAGAAATCCAATTCTAAAGTGAACCCACTTCCTATTTCTTCATCCACTACCATTTTCCAAGTAGTATAGGGTGTTTTCTTCACAAGTTTCATGACTTGGTGAAGTTGGAGCTTAATCTTGAGTTGCCTCGACGTAGATCATCTTGGGCATCGAAGTCGACGACCTAGCCCGATCATTTCTTCGACGAAACCATCGCTAGAGTCCGGGATCCGATGATCGCTGCGGAAGGACATCATCACGGAGCTAAGGAAGTAGAGGACCGGATCTACAAAGGTTGTAGCCCCATTCACTTTGCAATAAAGTTGTTTATTCGCTTGTTTCGCCTTTAACTCTAGTAACGATTTAGTATAGGGTTTCTCGGCACCGGAAAATTTTGAATTTGGCATGGTTGATGCCTTGTGAGACCTCATTAGTGTGCCTAAGAATCCTACAGTGGTATCAGAGCATAGCTAGAGCCTTAGGCGATGCGTAGACGATTTTTGAAGTCCGATCGAACCTGAAACCCTAATCCGAAACCCTTCTCTGTACAATTTTTCAAAACTGGGATTTTTGCGAATTAAAAATATGCAGAAAAATCAGCAGGGTTTTTTAGGGATTACTGTGCAGCATGTGCTCGTGATTCGTCTAAAGCGCGGCGGAACCGCGGCACAAGCATGCCTCGTGCGGCGGTTCCGCGGCCAAATAGTCACATCAGCTTTTGAATTTTGCACAGTAATTCCTATCTGTTAGTGCTGTATTTTCTGGGAATTTTTAACTTCTACTCAAGAGTTGAGTTTTGTGGGTTGTATTGGGGACTCGGTGTTTCGATCAGGAAGTTTAGCTTCGTCTGTGTTTTTCCGGATAATTTTAGAAAATCTTGAAAAGTTCGACCGGATATAAATACCCAATTTTCCCCCTGTTGGGAAATTTCCAAGTGTTGGATTTTTCCGTGGTTTAAAGACGTTCTAAGTTGTGCAAGTAAAGCGATGGACCCTCTAGAAGACAACAAACCTTAACTCGATTATGTGACCGTCTTGAACTGCCCTTTGAACCTTAGGGTTTGGGGCAGTACGGCGTGCCACATGTGAGGCGTTGGCTTGACCCTTCTACGTCTGGACCGTTGGTACTGTGGCATGAAGTGAATGTTCTTAAAACCTATTTCATGTATTGAGCTGTTCCGGGAAAACTTGGGTGTTTGGATGTTCGATCGGAAAGTTTAACATTTTCTATTTATCTGGAATGTGATACAATATTTGGAATCCACATGTAGTTATGAGATAACTGATATGAATGTTATGAATCTAGCAGTTTAGTCTCACTTGATTGGTTGCCACGGAATTTTGATGTGATCAAAAGTCCGTCGCAATCACGTAGCGTACGCGGATACTCGCCGGTAAACTTAATAGACAGCTACACCCCTTATCCCCGACCAAGTGACTGTAGGAGAACCCCGTCGCCGAAAGCATCCGTTCGGGTGCTCACGGCAGCGGTGTTCCGCCTTAGTGCACTTCATCGACGGTATCGGGGGTGCGGCCGTCTACTAAAGTTTGCGACGAGCATTCGATCAGAATGTCGGGAATCCTGTTGAATTGCCCGACTTGATATTGAAAAGTGTTTTCGATATAGAGACTAAAATGCGGGGTTTATAATTGTTAGGCATGCGATGTCTAAGTAATTCATTTGATTAGGCATGCGATGTCTAAAGAGTTTGCAGATTCTAACTGTTGTAGTTTTACACTTTCTTTTCTGTGACCGTAAGTGTAATATGTGATATCGCCGGTTTCGTTGCTATATGTCAACGACAATTGGGATACGCATGTTTACTTACGTTGATGATATGTGATGTTATGTGTTGCTGGATATGTTATATTGGATCGTCGTGGTTGAATAGCCGGGTTTTTTTTTATGTGAGATGAGTGTTTTTCATTTTCATTCATGTAAAAACTTGTTTGTAATATTCTTTTATTGGGGCACTTCCAGGTTGCGGAAGATGTCACCATTTGTATATTATTTACTTTTCCGCACTAGGATAGACCCAAGGAGGAGAGCACAAGTAACCGGGTTCTGGAGTCCAGTGGGAGACCAACTCGAGGAGTCGAGTCCGGGTCTCCTAACTATAGAATTGGTAGGGTTGCTTGCCGCTCTCGTAGGGGTCTAGGGGTGTGGGTTTGGCTATTCATCGGGACCGTGGAATCCGTGTTTTATACTGGCTCGTATTGAAAACACGGACGTCCTGGTATATCCAATGTTTCATATGATTCTTCTGCTGCGATATCTGTGATGTGATCA
The DNA here is from genome assembly GCA_030015575.1 of Agapanthus africanus. Classification (NCBI taxonomy): domain Eukaryota; kingdom Viridiplantae; phylum Streptophyta; class Magnoliopsida; order Asparagales; family Amaryllidaceae; genus Agapanthus; species Agapanthus africanus. The sequence continues at coordinate 113,447,473 of CM057338.1, read as the reverse complement.
TTTGATGTTCTGTGATAAATACTGTATATAGTATATATGATATATTATATAGACGTTACTTATATTTTACACCCGCGCTAGCCCTGCCCCGCTCTGCCGTTAGTCACCTAACCTAACGGTGCACGAGGGGACATCGAGGCAAATGCGGATGGCATAAGTGTACGTCGTATTTATCTGTGATGTTTAGGTGATTTAAATGATGGGACTTCATTAATATGATTAATGAAAGAAAAAGAAACCTAAGATGTTGTGGAATCGAATTTCAAAAATAAAACAGGTAGCTACAGTTCTTACTTTGCATCGCGGTGTTCCTTGTAGAACATCCTGCACCTTATTCGATGAGGAAAGGGCCGAGATCCCTTCACCGGGAGTGACCCCTTTAGCAATAACTGGCAGATGCTAGAACCCTCGGTTTGTCTTTTGATTGCTTTTAAGAGTCTTTGCTTTGCACAGTGATATATATGATATATCCCGCACCTCATTCGACGAGGAAAGGGCCGACGATCCCTTTACTGGGAGTGACCCCTTTAGCAAAACTAGAAAAGCCTAAAAAACACTCCATTTCAAAATTCATTCGATCCTACAACGATATCAAGTTCATTACACAATAGGTTTTCAGAAAAACCTGTCGTAGCCCTCCGTCATTTCAGATAAGTCCTGCTTAGTATTCGTGCTGCGTTTGTTGACCTTGTCAAGGCGCAGTGTGCGGTAGCTAACCAGTATTTATCTGCTTATGCATATGATGCAGATTGGGTTAGGGTACTCGTACGGCCTTGTTGACCTTGTCGAGGGTCGTGTGGGTGGGTTTGATTCAATCAAGAAATGACGGGTTGAACTTGACTTACGTTCTATGGTTTGTTGACTTTGTCAAGGTCATAGATCGTTTGGGGCAAAATATTATCGGGAATTTCAAGTGTTGAATTTTGCAATGAGATTGCATACCTTCTATGAGATAGTTGGATCCCGATACCCGCTGCGAGTAAGAGTTACTCCTGGGAGAGTTTTACACATTACAATTAGCCGATCAAGTAGGTGTCTAGAAAGGTGCTAACGAGGTTACGCCTCTGGGAAAATGAGGTTTACATTAATTAGGTTCGTGCGAAAGCACGGGGGACCTCCCTCAAAGTACCGACACTAGCCTGACTGAAAGATTGGCGAACTTGTAGCGTGTAATTAATCCCGGATAGTCTTTTCTTTTAGGGTTTGAAGGAAGATTTGATAAAAACAGTGGGAGCCATCCTGATTAGATAAAATAATAACTAATCTATTCTTGCAAGAGCGCACGCAGAGTGTTTTCTTCTCTCTCTCTCTAGGTAGCGACCATATCACGCCTTAATCAAGATAATAATACGGATATTGACCAAACCCACTTGTTATACTGAGCTGGGGAACGTTGGTCCCGCTCCAACTTATAATTGTTATAAGACAGAGCAGGAAATAGGGGATTACCAGAATTCCCGTGCCACCCAAACGAAGAAAGTGCATGTGATGCATCTCCTTCGGGTGTGTTCATTACAAAGAACTGTTTCTCTGTATCTTCTACGTCCTGGGTATTTGATACCGGATCAGGATCCCAGATATGTAATCTGTTACATAGGGCTACAGAAAGGTAGAGAACTGAGAACGGGTGATAAGTTTCATGAGGCAGAAAACGGGGCAAGTGTTGCAGCCAAGTCTGTTGGTCACTGTCACCCTGTATTACCAATACATTGATTCTGAACGAATGTTATTAGATACCGAACCTGATATACAAAATCATATCAGTCTCTTCATTAGTAAAGAAATGATAAAATTTTGTATTGTTGGATAATGTTTTGAACATTTCCTATATCAAAAATTGATCGGTTCAGGCACGCTATCTAAAAATATTGATGTTCTAAATCAAACTACAGTTCTTAGTATACGGAACACACACAAGAGGAAGAGTTCAGAAATGAACAAATCCTTCTTGAGGTATTGTAGACTAGGTCATATCAATGCGACCCGACTAGCTGAAGTTACATATAGATGCATATTTAAATTAATTTAAATTTACATCTTGTGAAACTTGCCAGTCATGTCACAGAGATAAGATGACCGCAGCTCTGTTTATTGGAAACAGAGAAAGAGTTAGTAAACTCTTGGAATTGATACATGTTGATGTATGTAAAGTCCCCTGTCTACACATGCCAGGATCGGTTCTTTGTACTTCATTACATTCTCTGATGATCTCTTAAGATTCAATCATATGTTCCTGTTGAAACACAAGTCCGAACCTTTTGAGATATTCACAGAATATAAGTTAGAAGTAGAGAACCAATACGGTTATAAGTATTATGTCCTTTGATGAGATCAAGGAGGAGAATACTTGTGCATAGAATTCCTGGACTATTCTAAAGGAGAATGAGATTCTCTCTCAGCATTACTCCTCCGTATACACCATAGCACGATGGTATATCGGGGCGGAGCAATTGCACCCTATTCGATATGGTGCGCTCTATGATGAGTACTACTGAGTTACCTGTTTCCTTTTGGGGGTTATGCACTTGAGAAGCTGCATACCTATTGAAATTAGATTCGAATCAGATTACAGCCTACCACTCCATATGAGATATGGTATGGGAAGAGCCCATGTCTTTAGCTAGTTAAGATTTGGGGTTGACCGGCCTATGTCTAAAAGCAAAATCCGGACAAGCTCGAGGCAAGGTCTGTATTGTAGAACTGGAAAGGTTCCAGCTATACAAACTACAGCAGATGATTTGGTAGAACCAAAGGATTCAGTAGATTCCAACGAACCTCAGCCTCTCCGCCGATCTAGTAGGGTTCCTCATCCGCCTGAGAGATACTTCGGTTTCTCGATGACAGTGGGAGCGAGGATTGCATCATGAGATGATGACCCAACTATTTTCGAGCAGGCCATCTGGAGTGGGACTCTGTAAGAATGGCTGGATGCTTAGTGATCTGAGATGGAATCCTTATACACCAACAAAGTATGGACTTTGGTTGCTTTATCTGAAGGGTTAAATCCCCATTAGGAGCAAGTATATCTTGAGAAGATTACTTGGTGTAGATGGAAAAGTTGAGACTTTCAAAGCTAGACATGTTAAAGGTTTTCATCATCGACCAGGCGTGGATAATGATGAAACCTTTTTCAGTGGCTATGCTTAAGTCCATCCAGATCCTATTTGCCACGGCTACATACCATGACTACGATATCTGGCGGTTGGGTGCCATGACTGCTTTTCTAAGTGATATTTAGAAGAGAGCGTCTGTAAGTACACAGCCAGAGGGCTTCGTAGACAGTGGGAGCAGCGGAAACGTGTACAAGATGCTTTATAATATTAAAGCAGGCATCGCGGAGTCGGAACATCTATTTTGATGAGATAGTCAAAGAGTTTGACATCATCAAAATGGCAGATGAACCTTGTATAAACAAAAAGGTAGTAGGGAGTATGGTGGTGATCCTCGTAGAGTATGTGGATGACATACTCTTGATAGGGAAGGGGGTTTCCTATGCTACGCTCGGTCAATCTCCGCTTATCACAAAGATTCTCCATATAGGATCAAAGTGATACCTCCTAAATCCTGAGTTTTGATCTATGAGATACATCTAAATGGATGTTAGGATTCTCACTAGATGTAGTGAGCTGGTATCAATCGATCCTGGGGAGAATCACTAGAAGTGTTCCAGGGTGATAAGGACGACTGAATGTCAGTCACAGGCATTGTCTTTACCCTCTATGGTGGGACGGTATGTTGGAAGAGTTCCAAGCTAGATACCGTGACATACTAGACGATTAAAGACAAGATACATCGCTACTTAAGATGCTACCAAAGAGGCTGTTTGGGTGTATATTGGTTCATGAGATGAACTAGGTTCCTACCATTGTATGACAATGGAAGTGTGGCTTTGGCCCGGGAACCCCGGTCCCATCAGTGACCTAGACGTATTCTAAGGCAGCATCACCTGATCATGGAGATGGTTGATCTCCAAGGACATCGAGGTTAGGAGAGTAGACTCAGAGGAAAACACGGCGGATCCACTCACAAAGGCCTTTTCCCAGAGAGAGACTTTTATGGGATGGTTGAGTATGAGATACTACAACCACTGCTACAGATGGCCCTAGTGCAAGTGGGAGATTGTTAGTTATATGTATGCCCTAGAGGCCATTATTGTACATTGGATGTATATTGTAGTGGATGCTTGGACATATATAGGGAGGACTTTCTTGCTCGACATGATAGTATGCTATCTGGTTGCTCTTTACCTTAACGTGTATACTGATTGTCTCTCGATTACATGTTGGTAAAGCCCTTAGGATGTGTACTTGACTACCTGGACTATGATGCAGATCATACTAGTGGGGACATGGTAGTCCATAAGTACATCCTTCAAGGTCCCTAGTCGTGGGTGTATCGAGATAGGGCATCGATATACCAGAGTAGACTAGCGTATACCTTCTCGACCCATACAGATGGGCGATGGATGATCCCATATCCATTGGTGTTTGACATCAGAGATGATATACGGGTGCTCAGTGGAGACTGGGTACACTGGACGGACTCGCCGAGAACTCCCAGATGGTATTATACCTTACGTCAGATGGTAGTTCTCTGGTGACACTGGTACAGAGTAGTCTGTTGACCCGAGATCGTCATAGAGTCTTGTGTGATTCCCACTGTGCTTTGATTTCCACCTTACCACGTCCAAGAGGGCGTGCAAAATGGTGGTTTTTGGGTACAGTCCCGAATCACATGGAGGCAATGAGCGATAGGAGGGGATTCGTCTCTCCCGGTATAGGGAGTTGATGTTGCGCTGTGTTCGATTGGCTATAACCGGAAATCCCTGGCCAGGGTTGCTGAGATTTACTGGTAAGTGTTACCAGTTGTTTCTCGAACGGGTTATAGACCTCATATCGACACAACTTGTCGAGCTATTGGGGTCTGACGTTTACCACCCCTAGGCGAGATATGCGACATATCAGACGAACATACCGGACTGTACGGTAAGTGTTACTGGTTGGATTCACAGGAGTGTGAGCGGGCTTTCTCGTCGATCTTCTGATCGCTCAATACCCCGGTGGCCGTTACGTTTAGCAGACCGCTTGCTGCTTGTGGGTGTTTGATATGATCATCACCTGCTGCCGGCGTATTGACGAGTCTTTAGAGTCCTACACAGAGGTTTCTTGGCTCAAGCGAAACGAAATAGGAGCGCATATGAGATATGCGCGGGACCTGTTCATATCAGATTTTTGCATTTTCATACCGCCCAATTTTTATCACATTACATATCGGTAGATACTCTTGAGCCGTGTTTGCTAGTCAATTGCAGGATACAGGTTCTCGGTTCTAAAACGGTGAAATTCATGAAAAACACGACAAAATCCGGGTTCCTGCCAACCACAGATAAAACACGGTCTCCGCTCTTCATCCGTATGTTGCCAGATACCAGTTTAGGAAGACAAAATGTCAAATCAATGTCACCTTCATGCACAAGGCTCAATGGCACAACAAGTTCCAAGAAATCTACGCGGAGCTCGAGGCAATCATGCCAAATCTTGACAAAAAGTCCACCTTTCCCTCAACAGAAATTCTGGAAAAATCGTGGAGCCAAATTGAGAAAATACATATACCAAAATGAAGGGGATAGAAGACCAGGGAAGCCCAAAAAACCAGAAAGCCCAACTCAACCATAAGGCCGCGGATCCGCGGCCAAAGGGGGGTCTAGGCCGCGGATCCGTGGCCGTCTAGGCGCCTCATGTGCAGAGATTTTGGGGGTATTTTGGTCTTTTCGTTTTTGTTCTGGTGGTTGCCCTAGGTTTCCATTCTCCAGCCTATAAATAGCCCAGAACTTTGAGAAGGAAAGGGTCCATTCTTGTATTTTCTTTTTGCTAGGTTTTAGATTACATGTTCTTCTTCTTCTCATCTCTTCTCCATTAAACTTGAGTGAGCTTTGTGAGTGAAGAATGGTGAATAAAGAAGATCATTTTATTATCATGCTTGTCTTACTTTTGCTATAATTGTTGTAATTTTAATTTGTTAAGTAGTTGTTGTTATTTTCTTGTTGTTTCTTTCTTCTCTCTTTTTCTTTATCCTTAATACGACAATGATGCTTACGCTCGATCCTCGCCAAGGTAAGGTCGCAAATAGCTAGTCGTATTCTTCTAATCTCCTTCTTTCTATCTTCCTCTTTTGTTTTGTTTTATTTTTCCGTATCATGATGTGTGAGTAGTTCATACTTGTTAGGGTAGGATAAGGAAAGTTTGAGAGAAGGAAATCTCTCTCACTCTTTCCTTGCCCAACAGCTTAAATCGACTCCCGTTAATTGAACCACAATCCGCTCCTTACGGCACCCTATCCTACATGATAGCGGTGATTCCGTAGTGAGACCGGTTGTGGTTGAATTAACCGGAGGTTATGGCTAAGAGCCAAGAACGGACGGACAAGCACCAAAAGGAAGAACTTATGCGTTGGAAAGCCTAGCTTATACTTGCAAGTTCCTTCCTAGTCGTGCTAATCCCCGTTGTTGCCGATTACCGTAACACCGATATTAAGAGGGGCAACGAAAGATGTGGAGACTCCTAACTCAAACTAACCTAATCCTAACCCTAACAAGCTCGCTTTAAATATCAACTTAACACGTAGATAATCACAAAACAAATCTGAACTCTCGGACTTAACTCGTTAAAACACATTGAAAAAGACTCCCATCTCCCTGCGGACGACCCGTACTCAACCGGCTAGCTACAAGCGAAACCGTCTTGATTGCGGTATTTAACTAAAACTTGAACACGCAGAACCTCTAACAATCAAATGGCGCCGTTGCCGGGGAGACGGTAGTTTATTTCCTTGTGTAATTTCGGGTTAACTTGTAAATTTAACCGAAAAACAAAACAAAAAAATATACTTTGTAAAAGAAACCATCTTGTTATTCTTGATTAGTTTTTGTGCAAGTGTGCAGGAAAATACAAAGTTCGAGTTCAGTGGCCGAGACGGTGAAAATACGGAGTTCAAGTACAGTGCCAAAGACGTGGGAAGATAGACCCACATTTCGCGGCTACACCGCGACGGACAAAACGAAGCATACGGTCTACTGTCAAGATCTGGAGCAGGTACAGTGAGCAAGTAAAAATTCAGTACATCCAGACAAGAAGAGGAGACCCAGAACAGCACCTGATCCAAAATTGAAGGCCCATCTCACCCTTACTGCCGCGGATCCGCGGCAATAGAGGGATTAGGCAGCGGATCCGCGGCCACTTGGTGACCTCAGGCTTCCAAATTCTCTCTGTAAGTTTGTCTTCTCCTCCCCACTCTTCTAAACTCCACTGAATTGTGTTTTCTGCAGCCTTCTTTGCGCAAATTCTTCTCCCCCTTCCAATAAACTGTTCTTGTGCAGGATTCTTTGCGCCGCAAAATAAAAATTGTTTGCAGTTGATTTGTTACTGCTTTGCATTTCTTTAATACGGACTTAAGGGGCTTGAAACCAATCCAGATTGGGTGGGGATTTCATCACCCTTCCCAGGACCCCAAAAATCACTAAAGCATATGCATTGTCCATTGTAAATTAAAAAATACTAGACTTCAGCCCTAAGGACTTCGCGCTCATTAGGAGAAGATAAACCGTGTTTAGAACCTCGCTTAACGGTATATTGTTTACGGGGTGTCTAGGAAAGTGTTAAAGGCGCAACCGCCGAAAGAGAAAGGGTTATTTAATTAAGGAACTTCGCGAAAGCGTTGGACAACCTCCCCTTATCTCTGCACTTACCTGGCCTCGTGATCAGTGTATTTTTAAGCCCGTTTCTCGGCACTGTTTAACTTCGACAATCAAGTTCAGGAGCAGGTCTAGTAGACCTAGGTTACCCTAGATCTAGGTGTGATTGTGCATATCTTGTTTGTGATTGCTTAAGCCGTATATCCGTACATATTTCTGTAAAAATCTTTCTAAAAAAAAAAGAAAAAAATCAAAAACTTTTATAAAAACTTGCCCTTTTGTCGCCAATTCCATTTTTCACCCACCACCCACCACCCATCGCCTTTTGACGTTTTCTTACCCTCACCTTCTCCGCTTTGACTATACTAAACTCGTTTAGTGTATGTCCGCTTGGACTCGGGACACTAGCGCCCGTCTAGTCCGCGTTACGTTAGTCGCTACCGACTACGCGATCGACTCCGAAGTCGATACTCCGTCCACTCCTCTTTCACCCCTTCCTTTGCCGGCCAACTCCGACGTTGACCGGAATTCTGTTCGTACATCTTCACCTTCACCTTCACCAACCTCTTCTTCCGCGATGTCGGGATTTAATCCGAACATTTCTTTGACCACCGCTGGATTGGCTCTACCTCCTACGGAGACCAATCTCCCACCACCTCCGCCTGTTGTAGCGCCGCAGCGAATCGCGCTCCAGGATCGTTTCTATCCCACCCGTTCTGCACTTCCCACCTGCCTTTCTCTTCCTCCGGCCAATGGGGACAACTTTGAAATTAAGCCCTATTTCATCAACATGCTTCCACGTTTTCATGGGCTTGAATATGAAGATGCCTATATCTTCATCAATAAATTTCAAAACGTCTGTGCCATGATGAAAACCACCCAGCTGTCGGACGATGCTATACGTCTACGGGTCATTCCGTTCACTTTATGCGATCTCGCTGAAAAATGGCTGTATAGCACCGCTTCCCACTCAATCACCAGCTGGGACGAGTTTGTTAAAGCGTTTCTAAAAAAATTCTATCCGAATCATAAGACCGCAAGGATTCGAAATGAAATCAACCAATTCTCCCAGCTTCCTTCTGAACCCTTCTGGAAGTGCTTTGACCGATACAAAGACCTTCTTGTTCAGTGTCCTCACCACGGTATAGAGAAATGGCAGCTCTGCCAAACCTTATACGAGGGCCTGAACCCAGCAACGAAGCAGTTGTTGGAAACCATCTGTCAGGGCCACTTCCTATCCAAATCTGACGAGGAAGCGTGGCAGTTCTTTGACGACCTTGCGGAGCAAACGCTATAGTGGGAGAGCACCAGACCGACTTCTTCTTCTTCTACCTCCACTTCTACCGGTCAGTCTAGGGTAGGAATCCACCAACTTGACGTCTCTATTGCGATGAAAGCTGAAATGGCTGCTATAACAAGAAAGCTTGAAGCGATAGAAAGCAAATTCTCTGCTCCTGCTCCTGCCCCTGTTCTCCCCCTTCGTACCATATGCGCTTGTTGTTCCGATCCTTCCCACTTGACCGAAGAGTGTCCTTACAATCCACCCTCGCAAGGACAGGATCAGGTTAATGCTGCCTTCCAGCAAAGACCGAGGAATGATCCATACTCTTCCACCTACAATCCCGGTTGGAGGAACCACCCCAATTTCGCCTGGAATCAGAATCAGAATCAATTCCAGGGCAACAATTTCCAAAGGGCCCCTCCACCGCAACAACAAGCGCAACAACAAACTCAACATCAATATCAGCAGCCCTTCCAACCCCAACCTTTCCAAAATCAGACGAACAACTTTGCACCCAACAATTCTTTTCCACCAAACAACTTTGTTCCGTCAAACAACGATAAGGTTTCCTCGCTCGAACGAAGTCTGGAGGCGTTCGTTAAACAATCGACCCAATCCACTGCCAACATCCAGTCTTCCATTCAGTCCTTAGTGCAACACACTGCCGCTCACGGGCAAAGCATCAAAACCATCGAGGCCCAGATTGCACAACTGAATGCGGCTTTAAGCGAGCGAGAAAAGGGGAAGCTCCTGTCTCAACCACTCCCAAATCCCGGTCACCCACAGAATGTACATGTTGCTCTTGAACAACAGAACCATAATGTGAGTGCCGTGACCACATTGAGATCGGGAAGGATGCTGCAAAACAACATTGGCGCACGAATCAACGATGACACCCCGGCCGCTGCTTCTCCTCCTTCTTCTTCTTCTCCTGCTTCTTCGTCTTCTGAGCCTATTCTCCGTTCTTCACAGGGCTCTCCTTCCTCTTCTTCTGCTTTGAATGGACCCGCTTCTCACTCCACGAAAACACCTATTCTGGGATCCGTTCCAACTCCACAATCTCCTCCTCCTGCATTAGACTCAACCAATTTTCAAAATGTTCCATTTCCAAACCGGTTGAGGTCTAACAAACAAAATCCTCAAATGGAGAAGATTCTGGAGTTATTCAAGCAGGTTAACATTAACATTCCTCTTTTAGATGCTGTCCAACAAGTCCCGTCTTACGCGAAAATCTTAAAGGACTTGTGCACGAAAAAGAGGAAGTCTCAGGTACCCAAGAAAGTTTTCTTGGCTAGTGCTGTGAGTGATGCCCTTACCCAATCTTTACCACAAAAACGGAAGGACCCTGGCTGTCCTACGATTTCAATTACAATTGGGGATAAGAACATCAACCGCGCACTATTAGATCTTGGTGCCAGTGTTAACCTGCTTCCGTATTCAGTATACGAGCAATTAGGCGTCGGAGAGCTGAAACCCACGCACTGCACTCTCCAAATGGCCGACCGATCGATCACCCACCCTAGGGGTGAGCTAGAGGATGTGTTAATCAAAGTCGGGGACTTCATATTCCCCGTTGACTTCATTGTATTAGACACACAGCCTGTAGCTAACCCCCGGAATCAAATTCCGGTGATACTCGGTCGCCCATTTCTCGCAACCTCAAATGCTGTGATCAATTGTCGCAATGGTTCTATGAACCTCTCTTTTGGAAACATGACGATTGAACTCAACATTTTTAGGTTGGGGAATCAGCCCGCCGAACCTAATGCTCATATACTGGACGTCTGCTCGATCCAGGAGATCACCCCAGAAGAGTGTGAATTCGAGGAGTTTCTGTTTGATCACGATAATCTTGACGCCACTAGTGCGTTTCTCTTCGAACCTGCTGCTGTTTCTGCGCCCGACAACGACTACGAGTGTTTCACGTTTTCAAACGATCTTAGCCGCTCACAACCCGAGTTTGAATCCTTCGACTTTTCGGATGAGTTACCTGAACCATCCAACTCGGTTGCTTACACTCGCTTTGAACCTTTGCTGGAGTCCTTTGAGTTCGAGACCTTTGCACCAGTCTTGCCTTCCATCGTTTCACCTCGAACGCCCGAACTCAAGCCGTTGCCGTCTCACCTTAAGTATGCTTACTTAGGTGAGAACGAGACCCTCCCTGTCATCATCTCGGCTTCTCTAGCTCCCGAGCAAGAGAAAGCCCTTCTCGCGGTCTTGCACAGCAACAGGCAAGCTTTTGGCTGGTCCATGGCGGACATCAAGGGGATTAGTCCCCTGATCGTTGAGCATCACATTCATCTGATGGATGATGCCAAACCAGCCCGGGATCCACAAAGACGTCTCAATCCAGTCATGAAACAGGCTGTGAAGAAGGAGATCGTCAAATGTCTAGATAGTGGTATCATTTACCCTATCTCTGATAGCCAGTGGGTTAGCCCCATTCATGTTGTCCCCAAGAAGTCGGGCATCACGGTCATAACCAACGAGGCGAATGAGTTAATCCCTACTCGCACCCAAACTGGGTGGTGAGTTTGCATTGATTACAGAAAACTCAACGCCGCAACGCGGAAAGACCACTTTCCGCTACCTTTCATTGACCAGATGCTTGAACGATTGGCCGGACACGAGTACTACTGCTTTCTTGATGGCTACTCCGGCTATAATCAAATCCCCATCGCCGAAAAAGACCAGGACAAGACCACATTCACTTGTCCTTTCGGCACGTTTGCATATCGACGCATGCCCTTTGGGTTATGCAATGCGCCCGCTACCTTCCAGCGGTGTATGATGGGTATCTTCTCAGACATGGTGGAAAAATTCCTAGAGATTTTCATGGATGACTTCTCCATCTTCGGCGATTCCTTCAACGAGTGTTTGCTGCATCTTGACGCTGTCCTTACTCGATGTAAGGACAAGAATCTCACTTTGAACTGGGAGAAATGCCACTTCATGGTGCGTGAAGGTATTGTCTTAGGACATATCATCTCGTAAAATGGCATAGAGGTTGACAAAGCAAAGATTGAGGTCATTTCCAATCTGCCTCCTCCCCGATGCGTCCGAGATATCCGAGCCTTCCTTGGCCATGCCGGTTTTTATAGACGGTTTATCAATGACTTTAGCAAGATTGCTAGGCCCTTGACTCTTTTGCTGGCCAAGGATACGCCTTTCGACTTCAACTCGAGCTGTGTGACTGCATTCGAGTCACTGAAACGCTCACTCACTTCTGCTCCCGTTCTTTCTTCACCTGACTGGACGCACCCATTCGAGATTATGTGCGATGCATCCGACTTTGCCATTGGTGCTGTCCTTGGACAACACATCAACAAGATGCCGCACGTAATCTATTACGCGAGCCGAACCCTGAACGACGCCCAACTCAACTATACAACAACTGAGAAGGAATTCTTAGCTGTTGTATTTGCTTTAGAAAAGTTCAGGCCCTACCTCATCGGCTCTCCAGTCATTGTCTACACTGACCATTCTGCTCTACGCCATCTTTTTGCGAAGAAAGATGCAAAATCTCGGTTAATCCGTTGGATCCTCTTGCTTCAAGAGTTTGACCTTGTCATTAAGGACAAACGAGGATGTGAAAACGTGGTTGCCGACCATCTCTCACGACTTCCTTCTTCGCCTTCGCTTCCAATTCCGATCAACGACGTTTTCCCGGATGAACAGCTCTTGATAGTATCGTGCGAACCCTGGTTCGCAGATATTGTGAACTATTTGGCCACAGGATTACTTCCTACTGAATGGTCGAGTCAGGACAGACTTCGCTTCTTATCCCAACTAAAACACTTTTACTGGGACGAACCCTACTTGTTCAAGTACTGTCCCGACCAGATTATTCGTCGGTGTGTCCCTGATGAGGAATTCAAGAGTGTGCTGTCATTTTGCCACGATCAAGCGTGTGGCGGGCATTTTGGGCCCAGAAAGACAGCTGAGAAGATCTTGCAATGTGGTTTCTACTGGCCACAACTCTTCAAAGACGCTCATGACTATTGCAAGACTTGCTCCCGGTGCCAACACATGGGCCAGATATCCCGGAGGAACGAGATGCCGCTCCAACCGATCTTGGTTGTGGAGATTTTCGATGTTTGGGGGATAGATTTCATGGGGCCGTTTTCCAGCTCTTTTGGGAACTTGTACATCCTTCTAGCTGTTGATTACGTCTCTAAATGGGTCGAGGCTGTGCCCAGCCGAACTAACGACAACAAGGTTGTCGTTAGGTTCCTTAAAGAAAACATTTTCTCTCGTTTTGGGCACCCCCGAGCGATCATTAGCGACAATGGAAGTCATTTCTGCAATAGGACTTTCGAGGCCTTGATGCGGAAATATTCCATTAATCATAAGCTTTCTACGCCCTACCACCCCCAAACCTGCGGGCAGGCCGATGTTTCAAATCGGCAAAGCAAGCAGATACTGGAGAAGACGGTTTCCAAGAACTGTAAGGATTGGTCTCTGAAACTCACTGATGCCCTTTGGGCATTTCGAACCGCTTATAAGACCGACCTTGGCATGTCTCCCTATCGGCTTGTGTACGGAAAAGCCTGCCACCTACCTGTCGAAATAGAGCATCGCGCATTTTGGGCGATAAAGGAGCTGAATCTGTCTCTTGAGGATGCGGGCAGCCATCGGAAGCTGCAGTTGAACGAACTAAGCGAGCTTAGGGATGAAGCTTACGATAACGCGGTTGTCGTTAAGAATCGAACAAAGGTGTTTCACGATAAACACCTTTTGCGCAAAACCTTCGTACCTGGTCAGCAGGTATTGCTTTACGACACCCGACTTCACTTCCATCCTGGAAAGCTCAGATCTCGCTGGAAAGGGCCGTATTTTGTGCGGAATGTGTATCCGCAGGGCGCTGTGGATTTGGAAAATCCAAAGGACGGTTCACTTTTCAAAGTAAATGGACACCGATGCAAACCGTACCTTAGTGCCGAACCAACAGAGGAGCTCCTGTTCTTACAGGAGCCGGTTTACCCTGAATGATCTTCCTCTGCCTACCTCCAAACTTCGGTTATCCAGCCAAGAACAGTGGACACTGTTCCAAATAAGTTTGGGGGTATGTATAAACCATTTTGTATATATTTGTGTATATTCTTTTTCTTTTTCTTTTCTTTAAAAACAAATACAAAAAAAAATGTGTGTTTCGCTAACCGACAATTTTGACCCTTCAAATGATCTCTTCATGCAACGACAGTGAGGACACTGTCCAGTTTAAGTTTGGGGGTACGCTCGGTACGCATTTCTTACCTTCGCATTCATATGTATATTTTGCATCTGCATATTTAAATCCATAAAATCCATAAAAATCTGAAAATTTTCTAAAAAAATATAAAAACTTTTTTGTCAAGTTAGCGTGTGGAAGAACTCTGATTCAACATTTCGACGGTTTTTGTTTGAAAAAAATAGGAATAACTAAATCTTATGTTTGGATTTTGAAAACCTGAAAGATAACTCTCCTTTGAAGTTAACTATAGCTGATATACGTCTTTACATCACGAGTCGTGAGTTTTTGGGAATTAGATGACAAGTCTTTTATGTTGAAAAACTTTTAAACAGATAAATGATTTTATGAGGATCAAATAGGTTTGTTCTGAAATAAGTAATGTCAAGAATAGTTTATGAAGTAAAGCGAATATGAAGGAATGTTATTGATGCCGTAATTGGAACTAAGTCTGAAAAATAACCCATCCGAAACTTGATTGGAATGATTACACACCAAAACCCACTAAACACGTCTTTTATGCAAAAAAATAATTAAACTGCCGGTTATATCTCCGTTCGTATTAAATCATCTGATTTTCACGCCAAACTGTCTTTTGTTTTTGGACCTAGGTAACTTGAGTAATTAAGTCCGCTGGGTTGTTTCTACACCTAATGCCCTAAAACCAACTGGTTTGGGTGCATTGGCCCAAAGCTCGCTAAGAAGCCTAGAAAGTCCAGTTTTAAAACAAAGTCAAGCAAGTGTTCTCTCCGAGTTAAAATTCCTAATGGTTCTTTGTGTGAGAATAATCTTGATAAAAGACAGGCTTTTATAAAAAAAATTTAGCGGAGATATAAAGGTTTTACTCTATGATAAAGACTATTGCACGTTCACAGAGGTGTGTATGAAATGAAAACAAGAAAAAGGTGGAGTGAAAAATACGACTTAGTTTCCTGTTAAGGAAGATAGAAATTCTGAAGTTGAAACCTTACTGGAAAACGAAACTTGAAAAATGCTTAACTCTTTATAAAACTTATGTGATCCTTTTAAAATTGTTATCTGGGCTTTATTGTGCGACATGATGACTTTATTCGATCTTTCGGGAACTTAACGACACTATTTGCACTGCACGTAAAGACATATAAAATCTGTAGTTAAATAAGAAGCGAGGTGTGAAAAATAAAGGTTCGATAGTCTAGACTTAGGATTATAGAATTGTTATTTTCTGAAACAAAACTTTAGGGTTTGAATCTTAGTTATTTTACAAAACCAACTTGACCGGATTTTGTGGGTAGTATCCGCTGAAAACCCTCAGGAGACAACACTCCTCCTACTAGGGACACCTAGAGGTTTAACGGCTTGTTGCACATGCTCAGTGCAATCGCGTTCCCTGCGAAAGTGAGGTTAGGAAATTTTTTGTGAATAAATTGGCTTTGCTCGGGACGAGCTAATGATAAGTTTGGGGGTATTTGTTCATATCAGATTTTTGCATTTTCATACCGCCCAATTTTTATCACATTGCATATCGGTAGATACTCTTGAGCCGTGTTTGCTAGTCAATTGCAGGATACTGGTTCTCGGTTCTAAAACGGTGAAATTCATGAAAAACACGACAAAATCCGGGTTCCTGCCAACCACAGATAAAACACGGTCTCCGCTCTTCATCCGTATGTTGCCAGATACCAGTTTAGGAAGACAAAATGTCAAATCAATGTCACCTTCATGCACAAGGCTCAATGGCAACAACAAGTTCCAAGAAATCTATACGGAGCTCGAGGCAATCATGCCAAATCTTGACAAAAAGTCCATCTTTCCCTCAACAGAAATTCTGGAAAAATCGTGGAGCCAAATTGAGAAAATACATATACCAGAATGAAGGGGATAGAAGACCAGGGAAGCCCAAAAAACCAGAAAGCCCAACTCAACCATAAGGCCGCGGATCCGCGGCCAAAGGGGGGTCTAGGCCGCGGATCCGCGGCCGTCTAGGCGCCTCATGTGCAGAGATTTTGGGGGTATTTTGGTCTTTTCGTTTTTGTTCTGGTGGTTGCCCTAGGTTTCCATTCACCAGCCTATAAATAGCCCAGAACTTTGAGAAGGAAAGGGTCCATTCTTGTATTTTCTTTTTGCTAGGTTTTAGATTACATGTTCTTCTTCTTCTCATCTCTTCTCCATTAAACTTGAGTGAGCTTTGTGAGTGAAGAATGGTGAATAAAGAAAATCATTTTATTATCATGCTTGTCTTACTTTTGCTATAATTGTTGTAATTTTAATTTGTTAAGTAGTTGTTGTTATTTTCTTGTTGTTTCTTTCTTCTCTCTTTTTCTTTATCCTTAATACGACAATGATGCTTACGCTCGATCCTCGCCAAGGTGAGGTCGCAAATAGCTAGTCGTATTCTTCTAATCTCCTTCTTTCTATCTTCCTCTTTTGTTTTGTTTTATTTTTCCGTATCATGATGTGTGAGTAGTTCATACTTGTTAGGGTAGGATAAAGGAAGTTTGAGAGAAGGAAATCTCTCTCACTCTTTCCTTGCCCAACAGCTTAAATCGACTCCCGTTAATTGAACCACAATCCGCTCCTTACGGCACCCTATCCTACATGATAGCGGTGATTCCGTAGTGAGACCGGTTGTGGTTGAATTAACCGGAGGTTATGGCTAAGAGCCAAAAACGGATGGACAAGCACCAAAAGGAAGAACTTATGCGTTGGAAAGCCTAGCTTATACTCGCAAGTTCCTTCCTAGTCGTGCTAATCCCCGTTGTTGCCGATTACCATAACACCGATATTAAGAGGGGCAACGAAAGATGTAGAGACTCCTAACTCAAACTAACCAAATCCTAACCCTAACAAGCTCGCTTTAAATATCAACTTAACACGTAGATAATCACAAAACAAATCTGAACTCTCGGACTTAACTCGTTAAAACACATTGAAAAAGACTCCCATCTCCCTGCGGACGACCCGTACTCAACCGGCTAGCTACAAGCGAAACCGTCTTGATTGCGGTATTTAACTAAAACTTGAACACGCAGAACCTCTAACAATCAGGACCGAGAATAATACCAGTATGTGATACTGTATTCTTTTCTCGCGATTTGTATCATTGGAAGGTTATATATGATATAGCCGGGTTACCGAATCAAGTGTTGATTCGATACATTGATACACTTGATATTAGTCGGTTATATGCGATATGACCGGATCATTAAATCAAGTGTTGATTTAATGATTTAATGCATAATTATATATTTGATATATTACTTTGCATTAACTAGTATTGGTTCACTTAAGATGGATTTTCTCACTTGATGTGCACAAGTTGTATATGTGATATATTTTTGTGCACTTGTTTGTATCATGTTTGATGATACATGCAAACATGGGTGTGTGTAAGACTTAAACTATGTTTAGTTGATGGTTTAGGGTTTTTACTTGTTTATTCATTCTTTTTATTTATTTGTGGCAAAATATAACATGGTGGCTTTCTTTGTTTGATACTTGAAGCTTCTTGAAGGTTTGAAAAGTCTAGCTAGTTTGACTTTTGCCTTAACCCTAACCATTCAACTAAACCCTAGTTTATTATTTACACTAAACCATGGTTGCAAATATGATAAGAATCACTTTATTTTCTATTTTCATTATTCTTATCATATTCTTTTTCTTCTTCTTCTTCTTCTTCAAGAAGAAAGAAGCTTGCTAGCTTCAATGGTGACTTGAGAAAAAGAGTGAGAAATCCAATTCTAAAGTGAACCCACTTCCTATTTCTTCATCCTCTACCACTTGCCAAGTAGTATAGGGTGTTTTCTTCACAAGTTTCATGACTTGGTGAGGTTGGAGCTTAATCTTGAGTTGCCTCGATGTAGATCATCTTCGGCATCGAAGTCGACGACCTAGCCCGATCATTTCTTCGATAAAATCATCGCTAGAGTCTGGGATCCGATGATCGCAGCGGAGGGGAATCATCACGGAGCTAAGGAAGTGGAGGACCGGATCTACAAAGGTTGTAGCCTCATTCACTTTGCAATAAAGTTGTTTATTCGCTTGTTTCGCCTTTAACTCTAGTAACGATCTAGTATAGGGTTTCTCGGCACCGGAAAATTTTGAATTTGGCATGGTTGATGACTTGTGAGACCTCATTAGTGTGCCTAGGAACCCTACAGCTTATATATAGTATAATGCAAAGTAAGGCGTAAATAAGCACACGAGCGCTGAAAAACGACTTCTCGGGAGGTTCTTGCGATGGTAAAGGAGCGCTGAAGCTCATTGGCAGGAGCATGGTCCCGAAGAATAGCTCAGTGGTGGCTTGAGTTACCTGCTCCACTGGCACGGTGAAAAGGGAGGCCGCTTGGGGCCCGTAGGTTACTCCTCCAGATGGGACAGAGCGAGAGTTGCTGTTGCAGTTAGTGCAGTTTGAAGCCATTGATTTCTTGAAGAGCTTGAATATTCTTCTCCCTGCGTCGACCTTGGTCTTTGGCATGTGCCAGTTGTTTGAGGACCGACTCCGTCGGCAAAGCTGCTGCTTGGGGAGCCCGCCTGTGGACGACAGACATCCTCTGGGCTTCCTCCATCGGCGTTGAGGCACCGAGGGTAGGAGGTGGGAGCATCGACCGAAAGAGAAGCCCGTTGATTTCTTGAAGAGCCGGATTGCAGAGATTTGAGCCTGCAAGTGGCCCGTACCTGACTCCACCAGATATGACAGATCCTGTATTGCTAAGGTCGGAACAAACGCCATTCTTCATAAAGAAGAAGCGCCGACTTCAGTATCCACTCTCCTAAGGGCAAACACAAATATACACACCGTGATTATCTGATCACAGGAAAAACATGACACACGAAGTGTGGAGTGGAAAGAGGAAAAGGTCCAACCGGGCGTGCCAGAATCTGTTCCCCTCCGAACGGCGGCCAAGACATGGACGTCTAGCCTGAGGTTTAGGGCAGATGCTATTTGGTTTTATCCGTCCACCTCTCCAAAGATTCCAAGTTGATTTATGGCACCGTGTATCGAAGGTTTAGATGGATGCGGCCGATGTAGCAGACTTCGTCAGATTCCCCCTCGCTTGAGGGGTTTTTGATTGTGGGGATGCTCTTCCCTGCAGGCTCATGCCCCTGCAGTTAATTACACTACCACATCGCGGTAACAAATTTCTCCTTCTCCAGATGTTCACTTCGTGTCGTGGGTGTTTTTTTTATTTGTGTTTGCCCGTGGATTGTATACGGAGACTAATTTATGTCGTCGCCCGTAGGTTGTGGATTAGTCCAAATCCGTATTTACTTAGATTTGGGTTTGGTGTTTTAGTTTAAGGATACGTTAGCCATATTGAGGCTAAGATCAACTTAAACGCTCGTTAAGGATACGTTAGTCTGATTTGAGACTACGATCAACTTAACGGAAAGAGCATTTAGGGGCTCTATTGTTCCAGTTTAGGGACGTAGTGGTCCATTTAATATCTGGCCATTGGGACCCGTCACCTCTCTGACGACGTTGAAGGATTACAACGACAGGTGTCAGAGGAGTTCGGAGATGTACCCTTGAACCAAAGTTGATTGGGGGTCTTATAGTCCAATTTGGGACTAAAGTCTATTTGAATGTTTAAGGATACATTAGCCATATTTGAGGCTAAGATCAACTTAAACGGGATCGTTTAGATCCGACAAAAGTGCGTTTGGAGGCTCTATTGTTCCAGTTTAAGGACGTTGCGGTCCATAGATAGTTTAAGGACGTTGCGGTCCATTGCCAGTTTAGGGACATGGTGGTTCATCGTTCCCGTTTTAGGAACGGATGTTAGTTTAAGGACGCTTAAGTCCATGGGTTTAAGGACCCCACAGTCCATATAGATGTGTTTAAGGACACATTAGTCCATTAGTTTAAGGATGCCTAAGTCCATGGGATTAAGGACCCCACAGTCCGTATTGTTGGTTTAAGGATGCTTAAGTCCATGAGTTTAAGGACCCCACAGTCCGTATCGATGTGTGGTTGTCGGGACCCGTCACCTCTCTGACGACATTGAAGGATTACAACGACAAATATCAGAGGAGTTCGGAGATGTACCCTTGAACCGGGTGTAAATTGATTTAAGAGAGCATTCGTGCTCAGTCAATTTAGTTTGAGGACTTACGGCCAGAATTGGGCTAAGTCCAGTTGAGAATATTCAACAGTTTTTATTTGCATTTGGCATGTTAGGCCTTTACTAGGGCTCTGCCCCTGTTTAATAATGCATGGCATTTTGTCTGGTCTATTAGACCTTTATTTTGGCTCTGCCCTTTTTAAATGATGCACAGCATCTTTTTTGTTTGGGCTCTGCCCTTTATTAAAATAATGCATTGCATTTTATTAGGCCTGTTAGGCCTTTTTTAATTGGGCTTGGCCCTTCTGTAAATAATGCAGTGCATTAATCAAACCGACAGTGGCCATGTGGCTTGTCAGGTGCTTTGCGCCAATTATTGAGCGCAAGCGCATGTGGAGGTGACACGTGTCACGCTCTGGTGAGCGCAAACGCAGTTAGCTCAGTGCGCTGCGCCAGTGCGCTGCGCTGTTGCGCTGCTGACACGTGGCGCGCTCTGGTGAGTTGCGCCAATATCAGAGAGCAATACTCTATTTTAAAAGCGCATAGCGCAAGTGGTCTTGGAGCTGACACGTGGCGCTCTCTGGTGGCTTGTGCCAACCCAGGAGCGCAACAGTGCAGATTTGCAAGTGCAAGGCACTGTTTTAGTTTCTTTATCCAAGAAAAGAATCTTTAAGATTTCAGAACCAATGGTTCATAAAAAAGGCAATGCCTTTGTTATTATTATTATTTTTTTATTGAAGATCCTTGATCTTTTTCTTAGATCAATGATCTATTCAGAAGAAATTCTTCTTTATTTATTGAAAGGGTTTACCTTTTCTTCTCTTTTTTGAGTTTTTCTCCAAGTTCTTTAGAGTTCTCTCTCTGTTTCTTGAGTTTCTCTATTCTCTGTGCTGTTCTTGTTTTG
Organism: Agapanthus africanus; assembly: GCA_030015575.1. Classification (NCBI taxonomy): domain Eukaryota; kingdom Viridiplantae; phylum Streptophyta; class Magnoliopsida; order Asparagales; family Amaryllidaceae; genus Agapanthus; species Agapanthus africanus. The sequence continues at coordinate 113,426,323 of CM057338.1, read as the reverse complement.
AATTGGGGTCTAGGGGCCTTTATATAGTGCTCATTAATTTGTTAAATTTGTTAAAGAGACCATTCTCTGAGTGATTTGGGGATTTTCCCCCACCGTTGGATCTTCGATCCAAGGGCTTCTGTTTTACAGAAGACAATCTTCTTGTTTTAACAAGAACAGAAAGATCTTACTAGAATTTTAATTCTGTTTGGTACAAACGCACCAGCGTTTGACACGTGTCGCGTAGCGCAGAGCGCAGCGCAACTGCGCTGACACGTGTCGCGCAGCGCAGAGCGCAGCGCATCTGAAGCGTTGCTTCTTTTAATTTTTTTTTAAATAGAGCCTTGCTCTGATTGGCTGCGCTGCCTTGGGCGCTGCGCTGACGTATCAGCTTTTGACACGTGGCGCGTTGCGCGCAACGCAAGGAATTTGAAGCGTTGCTTCAATTTTTGAATTTTTGAAATTCAAACAGAGGTTTGCTCTGATTGGGGGAAACAGGCATCCTGTTCATTCGTAGAAGAAACCCCTGGTAGGTGATGCTTTCTCCCAAATCAAAGAAGATGTTAAGAGACCTCCGAGCATGTTCGCTAATCAGGTGGAAAAGCCCGTTTGAGCCTGAGATCATAGAAGGGAGGCTGAAGTTGCGTTCTACTTCGAAGATTGCTGATAATGGGAAACCCCCAAAGTCAAGCAGTTTAAGAAGAAGAAAGAGAAATGAGAAGCCCTATAGTCTGCTGAGCATGTAGACAGCCGTAAGGGGATACAAAAGTATGTAGATATGCTAAAGGAATATAACCAGAAGGCGTGTTGACCAGTCACTCTTGAAGAATTTCTTCAACATATCCTTGAGAATAGCAAGGATCATGAAGATGACGACTTAGAAGGAGAAGAGGAGGAAACAGAAGAACGTGTGGAAAGTTGTCGTATGGTCTCTCACTCCTCCATATACAACGAAGTTGCGCTAGCTGCTTCCAAAAGTGACTCAGAAGAACAGAGGGCAGAACAATGCCAAAAGCTCCAAGTTCGCCATAAGAGGACCTGATTGATAGGCTCCTGAGGAAAGCCTTCCAAAGAAGCAGGGAGAATCAAAGGCGTGAACTGGCCATATATGAGAAGGCCTAGCAGCAACGTCTAAACAGGCAAGCTGCAGAGGAGGCGGGCTATGTAGCTCCCCAACTAAAGCAAAATGTACGGCTGAAGCAAAAGATACTACTGAAGAAAAGCAAGGTCAAGAAGCATTTCGCTAAGGCCTTATTAAAAGGGATGAAGTTGCCACCTATAAAAATGTATACCCCAGGGGTTTTAGACTTCGAAAGTGGAGAGGAGCACCCAAAATATTGTCTCTACCACTGGAGAGTCTGTCACCCCATCAATGAATGTAATGTTTTCGGGAAATGGCTTAGAAGGTATGTCTCCAACCAAAGGCATCTAAAAAAGGAGAAGCGAAAGGCCAAAGCTTTCCAGCTCCTGCACGATAACTCTGAAGCAAACAGAAAGGAAAGTTCAGTGACCGAAAGTTGTTGTATAGCCAAGGCTCAGTCTTCGAAAGAAGGGGGTTCAACAGTGCCAACTTTTGAAAGTGACTCGGAAAATGAAATCTTTGTCAACTTTCCCTATGCAGGATCCTCATCAGGGGAAGAATAGAAGGCAAAAGACTGCGGCAATATCTGTCTGCGGAACCGCACCCTTCCCCAAAAAAAGCTTGGATCTGCAAGCAAAGTTCCAAAGAATCAAGATAAGGGTAAAGGGAAAATGCTCGAAGAGATTGTTCTAGATGAAGAGCTGGCCAAAGATCTCTTCGCCAAGGACCCGCCCAAGAAGAGTAAGGTGGACTATAATGTGTTAGCTTATCTGAAGAAGCTACCTTCTTAGTTGAGTATATACGATACTCTATACCTATCGAAGAAATTGCGGGAATCTTTTATAAAAGCCCTTGAAGAACCTGATCAATTCCAAGCTTTCTTGCTGAGGAAGCAATGAAGGATAAATTGGCAGAAATATATACAGCCGATATTACCTTCAGTGAAGAAGATCTCCTTCTGAAAATGTTCGAGCATAATCGAACGCTCTACATGGATGGGTATTGCGATGATAAGAGGATAAATAAGATTCTCGTCGATAACGGCTCATCGGTTAACCTTTTGAATGTAAATGTGAGCAGCCGTCCATGGATGTTCGATATCTCGGCCGCGAAAAGATCACCATCTCCGGATTTAACTTGCAGTCTTTTAAAATGTTGGGGTCCATAGTATTCACATTACGTTTCGGGCAGCTCGTCACGGACGTAAAGTTTCATGTCATTGAAGGCAAGACGTGCTACAGAGCTTTACTCTGTAGACCTTAGCTACACGAGCATGGCATCATCCCTTCTACACAATATCAGTGTATGAAGTGTTTTAAGGATGGCCAAGAGCACACAATTATAGGAGGGCTCAACCCCTTCTCCATGAATGAAGTACGGAAACATGAAGATGCTAAGTACTTTCTGTCGGAATTTAAAGATACTGAGAAGTGCGGCAAGTCGCAGAAAAAATAAGTACAAATGGTCACCATACCAATCTTTGAAAATGATTTTGAAGAAAAAAAGATAGTGTTCACGGGTCAACTTCCGAGGGAAACTAATAAACATAACTCATCAAACCCCATTCCAGTCTTCGGCAGTGACTCGAAAAAAAAAGTTTAGGCAGTGTTCTCTACCCACCTGCTGATGAAGACTCCCGATGAAGTAGACCGAGCTCTATATATTGCGATGGTTCCATCTTACCACTATAAAGAACTCGATGCACTCATTACCTACAGCGTGAAGAAGTTGGTCACTTTTCATGTACTTCTCGGATATAGAGGTGAGAGGGCAATTTTCTTCTACAAATCGGAAGAGACTAAAGTGGAGAAAGAGATCCGGCATGGACTTGATCCGAATCTCAATAGGTTGCAACCCATCCGCTTGTTGAGGTACTTCATGAAATGGCTAAGGGAATTCTTGAAGCATCAGGGAATACTATTCGAACAAATTGTTCATCAGGCTCAATATTACAAGAGGATCTGGGAAGTACCAGGGACTCACCAAATCAACCAGAACAAAAAGATGGATACTGCTGGCTTGGGATATTTACAACCAAAGAAGAAGGAGCGAAGTCATAGTTGCTATATTTTAATTGAAGGAGAAGACACTTGGCTGGTAGATGACGTGGCCGAGTAAGAAGGAGATACCCCGCAAATCGCTTCAACCCAACTATCAGAAGAGCCAATTGAGATGCTGATGAAAGAAGCGGTTCAAGAAGTTGATAAGCTCGAAGAAGGTACAATGGCCCTATATGAAAAGGTCATGCAGTTGCCCCTGACCGAGCAATATAATGGAGCAAGGAGTTATGATAGCCCTGCTTCGCAATAGCTACTTCTGCCTTTCTTTATAAGAGAGGAGGCTCGAAGCGGCAATAATGAGACTAAGACGACATTTACCTCCAACCCTCAACTAAGACAAAGCGATCTTGGGACAATACGTCAACGAGAAAAATGCCACCCAAGCTCATCCCTTATACGGAAGATGGGACGGGGTTACTCTTTCCTCTGTGACAAGACAAGGAAGATATTCGCCCTCGTCATGAAGCACTATATGTTAACATTGCCTAAGTCTAAGTGGCCCCATCAAGTAAACTCTTTTTATCATCCAGATTACTGTCTATACCATCGGATCATCGGTCATCCGATTGAAGATTACTTCTTTTTCAAGAATTGGGCGGAAGAGCAATACAAGAAAGGCAAGTTCATGCTAGGTGACAGCTGGAGAGTTAATCCTCTACAAAAGCATGCACCAATGCGAAACTACTCCATCAAATCGGAGCATGGCTAGCGCAAGAAGTGAAAGTTTACCCACGTTTGCCATATGATAAGACTTTCTAATGAAAATGAAGATGAAAACATGCATGAGATTTTCGATTACCTCGCCAATGAAGACGAGAATATCACAGAACTACCGCCAGCACCTAAGGAGTTAGAAGATGGGATCCATACCACCGCTGATGAAAAAGATAGATTTGGGAATGGAGGATGATCCGAGACCAACGTTTATCAGTGAGCCGCTCTCTGAAGAACAAGTAGCCACTTTAAAAGAAGTGTTCATGGAATACAGTGACCACTTCGCCTGGAACTACTCCGAGATGCCGGGTTTTAATCCAGAAATAATAGTGCATAAGATGACCATAACACCAGGGATAAAGCCTGTCAAGCAGTCTCCAAGAAGGATGCGGCTCGAGCTCGAGATGAGCTTCAATGTCGAAGTCAAGAAGTTAATCGACTCTGGTTTCATCCATGAAGTACAATACCCGGACTGGATTGATAATATCGTCCCTGTGATGAAGAAGAATGGGAATGTTCGCATCTACGTGGACTTTTGGGACTTCAATAAGGCGTGCCCGAAAGATGAATTTCTCGTGTCAGTTACGAAATTAATGATTGAAAATACGTCTACTCATGAGGTCTTCTCTTTTATGGACAGATTTTCAGGGTACAATCAGATAAAGATGGATCCTGAAGACCAAAAGCATACGTCTTTCTGCACCCCGCTGGGCGTCTTCTGTTATAAAGTGATGTCATTTGGACTAAAGAATGCTGGAGCAACATATCATACAGCGATGACTAAGATATTCGACGACCTTATTCATGAGATAGTCGAATGTTATATAGATGATCTTGCAGTCAAGAGCGTGTCTCACGAAGAGCACTTGGAGCACTTAAGGATAGTCTTCAAGCACCTTCGGAAGTAAAACCTGAAGATGAACCCGCTGAAATGCGCATTTGGAGTCTTTTCTGGCAAATTCCTGGGTTTTATAATCCGCCACCGAAGGATCGAGATCGACCCCTCCAAAATCAAGGCTATTACGGAAATGCCCCCGCCAAGAAATCTTAAGCAGCTGCGGTTTCTCTAAAGAAAGTTCGCCTATATCCGACGGTTTATTGCCAACCTCTTTAGAAAGTGTCATCCATAAAGCCATCTGATGAAGAAAGGGACCCCCTTTATTTGGGACTAGAAATGTCAGAAAGCACCGGTGGAAATCAAACAATACTTGCAGAATCCACCAGTAATGGTCGCTTCGGTTAAGGGAAATCTCTTCATCCTATATACAACTACCCTAGACTATTCTCTAGGAACGCTATGGGCATAGGAAAATGACCGAGGAAAGGAAAGGACCGTGTACTATCTAAGTCGAGTCCTGCCGGGAGAAGAAAGCAACTACTCCCCTATTGAGAAGCATTGCCTGACACTGATCTTCGCGATAAGGAAGCTTAGACACTATTCCTTGGCCCATGAAGTGCACCTTATATCAAAGGTGGACCCTCTCAAATATCTTATGACGAAAGCTAAACTGACGGGAAGGCTTGCCAAGTGATCCCTGCTGTTGATGGAGTTCGCGATCATATATCGCCCCCTCAAAGCGGTAAAAGGATAGGCTATTGCCAATTTCCTCGCTGAACACCCCCTCACTGCTAATTCTCCACTAAAAGTGAGCTGCCATATGACTATGCATTCAACACGGTCGAAGAGAAAGAAGAAACATAGAAGCCTCATTGGGAATTATACTTCGATGGAGCCTCTGTTTAACGTGAAAAATTCATCAAATAATAATAAACATGCATTTAAATATTTATTTCAATCTATAGGGAAAAGATCACCAAACATAGGATCATGACTGCAGGGTTTAATAAAACAATATACAAAGTTCTTTAACTCCTTCTCGGCCCTCTCTGTCATATCGTAACGGTGGTTCTTATTAAAAGTCCCTCACCATCTGTCAGCGCCGCGCTCGTCGGCAAAAGAAGACATGAAGCCTGCTGAGCCCGGATTTGACACAACATGTGAATCGAGAGGCCCCTCAGAGGCTTTGTAATCAAGTATGTCTCATGAACGCAGTTGATCTTGTCCTCCACTACGTTGAGAATCGCTAGAGTCATCTCCGCCGGATGAGAGGGAATGTCATCAAGGATGGTCAGGAAAATCATTCGGAGCTAAATAGAGACGGCGGGAAGAGGAGATCCCCTACGAGTCATGAGCTCGTACATCACCACGTTGCACCGAGCATCCGTAAGAGCGGGATTCGCCAGACGTGCGGTGAAGCGAGGGATAATCTCCCCGATGAGCACCTCCCATGGCTGTCTAGGAGCATGGAGGCGATCAAAAGCCATGATTCTTTCTCTTTAGAAATGGTTCTTTCTCGGTGAGAGTAAAGGAGAAGATGAACGCTTCTTCAAATTATAAAGAGGAGCATTCAAGTTTTGGTACAAAAAATGTTGCACATAATGTAAGTTGGAACGATTCCCATAAGAAAAGTATTCGAAAAGAAAAGGATGGCTCAGAAAATCAAGAAAAGATCAAAGGAAACCCTCCCACGTGTTTTACACATGAGCGCTTACATGTAAAGCATGTGAGTGCTGAATTCAGATAAATTAAAACCCATACGGGCCCCACGTATTAAACACGTGAGCGCTCATGTGCAAACTACATGCGCTATATATATATATATATATATGACAACCCTCACTTGAAAGCTACGTGAACGTATTATAGGGTTGCTAGGCACTTTCACAAGGTTCTACAAGGCATCAACCATGCCCGATTCAAAATTTAGACGTGCCGAACAACCTTAACCAAGATCGTATACTAGAGATTATGCGAAAACAATAAACAAGTAAACAACTTTACTTCAAAGAGTTTGGGATTACAACCTTTGTAGTCTGGTCCTTCACTTCAAATAGCTCCATGTAGTAGTCCCCTTCGTTGCGATCGCAAACCCCAGACTCTAGAGCGGCTCTATGAATAAACGAACGTGCTTGCATCGATGACTTCGAGGTCGAAAATGATCTACGTCGAGGAGACACTGAATCAAGCTATTCCTTCACTAGGTCATGAACTTTGTGAAAAGAACACACTCTACTACATGGCAAGTGGTAGAGGATGAAGAAATAAGAGGTGGGCTCACTTTAGAATTGATTTTCTCACACTTTATCTCAAAACTCCATTAGAGCTAGCAAGCTTTTTCATGGAGCTTGAAGAAGAAGAAGACTTGTGAATAATTCATCCAAATGAATTATTGCACCCTTGGTTGAGTTAAGCCCTCATGGCTAACTCATGTAGAGAATTAACTCATGGCTATGGTTAAAGGTTGGGTTTGATAAATATCTTAAACTAGACAAAAGGGTTGACTTTGTCAAAGCTTATCCATAAGCTTATCCATAAGCATTTGTGCAAGCTTTAGCATAACAAACTCAATCTCTTTTGAATTAGCTTAACATAAATAGAAACCCTAACTTAACCCTAGCATTGTGTTAATCTCATACACCCATCTTATATGTATCATCAAACATGACACAATCCATGTACACAAATGTACATATCGCGTATATATATACAATGTGCACATCATGTGAGAAAAGAAAACAATAGTGAGCTAAATATTAGTTAATGTATTTTAATATATCAAATATATAATTATACATTAAATTATCAAATCAACTCTTGATTTAATAATCCGGCTATATCACATATAACCGACTAATATCAAATGCAACATCTTATCGAATCAACGCTCGATCCGATAACTCGGCTATATCACATATAACCAATCATATCACACATCGCGAGAATATAATGCGGTATCACATACTCGCATTAATCTCGTTCCCGCACATATCACATATGCGCTCCTACTCCGTTTCGCTTAAGCCAGGAAACCTCTGTGTAGTACTCTAAAGACTCGTCAATACGCCGGCAGTAGGTGATGATCATATCAAACACCCACAAGCCGCAAGCGGTCTGCTAAACGTAACGGCCACCCGGGTATTGAGCGATCAGAAGATCAACAAGCAAGCCTGTACTTTCTCCAGCGAATCCAATCAGTAAAACTCCCGTACAGTCCGGTCTCTTCGTCTGATATGTCGCATATCTCGCCTAGGGGTGATAAACGTCAGACCCCAGTAGCTTGATAAGTCATGTCGATATAAGGTCTATAACAGTTCGAAAAACTACCGATAACACTTACCAGTAAATCTCAGCAACCCTGGCCAGGGATTTCCAGTTATAGCCAATCAAATACAGCGCAACATCAACTCCCTATACCGGGAGAGACGAATCCCCTCCTATCGCTCATTGTCTCCATGTGATTCAGGACTGTACCCAAAAGCCACCGTTTTGCACGCCCCATTAGACGTGGTATGATGGAAATCAAAGTACAGTGGGAATCACACAAGACTCTATGACGATCTCGGGTCTACAGACTAACCTGTACCAGTGTCACCAGAGAACAGCCATCTGATGTGAGGTATAATACCATCTGGGAGTTCTCGGCGAGTCCGTCCAGTGTACCCAGTTTTCACTGAGCACCCGTATACCTTCTCTGATGTCAAACACCAATGGATATAGGATCATCCATCGCCCATCATATAGGTCAAGAAGCGCATACGCTAGTCTACTCTGGAGTATCGATGCCCTGTCTCGGTACTCCCACGACTAGGAACATTTGAAGGATGTACTTGGCGACTACACTGTCCCCACTAGTATGATCTGCATCATAGTCCTGGTAGTCAAGTACTTATCCTAAGGGCTTTATCAACATGTAACATAGAGACTATCAAAGTACATGTTAAGATAAAGAGCAACCAGATAGCATACTATCATGTCGAGCAAGAAAGTCCTCCCTATATATGTCCAAGCATCCACTATAATATACATTGTATGTACAGTAATAGTCTCTAGGGCATACATATAACTAACAATTTCCCACTTGCACTAGGGCCATTTGTTGTGGTATTGCATACCCAACAATCAGCAGTGGTTAAAGTATCTCATACTCAACCATCCCATGAAAATCTCTACTAGGAAATAGGCCTTTATGAGTGGATACGCGCTGTTTTCCTCTGTGTCTACTCTCCTAACCTTTGATCTCCCTGGAGATCAACCATCTCCGTGATCAGATGATACTGCCTAAGAATTATATCTGGATTTCTGATGGGACGGGGGTTCCTAGGCCAAAGCCATAACTCCATTGTCACACAATGGTTGGAACTGAGTTCATCTTATGAACTATTTTCTATATCCAGACTTCCACTTTGGTAGCATCTTTGGTAACGATGTATCTAGCCTTTAATCATCTAGTAAGTCACGGTATCTAGGTTGGAACTCTTCCAACATACCGTCCCTCCACTAAGGGAAAAGACAATGCCTGCGACTGATATTCAGTTGTTCTTATCAACATGGAACCATTTCAGTGATTCTCCCCAGGATCGATTGATACCATCTCACTACAACTAGTGAGAATCCTAACATCTATCTAGATCTATCTCATAGATCCATAATCCTGGATTTAGGAGGTATCACCTTGATCCTATATGGAGAATCATTGTGATAAGCGGAGATTGACCGAGCGTAGCATAGGAAAATCCTTCCCTATCAAGAGTATGTCATCCACGTACTATACGAGGATCACCACCATACTCGCTACTACCCTTTTGTATATACAAGGTTCATCTACCATTTTGATGAAGTCAAACTCTTTGACTACCACATCAAAACAGACGTTCTAACTCCGCGATGCCTGCTTTATCCCATAAAGCAACTTGCATACGTTTCCGCTGCTCCCACTGTCTACGAAGCCCTCTGGCTGTGTACTTATAGACATTCTCTTCTAAATTATCATTTTTAGAAAAGCTGTCATGACACCCAACCGCCAGATATCGTAGTTATGGTATGTAGAAATGGCAAGTAGGATCTGGATGGACTTAAGCATAGCTTTGAAAGTCTTAACTTTTCCATGTACACCAAGTAATCTTCTCAAGATATACTTGCTTCTGATGGGGATTTAACCCTTCAGATAAAGCAACTAAAGTCCATACTTTGTTGGTGTATAAGGATTCCATCTCAGATCGCTAATCATCCAGCCATTCTTACAGAGTCCCACTCCTGATGACCAGCTCGAAACTAGTTAGGTCATCATCTCATGATGCAATCCTCGCTCCCACTGTCATAGAGAAACCGAAGTATCTCTCAGGTGGGTGAGGAACCCTATTAGATCGGCGGAGAGGCTGAGGTTCGTTGGAAACTATTGAATCCTTCTGGTTTACCAAATCATCAGCTGCAGTTTGTATAGATGGAACCTTTCCAGTTCTACAGAACTGACCTTGCCTCGAGCTTTGTACGGATTTTGCTTTTAGACATAGGCTGGACAACCCCAAATATTAATATCCTTAAGATATGAGCTCTTCTCTTTCCATATCACATATGAAGTGGTAGGCAACTGATTTGATTTGAACCCTATTCAATAGGTATGCAGCTTCTCAAGTGCATAACTCCCAAAAGGAAATAGGCAACTCAGTAGTACTCATCATAGAGCACACCATATCACATAGGGTGCAATTGCTCCGCCCCGATATACCATTTTGCTATGGTGTATACGGAGGAGTAATGCTGAGAGAGAGAATCTCATTCTCCTTTAGAATAGTCCAGGATTTCTGTGCTCAAGTTTTCTCCTCCTTGATCTCATCAAAGGACATATTACTTATACCCGTTTTTGGTTCTCTACTTCTAACTTATATTCCGTGAATATCTCAAAAGGTTTGGACTTGTGTTTCAACAGGAACATATGTCTGAATCTTGAGAGATTATCAGAGAATGTAATGAAGTACAAAGAACCGGTCTTGGCATTTGTAGACAGGGGACCTTACATACATCATCATGTATCAATCCCAAGAGTTCACCAACTCTTTCTCTATTTCCAATAAACAGAGCTGTGGTCATCTTATCTTTGTGACATGACCGGCAAGTTTCACAAGATGTAAATTCAAACAAATTTAAATATGCATCTCTATGTAACTTCAGCTAGCCGGGTCACATTGATACGACCTAGTCTACAATACCTCAAGAAGGATTCGTTCATTTCTGAACTCTTCCTCTTGTGTGTGTTCTGTATACTAAGAACTGTAGTTTGATTTAGAACGTCTATGCTTTTAGATAACGTGCCTGAACCGATCAACTCTTGACATAGGAAATGTTCAAAACATTATCCAACAATACAAAATTATATCCTTCTTTACTAATAAAGAGACTGATATGATGTTGTATATCAGGTTCGGTATCTAATAACATTCGTTCAGAATCAATGTATTTTGGTAATACAGGGTGATAACTACCAACAGACTTGGCTGCAACACTTGCACCGTTTCTATCTCATTAAACTTATCACCCATTCTCAGTCCTCTACCTTTCTGTAGTCCATGTAACAGATTACATTTCCGGGATCCTGATCTGGTATCTCAAACCCAGGACGTAAAGGATACTGAGAAATAGTTCTCTGTAATGAACACACCCGAAGAAGATGTATCAACATGCACTTTCTTCGTTTGGGCGGTACGGGAATTCTGGTAATCCCCTATTTCCTACTCTGTCTTATAACAATTATAAGTTGGAGTGGGACCAACGTCCCCAGCACAGTATAACAAGCGGGTTCGGTCAATACATCCGTATTATTATCTTGATTAAGCCGTGACATGGTCGCTACCTGGAGAGAGAGTGAAGAAAACACTCAGCGTATACTCTTGCAAGATTAGATTGGTTATTTAATATACCTAATCAGGATGTCTCCCACTGTATTAGTCAAATCTTCCTTCAAAGCCTAAAAGGAAAGACTAGCCGGGATTAATTACACGCTACAAGTTCGCCAATTTTTCAGCCAGGCCAGTGTCGGTACTTTGAGGGAGGTTCCCCATGCTTTCGCACGGACCTAATTAAAGTAAACCTCGTTTTCCTAGGGGCGTAACCCCGTTAACACCTTTCTGGACACCTACTTGATTGGCTAATTGTAATGCGTAAAACTCTCCCAGGAGTAACTCTTGCTCGTAGCGGGTATCGGGATCCAACTATCTCATAGAAGATATGCAATCTCATTGCAAATTTCAATACTTAAAATTTCCGATAATATTTTACCCCTATTACTTATGACCTTAACTAAGGTCAACATATCATAAGCACTAGTCAAGTTCTACCCGTCATTTCATGATTAATTAGACCCACCCACATGACCCTCAACTATGGTCGACATAATCACATGACTGTCCTAATTTATCGCATAATATGCTGTATAGGAAGACATCACTTAGCTACCATACACTACGCCTCAACTAAAGTCGACATACGCAGCACGAATACTAGGTACTCTACTTCCTAAAATGACGGAGGGCTACGTCAGGTTTTTAAGAAAACCTTTTGCGTAATGAACTTGATATCGTTATAGAATCTAGTGATTTTAAATGGAGTGTTTTTGAGGCCTTTTCTAGTTTCTCTAAAGAGGTCACTCCCGGTGAAGGGATCGTCGGCTCCTTCCTCATCGAATAAGGTGCAGGATATTTCACAAATATCACTATGCAAAGTAAGAACTATAGAAGCAATCAAAAGACAAATCGAGTTTGTAGCATCTGCTAGTTTCGCTAAAAAGGTCACTCCCGGTGAAGGGATCTCGGCTCTTTCTTTATCGAATAAGGTGCTGGATGTTCTACAAGGAACACCGCTATGCAAAGCAAGAACTAGAGCTACCAGTTTTTAAACAAGTTTCTACAATATCTTTAGGTTTTTTTTATTTCATTAATCTCATTAATGAAGTCCTATTTTAATTTTGCTTCACAAGCATCAGATATGAAACGAAATCAACAATATAATATATATCTCATATATATAATATAAACATTCGTCTCACGCAGTAATATGATCTCATCACAGAACATTGCAGCAGAAGAACATATATGAAATATTGGATATACTAGGACGTTCGTGTTTTAATATGAGCCTTTATAAAACACGGATTCCACGGTCGCGATGAATAGCCAAACCCACATCCCTAGACCCCTACGAGAGCGGCAATCAACACTGCCAATTCTAGGGTTAGGAGACCCGATCTCGACTCCTCGAGATTGTCTCCCTCTGGACCCTAGAACCCGGTTACTTGTGCTCCCCGCCTTGGGTCTACCTAATGCGGAAAAGTAAATAATATACAATGGTGACATCATCCTCAGTCCGGAAGTGCCCCTACAAAAGAATATTACATTCAATGAATTTTACATGAATGAAAATAAAAACCCTCATCTCACATAAAACCCCTGGCTATTCAAAACGCGACGATCCAATACAACATATCACAGCAACACATAATATCTCATATCATCAACGTAAGTAAGTATGCATATACCAATTATCGTTGATGTATAGCAACGAAAACCAGCGATACAACTACATACTACACTTACGGTCACAGAAAAGAAAGTGTAAAACTACAACAGTTGGAATCCGCAACCTCCATAGACATCGCATGCCTTACCAAATAAATTCCTTAGACATCACATGCCTAACAATTATAAACCCCGCATTTTAGTCTCATTATCGAAAACTCTTTTCAATATCAAGTCGGGTAATTCAACAAGATTCCCGACGTCCTGATCGAATGCTCGTCGCAAACTTTAGTAGATGGACGCACCCCCGGATGCCGTCGACGAAGTGCACTAAGGCGGAACACCGCTGCCGCGAGTACCCGAACGGATGCTTTTGGCGACGGGTTTCTCCTACAGTCACTTGGTTAGGGCTATGGGGCGTGGCTGTCTATTAAGTTTACCCGACGAGTATCCGCGTACGCTACGTGATTGCGACAGACTTTTGATCGCATCAAAATCCCGTGGCAACCGATCATCTGAGACTGAACTGCTAGATTTATAACATTCAAATTAGTTATCTCGTAACTACTTGTAGATTCCAAATATTGTATCACATTCCAGATAAATAGACAATGTTAAACTTTCCGATCGAATAAACAAACACCCAAGATTTCTCAAATGGCTCAACACTTGAGCGGAGTTTAAAAGCATCCATCACATGCCACAGTACCAATGGTCCAGCCGTAGAAGGGTCAAGCCAACGCCTCACATGTGGCACGCCGTACTGCCCCAAACCCTAAGGTTTAGAGGCGGTTCAGACGGTCACATAATCGAGTTAAGCTTTGTTGTCTTCTAGAGGGTCCACCGCGTTACTTGCACGACTTAGAACGTTCTTAAACAACGGAAAAATCCAACACCTGGAAATTTTCCGGTAGGGGAAAAAGTGAGTTATTGATATCCGTTCGAACTTTTTAACACATTCTAAAATACCCGGAAAAACACATAAACGAAGTTAAACTTTCCGATCGAATTAACAAATACAAAACATCTCCAGAAAACTCAACACTTGAGTATAATTAAAAATTCCCAGAAGAATCAGGAATTAGCTACGGATTTAACCCTAGAAAAATGAAACCCTAATTCCCTATTTCGGCCGCGGAACCGCCGCGCAAGGCATGGTCTTGCCGTGGTTCCGCGGCGGTTTGAGGGGATTAGGGGTTCATTTTTCATAGCAATCCTTATAATTACCTGCTGATTTTTTTGAGTATTTTTAATGCAGAAAAAATCACATTTTAAGAAAATTTCCAGAGAAGGGTATAAAATGGGGTTTCGGGGTTCGATCGGACTTTAAATTTCGTCCAGACTTCGCCTAAAGCTTTAGCTTGGCTCTGATACCACTGTAGGGTTACTAGGCACTCTCACAAGGTTCTACAAGGCATCAACCATGCCCGATTCAAAATTTAGACGTGCCGAACAACCCTAACCAAGATCGTAAACTAGAGATTATGCGAAAACAATAAGCAAGTAAACAACTTTACTTCTAAGAGTTTGGGATTACAACCTTTGTAGTCCGGTCCTTCACTTCAAATAGCTCCGTGTAGTAGTCCCCTTCGCTGCGATCGCAAACCCCGGACTCTAGAGAGGCTCTATGAAGAAACGAACGTGCTTGCATCAATGACTTCGAGGCCGAAGATGATCTACGTCGAGGAGACACTGAATCAAGCTATTCCTTCACTAGGTCATGAACTTTGTGAAGATAACACACTCTATTAAATGGAAAGTGGTAGAGGATGAAGAAGTAGGAGGTGGGCTCACTTTAGAATTGATTTTCTCACACTTTATCACAAAACTCCATTAGAGCTAGCAAGCTTTTTCATGGAGATTGAAGAAGAAGAAGAAGACTTGTGAATAATTCATCCAAATGAATTATTACACCCTTGGTTGAGTTAAGTCCTCATGGCTAACTCATGTAGAGAATTAACTCATGGCTATGGTTAAAGGTTGGGTTTGATAAATATCTTAAACTAGACAAAAGGGTTGACTTTGTCAAAGCTTATCCATAAGCTTTTGTGCAAGCTTTAGCATAACAAACTCAATCTCTTTTGACTTAGCTTAACATAAATAGAAACCTAACTTAACCCTAGCATTGTGTTAATCTCATACACCCATCTTATATGTATCATCAAACATGACACAATCCATGTACACAAATATACATATCGCGTATATATATACAATGTGCACATCATGTGAGAAAAGGAAACAATAGTGAGCTAAATATTAGTTAATGTATTATAATATATCAAATATATAATTATACATTAAATTATCAAATCAACTCTTGATTTAATAATCCGGCTATATCACATATAACCGACTAATATCAAATGCAACATCTTATCGAATCAACGCTCGATCCGATAACTCGGCTATATCACATATAACTAATCATGTCACACATCGCGAGAATATAATGAGGTATCACATACTCGCATTAATCTCGTTCCCGCACATATCACATATGCGCTCCTACTCCGTTTCGCTTGAGCCAGGAAACCTCTGTGTAGAACTCTAAAAACTCGTCACTACACCGGCAGTAGGTGATGATCATATCAAACACCCACAAGCCGCAAGCGGTCTGCTAAACGTAACGGCCACCCGGGTATTGAGCAATCAGAAGATCAACAAGCAAGCCTATACTTTCTCCAGCGAATCCAATCAGTAACACTCCCGTACAGTCCGGTCTCTTCGTCTGATATGTCGCATATCTCTCATAGGGGTGGTAAACGTCAGACCCCAGTAGCTTGATAAGTCATGTCGATATAAGGTCTATAACAGTTCGAGAAACTACCGATGACACTTACCAGTAAATCTCAGCAACCCTGGCCAGGGATTTTCAGTTATAGCCAATCAAACACAGCGCAACATCAACTCCCTATACCGGGAGAGACGAATCCTCTCCTATCGCTCATTGTCTCCATGTGATTCGGGACTGTACCCAAAAGCCACCGTTTTGCACGCCCCATTGGACGTGGTATGATGGAAATCAAAGTACAGTGGGAATCACACAAGACTCTATGACGATCTCGGGTCTACAGACTAACATATACCAGTGTCACCAGAGAACTGCCATCTGACGTGAGGTATAATACCATCTGGGAGTTCTCGGCGAGTCCGTCCAGTGTACCCAGTTTTCACTAAGCACCCGTATACCTTCTCTGATATCAAACACCAATGGATATGGGTTCATCCATCTCCCATCATATAGGTCAAGAAGCGCATACGCTAGTCTACTCTGGAATATCGATGCCCTGTCTCGGTACTCCCACGACTAGGAACATTTGAAGGATGTACTTGGCGACTACACTATCCCCACTAGTATGATCTGCATCATAGTCCTGGTTGTCAAGTACTTATCCTAAGGGCTTTATCAACATGTAACATAGAGACTATCAGAGTATATGTTAAGATAAAGAGCAACAAGATAGCATACTATCATGTCGAGTAAGAAAGTCCTTCCTATATATGTCCAAGCATCCACTACAATATACATCGTATGTACAGTAATGGCCTCTAGGGCATACATATAATTAACACGTATCAGTTTGAAGCGCTAGCTTCAGATAGAATTAAATTCTATTTAGAACAAAATTTTATTTGGGAAATATTCCCCCTGATCTTTCTAATACTAAAAAGATTTTCTCTGTTAAACAAAGAGCCTATGTATTCAAAATCCAACGGTGATTATAATATTACCGACCAAATCAGAAGATAGAATCGAAATCTTTGTTAGGAAAATATTTTCCTAACCTTGCTTAAACGAACAGAAAATATTTTCTGTTAAACAAAATTTCCCGGATTTTAGATCCAACGGCGGATATAATTCCCCGAGTGATCTTTGAGATCAATTAGATCAATCGAGATCCCTCAATAAAGGATTCTCTCAAACTAATTGATATTTTTCCTCTCCTGTATAAAGAACCCGAGATTTCAAGTCTTGGGGAGACATACACAAAGGGAGATAGAAAAGAAGAGAGACGGGACCCCCTATAAGCTTCTGCAAAAGAGAATTTAATTCTCTTCGAAGAAAGATCATCTTCCTCCTTCCAAAACCCTAGGTAAAGAAAATATAGAGATAAAAGAATCTCCTTTACTTATCATATACATATATAAGGGTTTAACCCTTTAAAAGAACTTAGTTCTTTCTCGGGATCTGAGATCCACAAGACAAATCTCCCAAAAAAAGAGAATTTAATTCTCATCGGAAGATCTTGTTCTTCTGACTCGAGATCCAGGGGAGAACAATATTGTTTTACCACCCCATATGAACAGAAGAAAAGAATATGGAAGAAAGAAAGAAAAAGATGGAAGTTATATTTTAGGAACTTAGTTCCTACAAGATATGTTTTTATCTAAAGATAGGATTTTTATCCCACTAAGAGCTATGTTCTCACATAAAAAAAGAAACCAGTTCTTGCAGTTGATCTCTACATGAATATGGTAGATTCTCATGTGAAATACATGTAAACACCATAGAAAACAAAGGCTCACGTGAAAGGCACGTGAAAACCGAAGAAAACGACGACTCACGGGAAAGGCACATGTTCTCCATCGAAAGACGCGACCGGGACGTTGGGACGTCCGGCCTGAATTTTGGGGGGTAGTTGCTATTTGGTTTTATCCGTCCACTTCTCCGAAGATACCAAGTTGATTTATGGCACCGTATATCGAAGGTTTAGACAGATGCGGCCGTGGTAGCAGACTTCGTCAGATTCTCCCACGTTTACGAGGGGTTTTTGATTGTGGGAACGCTCTTCCCTGCAGACGCAAGCCCATACAGTTAATTATGCTACCGTATCACGGTAACCACTTTCTCCTTCTCCAGATGGTCACTTCGTGTCGTGTGTGTTTGTTTTATTTTTGGTTGCCCGTGGATTGTATACGGAGACTAATTTATATTGTCGCCCATAGGACGGGATTGGTCCAAATCCGTATTGTCTTAGATTTGGGTTTGGGTTGGTTTAAGAGTCGTTAATCTGTTTTAGATTAAGATCAACTTAAATGTTTGTTGAGGATACGTTAGTCTAATTTCAAACTAAGATCTACGCAACAGGATTTTCTTTAGTTTATCGGGATATCGCGGTCCATTGGGTTTAAGGATATCGTAGTCCATGGAGTTTAAGGACCTCATAGTCCGTAAGGTTTAGAGACATCGTAGTCTGTAGAGTTTAAAGACATCGTAATCTGGTTTAAAGACATCGTAGTCTGTAAGGTTTAAAGACATCATAGTCTATGGGGTTTAAAGACATTGTAGTCTATAGAGTTTCTGGCTTTCGGGACCCGCCACCTCTCTGAAGACGTTGAAGAATTACAACGACACATATCAGAGGTGTGAAGAGATGTACCCTTGAACCAATATTGGTTGGGAGATCTATAGTCAGGTCTGGTTCCAAGACCAATTAAAAGGATTATGAGAACATGGGCTCGGTTAAGGACTTGTGGCCAACTTAGGCTCAGTCCATTCATTTTTGAATAAAATGTTGAATATTTGTTTAGACCCAGTCCATTCAGTTTTGAATAAAATATTGAACATTTGTTTGGGCTCAGCCCTTTTTTTGTTCAACAATGCTGAGCATTGATTTGGGTTCTGACACTCCTTTTCCTTTTTGTCTTTTATTGAGTGTTGAACACTTTTTACGGCGCAGAGCGCTTTATCTACATAGCGCTTTATGTTTCCTCAGCACCCACACGAGGAGCGTGTGGAGCGCTTGGTGCCAGACTTGGAGCGCTAAAGCGCTTCTTTTAAAATAGCGCCCATGTGAGGAGTACGTAGAGCGCTGGGCACCGAGCACCAGACTTGGAGTGCTAAGGCGCTTCTTTTAAAATAGCGCCCACGTGAGGAGCGTTTGGAGTGCTGGGCACTGAGCGCAAGACTTGGAGCGCTAAGACGCTTCTTTTAAAATAGCGCCCATGTGAGGAGTACGTAGAGCGCTGGGCACCGAGCGCTAGACTTGGACCGCTAAGGCGCTTCTTTTAAAATAGCGCCCACGTGAGGAGCGTGTGGAGTGCTGGGCACTGAGCGCCAGACTTGGAGCGCTAAGACGCTTCTTTTAAAATAGCGCCTACATGAGGAGCGCGTGGAGCGCTGGGCACTGAGCGCCAGAATTGGAGCGCTAAGGCGCTTCTTTTAAAATAGCGCCCACGCGAGGAGCACGTGGAGCGCTTGGCGCTGAGCGTCTGACTTGGTGCGCTAAGGCGCTTATTTTAAAATAGCGCCCATATGATGAGCATGAGGAGCGCTTGGCGCTGAGCGTCAGACTTGGAGCGCTAAGGCGCTTCTTTTAAAATAGCGCCCACGTGAGGAACACGTGGAGCGCTAAGGCGCTTCTTTTAAAATAGCGCCCACGTAAGGAGCATGTGGAGCGCTTGGCGCTGAGTGCCAGACTTGGAGCGCTAAGGCGCTTCTTATAAAATAGCGTATGGAGCACTGGGCGCTGAGCGCCAGCCTTGGAGCGCTAAGGCGCTTCTTATAAAATAGCGCCCACGTGAGGAGCACGTGGAGCGCTTGGCGCTGAGTGCCAGACTGGGAGAACTAAAACGCTTCTTTGGCAGTTCTGATCAATTCTGTGCTCTGAGAATTAAGTTCTCGTTTATAAAAGACTTTGTCTCATAGATCTAAGAACCAAGTTCTTCTTTTATGAGGAGATGCTATGGTCTCTTCTGTTTTTGTGAAAGACTTTGCCTTGTAGATCTGTGATCTAGGAAAAGAACTAAGTTCTTATGATGTGAGAATTAAACTCTCAAATATGGAGGAGATGTTATGATTTCTCTTCTTTTATTTACCTTGAAGAAGGTTCTTCTTCTTAGAGCTTTCTCTTCTTCTTTTCTTTTCTGAGAGCTTGAAACTTATGGGGAGGTTCTTTTTTTTTTGTATTGAACTTGAAGTTGGGGGAGGGGGGGGGGGGTTCTTCTGTACAAGACTCAAAGTCTTGGGTCCTTTATATAGGGGATGCTGATTTGTTAAATTAGTTAAGGAAATCTCTCATTAAGAGTCTCTGATTGATTTGGAGATATTTCCCACCATTGGATTTTTGATCCAAGGGCCTCTGTTTTACAGGAGACATTTTTCTTGTTTTTAACAAGATTGGGAAAATATTTTCCCATACAGAACTTATTCTATATCTTGGTGATTTTTAATCACCATGGGATTTTTGATCCAACGGTGCTCTGATTTACAGAGCACAATCTTTCTCGTTTGGAAAGATTTGAGGAGTATTTCCTCAACAGAATTTTATTCTGGCAATCTGATGATTTATCATCTTCGTTGGATCTTTGATCTAAGGGTTGAGAACTTTTAGTTCTGGCGCTGGCGCTCTCGTGCTTTGCATGTGAGGCGCTGCCTCAGAGTCTTTTGACTCTTAGCGCTGGCGCTCTTGGCACGAGCGCTCTCATGCTTTGCACTTGAGGCGCTGCCGCAGAGTCTTTAGCGCTGGCGCTCTTGGCTCTAGCGCTCTCGTGCTTCGCACGTGAGGCGCTGCCTTAGAGTCTTTGACTCTTAGCGCTGGCGCTCTTATGAGGCGCTACCTCATTTCAAATTTCAAATTATGAATAGAGGTTTGCTCTCTGATTGGGGGAAACAGCACATAAGCACTCAAAAGGAAAACATTAATAAGCACCCCACGTGATATCCACGTGAGCGCCCAAAAAGAATCCATCCGAGACTCAAAATCTCACATGAAAAACACGTGAGCACTAAGAAGAAAAGCAAACAGAAGCGTGTCACGTAATATCCACGTGAGCGCTTGAAGGTAAAATGAAAGTGCTCATCACGTGAAAAGAATGTGAGTGCATGAAGTTAAACTGAGAGTGCGCATCACGTGATATCTACGTGAGCGCTGTATGAACGAGTGCTTAGCACTACTTATGTGAAAGGCACATGAATACCAAGAGTCATAGCTACTCACGTGGTAGCACGTAAGTGCCAAAGAAATCAGAGTACTCATATGATATTCACGTGAACACTGAAGCGGGAAGGATATTATATCCTATGTTGAAGCTTAAGCTTATGGGCTTAGTGCTTCGCACTATTGGGTTATGTAAAGCCCAAAATAAAATTTATGACCAATTTCTTAGCATTGTTGGCTAACAGAAAGTCCGACATTTAGTCTAAGATAGATAACTCCCTGAATTTTTAAACTTCTTTGATTTTAAAAAGACAATCAATCAAGCTCATATATTTTAAGTCGATCTTAATCTAAAACAAGATTAACGGTCCTTAACCATATTTTAAGTTGATCTTAATCTAAAGCAAGATCAATGATCCTTAAACCCCTGAACTGATGGAACATATGACCTAGGTTCAAACCCAAGTCTGATATGTACATATTTGGACTAATCCGCACCCTACGAGCGACGATATAAACTAGTCTCCGTATAAAATTCATGGGCAACCTAAAATAAACAATATAACACGACACGAAGTGATTTTCCTAGAGCAGGTGAAAGTTGTTATCGCAATGTGATAGCGTAATTAACCGCAGGGGCTTGCGCCTGCTGAGAAGAGCGTCCCCGCAATCAAAAGCCCCGAAGAGAGGGGGAATCTGATAAGTCACGCTACATCAGTCGCATTTGTCCAAACTTCCGATATACGGTGTCATAAATCAACTTGGCATCTTTCGAGAGGTGGATGGATATGTTTCATATAACATCTGCCCCTAAATTCAGGCTAAATGTCTCCGCGTCTCAATCCAGTTTTCGGCGGTAAACAGATTCTGGCACGCCCGGTGGGACCTTTTCCTCTTTACACTCCACACTTCGTGTGTCGTGTTTTGTGAACAAAATCGTGGTTCGCTATGTTCATGGTTGCCCTTGGATTTGAGATACTAAAATTTGGTGTTTCACCTATGTCTCAATGGCCTTCAAATGCACCTCCTGCAACAAAAATTCTCACTCCATCCTATTCGGAGGAGTCACTTACGTGCCCAATGCGGCCTCCATATTCTCCATGCCGGCAGAGTAGGTCTCTTAAGCGACCATCGGATTGTTCTTTGGGACCATGTTCCCATCCTTGAATTTCGGCGCCTTGCCTAAAAAGAAGCTCCGCGTAAGTCGATCTTTGATTGCCACCACGGCGGGCCCTGCTAACAAGCCTGCCAGTGCTAAAGCTTCAGTCTTCGATAGGCTGAAGGGAAGCTTGATGGGCCCCACAAAGAAGCCTATAATCCCTGAAGGGGTTGCTCCTAAACGACTGGCTCTCCCCGCTCCTACTCTGTGTGAAGCAAACAAAAGTGCTTTACCACCAAGGTAGTCTATCTTCAACAGAATGTCCACCTCTACTCCGGCTCAACCAAGGATGTCAGTCTTTCATAGGATGACACTGGGCGAAACCCCATGTAATGAAGGAGGCGTGATGAGGAAGCCTCTGATGCTGAGACGGTTCCCATTGCAAGACATGCTTGACTTCGCCATTAGGGCCAAGTAAGATAAGCTAGGAGCGGTTCCCCTTCCGGACTTACCCCACCGGCTCTTGTGGTGGCTGTCACAAAAACTCCCTTACTGCAGTATTAAAGATATCGCCTTGTCTTGTAGAAGCTCCAATACAGCCAAAGCTGGAGCAGTTTTATCAGCGGCTCTCTTCACAGATTCACAGAGTTTGGAGAAAAGTCCAGGACTCCGTTCTCGACGAAAACTATTCTCGTCAACCGAAAAAATCCAAGGTTTGACAAGAGAACGATTATTCCTCTGCCATACAGTGGGGGACTACTTGAAAGGAGGTGCCTATCATAATGGTTCTTCCTCCTACAACCTCTCACAAAAGATTGAGGCCGGAGAAAGTTCTAGTGCCGGAGGTAAAATCCAAAGACGAGAGCTCTAAATGCCCCAAGTCTGGGGGCATAACCATATACACGCTCTATATGACTAGTAGTAAGGTGGAGGGTCGTGGTTCTGTTAGTCATAGACAGCAAACTCGGTCACTGACGAAAGCTCGGGAGCAACAAGAGAAGCTCCAAGATATGCTTGCCAAGATGGCAGCACTTACCGGTCCTAAAGAAAGTCCGGATAAAAAAATAGAAGAGCGCTAGGAATAGGAAACCGATACCGAGTTCTTGCGATGGGTGCTTGAAAAGAAGGACAGGGAAGCGGCAGAGCAGGCTGCTAATATAAAGCAGATGGCTCTTCTATTTCAAGACATGGTTGGGATGATGATCCAACCAGAATTACCGGTGATCTTCGAAGACGATAAAGGGGAAACGTTAAATCCTCCTTAGGCCCTATCAACGGACAAGGAAGAAACAATCTCGATGGAAGTATTGGACGACTATATCACTTAATAAATCAGAGCCCATCAATCCAATGAAGCTGCAAATCAGCTTGTCAAAACCGGGCGACCATATCTGGGTTGGTACGACCAGATGAAATACCCACCGGGATATACTCTCCCGAAGTTCCATGTATATAAAGGAACGGGTAACCCTTATCAACATGTTGCATAGTTCAAAGCTCTGTGTGGCAATACAGGTGGCGATGATAAATTGATGCTTCGCCAATTCGTCGGAAGCTTATCTGAGATGGCTTTCGAATGGTACTCGGAGCTCCCAAATGACTCCGTAAAGACCTTCTCTGAGATGGAGCCGCTATTAACTTAATGGTTTTCCAGTGCGAGTACGTGCACTCCAATCACTGTGCTGATCAATTCCAGGGTCATGCTAGGGGAAACTTGGGTCCAATACGCGATCCGATGGCGGAACTTGTGGTCCAAATGTGAACAACGCATTAAAGAGTCCCTAGCTGTGGGGATGTTTGATCAGTCGAAAATATTGCATTTTTAACACATCAATTTCCCTGCTATTTGCAATCATCTAAAGGTGTTCGGTATGAATATAGCACATATTAGCAAATTGACTGTAAAATACCAAATAACTTGTGTTATATATTATAACCAGCATTTTTGAGGGAAATCGAGTGTTTATCATTGCATGCATGATTTTTGTATAGCGCAACACTTGTCTCGAGAATGTGTGTAGGAAATTCCAGGAAAAGAGCTGAAACTGCTAAAAGTGCTGATAAAAATACGCCAAGTCAAAGACTTGAGATCTGGCAGAAATAAAGAAAGTATAAAAATATTCCAGACATCAGAAAAGTGCCAAAACGCCAACAACAGAGTACCCTGAAGATTCCATGCACCAAGCCCACTAAATGGCCGCGGATCCGCGGCCGAATGGGCTGATCCACCGCGGATCCACAGCATACTTAACACGTCAGCGCTTTACATTTCTCCATGTTGCTTCATCTAACAATCCAAGATTCCAGAAGACTCTCAAAGACCACGTGGCTTCTTCCAGAAGTCTCTGCATAACAAACTCATTCTAGAAGCCTCCTTGTAACAACCTTCCTCTAGAATATTCCTTGTAATAACCTCATTCTAGAATATTCCCTCTAACAAACTTATTCTAGAAGGTTCTCAATAACAACCTAGCTTTTTGGAGGGAAAAGTGGTTCATTTTGGAGGGAAATTTGAATTTGAATTGAAAAGGTGAGGGGGTTATAAAAGGAGATCTAGATCTAGGGTTTGAGGTTGGTTCATTTTGGAGGGAAAAATTGTAGATCCAAATCAAAATTCAAATCAAATTGAGTGACACAATTTGATTGAATTCAAGATCTCCGAGTACAAATCAAGCAAGAAGCCTTCAACCTTTTAGAAGAGACGCCGATCTTCAACCGAGCAAGTGATCCAAGACGATCCGCGACACACAGAGACGGTGCGGAGCTAAATCGACGATCGAGTTCTCTCCTCAAATCTTGTAGATCTTGAGCGAATTGTAACAAAATTATTGAATAATAAAAGGTGAAATTTCTTTATCTTGCTTATCTTTATATTTGAGAATTATGATTAGATCTCAATTCTTAATTGTGTTCTTTGAAATAATGCTTGAGTAAAAACTCTGCTCGTGGAGGAGTCGAGAGAATAGATAGATTATGATGATTACAATCTTGAAACGATTCTTAAGTCCTATGAGTTTTGTAAACTCTAGAAAATTGAATCATCGACAACCTAGTTTTGAGCGAGATGCTTTATTGAATGTTTTCGCTCTTAATTAGAGATCAACGATCGGTGATTGAATTTCCTAGAGGCTAGCTTGTGAATGATAATCAACGAAAGGACAAGGGATGATGATGGAGAAACCCTAGTTTCTTCAAAAGATCCCTGTTCATACCATAATATTGCATTATTATATTCCCCATTCTTATTCGTTTTATAAATAAACAGGTGCTTTTAACGCATGTCTTCTACATATTACAGGTTACAGGTTCTTAGATCTAAAACAGTGAAAACAATAAAAGACGACGTAAAAGTGAGACTTTGACCAATAAACAGAAGACTCTTGATCAAGCCTACATAAAGACCAGTACACAAAGCAAGCTTCAAGACGTCGACACAAAGCGAACGGTTAGAAGTCCACTACAATGTTCACTGGAAAATCTGGAAGAGAACCAGAAGCTATTTTAAAGAAAGAATGAAAGAAATAAGAAGACCAAAGATTTAGAAACCATCACCCAAAAGCCTAGACTTCAAGACCATCAATGGGCCGCGGAACCGCGGCCCAACCCATGCCGGGGCCGCGGATCCGCGGCCATCTAGGGCCCAAAGTGGAAATTATTTTTACCATAATTCTGTGGCTGCGTTGACTGGTCTTTATAGGGCTATTTTGGTAAATGTAGACATGCGAATCAATTGTAACCTAGGGTTTCCTATCCTCTATAAATAGGAACTCTAAAACTTGTATTCTTTTCATGCCTCCCTATGCCTCTTTCTATGAATAAAATTTAGAAATCTTTTGGAGAGCATCGATGCCTCTTTTCATTTCATGAATTCAGATCTGACAACCCTGTGTTGATGTTTGGAGAGAGCCATCTGTAAAGTAAGTAGTTAATTTAAATTCTTGCCCTAGGTAATTTTTCATTCTTTGCCCTAGATAAATGTTTTTAAATTCCCTAATGAGCGAGTAGTCTCCTCGCTTGTTGGGGTTAGCTTTAGGGAAGGCTTTTGAGAGATGGGATCTCTCATCCCTTTCTTGCCAATCATATTTTTTTATAGGACTCCATGCATACACGCACACACCGCGCCCTACGACACCCTATCCCTCGAGGTAGCGGTGATACCGTAGTATAAAGGCCCGGTTGCGCGTGTTTTCCATGGAAGTTAGGGTAAGGATCTCTAAAGGAAGGACAAGAACCTAGAGGAAGGAACACCTTCTCGAATGGATCTAATCCCCATTATTGATAATTACCATAACTCCTCAAAGATCTTCATTTGGGTATAGAAAGCGTTGAGATTTATTTACATTTCCAAACCATTCCTAAACCTAACCCTAGCAAGATTTAGATCTAGATAATCTTAGTATAGATAGATTTAGTTTTTAGATTTACTAATCAATCCGAACACCCTTCGGAATTAACTCTTTTGAGCGATTAGGAGATTCACAACATCCCTGTAGACCGATCCGTACTCACCGGCTAGCTACATGCGACGCCGTTCTTGATTGTGGTAATAGATAGTTTTTGAGATCAATCAAATGGCGCCGTTGCCGGGTGATTGGTGTGTCAAAACTTGTATTTACCGCAATCAGAACGGCGTCGCTTTGCAGCTAGCCGGTGAGTACGGGTCGATCCACAGAGACGGGTAAATTCCTTTTATGTGTTTTAACGAGTTGATTCTATTTGTCGTTTTGATTGGTTTATAAAAATCTATAAAAACTAGATCTAATTAATCTAATTGAAAGTCTTGCTAGGGTTAGGCTTAGAGGAAGTTTTGGAGATTAATGTTTCTCTTCACCGCTTTCAATGCCTTCTTTTTTAGATCTATTAGATGTTACGGTTATGATTAATAAAGTGAATCCGAATCTTTTGGGAAGATGTTTCTTCCTCTAGATTCGCATTCTTCCTTTGTTGATAATAACCCTAACCCCCATGGAAAACGCGCGCAACCGGCCCTTTATACTACGGTTCACCGTTACCTCGAGGGGTAGGGTGCCGTAGGGAGAGGATGTGTGCGTATGCATGGAGTTCTAACTCTAAAGTGAAGATGGCATTGAAAGGGGTGAGAGATCTCATCTCTCAACCCTTTCGCTAAGGCTAACCCTAACAAGCGAGGAGACTACTCGCTCATTAGGGGATGATAAATTATACTAGAAAATAAAAGCAAGGAAATAAATTACCTACTGATTTGATGGCTCCCTCCAAGTAGAAGACAGAATAGATCTGAAAGTCATTCCCAGAAATTCTGAATTTTATTTATTGAAAAGAGGCATAGTTTTTACAGATCTGAGACTACAATTTATAGGAAAATATAAAAACTAGGGTTACAGACTCTCGCACATGTGAATTTACAGATTTGACCCCTGAGAATCCCAACATCAGAACCGTCGCGCCAACAGAAGAAAAATCCACCGACACGTGTATTAGACGGCCGCGGATCCGCGGCGCCAGCATGGGTTTGGCCGCGGTTCCGCGGCCAAAGAAAGGATTTGGGCTCTGAAAAGTTTGGGCTTGGTTCAGGGGTTCTTGGGCTTCTTGTTTCCATATGTAGTTTCTTTGTTGGGCTTCTTATTCTCCTCCAGATATTTCAGTGAATACTTGTAGCGATCTTTTAACCGTTCACATGACATTTTGGACCTTATACTGTTCTTCGTCTAGGCTTGACTAGGATCCGTCCAATTGTTGGTCAAAAGTCCCTTTTCTGTTGTTTTGTTTCTTTTTCACTGTATTTGCTCCAGAAACCTGTAACCTGTAATATGCAACAAACGTGCGTCAAGAGTACCTGTTTATTTATAAAACGGATAAGAATAGGGGAATGAAAAATGGAATATTATGGTCTAAACAAATACCCCCAAACTTACCTTTTGCTCGTCCTCGAGCAAACTTATTATTTATTCACTAAAATCCTAACCGCACTTTCGTAGGGAAACGCGATTGCACTGAGCATGTGCAACAAGCCGTTAAACCTCTAGGTGTCCCTAGTAGGAGGAGTGTTGTCTCCTGAGGGTTTTCAGCGGATACTACCCACAAAATCCTATCAATTCAGCCCATTAACTTTTGTTCTCCAATTAGGTCTTCTAATAAGGAATTCTATTATCTTTTAGTTGCAAATTATCCACCCATATTCTTCACGCTTCCTCATTATTTAATTTAAGATTATATATGTTATGTAGACCTACTTAGCTTTCGGCATCTCTTAAGTCTTCCTTCTAGGGTTTCATCTCTACTTAGGAATTTTCTATCAACTCCATTAAAGATACAAATTCTATCTTTCATTCCTCTCTTTTATCTAAATTCCAATCACATGCCCCTACGTGTGTGTAAAGATCACCCCTACACTTGGAAATTCAATTCAAGCAATCATGCCCTTGTCCATTGTCCAAAGTACTTATTAATTGGTGAATTTAAATGAAATTTGCTTACACATCTTTCATGCGACCGTTAATACTTCTTGAGGTACCAACGACCGATTACAAAATGCGTTTGACTTTAAAGCGTACTTCCTAGTCCTTGCAACACCCAAGGCTTTAGCAGTGACTCCCAAACCAGTTGGTCTAAGGCACTAGGTGATGAAGCACCCTCGCTAAATATTTTTCTATTCTAACAGCCTTAAGAAATCACAAATACCAGCGTCCATTTTTTTTTATTCTTTATTCACACTTTTTCTTTTATTTTCTTCGTACTAAGGACTTTAGACAAGAGTATTTCAAGGTCTCTTCTACTATTCCAAGTTTCAAGGTGCGTGATTGTGCAATTTTGTAGGGTATATATTTTCAGAATCTAGACTTAAGCTAGGAACTATCTTTCAAACTTATACTTTAATTAGAACATCAATACTCTTCCCTTGTTTCGACTTAGCCCAAGAAGTGAACCCAAAATTTGCCTATTTCTAAATAAACTACAAGGCATATACTTTCTACCGTTAAACTTTAAGAAATGTTATTTTTAAGGTTTTTAATTCACTAAGTCTAAGATCTAGTTGTTCCTAACCAGTTAACCTATTAGTCAAACTCAAGTCAATTAGCCAAAATTGAATACAATTATTTTTATAATTTTTGAAATTTTTCAAATTTTTATGGGTTTTCAAATAAGTATGCAAATGCAAAAATATGTACAAATGAATGCGAAGGAAGAAGACGTACTGAGCATACCCCCAAACTTGAACTTGACAGTGTCCTCACTGTCATGCTAAACCAAGAGGGTCAAAATACCGATACTCCCCTGTTTATTTATTTATAATAAATTTTTTTTATGTTTTGAATTTTTTTTTTATAGAAAAAGAAAACAAAAGGATATATACATATATACAACAAGATTCCCCCCAAAGTTAAGCTTGGCCTTACACAAGCCAAATGTTAGCACCAACCATTCAAAAATCTTATCATGGTAATGGTAGAGTTGGTGCAAGAATGGGATGGAAAGAAAAGAGATGAAAAGCACGCGAGACCGTGTGGAAAGAAGAATGGTAGAATCTGGTCTCGGTGGGGGAGAAGAAAGACGGAAAGAAGAAAGATGTGGAGTGCGATCTTGAGGGTGTAAATTGAGTAAATAAATTAGCGCAATTTGTGATGACCGATGTGTTAAAAGCGATTGCGCTAACCTACCAACTCGTCGTGCAATGGGGTCAAATCCCTCAAGATTCGCAAGAAAACATGGGTACGCCGAACTTGGTATAGGAGATGAAAGCGTAACGGTCATTTGTTCGGTCGGAACAATAGGAAGGAGGGAGGGTGATATAACAGTCAAAGGTTCAGGAGGCTGAATTGGAAAATCCGACACATCAATTAAAAATGGTTCAACCTCGATATTATCCTCAAGACTCTCCTCAATATTTAATCCATCTATGCCATTATCATCAAAATCTAGACGCATATGAGATTCGGGGGAAACATTTAATAACTCAGGATGATGATTTGAACATAAAATTTCTATTAAATCGACAGGTTCATCATCCGAAATATTCCCGGCGTCTATATCCTCAATCAAGTGAAAATCAATTTCTTTAGACACTTCATCCACAGCATGGATATTTATCAATGTAGGTTCTAGAGTGGAGGTGTAAAGATCTAAAGGATTAGGTGCGGTTTCACTCGAAAGGGGTTCCTCACAATTTGGCAAATCAAACACTACAAAATCGCACAACTCATTTTTATTTTCAACTGGTGAATCATTTGGAACAATCGATGGAAAACCGGAGTTGTGGGCTTCAATTGGGTAAGGGTAGGTTTGATTTGAAAATCCTCTCTCATTCTCACTCTGTCCAACTGCCGCCTTATACATTGAAAAATTCGGAGCTAGCGGGACACTAGCTACCGGTTCACTAGGCTGCATAAGGGCGGCCATGGATGCTTCCACATTCCTCATCATTTTATTTGTTGCAGCAATATATGCTTCCAACGACTCTTCCAAACTAGACTTAGGTGGTGAGGGGGTTTCAGTAAAAGATTCAAAATTAGTTGGGTATGTGAAACTCCCTAATGGCTGTGTCGAAACAGCGTCTAGTGAAGGTGGGAAGGTCGGGTATGACTGGTAGGAAGTGGGTGGTAAGACAGGAGTAGGGTCAACATATGGATAAGAAGGTGAATAATCGTGCGGATCCCTAAAACTAGATGAGTGGAGAGGGGTGAAAGATCGACTGCGAGATTGAGCAATATGCTCAGCAATGGACATCGGCCTAGGAGTGACAGAAGGACTTGAAGAAGTGGTATCAACATATGTAGGTTGTAAAGGTTGACTCGGTTGACACGAAGTGGGTTGAAAAGTCAAACTATTTCTCCTAAACGCCTCTATTTGATCTTTCAACGAAATTTTTGGCAAGGAGGGATCATTTTTAAATTGACCGAAACAATTGACGAACGACGCAAAGTTAGGTTCGGGATACCAAAATTCGGCAAGAGATTTATGATGTGGGGTACCCATGATAGAAGAGTGCAAAGATTTCTTAGCGACAAAATTTTTGCAAGTTTTTAAAAGATTTTTCTTTATTTTTTTTTATTGGAGAGTTTTGCAATAAGGTTTTAGAAAATGGACTCGTGACACAACTGAATCAACCACACATGCACAATCAGGCCTAGATCTAGGGTCGCCTAGGTCTACTAGACAGCTCCTAACTAGGGCTAGAAATAGACCTCAAACCGCCTCTTCAAGGACAAATACGGCCAGGTAAGTGGGAAGGAACCACCACTACAGCGGGCCTAATTAATAACCACTAGCCTAGACACCGCAATGTCGGTTAGGATAAACGGCCGATGCCTACCCTAGTCCTTTTCCTATTGAGCTCGCTGTCCTTAGGTCTGAGTCTAATCTTTTTTAATTAAAGGTGGTCGATGCAAAATGCTTTAGGTATTTTCTGGGGTCCTAGGAAGGGTGATGAAATCCCCACCCAATCTGAGTTTGGTCAATTAGCCTCTTAGAGTCCGGTTAAATTATGCAAAACAAATAAAATTTCACTTGCATTCAATTTTAGCGCGGCGCAAAGAAACCTGCAGAAAATCTGTTATAGAGAAGAGGGAGAAAGACTCTTTACGCAAAGAATTCCTGCAGAAAACTTTTTACAGAGAGATATATTGTAGGTTGCAGAGGGGAAGAAAAGAGAAATCAAACCAGCAAAATTGATGCGCTGACGTGGCAGGAAGAGCGCGGATCCGCGGCGGGAGGCCCCTAATGCGGCGGAAACGCGGTCGTCTGGTGGGATCGCGCTCTGGAAAAATTTGTGCTGCTCTTTTCTGATAGTTCCTCTCTGTTCTTATGTACCAATTTTTGTTTTGCCCTCTGTAAATTTCCAGATCCTCAATTCTTCGCTGTTCCTGCAAGATTCAAAAGATACACCCTTCAAACAGATCAAAATTGATAATTTTTTTTTCTTCAGATTTTTATAATTTTTTAAATTTATATCAACCCGAAAATTCACAAAAAGAAATATTACGCCGTCCCCGGCAACGGCGCCATTTGATTGGTGTGTCAAAACTTGTATTTACCGCAATCAGAACGGCGTCGCTTCGCAGCTAGCCGGTGAGTACGGGTCGATCCACAGAGACGGGTAAATTCCTTTTATGTGTTTTAACGAGTTGATTCTATTTGTCGTTTTGATTGGTTTATAAAAATCTATAAAAACTAGATCTAATTAATCTAATTGAAAGTCTTGCTAGGGTTAGGCTTAGGGGAAGTTTTGGAGATTAATGTTTCTCTTCACCGCTTTCAATGCCTTCTTTTTTAGATCTATTAGATGTTACGGTTATGATCAATAAAGTGAATCCGAATCTTTTGGGAAGATGTTTCTTCCTCTAGATTCGCATTCTTCCTTTGTTGATAATAACCCTAACCCCCATGGAAAACGCGCGCAACCGGCCCTTTATACTACGGTTCACCGTTACCTCGAGGGGTAGGGTGCCGTAGGGAGAGGATGTGTGCGTATGCATGGAGTTCTAACTCTAAAGTGAAGATGGCATTGAAAGGGGTGAGAGATCTCATCTCTCAACCCTTTCGCTAAGGCTAACCCTAACAAGCGAGGAGACTACTCGCTCATTAGGGGATGATAAATTATACTAGAAAATAAAAGCAAGGAAATAAATTACCTACTGATTTGATAGCTCCCTCCAAGTAGAAGACAGAATAGATCTGAAAGTCATTCCCAGAAATTCTGAATTTTATTTATTGAAAAGAGGCATAGTTTTTACAGATCTGAGACTACAATTTATAGGAAAATATAAAAACTAGGGTTACAGACTCTCGCACATGTGAATTTACAGATTTGACCCCTGAGAATCCCAACACCAGAACCGTCGCGCCAACAGAAGAAAAATCCACCGACACGTGTATTAGACGGCCGCGGATCCGCGGCGCCAGCATGGGTTTGGCCGCGGTTCCGCGGCCAAAGAAAGGATTTGGGCTCTGAAAAGTTTGGGCTTGGTTCAGGGGTTCTTGGGCTTCTTTTTTCCATATGTAGTTTCTTTGTTGGGCTTCTTATTCTCCTCCAGATATTTCAGTGAATACTTGTAGCGATCTTTTAACCGTTCACATGACATTTTGGACCTTGTACTGTTCTTCGTCTAGGCTTGACTAGGATCCGTCCAATTGTTGGTCAAAAGTCCTTTTTCTGTTGTTTTGTGTCTTTTTCACTGTATTTGCTCCAGAAACCTGTAACCTGTAATATGCAACAAACGTGCGTCAAGAGTACCTGTTTATTTATAAAACGGATAAGAATAGTGGAATGAAAAATGCAATATTATGGTCTAAACACCGGGGATGGCGTGTTATTTCCTTTTTGCAATTTCGGGTTAATCTTAATTAAAAAAAATCATAAAAACTGAAAATTCAAAAAAAATAAAAAATAAAAATATATCATCTGTTATTTTTTGGAAAGGGTATTTTTTTTGCATCTTTGCAGGATCAACGGATCTGGAAAAATCCAGAGTGCGAAACAGGAAAAGGTAGATCAGAACAGAATGGGATTGGAACAACAGAGCATCACAATTTTTTCAGAGACCTGAAGCTTCAAATCCGCCACCCTTACGCCGCGTAAGCGTGCGCCCGCCGAGTTTCCGTGGTCCATTTGCCATGTCAGCGCGCGTGTTTTGCACTGTTTGCTCTCCTTTTCCCTCTTCTGCCAATCCCCATATATCTTTTGTCAAATCTTCTGCAGGATTCCTTGCGCTTAAAAATCTTCCCTTCCAAATAACAAATCTTGTGTAGGATTCTTTGCGCCGCGCATAAAATAAAAAGATTTGATTGCAAGTGATTTTTCTGTTTTGCATATCTTTAAAACTGACTTTAAGGGGCTTTTGACCAATTCAAATTGGGTGGGGATTTCATCACCCTTCCCAGGACCCCAGAAATCACATAAGGCATTTGCATTGACCATATCTTAATTAAAAAAATACTAGACTCAGCCCTAAGGACTTCGAGCTCAATAGGACAGAGGACTAGTTATAGGCATCAGCCGTTAATCCTAACCTGACTTTGCGGTGTCTTGGCAAATGTGTCCGAGGCGAGTGGTTACTTAATTAGGACCGCTACTTGTAGCGGGGAGCCTCCCACTCACCTGGCACTTACCTGGCCGCAATTGGCGGTGAAGAGGCGGTTTGAGGTCCTATTTCTAGCCTTTTGGAACAGTTAGGAGCTGTCTAGCTGACCTAGGTGACCCTAGATCTAGGCCTGATTGTGCATTTTTGGTTGATCGAAAGTGTGTCTTAGCCCTTTATCGAAAATCTTTTTTGCAAAAAGTTCCAAAAAAATAAAAAAAAGGAAAAAGGAAAAATCTTTTATAAAAACTTGCAAAATTTTGCCGCTAAGAAATCCTTGCACCACCTACCTTCTTTCTCTTCTCTTTCTTCTATCATGGGTACCCCACATCATAAATCTCTTGCCGAACTTTGGTATCCCGAACCTAACTTTATCTCGTACGTCAATTGTTTTGGTCGATTTAAAGAAAATCCCTCAATGCAAAAAATTTCTTTGAAAGATCAAATAGAAGCGTCTAGGAGAAACAGCTCGACTTTGCAACCCACTTTGTGTCAACCATGTCAACCTTCACCACCTTCGTACGTTGATACCACTTTTTCGAGTCCTGTTGTCACTCCTAAGCCGATGTCCATTGCTGAGCATATTGCTCAATCTCGTAGCCGATCTTTTACCACTCTCCACACATCTAGTTCTAGGGATCAACAAGTCCATTCATCTTTTTATCCACATGTTGACCCTACCCCTGTCCAACCATCCAATTCCTACCAGTCTTCCCCTACTTTCCCACCTTCACTAGACACTGTTTCTACACAGCCATTAGGGAGTTTCACATATCCAAACAGTTTTCAATCTTTTACCGAAACCCCTCCACAACCCATGTCAAGTTTGGAACAGTCGTTGGAGGCGTACATTGCAGCAACAAACAAAATAATTAGGAATATGGATGCGTCCATTGCCGCCCTTATGCAACCTAGTGAACCGGCAGCTAGTTTCCAACTAGCTTCAAATTTTCCAATGTATGAGGAGGCGGTTGGACAGAGTGCGAATTTGAGAGGATTTCCAAATCAAACCTACCCATACCCAATTGAATCCAACAACTCCAATTTTCAAACAAGTGTCCAAAATGATGAGTTGTGCGACTTTGTAGTGCTTGATTTGCCAGATTATGAGGAACCCCTTTCGAGTGAAACCGCACCTAATCCGTTTGACCTTTACACCTCCAATCTAGAACCTAAATTGATAAATATCCATGCTTTTGAGGAGGTGTCAGAAAAAATTGATTTTCACTTGATTGAGGATATAGACGCCGGGAATATTTCGGATGATGAACCTGTCGATTTGATTGAAATTTTATGTCCAATTCATCATCCCGAGTCATTAAATGTTTCTCCCGAACTTCATATGCGTCTTGATTTTGATGATAATGACATGGATCAGTTAAATATTGAGGAGAATTATGAGGATAGTATTGACGAGAGTATTGAGGATAATATTGAGGTTGAACCATTTCTGTTTGATGTGTTGGATTTTCCAATTCATCCTCTTGCACCTTTAACTAAATCACCCTCCCTCCTTTCCATCGTTCCGACCACGCCTAATATCACGCTTGAAGACTGTGAGCTTGAAATTTTTTCCTTTGAATCTGACACAGTCCTCACAGCCGATAACACTTACGAGTGTTTCACTTTTTCGGACGATGTTGATGACTCACCGCCCGAGTTTGAGTCCTTTGAATTTTCATATGAGTTAGTTGAACCATCAGACTCGGTTGCTTACAGTCGTTTCGAACCATTGTTGGAATCTTTCCAGTTCGAGACAGTTTATTACGGTAAGAATGAGACTAACCCTAATTCACTCCCTTTCGTCATTCCTATCATTTCGACCTTACAAGAGACCGTTACGCTTTCATCTCCAATACCAAGTTCGGCGTACCCATGCTTTCTTGCGAATCTTGAGGAATTTGACCCCATTTCTCGACGGGTTGATAGGTTAGCGCAATCGCTTTTAACACATCGGTCATCACAAATTGCGCTAATTTATTCACTCGATTTACACCCTCAAGATCGTACTCCACTTCTTTCTCTTTTCCGCCATTCTTCTCCCCCACCGAGACCGTATCCCGTTTCTACCTCCACACGGTCTCGTGTGCTTCTCATCTCTTTTCTTTCCACTCCATTCTTTCACCAACTCGTCCATTACCACGATAAGATTTTTGAATGGTTGGTGCTAACAGTTGGCTTGTGTAAGGCCAAGCTTAAGTTTGGGGGGAACCTTGTTGTATATAAGTATATATGTTTTTGTTTTCTTTTTCTATAAAAAAATAAAAAAATAAAAAAAATTCAAAACATTAAAAAATATAAAAAAATTTATAAATAAATAAACAGGGGAGTGCCGGTATTTTGACCCTCTTGGTGTAGCATGACAGTGAGGACACTGTCAAGTTTAAGTTTGGGGGTATACTCGGTAAGTCTTCTTTCTTCGCTTTCATATGTACATTTTTTGCATTTGCATACTTATTTTAAAACCCATAAAAAATTGAAAATTTTGAAAAATTATAAAAATTAAAGTATTCAATTTTGGCCATAATTGACTTGAGTTTGACAAATAGGTTAACTAGCTAGGAACAACTAGATCTTAGACTTAGTAAATTAAAAACCCTAAAAACACCTTTCTTAAAGTTTAACGGTAGAAAGTATATGCCTTTGTAATTTATTTAGAAATAGGCAAATTTTGAGTTCACTTCTTGGGCTAAGTCAAAGCAAAGGAAAAGTATTGATATTTTTATTAGAGTATAAGTTTGAAAAATAATTCCTAGCTTAAGTTTAAATTCTGAAAATATATACCCTACAAATTGCACAAACACGCATCTTGAAACTTGGAATAGTAGAGGAGACCTTGAAATGCTCTTGTCTAAAGTCCTTAGTACAATGAAAATAAAAGAAAAAAAAAGTGAATATGAATAAAAAAAATGAACACTGGATTTTGTGATTACTTAAGGCTGCAAAAATAGAAAAAAATATTTAGCGAGGGTGCTTCATCACCTAGTGCCTTAGACCAACTGGTTTGGGAGTCACTGCTAAAAGCCTTAGGTGTTGCAAGACTAGGAATTACACGTTAATGTGCAAACACATCTTGTAATTGGTTGTTGGTACCTCAAGAAGTATTAACGATCGCATGAAGGATGTGTAAGCAAAATTCATTTAAAAATTCACCAATTAAGAAGTGCTTTGGACAATGGACAAGAGTACGATTGCTTGATTTGAATTTCCAAGTGTAGGGATGATTTATACATACACGTCGGGGTATGTGATTGGGATTTAGATGAGAGAAAGGAATGAAGAATAGAACTTGTATCTTTAGTAGAGTTGATAAAATTTTTTGAGTGGAGATGGAACCCTAGAAGGAAAACTTAAGAGATGCCGAAAGCTAAGTAAGTCTATAGAACATATATAATCTTAAGTTAAATGATGAGGATGTGTGAAGAATATGGGTGGATAATTTACGAGTCGACGATAATAGAATTCCTTGTTAGAAAACCTAATTGGAGAATAAAAGTCGATAAGCCAAATTGATAGGATTTTGTGGGTAGTATCCACTGAAAACCCTCAGGAGACAACACTCCTCCTACTAGGGACACCTAGAGGTTTAACGGCTTGTTGCACGAGCTCAGTGCAATCGCGTTTCCCTGCGAAAGTGAGGTTAGATTTTTGTCGAGAATAAAAATAAGTTTGCTCGAGGACGAGCAAAAGATAAGTTTGGGGGTATTTGTTCATGCCATAATATTGCATTATTATATTCCCCATTCTTATTCGTTTTATAAATAAACAGGTGCTTTTGACGCATGTCTGCTATATATTACAGGTTACAGGTTCTTGGATCTAAAACAGTGAAAACAATAAAAGACGACGTAAAAGTGAGACTTTGACCAATAAACAGAAGACTCTTGATCAAGCCTACATAAAGACCAGTACACAAAGCAAGGTTCAAGACGTCGACACAAAGCGAACGGTTAGAAGTCCACTACAATGTTCACTGGAAAATCTGGAAGAGAACCAAAAGCTATTTTAAAGAAAGAATGAAAGAAATAAGAAGACCAAAGATCCAGAAACCATTACCCAAAAGCCCAGACTTCAAGACCATCAATGGGCCGCGGAACCGCGGCCCAACCCATGCTGGGGCCGCGGATCCGCGGCCATCTAGGGCCCAAAGTGCAAATTATTTTTACCATAATTCTGTGGCTGCGTTGACTGGTCTTTATAGGGCTATTTTGGTAAATGTAGACATGCGAATCAATTGTAACCTAGGGTTTCCTATCCTCTATAAATAGGAACTCTAAAGCTTGTATTCTTTTCATGCCTCCCTATGCCTCTTTCTATGAATAAAATTTAGAAATCTTTTGGAGAGCATCGATGCCTCTTTTCATTTCATGAATTCAGATCTGACAACCCTGTGTTGATGTTTGGAGAGAGCCATCTGTAAAGTAAGTAGTTAATTTAAATTCTTGCCCTAGGTAATTTTTCATTCTTTGCCCTAGATAAATGTTTTTAAGTTCCCTAATGAGCGAGTAGTCTCCTCGCTTGTTAGGGTTAGCTTTAGGGAAGGCTTTTGAGAGATGAGATCTCTCATCCCTTTCTTGCCCATCATACTTTTTTATAGGACTCCATGCATACACGCACACACCACGCCCTACGGCACCCTATCCCTCGAGGTACCGGTGATACCGTAGTATAAAGTCCCGGTTGCGCGTGTTTTCCATGGAGGTTAGGGTAAGGATCTCTAAAGGAAGGACAAGAACCTAGAGGAAGGAACACCTTACCGAATGGATCTAATCCCCTTTATTGATAATTACCATAACTCCTCATAGATCTTCATTTGGGTATAGAAAGCGTTGAGATTTATTTACATTTCCAAACCATTCCTAAACCTAACCCTAGCAAGATTTAGATCTAGATAATCTTAGTATAGATAGATTTAGTTTTTAGATTTAATAATCAATCTGAACACCCTTCGGAATTAACTCGTTTGAGCGATTAGGAGATTCACAACATCCCTGTGGACCGACCCGTACTCACCGGCTAGCTACATGCGACGCCGTTCTTGGTTGCGGTAATAGATAGTTTTTGAGATCAATCAATCCCTAATCCTCGTTGATCATCATCGATCTAGCAACAAATCATCAATGGATAAGAATACGTAATCACAAGTCTTCATCCTCACTATAGATTCGATTGATTCCTACGAGCTTCATTACAAATCTTGATAGTTCATTAGATTTGGACATCTTCTAGAATTTTATTGATTCTTGATCTTTAGATCTAGTCTTTACTATTTTTTTGAAACTAAATTTCAAAATTCTTGAATCAATTTTTTTGCAATTTTTCTTTTATCTTTTCATTTCGACTCATCTAAAACGAAAGCGAGAAAAACGCACATCTCAGTGGACGATCCGTATTCATTAACGCGCTATATCGACAC
This sequence comes from Agapanthus africanus, assembly GCA_030015575.1. Taxonomy (NCBI): domain Eukaryota; kingdom Viridiplantae; phylum Streptophyta; class Magnoliopsida; order Asparagales; family Amaryllidaceae; genus Agapanthus; species Agapanthus africanus. Next base: position 113,386,690 of record CM057338.1, on the reverse strand, counting down.
CGTTAATTGACTGTGGTATAAATTTCTTTGATTGTGATCTTTACACATTTTCAAAACATGACACACAAAGAATCATTCAATCAATGTTCATTGGGACTATCGATCCCCAATTGACCGTATGCCAATTTATGACCTTCTTCAAGCCCACCACATTCCAGACGCTGATCGATAAACTGGCCCAGATAGATTAGATGGGCAGTGGTCCTTCCTCTTTCGGCAAGGATCCCCGAAATAATAAGGGCAAGGGAAAAATAGTCTTTGTTGCCAATACACAGCAACGGCCGAGCGGTTCAAAAGTAACCGTTCGCCAAAACAACAACCGTACACGTCCGACCTCAGATGAAAGGATGGGACGTGCATATTCATTCCCTCGCGATAAGACGAGGAGATTGTTTGAGCTGGCTATATGAAACAATCTGATAATATTTATAAAACCGCGGCGACCCGCACAAGCTGGTGATGTCAATAACCCAAGCTACTGCCCCTATCACCAGGTAGTAAGCCATCCAATTGAGGACTGCTACGTCTTCAAAAAACCGGGCTGAGGACCTGTATCAATAGGAAAATTCGCTCTGTTAGATAATTGGAGGGTAGATCTGCCTTAAAAGCACACCCCAAGAAAGTTGATACGTAGGGGGACATCCTGTTCGCTCGTGGAGGAAGCTCCATAAGAAGTATTTCATTCGGCAAAAACTAAAAGAATGCTGAAAGATCCATAAACATGCCTGGTGATCAATTGGATAAGTGTGCATGAGCCTGAGAATATAGAATGGATGAAACCGCGTCCCGCACCGAAAATCGCTGACAAAGGGAAAAGCCCCCAAGTCAAGCTTTTGAAGTCTTCTAAGAAAAAGAAGAAGACTAAGAAGCCTGCGCAGCCAGCTGAGTATGTCGAAAGGCACACGGACCTCCAAAAGTATATAGATGCGCTGAAAGAGTATAATCAGAAAGAGTGAATACCAGTCACACTTGAAGTGTTCCTCCAGCATATTCTCGAGGACAATGACAATGACGATGATGAGGAAAATGACTCATCGGAGAAAGCGGAAGAACGTATGGAAAGCTACCACATGCTCTCCCATTCATCCTTATATGATGAAGAATCCCCGCTAGCGTCGGAAAGAGGCGTGGATGAACTGGTGGCAGAATCGGTATAAAAGATTACGAGACTGCTAGAAGAAGACCCGATTGAAAGGCTGCGCGAGACGACCATATACGAAAAGGCCAACCAGTAGAGTTTGAACAAATAATCTGCGGTGAAGACGAGTCATAAAGCTCTCCGAACGAACCAAAGATGCAAGAATAAGAGCTCGAACAAAACTGAGAAAAGGTTTGCCAAGGCCCAATCCATGGGGATGAAACTGCCACTACTCATTATGTACACTCCTGTGATCCCATATTTTAATGGTGGAGAGGGAAACCCAAAATACTACTCATATCATTGAAGAATCGCTCATCCCATCGAGGAATGCAACGCCTTTAAGAAATGGTGGTAAGGATATGTTGCCCATGGAAAACACTTCAATAAGGAGAAGCACGAGACTCGCGCTCGTCGATATGAGAGCAGCGAGACGGTAGTGCATAAAGAAGTAACTGGCATCTGTAATATGGTTGGTACCGGTTCAAAAAGGGGAAATTTCGGGTTCTCACATTCGGGAGTGATTCCGAGGATGAAATGCCTTTCAACCCTCTCTTTGAAAGCTCCGCCTTGCAAAAAGAAAAGGAGGAAAATGATTGCGAGAATATCCAGTTGCGCAATCGCACTCTGCTTGAAAAAAAACCTCAGACCCGCAAATAAGAGTTCGAATAAAAAAAATAAAGGGAAGGGGAAAATTTCCGAGGAGATCGCCCTTGATGAAGAGGTGGTCAAAGAGCTCGCCGCAAATGACCTGCCTAAGAAAACCAAGGTGGACTATAACGTCCTTGCGCACTTGAGGAAGATACCCTCACAGTTGAGCATATTGGATGCCCTTCTTTTATCAAAAGAGGCATGAGACTCCCTGATCAAGGTCTTGCATGAACCTGATCAGTTTCAAGCTTTCCTTGCGGAAGAGAAAATGAAGGATGAATTTGCAGAGGTCTACATTGCTGACATTACCTTCAGCGAGGAAGATATAATTCTCGATACATGTGAGCATAATCGACCGCTATATGTTACCGGGTACTGCCATGACATCAAGATAGGAAAAATCCTTGTTGATAACGGATCCTCCGTTAACTTCCTCAATATGAGAGTGCTAAAGGAGATATGTATGAATGTTCAACATCTTTTCCGAGACAAAATTACTATCTCCGGGTTCGTCTCACAGTCGTCATGAACTCTTGTGTCCGTAATATTGACGCTCCATTTCGGGCAGCTCGTCACTGACATCAAATTCCATGTCATTGACGCCAAGACCTATTATAATGCTCTACTCGGCAGGCTTTGGCTACATGAGTACAACGTCATCCCTTCTACACAATATCAGTGTATGAAGTATTTCAAATATGGCTTAGAGTACAACGTCATGGGAGAACTCAATCCTTTCTTGGTGAATGAGGTGCGAATGTATGAACATGCAAAATACTGTCAGCCGGATTTCAAGGATACTGAAAGGTGCCACAAGTCGGAAAATAAGCAAAAATTTGTGGCCACCATCCCGGTCTTGGGAAGTGATACTGAAGAAGATGAACAAATAGTCTACTCGAGACAGCCTCAGAGGGAGAACAATAAATCCGGACCGTCGGCCCTTATCCCGGTCTTTGGCAGCGACTCCGAAGATGAACCTAGTACGGCGTTCTCTATTCTTCCATTGATGTAGACTATAGCTGAAACGGACCAGAGTCTACATATTATGATGGCTCCGCCTTGACACTATTGTTCAGACTATAATATTGCATTTTTCATTCCCCTTTTCTTATCCCTTTTATAAATAAACAGGTACTCTTGACGCACGTTTGTTGCATATTACAGGATACAGGTTTCTGGAGCAAATACAGTGAAAAGACAGAGAACAACAGAAAAAGGGACTTTTGACCAACATTTAGATGGATCTCAGTCAAGCCCAGTTCATATAGGTGCAAGACAATGCAATGTCATGTGAACGGTTAAAAGATCGCTACAAGTATTCACTGAAATATCTGGAGGAGAATAAGAAGCCCAACAGAGAAACTACATATGGAAACAAGAAGCCCAAGAACCCCTGAAAGAAGCCCAAACTTTTCAGAGCCCAATTCCTTAGTTTGGCCGCGGAACCGCGGCCAAACCCTTGCTGGAGCCGCGGATCCGCGGCCGTCTAATACACGTGTCGGTGGAATTTTCTTCTGTTGCCGCGACTGTTCTGGTGTTGGGATTCTCAGGGGTCAAATCAGTAATTGCGCATGTGCGAGAGTCTGTAACCCTAGGTTTTCTATTTTCCTATAAATTGTAATCTTAGATCTGAAAAATGTATGCCTCTTTTCAATCAATAAAATTCAGAATTTCTGAGATAAAAATTCAGATCTGTTCTTCTTGTTTGGAGGGAGCCGTCAACTAGTAAGTATTTTATTCTTGTAATTATAATGTTTTCTAATCCCCTAATGAGCGAGTAGTCTCCTCGCTTGTTAGGGTTAGCCTTAGGGAAAGGGTTGAGAGATGAGATCTCTCACCCCTTTCAATGCCACTTTAACCTAACGAATTAGAACTCCACGTATACGAGCACAACCGCTCCCTGCGGTATCCTACCCATCGAGGTAACGATGAACCGTAGTATAAAGGGCCGGTTGCGCGCGTTTTCCGTGGGGGTTAGGTAATTATCAACAAAGGAAGAATATGAATCTAGAGGAAGAAACATCTTCCCAAAAGATTCGTATCCACTTTATTGATAATTAACTTAACATCTAATAGATCTAAATAAGTAGGCATTGAAAGCGGTGATGAAAAACATTAATCTCCAAAACTTCCCCTAAGCCTAACCCTAGCAAGACTTTTAATTATATTAATTAGATCTAGTTTTTATAGATTTTTATAAACCAATCAAAACGACAAATAGAATCAACTCGTTAAAACACACTAAAGGAATTTACCCGTCTCTGTGGATCGACCCGCACTCACCGGCTAGCTGCGAAGCGACGCCGTTTCTTGATTGCGGTAAAATACAGTTTTTGACACACAAATCAAATGGCGCCGTTGCCGGGGACGGCGTAATCTTTCTTTTTTGTGAATTTTCGGGTTGATATAAATTTTAAAAATTATAAAAATCTGAAAATATAAAAAATTAAAAAAAAAATAATCAAATTTGATCTGTTTGAAGGGTGTATCTTTTGGATCTTGCAGGAACAGCGAAGAATCAAGGATCTGGAATTTTACAGAGGGCAAATCAAAATTTGGTACATAAGAACAGAGAGGAATTGAAAGTGCAGACCACACAATTTTTTTCAGTGGCTGAACCCACCCCCTGACCGCGCTTCCGCCGCATAAACAGGACTCCCGCCGCGGATCCGCGCTTTGGCTGCCACGTCAGCGCATCAGATTTGCACTGTTTGTTCCCTTTTCCTCCTCTCTGCAACCTACAATATATCTCTCTGTAAAAAGTTTTCTGCAGGAATTCTTTGCGTAAAGAGTCTTTCTCCCCCTTCTAAATAACAGATCTCTGCAGGTTTCTTTGCGCCGCGCTCAAATTGAATGCAAGTGAAATTTTATTTGTTTTGCATAATTTAACCGGACTCTAAGGGGCTATTTGACTAAACTCAGATTGGGTGGGGATTTCATCACCCTTCCCAGGACCCCAGAAAACACCTAAAGCATTTTGCATCGACCACAATTAATTAAAAAAAGATTAGACTCAGACCTAAGGACAACGAGCTCAATAGGAAAAGGACTAGGGTAGGCATCGGCCGTTTATCCTAACCGACATTGCGGTGTCTAGGCTAGTGGTTATTAATTAGGCCCACTGTAGTGGTGGTTCCTTCCCACTTACCTGGCCGTATTTGTCCGTGAAGAGGCAGTTTGAGGTCTATTTCTAGCCCTAGTTAGGAGCTGTCTAGCAGACCTAGGCGACCCTAGATCTAGGCCTGATTGTGCATGTGTGGTTGACACATTGGTGTCATGAGTCCCTTTCCTAAAACCTCTTTGCAAAACCTTCACATAAATAAAAGAAAAAGAAAAAGAAAAATCTTTTAAAAACTTGCAACTTGCCGCTAAAGAAAACTTGCAAACTCACTTCCACCACTTCTTCTCACTGACGTTATCTTACCCCCACATTCTGTTTTTCTCTTTTTTTTCTGACTGCACTACCCTTTAGTGTATGTCATTTTGGACTAGGGATACTAACGCCCGATTAGTCCGTGTTTCGTTGGTACCGACCAACGAACCCTTCGGCGAACCCTTCGTCGAAATTCCCTCCATTTCCTTACCTCCACCTTTAAATTCTTCTTTCGAAGGTATGTCGGGATTCAACCCCAACGATACCTTACCGACGGGAATGATTCCACCTCCGCCAGGTGCGAATAACCCGAATCTTCCGCCTGTTGTAGCGCCCGCACGAGTCGCGCTCCAGGATCTCTTCTACCCCATCCGCACTTCCTTACCTATATGTCTTTCCCCCCCACCGGCGAATGGGGATAATTTTGAAATAAAACCACACTTCATCAATATGCTGCCTAAGTTTCATGGTTTGGAATCCGAAGATGCATATATTTTCATTAATAAATTCCAAAACGTTTGCGCCATGATGAAGACAACCCAATTAAGTGATGACGCAATAAGGCTAAGGGTCATTCCTTTTACCTTATGTGACCTAGCCGAGAAGTGGCTATATAGCACCGCATCACATTCCATTAGGAATTGGGACGAGTTTGTGAGAGCTTTTCTGAAAAAGTTCTATCCTCATCACAAAACTGCTAGAATCCGCAACGAGATTATACAATTTTCACAGCTTCCTTCCGAACCATTTTGGAAGTGCTTCGAGAGATTTAAAGACCTACTTGTTCAATGCCCTCATCATGGGATCGAAAATTGGCAACTTTGCCAAACATTATACGAGGGATTGAACGCAGCAACGAAGCAGTTGCTAGAAACAATATGTCAAGGTCATTTTCTATCCAAGTCTAGCGACGAAGCTTGGCAGTTTCTTGAGGACCTAAGTGAGCAAACAATTCAGTGGGAGAGTACCAAGACCACATCATCTTCTTCAGTTGGTCAATCTAGGGCAGGCATACATCAAATAGATATGTCGATTGCTATGAAGGCCGAGATGGCCTCACTTATGAAAAAGCTAGAAGCCATTGAGTCCAAAATCTCATCGTCTTCTCCTGCCCCTACTCTACCCACACGAACTGTTTGTGCTTGTTGTTCGAACCCGTCGCACCTAACCGAAGAGTGTCCTTATAATGCACCCATTCAAGGACAGGATCAAGTCAATGCTGCATTTCAGCAACGACAAAGAAATGATCCGTACTCTTCGACATACAATCAGGGGTGGAGGAGTCACCCAAATCAACAGTTCCAAGGGAATAATAATTTTCAAAGACCTCCTCCACAACAACAACAAGCACCCTTACAAACTCAAAACCAGCAACCTTTCCAACAACAACCTTAACAAATCAAACGAACAATTTGGTTCAACCAAATGATGATAAGGTTAGCTCGTTCGAGAAAAGTCTAGAAGCATTTCTCAAGCAAACTACAGAATCCGCAGCAAGATTTGAAAGTTATGTTCAATCTTTAATGAATAACAATGCCTCACACGATCAAAGTATCAAATCTATTGAGGCACAAATTGCACAATTAACTGCTGCGTTGAGCGAGAGAGAAAAGGGAAAGCTTCTATCTCAACCATTGCCCAATCCCGGTCACGCACAAAACGCATATCACAATCACAATGTAAATGCGGTGACCACGTTGAGATCCGGAAGAGAGTTGCAAAATAATGTGGAAACTAGTGATGACATCCCCGCCGGTGGTTCTTCTTCTTCTTCCCCTTCTTCATTTTCTTCACTTCCTTCTTCACCTTTTTCTTTAGAGCCTATTCTCCACCCTTCACATGGCTCTACTTCTTCTAGCTCTAACGGACCCATTTCTCACAACACGAACACATCTACACCGGGATCCGTTCCTAATCCACAGTCTGCTCCACAAACATTTGACTCAACTAATTTTCAAAATGCACCATTTCCAAACAGGTTGAGTCCTAATAAACCAAATACACAAGTGGAGAAGATTGTGGAGATATTTAAGCAGGTTAGTATAAATATACCTCTCTTGGATGCTATCCAACAAGTCCCTTCATACGCGAAAATCTTAAAGGGATTATGCACTTCAAAGAGAAAAGCATCTCAAGTACCTAAGAAAGTGCTAGTGGCTAGTGCAGTGAGCAATGCTATTAACCACCATCAAACCTTACCCCAAAAACGAAAGGACCCCGGCTGTCCTACGATTTCCATTACAATTGGGGATAAGAAAATTAATCGAGCACTTTTAGATCTTGGGTCTAGTGTTAACCTGATTCCTTACTCCGTGTACGAACAATTAGGGGTTGGAGAGTTGAAACCCACTCGTTGCACTCTCCAAATGGCTGATCGATCAATCACCTATCCAAGGGGTCAACTAGAGGATGTGTTGATCAAAGTCGGGGAATTCATATTCCTCGTTGATTTTATCGTTATGGATACACAACCTGTTGCTAACCCAAGAAACCAAATTCCGGTGATTCTTGGTCGACCATTTTTGGCCACTTCCAATGCCGTGATAAATTGTCGCAATGGCTCCATGACTCTATCCTTCGGAAAGATGTCTAGTGAGTTCAATATTTATAAGATGGGAAGTCTGCCCCCCGTACCTAAAGGTAGTACACGAGAAGTTTGCTCTATTCACGAAATCACGCAGGAGGACTGCGAGCTTGAAAGATTTCTATTTGATGAAAACAGTTTTGACGCCACTAGTGCGTCCCTCCTTGAGCCTACCCCCGTTGACACAACCGATGTTGATTATGAATGTTTCACTTTTTTGGATGATGACGACTCACAGCCCGAATATGAGTCATTTGAATTTTTGGATGAGTCAGTCGAACCATCCGAATCGGTTGTTTGCAGTGATTTCGAGCCTGTGTTAGAGTCCTTTGAGTTCGAGGTAGATTCCGCAATGATTCTTTCGCCTCAGAAATTCGAACTCATGCCCTTACCGTCTCACCTTAGATATGCCTACATAGGTGAGAACGAGACTTTTCCCATTATCTTATCAGCCTCTCTAGCTTTCGAGCAAGAGAACGCTATTTTAAAAGTCTTACAAGATAGGCGGCAAGTTTTCAGTTGTACTATGGCGGACATCGAGGAGATCAGTTCCCTCATATTTGAATATCATACATTGATGGATGATGCCATGCCAATAGAGGACCCACAGGAACATCTTGGGGGTATTGTGGTGAGTCAACTTCCTCCCTTAGAAGTTGAAATACCCCCATTTCTTTTAATAAGGTACGAGAATGCCAACACTCCACTGATTGCTTATCATTTACATTCTCGTTTCGATGCATCACCATCACCTGTATATTTACCTCCACACCTTCCATACCACTACTTCTATCTTCCCCAATTCTTTGCGGACCACCACAACTTATTTTTCCACCACCCAATATTCTTTACTGATAAATTTTTCAACTGGTTGGTGTTGACGTTTGGTCTAGGCAAAGTTTGGCAGTAATGTCTAACATAGTTTAAATGAAGTTTGGGGGAGGGCCTTTTTGTATATATTTTTGTTTTTCTTAACAATAAAAAACTATAAATAAATAAACAGGGGAGTATCGGTATTTTGACCCTCTTGGTTTAGCATGACAGTGAGGACACTGTCAAGTTCAAGTTTGGGGGTATGCTCGGTACGTCTTCTTCCTTCGCATTCATTTGTACATATTTTTGCATTTGTATACTTATTTGAAAACCCATAAAAATTTGAAAAATTTCAAAAATTATAAAAATAATTGTAGTCAATTTTGGATAATTGTAGTCAATTTGACTAATAGGTTAACTGGTTAGGAACAACTAGATCTTAGACTTAGTGAATTAAAAACCCTAAAAATAACATTTCTTAAAGTTTAACGGTAGAAGTATATGCCGTGTAGTTTATTTAGAAATAGGCAAATTTTGGGTTCACTTCTTGGGCTAAGTCGAAACAAGGGAAGAGTATTGATGTCTAATTAAAGTATAAGTTTGAAAGATAGTTCCTAGCTTAAGTCTAGATTCTGAAAGTGTATACCCTACAAAATTGCACAATCACGCACCTTGAAACTTGGAATAGTAGAAGAGACCTTGAAATACTCTTGTCTAAAGTCCTTAGTACGAAGAAAATAAAAGAAAAAGTGTGAATAAAGAAAAAAAAAATGGACACTGGTTTTTGTGATTACTTAAGGCTGCTAAAATAGAAAAATATTTAGCGAGGGTGTTTCATCACCTAGTGCCTTAGACCAACTGGTTTGGGAGTCACTGCTAAAGCCTTGGGTGTTGCAAAGACTAGGAAGTACGCTTTAAAGTGCAAGCGCATTTTGTAATCGGTCGTTTGGTACCTCAAGAAGTATTAACGGTCGCATGAAGGATGTGTAAGCAAATTTCATTCACCAACTAATTAGTACTTTGGACAACGGACAAGGGCATGATTGCTTGAATTGAATTTCCAAGTGTAGGGGTGATCTATACACACACGTAGGGGTATGTGATTGGAATTTAGATAAGAGAGAGGAATGAAAGATAAAATTTGTATCTTTAATGGAGTTGATAGAAGATTCCTAAGTAGAGATCAAACCCTAGAAGGAAGACGTAAGAGATGCCGAAAGCTAAGTAGGTCTACATAACATATATAATCTTAAGTTAAATAATGAGGAAGTGTGAAGAATATGGGTGGATAATTTGCGAGTCAAAAGGTAATAGAATTCCTTGTTAGAAAACTTAATTGGAAAACAAAAGTCAATGGGCTGAGTTGATAGGATTTTGTGGGTGTAATCCGCTGAAAACCCTCAGGAGACAACACTCCTCCTACTAGGGACACCTAGAGGTTTAACGGCTTGTTGCACATGCTCAGTGCAATCGCGTTTCCCTGCGAAAGTGTGGTTAGGATTTTAGTGAATAAAAATAAGTTTGCTCGAGGACGAGCAAAAGGTAAGTTTGGGGGTATTTGTTCAGACTATAATATTGCATTTTTCATTCCCCTTTTCTTATCCCTTTTATAAATAAACAGGTACTCTTGACGCACGTTTGTTGCATATTACAGGATACAGGTTTCTGGAACAAATACAGTGAAAAGACAGAGAACAACAGAAAAAGGGACTTTTGACCAACATTTAGACGGATCTCAGTGAAGCCCAGTTCATATAGGTGCAAGACAATGCAATGTCATGTGAACGGTTAAAAGATCGCTACAAGTATTCACTGAAATATCTGGAGGAGAATAAGAAGCCCAACAGAGAAACTACATATGGAAACAAGAAGCCCAAGAACCCCTGAAAGAAGCCCAAACTTTTCAGAGCCCAATTCCTTAGTTTGGCCGCGGAACCGCGGCCAAACCCTTGATGGAGCCGCGGATCCGCGGCCGTCTAATACACGTGTCGGTGGAATTTTCTTCTGTTGCCGCGACTGTTCTGGTGTTGGGATTCTCAGGGGTCAAATCAGTAATTGCGCATGTGCGAGAGTCTGTAACCCTAGGTTTTCTATTTTCCTATAAATTGTAATCTTAGATCTGAAAAATGTATGCCTCTTTTCAATCAATAAAATTCAGAATTTCTGAGATAAAAATTCAGATCTGTTCTTCTTGTTTGGAGGGAGCCGTCAACTAGTAAGTATTTTATTCTTGTAATTATAATGTTTTCTAATCCCCTAATGAGCGAGTAGTCTCCTCGCTTGTTAGGGTTAGCCTTAGGGAAAGGGTTGAGAGATGAGATCTCTCACCCCTTTCAATGCCACTTTAACCTAACGAATTAGAACTCCACGCATACGAGCACAACCGCTCCCTGCGGCATCCTACCCATCGAGGTAACGATGAACCGTAGTATAAAGGGCCGGTTGCGCGCGTTTTCCGTGGGGATTAGGTAATTATCAACAAAGGAAGAATACGAATCTAGAGGAAGAAACATCTTCCCAAAAGATTCGTATCCACTTTATTGATAATTAACTTAACATCTAATAGATCTAAATAAGTAGGCATTGAAAGCGGTGATGAAAAACATTAATCTCCAAAACTTCCCCTAAGCCTAACCCTAGCAAGACTTTAATTAGATTAATTAGATCTAGTTTTTATAGATTTTTATAAACCAATCAAAACGACAAATAGAATCAACTCGTTAAAACACACTAAACGAATTTACCCGTCTCTGTAGATCGACCCGCACTCACCGGCTAGCTGCGAAGCGACGCCGTTTCTTGATTGCGGTAAAATACAGTTTTTGACACACAAATCAACTATATGGAACTCGACGCACTTAATACTTATAGTGTACAAGAGCCGAAAATTTTCTATATGCCTCTAAGGCGAAGAGGTGAAAATGCGATCCTTTTCTATAAATTTATAGAGACCAAGGTGGAAAAAGAAGTCAGGCATGGGGCTAATCAAACTCTTGACAAGTTCCAGCCTATCCATATGCCAAGATATTATGCGGAAGGATTAAAGGAGCTATTAAAGTGCTAAGGTGTGCCTCTCGAACAAACTGTTCGGTAAGCCCAATTCTATAAAAAAGATTTGGGATATCCCTGGGACTCAACGAAAGAAGCCCAACGGGAAGATAGAAACAACCGGGTTAGGATATGTTCATTCCAAGAAATGGGAGCAAATCCACAGCTGCCACACCATAAACAGCTCGAATGGAGAAGAAGATGTTTCTCCAAGATGCTATGTCACCGAATTTGGGAAAAATCTCGCTCGAAGAACTCCAAGTCCATCACTCAAAGAACAAATTGACAGGATAATAAAGAAAGCATGTCAAGAGAGCCAAGATAACCATTGTCGTGAAATGGCGTTATATGAAAAGTCCAGGAAGCAGCGCTTCAGTGAGCAATCAGTGGAAGAAATAGATCATGATACTCTCCATCTAGAGCCCACTGTAAACTCTCGCGAAGAAGGAAAATCTCGAAGCGGAGAAAAGAATAAGGTGGCGATCGCAAGAAACGTTCAAAGACAACAAAGTAGGTCCATGACGCCGTTTAATCGAGAAAAGTTCAGTTGGAGCCCGTCCCCCATAAAGAAGATGAGTCGGAAGTATTCATTCCCTCGAGACAAGACAGGGTAGATCTTCAGCGTTGTCATGAAGCACCAGCTGATGATGCTTCTAGAATCGCGGCACCCTAGATAGATAAATGAAGTCAAACATCCTGATTATTGCTTCTATCACCGGGTAATAGGTCACCTACTCGAAGACTGTTTCACATTCAAAAATGGGTGGAAAGCCAGTATCAACAAGGCAGATTCATATTTTCCAATAGCTGGAGTATGAGCCCACCACAAAAGAACGGGGCAAAGAAAACTTATGCCATCAGATTGGGATTTGCTCAACAGCGAAAATGGAAGCGGACGGACTCGTACCTATCATATGATAACACTCTAAAAAGAGGGAGAGGACGAGAATATGATGGACCTCTTCAGATACTTCACAAACGAAGACGATGATGAGAAGATTTCAGAATTTCTACCGGCACCAAAAGAGCTGGAGGATGAGATACATACCACGGCGGACAACCTAAGGAAAATCGACTTGGGAACGGAGAATGATCCGAGACTGACGTTTATCAGTGAGCTGCTATCCAAAAAACAAGTAATCACATTAAAAGATGTGCTTATGCAATAAAAAGACTGCTTCAATTAGAACTACTCCGAAATGCCGGGTTTAAATCCAGAGGTAGCGGTACACAAGCAGTCCATATCACCAGAGATAAAGCCAGTCAAGCAGGAATCAAGAAGAATGCGGCTTGAACTCAAGATGAGTATCAACACCGAAGTCAAGAAAGTAATTGACTCCAGTTTCATCCAAGAAGTTCAATATCCCTACTGGATCGCTAATATCGTTCCGATGATGAAGAAAAAGAGGATAGTTCGGATCTGTGTGGACTATCGGGATCTCAACACGGCATGCCCAAAAGATGACTTCCCAGTGCCCGTTATCGAGATAATTTTTGGATATAGGTGCCTGTTCCTTCATAAAAAATTGCTTTATAAATCACTAAGGCAACGCTTCACGTGTTTCCCATGTGAGCGCCAGCGCCAGCATTCACTAGGATTAAAAATTCCTATACTAGCGCCTCACGTAAAGCTCACGTGAGCACCGACGTGCAAAACACGTGGTTCCTGATTCCGTAAGAATTAAATTCTTAGGCAGCGTCCACGTGCATTGCATTTGAGCATCAACACCCAAATTAAAGAGCGTAGAATTAAATTCCACATAGATAATTATTTCCCTGAAATCTAGGGATATTCTCTGTTAAACAGATCCGTTGGATCAAAAATCCAATGGTGATTAAAATCATTAAATGATAGAATTAAATTCTATTTGGGGGCAAATATCTTCTTGATTTTTTTATAAAAAAAGATCTTCTCTGTTAAACAGAGAGTTGTTGGATCAAAAATCCACCAATAGAATTTAATTCTAATATGGGGAAATATTTCCAAATGAGAAAAATATATACTCTAGTCCCTTGGATTAAAAATCCAGTGGTGATTAAAAATCACCATTTGATAGAATTAAATTCTGTATAAAGGAAAATATTTCCTTGATCTTGCTAAAAAAAACACGAAGAAATATATTCTGTGAAACAAAAATCACTGGATTAAAAATCCAACGGTGGATAAAACCCTAAAATAATTTTTGTGGCTAATTAAATCAATTGGTATCTCTCAAATGAGAGATTTTCTAAAACTAATTATCAACTTGCATCTCTTATATAAAAGTTAAGAGACTTCAATTCTCATATAGAGGATCGACCCCATAAGCTTCTCTAGAAAAGAAAACCGAGAATTTAATTCTCCAAAAAGAAAAGAAGAAGATTCTCGCTCTCTTAAACTCTTGGTAAAGAAAGGCAGAGATAAACATATCTCTTTTGCCTAGGATAAAAAAAACACAAAGGTTTAACCCTGTCCAAAAAGAACTTAGTTCTTCCTCTGATATGAAATCTGCAAAGCAGATCTTCCCACCAATTGAGAATTTAATTCTCATTGGGAAGATTCCGTTCTTTAGAATCAGAATCTAAGGGAAAGACCTAGATTAAAAGAAAAAGAACATACATTCTAGGAATTTAATTCCTCTAAAAACAAGAGTTTAACCCTACATAAAAGAACTTAGTTCTTATTAAAAGAACAGGAGAACTTAGTTCTCTAATAAAACCGATCCCAGATCTTCAAAACAGAGATCTCGGTGATCATTAATGGTCAAAATTCTATTAACAAAAATTAAAAATTCTTCAAAAAATATTAACAAAGATTAAATCTCTAAAAGAAAGGAATTCAGTGCCTCACATGTTTCCCACATGAGCGCCGAACAAAAGGAGCTCAGCGTCTCGCGTGCTTCCCACGTGAACGCCCTAAACAAACTGCTCGGCGCTTAACGCGAAACACATGTGAGCGACCAAAAACAAATACTTGGTGCCTCACGTGCTTCCCATATGGGCGCTCAAAGTAGAACGCTCAGCGCCTCACGTGCTTTCCACGTTTACGCCCAAAATAGAACCCTCAGTGCCTTACGTGAAACACACATGAGCGCTGTATAAAAGTACTAAGCACTATAAATTTAGTCAAAATGACTAAGTGCCTAGCATTGATTGGGCATCGCTCATTTCTGAGCGCCTTACATGATACACACGTGAGCGTCAGAGCAGAAAATAAGTGCTTAGCACTTCTGAATAAAAGAGAAAAAACCCAAGGCTGAGCCCAAATTGGCTAAGTCCCTCTGAAGTTCTCTTGCAACTGATCCCAAATGCTCTGTTGTTGGATCTTAACTAAAATTTAATGATCCTGAAAATGTTGCTAAATTGATTTTAGTCTCAAATAAGACTTACGTATCCTTAATTAAAATAAGTTGATCCCAAATGCTCATATATTTAAGTCGATCTTAATCTCAAACTAAATTAATGGTCCTTAAACAAAATAAAATATTTTTGAACTAATGGAATATATACATCCTAAGTTCAAAATCCAACAAATATACGAATTTGGACTAATCCGAGTCCTACGGGCAACGACATAAACTAGTCTCCGTATACAATCCACATGCAACCAAAATAAACGTAAAATACAACAAGACACGAAATGAACTTCTGGAGTAGGAGAAAGTTGATATCGTAACGCGATAATGTAATTAACTACAGGGTTTTGCGCCTGCAGGGAAGAGCGTCCCCACAATAAAAACCCCCTCAAAAACGAGGAGGAATCTGATAAAATCTACTACAACTTTCTCATCTATCCAAACCTTCGATATACAGTGTCTTCGAGGAGGTGGATAGATATGTCCAAATAGCATCTGCCCTAAATTCAGGCAAGACGTTCAATATCAGTTCGTCTCTGTTGTCGGCGGTAAACAGATTCTAGCACGCCTAGTGGGACCTTTTTCTCTTTCCACTCCACACTTCGTGTGTCTTGTTTCACGAAAAAAATCACAGTTCGCTATATATTGGTTGTCCCTGGATTCGAGGTACTAAAATTTGGCGTCTCGCTTCTGTGCAGAAAACAATGGCTTTTTATTGCACTGCTTGCAACAACTCCCTCTCCACCCTAACTGGAGGAGTGACGTATGGGCCCAATACGGCCTCCGTTCTCTCTATGCCCGTAGGGCAGCTCATACAAGTCACTACCGGACTATTCTTCGAGACCATGCTCCCGCCTGTGAACTTTGGCGCCTCAACGCAACAAGGAGAAGCTCACAGAAAGTCGGTCTTCAATCGGCTGGCAACCACGACGACTCCTATCAGTAAGTCATCAAACCCTGAAGCCTCGGTCTTCAACAGGCCGAGGAAGAACTCAAGAGGGCCCATAAAGAAGCCCATGATACCAGAACGTGCTATCCCAAAACGACTAGCTCTCCTTACTCCTGCTACGGGTGAGGCCGATAAAAGTGCTTCAATTCCAAGTCGGTCGGTCTTAAAAAGATTGGTCAACCCCTCTCCAACTCTAATAAGGACGTCGGTCTTCAGCAAGTTAATACCAACCGAAACCCCTGAGCAACACAGGGGCAGGACGAAGAAGCCTCCAAAACTGAGGCAATTCCTAATCCAAGGCATGCTTGATGTCGCTACTGGCACCGAATGAGAGAAGCTAGGGGCAATTCTCTCTTTAAGCTCACCCCACCAGCTCCTGTGGTGGATATCAACGATGTTGTTCCAACTGAGAACAACTTTGACCCTCTCAGGAGGGTGCGTAAGAACTCCCCGACAGTGGTCCTAAAGAAATCACCTTTGCCAGTAGAGGCCCCTATGCAGCGACAGCCAGAGCAGCTTCGCCAACATCTCTTTTTGCAAATACATAGGGTCTGGAGAAAAGTCCAAAACTCTATGCTTAACAAAAATTACTCTCGTCGACCTAAAAGATTTAATGGCCAACATGAAAAAGACTGCTCCTCCACCATACAACGAGGGGCCATTCCTAAACAAGTGCCTGTCATAATGGCTCTTTCAGCTCCGACTTCTTATAAAAGAACGAGGCCGGAGAAAACCCTACCGCCTGCGGCAAAATCCAATTGCGAAAGATCTAAACGTCCTAAGTCTGGGGTTATAACCGTACATACGGTTTACATGGCTAGCAGTAAAGAAGAAAGCTGTGCTTCGGTGAGCCACCGATCGCAAACTCGTTCGTTGATGAAGGCTCAGGAGCAGCAGCAAAAGCTCTAAAAATGCTGACCAAAATGGCAGCGCTCATCGGACAAAAAGAAAGTCCGGACAAAGAAACTGAACAACGCCAAGAGCAAGAGACCGATACAGAGCTCTTGCGAAGGATGCTGGAAAGAAAAGATAAGGAAGCCACAGAGTAAGCTGCTAACATCAAGCAGATAGCTCTTCTATTCCAAGACATGGTGGGAATGATCATACAACCGGAATTCCTAGCCGAAGACCCGCTAATAGTTATCAAGGATGACAGCGGAAAAACATCAAACCCTCCTCCGTCCTTGTTAGCAGCCAAGGAAGAAACCATCTCTAAGGCAGCCATGGATGACTACATCTCTCAGCAAATAAGAGTTCACCAGGCCAGTGAAGCCACTGTCCAACTCGTCAGAATTGGGCGACCATATCCGGCCTGGTATGACCAAATAAAGTATCCGCCAGGTTATAAAATCCCTAAGTTCTACGTCTACAATGGAACGGGCAATCCCCACCAGCATATCGCACAATTTAGAGCACTATGCGGCAATAATAGGGGCGACGACAAACTGTTGCTTTGCCAATTTGCCGGAAGATTGTCAAAGACTGCTTTTGAGTGCTACTCGGATGTCACGACCCGAAATAGCTCGTGACTGGCACTTGAATCATATGAAGTCTATAGGACCCCATCTAATCCAAGTAAGCCAAAATGCCCAGAAATCTAAAACCATTTTAAAGAGTAAATAAAGAGAACTAGTTTAAAGAAGTGAAGAAAACATGTTTTGAAGTCAAGGTTTTTAAATAACTAAGCCGAATATGAAATTTTAAAAATGTAGTCTTTTCTGAAAATTTCGGTAGAGTTTCCTTTGTAAAATCTGGCCCCGAACTGGGTACAACAAGAATAATATATATGCAATGATAAAAGGAATCCCCAAGCGGGAGCTAGCTCTTCGTCAATCGACGGTCACAACCACGCAAGCAATATAATATACAACGCCGAATGGCGAGGATCAAAACTCAAAAAGAAACTCAAATAACATGAAAACCGTAATACTACTACACGCGACTCTAAGGTCGAAATAATACATCACTAGTGTCTAAGTCTGAAAAAATATACAAGTTTTTGGTTGATGGAATTTCTAGATACAAAATAATAATACAAGTACAATGGTGGTTCTGATGCAAAAGAACCCACCTACCAAAAGAAATTCACCCTAAAAAGAAGCAGTGTTCCAGAAATGCCGCTATGGAACCTGTACGGCAAAACCTGCAAGAACTGTGGCACAACGGGGGTGAGTTGCCAACTCGTGAATAGAAAATATCTACGAGCAGAAATCGAATGCATGACATAATCCTAGGTCAATACGATCAGATATATAAACCTCAAAGAATAAGCCTGAAGCAGGATAAGGTGGCAATGTAACATCTAAACATGTAGGTAGTGCCAAATACTCATGCCAGTGCCTCAGGTAATAATATATCATAATATAAGGTATGTCTGCATGAAGTAAATATGATGAAGTATCAAAATGGATATCAATACACATATATTAGCGTCCCATTCCACTAATATTAGTGTAAGGGTATATATAACAGCGCCCTCATACCCTGTTATATATACAAATGAAGTATGATCAATGTAATAAAAGTCTGTATGTGATCAATGTCTGTATATATGTAGATCCCGTCCACATGTCACCCAATGACAATGAGCATCATGCATGTAAATATGAGGATATAATAAAAATCATGGAAAACATCATAAAACCTGTGCCTAGTATCGACACGTAAATCCTCACCTATCAGGCGCTGTCACCAAGACTAGCCCTGATAGGTACGTATCATACGCTCCCTCGAAACCCGAGTGCCCAGCTTCGACCCTCGAATTTCGACGTATCATACGCACAAACTCCGGTCGTTATCCCCACGATAATCGCCGAGTCCAATTACTATCACTGGTAGGTACTCGCCCACCTCCAGGCTCAATCGGCAAAGCCCATCGATCATCTTGCCGAGGGGAACCATACCGGGCCCCACCATGTACCCTCATACGGCACCCACTCCTCGTATGGGGTATATAATTAGAACCGATAAATCTCATGGTGGCTGCGCAAATATCATATCAAGGAAACCGGGTTTTTAAAGCATTTACATAATCTCTGAAATACCCACGGTTCCCAAATCCAGAAATATCATAGAAACAACAAATGTCTCAATATGCATAATCATAAAGCATGATGTATGTGATATATAAATGAAGTGCAAGTATAACAGTATATCATGCAACATGGAATAATGGTATGCACATACAAGGTCATATCCTGATGCAATAATACTACTGTGTAGTGACATGGCAATTATCAATGATGAAGTGTGTGAGCCGGCAAACAAGTGTATGTGGAACATATGCATCATCGATAATGGTTCTGGTGTCCTAACAGCATGGTGGTAATACAGCAATAAACACATGCAATGCGATGCAAATAGCAGGAAAATGCGGAAATTGAATAATCAACGCAACAGTGAAGAATCTACATCAATATGTATATGTCATGCAGTTATGCCATTTGAAATAAGACGAATCGGGGTTTTTAGTAAAAATAAGGGCTACGGTGTTTTTAAGAATAGATGCGTCTTTTGAAAATACCCGTAGAATCCCTTTACTTGTCTTTAAGATATTCCCGATTCGTTAGTTTTGAAATAGGTATGACTCGGGTCTAGTTTAATATCTACTATGCCAACTACAGATCAAACTACGAAGTCAGTCAGGAGGGGTATGGAAACCACCAAAATATGAGTCGATATGTATATATAGTAGTCAGTGATCCCACCTCAGTAATATCGCGTACCATACAGTATATCATATGACATCCTCAAGTCATGAGTGCGGATCTATCATCAATATAAAGCTCGTACGGTAAATCTTCGTACGGCATCCCAATAGCTGGGTACAGGTCAATATCACATTATCTCATCAATTATCTGGTATCCTTATCATTATATCACAAAATCTGGGGTACTGATCTAAGTCTAGTACAAATCGTACCATCTATATAAGTATGAATGCGGGGGTAAAACACATGCCCAAAGGCCCGCTAAAAATCACATGTCGTATCCCAAATACGAATCATATCAAATCACCGATCTCGCGGCACTATGCCCAATATCATCGACTCATCTCCAATGTCATCCAATATCATCAAACACAGTGCAAGTATAATGAATATGCAAGGGTGTACGTGTGGGTGTAAATCTATTCTAGGGTTCGCGACTATGATCTACACTAGTTTATTTCTAACCCTAGTCTATCTATAGTACACCTAACACAATATCCATGACATTCTATAAACTATCATATATATAATATATATATATATAGTATATCAACTACGGACTGCAGGGGTGGTATACGCCATCCACCCGACTTCCTCCGTAGATATAATCTACTCACCTTGCGTCTTCATTTGTCGACGTTGCCACGCGTTTGCTTGTCGTCCCGAAGTCTTCATGGGGTACCTACATGTCAAAGTATCGTAAATGCGTATTAAAACCGAATCAAAGCTAAAAAGACATACGAAAACCCAAAACGATACGCTACGGTCTATAGGTTAAAACCTATGGACTACGCTATCGAAACCATCAATAAATCCTCGATATCGTCGTATAAACGCTAAGCGGTCGAGGTAAAACGCAATACACAAATTCAGAATTAAAAATACGGAATACGGAAACACGAATCCAAAACAGCAACTAAGAAAATAGGTTCCATATTTCACCCTAGGTCAAATTAGACAAATCTACACATGCCAGGGGTCTAATCTACTGATAAGGGGGCACCAAAACCAAAACGAGGCAAATCCATCATGGTCTGGCCGCAAATTGTGGACAGAATGGATAAATTTGCGGCCAAGAATAGGAGGTAGGGCCTAGGGTTCTGGTGGTAGCTTTCTGGTTGCCTGCACATATCACTGTCCATCCAAAATAATTTTCAGAGTCTCGGGGTGATAGCAGATTCAATTTAACCTTCACAGATTTAACAATTCTTTCGATATCGGTTTCTAAATACGTATTCCGGGTCTTAAGTCTCAGGTTTGGATCTCCATACTAGCACTAAGGTGTTGGTGTAGCCTCTACTGAGCTCAATTTCACATTACAACACAAAATTCCCTCAAACCCTAACTAGATTTTCCTTAAGTCCACCAAATCACACAATATCGGTTCTAAACTAGCATAGGGGTATAAGTAATACTAAAACTAAGCTAATGGTTCAGTTTATACCTCATTTGGCGACTCAAGAATTTTCTTGAGTTGCCCCTAGTGGCCAAAATCCTTCCTTTCTTGGTCCAATGTGTAGATCTTGAGCTTGTGCACATTTTTAATGAAATGAGAGTGGGGTTTTGGAGTTGTTTGTGAGATGATTTGGGGATTGAAGAGGGGAGGGATATGAAGGAACAGCAGCAGCAGCAAGGGGCTGAAGAGGGGGAGAGATGAGTGAAGGGATGGAGGAAATGGCTAAGTCTTGGTCAAAAGAAGACCATACCTCTCTCTCTCTCTCACCAAACCTCATATAATAATCCCTTTCCTTTTCTTTTTCTCTACAAAAATCCTTCTCACTCAAATAGTAAACCTAAATGAAAAACCATGGTAGAAAATGCACAAGTGTAGGAAAAAAAAAAGATATGTACATGTTTTGCACAAAATTGCTAAAAAACCGATTAGCGATTTTTAATCGCGATTAGCACTAAATTAGTATATAACTAATCATAAAAACTTTAAAATTCCATATTTTCATAAAATACCCTATTTTAGAATTTTCCAAATTTTCCTGTATTTAATTACACCAAAATATTAAAATATTCAATAAAATAATATTAAATTATAAAAATTCCCCAAAAATAATATTTTATTTTTTTGAAATGTTACAATCTTCCCCCTTAAATAAATTCGGTCCCCGAATTTAAATTTAAACCCCCAAATTCTAAAACATTTCAGTAAAAATCCAAGTCGTCGGGGCTCCGAAATCATCAATACATAAAATGCATCATAGCGCAATGCATGCGCATAAGTAATTAGCAGATAGCTCAAAATCAAAACTCCGTCAAGCATCCCGCAATTATCGGAGTCATGATAAAGACATAATGTCAAATTCAAAACAAAACCAATATGGTATATATCAAAATTTTACATGTAGATATGAAATCTATATATGTAAATAACTAAAGTAAATGCATGCAAAAGTATGCGGGTACTGTTCTCTGACTAGTCCCGCTCAGTACGAAAACATATAGCAAATATCATCAAAATGTACTGCTCCATAAGAAGTCAATCCCTAAAAAGGTGTATATAAAAATATCCTGTGCGTCTGGTGCGCAAGGAAATCAAAATCCATATATGTGCCATACAGGTGCACAAAACAACATCTAGGTGCAACTGGTGTGTACGAAACATCTGTCATAGGCAACGTGTGTGCCTGACAGCAAGATCAGGTGCATCTGACATGCACAAGGAATCCTGATTTAGTGCATCTGGTGTGCACCAAAATCGTATCTCAAAACATGCGCCCAACATGCGCAAAAATCCAAATCAAATGCACGAAGTGCAAGAAATCAATATCAATAACAAAATCGAAATTGACGGTATACAATACGGCTCACTCAAAATCAGGTATATCACGGTGGATAATCTCACAACCGTGTGCATCAAATCAAATCAAAACACTAAAAGTGCATGAAAACTATGCTGGAAGCGTAAATCAAATCACAGGCAATGAACATGCATGAAATTATAATCAATACCTCAACGCAATAACTATACGCAAAATATAAATACCCCGTAGGTGCAACCATGGTGCAAGATAACAAATATCATGAAACTCAGCCATCAAGACTAAATCACGCAAACAGAACGCCCAAAATACCGGAATCTAAGATGACGGATACGTGATAATCGAATCATAAATACCGTCATCGGTAGTCCCTCCTTCAAAGTCGAGAAGGTGTCGGTGCATCCAATGCTAGCAGCGCAAGATATCTACTTGCCTCTTGCTCGCGGTCTGGCGTCCTCTGTCTCTGGGTCCTTATCTTCTCTGTGGATTACCAATCTCACGATCCATCGGCTCATCGGCCCTGTCAGGTGTGCTTTGGAGACGATTCCGTTCTGGCACTTCTCTGGTCATCTCTCGGTCAATCCTCACGACCATTCGTAAAGCAGCATGTCACTGGCGTCGGCCTCTGGCTCTTTGAATGCACGTGACACATCTGATCCTGGGTGCAAATCTTATTGCAGCAGTGTCCTGGAAGGAATCCTGCTCAAGGTCTCTTCCGATCTTGCCTATGCCGATCTGTACGGAGGCTGGTACTCTTGCATAATCTTTTCACGCTCAATGGACATCTGCGTCCCGCACACATTTCCTCGGAAATTTGTCGCATCCCAACGCCTCTGTAAGCATATCAGGTCTCCGATCTCGACGGAAAGTAATGACAGCTCGTCAGCGTCTCGCACGAACCTCTTGTCCCGCTTTCCTGTATCATCGTCCACTTCGACGTCACGTCTCCATCTGCGCACTGCAATGTTCTCGGTTACAGTCAATCCAAAGTCTCTCTCAAATCTCTTTTCTGCCGAATTGCCCGGAAGTCATCGTCCTTTACTGAAGCTAATTCTTGTTCTGGAATGGCTGCATACTCATCGTGCCTCTTTCTGGAAGATATATCCATATACAGTGCCTCTGCGTGTGTATCGCATCTCTGAAGTCAGCGGAGTGGGACGTCATCTCGTCGAAATCTCTTGCGAACTCCTTACTTCCCTCTGCTTCAATGTCGACTGATTCGGACTCGTCTCATCGTGGCTGTATGGACTGTGCTCCAACGGCTATACTCGTATCTGGAGTCTCCCAAGCAATGCATCCCATCACATGATATCCGAATGATGTTGAATCATTCGATCGACTCCTCAGAACCTCATAATCCCCCAAGAGATCAACATCTTGAGTACAGTTTAATAGTATCGAGTACATGCCACAGCGTCAGTGGTCCAGCCGTAGAAGGGCAAACCAAAGCCTCACTAATGGCGCCGTGGAACTGCCGCAAACCCTAAGGTTCAAAAGCTTTCACACGGTCATTATGTCGAGTTAGGGTTTCATTCTTCTAGAGGGTCCATAGAATCGCCTGCATGTCTTTCCGTATATTTTAAACTTGGAAAATGGGCTCCTGACATTCGATCGTCTCCATCGACTCTCAACGAACCTGCGTGAAGTCGCCTCTAGCTGGAATCAATCTATCTGATGACCTTGCGTCGGGGTAAGCGAATGAACCACATGTCCTAGTCATTCATCCTCGGTGACTAGCGACCTTCCATCATATCTCTGAGTATATACTCATGCTGCAGTAGCTCCAATCATCTGGGCGACATTTCGTCATTTGCAGCAGCAACTGGCTCATTGGTCTGTACACTGAACAACGCCTCAATCATCCTGAATAAGCGATATATCAATGGTCATCACATCCTGGCTGGCCTTTAGCAGTAGCCCGATCCTCTGGTACTGATCAGCACGTCCGAGAAATCTCGTGAAAGCGATCTGTCAAACGCTCATGGCGCGAAAACACAATAGAACGACGCCTCTATATGCAATCGTATGTCTCTGGAATCACGTCCTGATCAGTCCTCGTCTGCGACGAGTTCAAGTTGACGCAACTCTAGCCGTAGCTCTCTCTGCCCGTGTGATCGTGGCAGCACAATCATAACCGGTATCGATGAGGATAGATCATAGGAATGAATGTAATACTGTGCAAGAAAATGTACATCCTAAGGTTCCTTAAGCGGAGTGGCGTGTCGTAAGTATGCCGCGGAACATACACACGGTACGTCACTCTACTGAAGTCACCAACTCCATCAACCAAGGGTCATCCTACATGACGAAAGTTCGGGTCTAATACCCCCTCGACTAAGTCTAAGTTCCGTAAGGTCAAGCCTAAGTTTCGTATGTATATAAACGCCCTAGGCTCCACATAGTCAAACTTAGACTCGAACCTAGGTTAACCTAGCGCTCTGATACTAACTTTGTCACGACCCGAAATAGCTCATGACTGGCACTTGAATCATATGAAGTCTATAGGACCCCATCTAATCCAAGTAAGCCAAAAAGCCCAGAAATCTAAAACCATTTTAAGGAGTAAATAAAGAGAACTAGTTTAAAGAAGTGAAGAAAACATATTTTGAAGTCAAGGTTTTTAAATAACTAAGCCGAATATGAAATTTTAAAAATGTGTAGTCTTTTCTGAAAATTTCGGCAGAGTTTCCTTTGTTAAAACTTGCCCCGAACGGGGTAAAACAAGAATAATATATATGCAATGATAAAAGGCATCCCCAAGCGGGAGCTAGCTCTTCGTCAATCGACATCACAACCACGCAAGCAATATAATATACAGCACCGAATGGCGAGTATCAAAACTCAAAAAGAAACTCAAATAACATGAAAACCGTAATACTACTACACGCGACTCTAAGGTCGAAATAATACATCACTAGTGTCTAAGTCTGAAACAATATACAAGTTTTTGGTTGATGGAATTTCTTGATACAAAATAATAATACAAGTACAATGGTGGTTCTGATGCAAAAGAACCCACCTACCAAAAGCAATTCACCCTAAAAAGAAGCAGTGTGCCCGAAATGACGCTATGGAACCTGTACGGCAAAACCTGTAAGAACTGTGGCACAACAGGGGTGAGTTGCTAACTCGTGAATAGAAAATATCTACGAGCAGAAATCGAATGCATGACATAATCCTAGGTCAATACGATCAGATATATAAACCTCAAAGAATAAGCCTGAAGCAGGATAAGGTGGCAATGTAACATCTAAATATGTAGGTAGTGCCAAATACTCGTGCCAGTGCCTCAGGTAATAACATATCATAATATAAGGTATGTCTGCATGAAGTAAATATGATGAAGTATCAAAATGGATATCAATACACATATATTAGCGTCCCATTCCACTAATATTGGTGTAAGGATATATATAACAGCGCCCTCATACCCTGTTATATATACAAATGAAGTATGATCAATGTAATAAAAGTCTGTATGTGATCAATGTCTGTATATATATGGATCCCGTCCACCTGTCACCGAATGACAATGAGCATCATGCATGTAAAAATGAGGATATAATCAAAATCATGGAAAACATCATGAAACCTGTGCCTAGCATCGACACGTAAATCCTTACCTATCAGGCGCTGTCACCAAGACTAGCCTTGATAGGTACGTATCGTACGCTCCCTCGAAACCCGAGTGCCCAGCTTCGACCCTCAAATTTCGACGTATCAGACGCACAAACTTCGGTCGGTATCCCCATGTTAACCGCCGAGTCCAAATACTATCACCGGTAGGTACTCGCCCACCTCCAGGCTCAATCGGCAAAGTCCATTGATCATCTTGCCGAGGGGAACCATACCGGGCCCCACCATATACCCTCATACGGCACCCACTCCTCGTATGGGGTATATAATCAGAACCGATAAATCTCATGGTGGTTGCGCAAATATCATATCAAGGAAATCGGGTTTTTAAAGCATTTACATAATCTCTGAAATACCCACGGTTCCCAAATCCAGAAATATCATAGAAACAACAAATGTCTCAATGCGCATAATCATAAAGCATGATATATGTGGCATATAAATGAAGTGCAAGTATAACAGTATATCATGCAACATGGAATAATGGTATGCACATACAAGGTCATATCCTGATGCAATAATACTACTGTGTAGTGACATGGCAATTATCGATGATGAAGTGTGTGAGCCGGCAAGCAAGTGTACGTGGAACATATGCATCATCGATAATGGTGCTGGTGTCCTAACAGCATGGTGGTAATACAGCAATAAACACATGCAATGCGATGCAAATAGCAGGAAAATGCGGAAATCGAATAATCAACGCAACAGTGAAGAATCTACATCAATATGTATATGTCATGCAGTTATGCCATTTGAAATAAGACGAATCGGGGTTTTTAGTAAAAATAAGGGCTACAGTGTTTTTAAGAATAGATGCGTCTTTTGAAAATACCCGTAGAATCCCTTTACTTGTCTTTAAGATATTCCCGATTCGTTAGTTATGAAATAGGTATGATTCGGGTCTAGTCTAATATCTACTATGCCAACTACAGATCTAACTACCAAGTCAGTCAGGAGGGGTATGGAAACCACCTAAATCTGAGTCGATATGTATATATAGTAGTCGGTGATCCCGCCTCAGTAGTATCGCGTACGATACAGTATATCATATGACATCCTCAAGTCATGTGTGCGGATCTATCATCAATATAAAGATCGTACGGTAAATCTTCGTACGGCAACCCAATAGCTGGGTACGGGTCAATATCATATTATCTCATCAATTATCTGGTATCCTTATCATCATATCACATAATCTGGGGTACTGATAAATGTCTAGTATAAATCGATACCATCTATATAAGTATGAATGCGGGGGTAAAACACATGCCCAAAGGCCCGCTGAAAATCACATGTCGTATCCCAAATACGAATCATATCAAATCACCGATCTCGCGGCACTATGCCCAATATCATCGACTCATCTCCAATGTCATCCAATATCATCATACACAGTGCAAGTATATTGAATATGCAAGGGTGTACATGTGGGTGTAAATCTATTCTAGGGTTCGCGATTATGAACTACACTAGTTTATTTCTAACCCTAGTCTATCTATAGTACACCTAACACAATATCCATGACATTATATAAACTATCATATATATAATATATATATAGTATATCAACTACGGACTGCGGAGGTGGTATACGCCATCCACCCGACTTCCCCCGTAGATATAATCTACTCACCTTACGTCTTCATTTGTCGACGTCGCCACGTGTTTGCTTGTCGTCCCGAAGTCTTCATGGGGTACCTACATGTCAAAGTATCGTAAATGCGTATTAAAACCGAATCAAAGCTAAAACGACATACGAAAACCCAAAACGATACGCTACGGTCTATAGGTTAGAACCTATGGACTACGCTATCGAAACCATCAATAAATCCTCGATATCGTCGTATAAACGCCAAGTAGTCGAGGTAAAACGCAATACACAAATTCAGAATTAAAAATACGGAATACGGAAACACGAATCCAAAACAGCAACTAAGGAAACAGGCTCCAGATTTCACCCTAAGTCAAATTAGACAAATCTACACATGCCAGGGGTCTAATCTACTGATAAGGGGGCACCAAAACCAAAACGAGGCAAATCCACCATGGTCTGGCCGCAAATTGCATCCTGAATGGATAAATTTGCGGCCGGGAATAGGAGGTAGGGGCTAGGGTTCTCGTGGTAGCTTTCTGGGTGCCTGCACATGTCACTGTCCATCCAAAATAATTTTCAGAGTCTCGGGGTGATAGCAGATTCAATATAACCTCCACAGATTTAATAATTCTTCCGATATCGGTTTCTAAATCCGTATTCTAGGTCTTAAGTCTCAGGTTTGGGTCTCCATACTAGCACTAAGGTGTTGGTGTAGCCTCTGCTGAGCTCAATTTCACATTACAACACAAAATTCCCTCAAACCCTAACTAGGTTTTCCTTAAGTCCACCAAATCACACAATATCGGTTCTAAACTAGCATAGGGGTATTAGTAATACTAAAACTAAGCTAATGGTTCAGTATATACCTCATTTGGCAACTCCAGAATTTTCTTGAGTTGCCCCTAGTAGCCAAAATCCTTACTTTCTTGGTCCAATGTGTAGATCTTGAGCTTGTGCACACTTTTAATGAAATGAGAGTGGGGTTTTGGAGTTATTTGTGAGATGATTTGGGGCTTGAAGAGGGGAGTGAGATGAAGGAGCAGCAGCAGCAGTAAGGGGCTGAAGAGGGAGAGAGATGAGTGAAGGGATGGAGGAAATGACTAAGTCTTGGTCAAAAGAAGACCATACCTCTCTCTCTCACCAAACCTCATATAATAATCCTTTCCCTTTTCTTTTCTTTTTCTCTACAAAAATCCTTCTCACTCAAATATTAAACCCAAATGAAAAACCATGGTAGAAAATGCACAAGTGTAGGAAAAAAAAAGATATGTGCATGTTTTGCACAAAATTGCTAAAAAACCGTTTAGCGATTTTTAATCGCGATTAGCACTAAATTAACATATAACTAATCATAAAAACTTAAAAATGGCATATTTTCATAAAATACCCTATTTTAGAATTTTCCATAATTTTTTCTAAATTTTCCTGTATTTAATTATACCAAAATATTAAAATATTCAATAAAATAATATTAAATTATAAAAATTCCCCAAAAATAATATTTTATTTTTTTGAAATGTTACATCGGAGCTCCCAAATGACTCCATGAAAACCTTCACAGAAATGAAACTAATGTTCACGCAACATTTCACCATTGCAAGTAAATGCACTCCAATCACGGCACTGATCAATACCAGGGTAAAACTGGGAGAAACTTGGGTCCAATATGCGATCCGGTGGCAGAGCCTGTGGTCTAAATGGGAACAATGCATCGAAGGTCTTTAGACGTGGGCATGTTCATCGGGTCCCTCGACCCTCAATCGACTGTGTCTAAGTTCATGACTTTCGTCAAACCTACGACCTTTCAAGCGCTGATAGAAAAGCTGGTCCAAATGGATCAGATGGGCTATGGCCTTTCCTCCTCAAGTAAGGACCCTTGAAATAACAAGGGTAAAGGGAAAGAAGCCTTCGTTGCCAATATACAAAAACAACTGAATTGCCCAAAACCGGCTGCTCGCCAAAACAACGTGCATCCTCCCCAATCCTTAGAAGAAAGGCTAGGACGTTCCTACTCGTTCCCTTGTAAAAAGGCAAGAAGACTATTTGAACTGGTAATGCGCAATAACCTCATCACATTGCCAGACCCACGGCGACTCGCACAACGCAGCGACGTCAATAACCCCAATTACTACTCCCATCACAGAATAGTGATCCACCCAATTGAGGATTGCTATATCTTCAAAAATTGGGTTGAAGACTAGTATCAGCAGGGGAAGTTCGCGCTGTATGATAACTTGAGGGTAAACCCGCCCCAAAAGCATGCTCCCAAATAAGTGGACGTGCAGGGGCATCATGATCACTTGTTGAAAAAGCTCTATAGAAAGTAATCCTTTTAGCAAAAACTAAAAGAATACCGAAGGATCTACAAGTATGTCTGGCAATTAAGTGGAAGAGCCCGCTTGAACTTGAAATTATTGAAGGGCTGCTAAAACCACGCCCCGCACATAAAGTTGTTAACAAAGGGAAAAGCTCCCAAGCCAAGCCTTCAAAGTCTTTTAAGAAGAAGAAAATCTGTGTAGCCAACCGAGTATGACGACGAGCACACAGATCTACAAAAGTACCTAGACGCACTGAAAGAATATAACCAACAGGCGTGGAAACCGGTCATGCTTGAAGAATTCCTCAAGCATATTCTTGAGGACGGAGACGGTGACAATGATAAGGGAAATGACTCATCAGAAGAAGTGAAAAACTATGTAGAAAGTTGCTACATGGTCTCCCATTTGTCGTTATATGAAGAAGAAGCTCTCTCAGCGTCAGAAAACGACGTAGAGAAACTGGGGGCAGAATCGGCGCTGAAATCCCTGCAACTGCCAGAAGAATGCCCGATTGAGAGACTTATAAATGAAACCTTTCGAAAAGCAAAGACGATTGAGAACGCAAGACAGCCATATATTAAAAGGCTAAGCGTTAGCGTCTGAATAAAGAAGTTGCGGTGAGGACGAGTCATAAAGTGCTCCGACCAAACCAAAGCACGCCTGCAACAAATAAGAGCAGGATCAAAACTGAGAAGCGGTTCGCCAAAGCCCTATCACTAAGGATGAAGCTACCACCTCTCACAAGGTATACTCCTGCACTCATATGCTTCGATGGAGAAGAATCACATACAAAATATGGCCTATATCATCGAAAGGCCGCTCATCCCGTCGAGGAGTGCAATACCTTCAAGAAGTTGTGGCAAGGATATGTTGCCCGCTGAAAACACTTCAAAAAGGAAAAGCGAAAAGCTCGCACTCGTCAACGTGAGGGTGATGAAACAAATATGCATAAAGAAACAACTGACAACCGTCATATGGTTCTCATTAAAAAAACAGGGGAGAGAAAAGGGGAGAAAATTCCCACAGCTTAAGCCTCACGTGTTAAACACATGAGCGCTTATAGGCACAGCAATTAAAAAACTAAAGGCTAAATGGGACTCACGTGTTAAACACGCGAGCGCCTATGTATAAAGGATGAAAGCAAAAAAAAAAACCCACACTGGGTTCACGTGTTAAACATGTGAGGATATGATTGATCGATTTGATTCCCACCTCTTTGATTGTAAAGAAAAGATGTAGTAAAGAAGTGATGAAATGTTTTAGTCGTATAATAACCGCAATCAATAACGGTGTCGCGTGTAGCGAACATTAGTGAGTACGGGTCGTCCTCTGGGATTCATGGAACTCGTAAATTCTTGCTTTAGTTGAGTCGAAAGAAATAGTAAAGAAAATTCAAGAAGTTGTTTAAGATTTGGTTGAAGTAATCATTTCAAGAAATTCAAGAAATCGTTTTCAAGAAAGAAAATTCAAGAAAATATTCAAGATTTATTTATCAAGAAAATTGTAGAAGGCTTGTAGGATTCGAACAAAATTAATATCCATGGATGATGATTCAAGATGATTCATCTTATCTATTGGTAGAATTACTACTAGATCGATGCCTATTAATAAGAATTAGGAATCTTTTGAAGAAACTAGGGATTTTCCTTCATTTCCCCTTGTCCTTTCATTAATTGTCATTCATATCTTGCCTTTAATAACTGTAAGTGCACGGCGGCGTCCCGGCCGTCAATCCGACGACCAAATGCGGAAGCGGTGATAAACTTTAATTTTGCAAACAAGAAAATCTGTACCACCGCGCACTAAACACTCGGATCGAACCATTAACTAGTTCTAGCTAACTACAAGATGGGGAAGAGAGATATACCGACTGATCCGAGTCCTCCGGTCTTCTCGTCGTCGTCCCGATCTCCTGCGGAAACTCCGGTCGTCGTCTCCTTGCCGGAAGGGCACCACATCGTCTGCATCTTTTACGGGCTCCCACCTCTATGCCGAGGCAACTCGGGCACGAAGCTGGCTAGTCGACGTGCCTAAGGTTTGCTGTATAATGTGGTGTAGAACTTGTGTCTCATTTGGGGTTCATGGAAGTGCCATTTTGGTGGAGGGATGATACAAGAACTATGTAGAGGATCTTGGGGATTTTTGGAGCATGAAATGAACAAAAATTCCCCACTACAATTTTTGGACAGCCCACTAAGGGGAGTGGCCGGCCATGGCATTTTAATGGTGAGAGAGAGCGAGGAAAAACAAGTGGGGGGAAAATCTATCATCCAAAAAGGAGAGAGAAAAAGGATATGATGATCAAGAATTATTTTAACCAAAACCCCACTCCAAAAACCCATCAACTACAACCATGATTGCTCACAAAGTCAAGCAATCATGAACCAAGGAAAGTCAAGGTATGGTCCACCCATCATGATGCAACAAAATGCAAAAGACCCCCTTCCAAAATGGTTATTTGCACAAATGCAAATAAGCCCTCCTCCACCAATCTTCGGCCAATGAACGATACAAAGGAAATCGGCCGAAACGGAAAGCAAACTGACAACTCCAGAAAACTGGTCCCATAATAAATTACAGGAAAACCCCAATACTGTGTATACACACCCGCATCTGTATTTCGACCGAAATACAAATGCAATGAGACAAAAAACTACACTGTACTATACTAGGATCCGGCTTAAACCAAAGTCGGCTAGTATAATCCGTTCGATCCTGATCCGTGCAATACCGCACGTATCTGATCGAACCCTGCCATATCTCCATACGGCCTGTAGTACAAACTGTCCGATCCTGATCCGTGCAATACCGCACGTATCCGATCGGACCTTGCCATATCTCCATACGGCCTCTACAGCTTTTCGTCCGAAAGCTTGAGTAACTGAATGTGGGGGACTCTAAAGACTCGTCAACACCTTGGTTATGGATTTAACCACTAGCACGTCAGAGGTATAAGCCAATACATAACGGGCTACCAGGTATTGACCAAAAGGGACGTCGATGAGTGAACTCATCCTGACACCCTTCTGAGCCTGTCAGTGACAATATCCGTACAGTCCGGTCCGTTCGTCTATGAGCATCGCATGGCAGGCCTAGGGGGTTGGTAAAAGTCAGACCCCCAAAAGCAGTACAAGTCATGTCGGAGTGTAGCCCAGAACACCCTGAGATACTACTGGAATACCTACCAGTAAATCTCCTGCCTCGGCCGAGGGCTTTGTGTAGTGGCTCTCCTAGACACAGCGCGACCTCACCCCCAATACCGGGAGAGACGAACCCCTGAAGATACGCTCACTGCCTCCATGTGGCTCGGGACTGTACCCAACTAAAACCTGTTTGCACGTCTCCTTTGAGCGTGGTAGGGTAGTAATCAAAGTACAGTGGGAACTCACACGAGACAAATGACGATCATCAGGTCGATGAACTAACCTGTACACATGTCACATAGGAACTGCTATCTGACGTCTGGTATAAGACCAACTAGCATGTTCCCGGCGAGTCCTGTCCGGTGTACTCATAACCCAATGAGCACCTGTATACATCTTAGGTGATCCAACTGACACCAATGGCTTGTGAGACCGGCCACCGCCCCTCGTCGGGGTCTCGACTGTATACACTAGTCTACTCTGGAGTATCGATGCCCTGTCTCGAAACTCGCACGACTAGGGACCTTTTAAGGATGTGCTTATAGACCCCAGCTCCCACTTATATGATCGCCCTCATACTGCTGGTGGTCAAGCAAGAATCCTAGGGGCTCTATCAACGTGTAATAGCGAACTGTCAGGTCACCTAAGCAGTACACGATGATAAAGATAAACCAGATAGCATACTATCATCTTGAGTAAGACTGTCCTACCAGGACAGGTCCTCCCTCAATCATTGCAATCACGTGCCTGTGATCCAATAATTGACTCTAAGGGCACTATCTCCAACAATCTCTCACTTGCACTCAAGGCTAATTATTGCGATGTCGCATACTCACAGCCCGCGTGATACCGAACACCCAACTCCTCTACTAGTCAGTCTCACAAAGCTCGTTTGCGAAACTAATGCGTTCGAGGAATAGCCTCAGTGAGTGGATCCGCTTAGATGTTTCTTTCTATGTCTCTCTATATCTCAAGTTCGTGGAGAAACCCATCTCCCGAAATGAGCAATACTTGTCTTAGAGTATGTCTGGATGTCTGATGGGACCTAGCTCATAAATGAACTCCAAATCCAAACTTCTTAGACTGTATCGTCAACTGAACTTAATCAGTATCCTGCGCCATGCCTCCCTCAGTATTTCCTTGGACCATCTGTCTAAAATACTGCCCCTCGTCAGAAGGAAAACTATAACTCTGACAACCTCCTTGTCGTCCAGGTCACCTTGGAAGCCCGGAATGATAACTGTCTCCCGAAAGAGGCTGTCGTTATCATATCCCTAGAACATCCATTTATGTTCTAAAACTGCTTCCGACTGTTTCTCCAGGATTGGATCGATGTCAACTTATTGCATCTAGTGCAAGAACAACATCTGGTGTGGTACTTGACATCTCATGATTGACTCAATTGCCTAAGCAAGTGATCTGCCAATCATGCACATCCCTCTCCCTTTTAGTCTGTAAGACATCTTTAGAGAGGGTGCTCCATCACCTGCAGATACACTACCGTGCCAGGAGTCGTCCATTCTAAATACTCTTAGAATGTTGTCTAAGTACCCTGATTGGGAAACCACCCAAATCTAGATCTAAAACCATAGATCTAGTAACCAGAATGTCAAATACAATATCCAAGTCCTGTGTGGAGAAACCACTGTGTGACGACCAAAGTATAACCGATCGTAGTATAGGAATATCATTTCCTACTCTGTGTATGTCATCCAAATACTATGACATCACACCCTACTACCTTCTCAACAGACCCATCCCCTATTCTGATGAAGTCAAACCTATGACTGTCATGTCAGAAATAGATGATCTATCTCCGCTACAGCTGCTTTAGTCTATAAATAGACATAAGCCACCTGTCCACCAATGCTTCCGCTGCTCCCACTGACTACGACAACCCTCTGGCAGAGTCATATACACATACACTTCTAAAATTAGTTTAGAACGACGCTATACTCATCCTCCCGCCGGGTCTCGCAACCTGGAACAACAGCAATGGCAAATGTGGGTAAACAAGAACTTCCCTGTCACTGTCCTTGAGGCTACCGAAGTACCTCTCGGGTGCCTGAAGCTACCCACCTTATCTACGGAGTGGCCAATGGAATGTCAAACCAGATTGAATCTTTAGGTTCCTATCAAATCTTCAGTAATCGTTTGTGGTTCTGGAATCACTTCCAGTTCTACCATACTCCCACTACTGTTTTCTGAAAAAATCCATTTTTGTTAAAACTGTGGCGAGTTAAGAACAATATCACT
Organism: Agapanthus africanus; assembly: GCA_030015575.1. Classification (NCBI taxonomy): domain Eukaryota; kingdom Viridiplantae; phylum Streptophyta; class Magnoliopsida; order Asparagales; family Amaryllidaceae; genus Agapanthus; species Agapanthus africanus. The sequence goes on along the minus strand of CM057338.1, from coordinate 113,351,368 downwards.
ATTGATCTTCCAGATGGTAGAAAGTCAACCCTCGTCATAGCCTGGGTCGACCCACAAACAGCCATTACAGAAACGTGCCTTGAGTTGTCCAATGTCTGGTTTTAATCATAAACCGGACAACTCCTCATACCTTAACATCGTTAAGATATGAACTGTTCTATATCCAATATAGAACCAGAGGCACTGATTTAATTGAACCAGATTCAAATCATGCAGCTGTCTCCAGTGCATGTCAACTAAATGGAAGAGAGGCCGATTAGAGTTACTCAACTTAGGAATGCTTCCAATTATGAGTAACCTGAAAGAGAAGCAAGTTCTCTTAACCATTACTATCAACTGAATACCATACACAAGTATCTACATCTTCGATCACCTTGAAGAATCCCGATACTTGCTACACCTGGTTCTCTACTCTATTCAAATACCTATAACTTCTCAAAATTCGGACCTTGTGTTTCCACGAAACACCTGTCTAAAAACTAGAGAAGTCATAAGTAAACCGAATATAGTACGAGGACCAACCCCTCTGTCCTGATGGACCCTGGACAACATACAATACTCTGTATAAGTCCCTTGAGTCTGATTACTCATTCACTGTGTGTCGTAGGTTGAAAACTGTACTTATGGTTAAGAAGAATTACACCGCTGTTTAATGCTCCCTATCTAACCATCCACTGATATAGGTAAATGTCATAGACATAATTTCAAAAGGTATATCTCACTCTATGAAAATAGACGTACAGATATATCAATTTGAAATTGGTGCACAACAGCGGATATTCAAAACCAAATATTTGCCGTCCGGCAAACAACCCAGGTGACTTCCTCAAATATCATTGATTACAACGAATCCCGATATAATGAGGACAATCACCTAATTCCCAATAGCTTACTCCCACTCATCATCTGTAAAACCATACAGATGTGAGAATCATACTTGGTAAATACATACCCTGGAGCAAGTGTCTAATTGGGAAATCAGTTTTCCATTAACAGTACACAGTGAAACTGAAACATTGAAATGTTTCGATGGGGTATCCCGGTATTCCTAGTAATGCCTCTTCCAGATTCACGACTGTAACCGTATAATTCTTTGCCGCCTCTCCAAATCCCTTTATATGTCTTTAGTCATTACCTTCTGCACACCCCTTAGGCCAAATGGTTTTCTTCCTTTCCTACCGTTCGGCACCAGCCTATGGTTTGGAAGAAGACTATCCAATAAGCATAATGGGTGTACTGTCCTAATCCTAGGAGCACTCGCAATGCGAGAGAAGGTGAAGATAAAAGACAACCGAATAAACCTTATTCCTATTTCTCCTGAACCAGAATCCATCCCCGAACTGGAACAAGTTCCTTTCGAGTTCGTATATAACCATACGATGGATTATCCAATAAACTTGGGATCTTCGTAGTGATACGGAGTGTCCTGGAGAAATACAAAGGTGATTTAGGATTGGCGAAGAAATACTTGGTTTGGTCGTGAATATCAGTCACAATTTACTTTGCCCTCTTACTAATCCCTTGATATGTCTTTACTTAATACCTTCTGTACACCACTGTTAGGCTAATTGGTTTTCTTCATTCCCTACCGGTCGGCACCTGCCTATGGTTTGGAAGAAGACTATCCAATTTGCGTAATAGGTGTACTATCCCCTAAACCAAGGAGTACTCGCAACCTGAGATAAGGTAAAAGGAAAAGACAACTGAATAGTCCTATCCGTTTTCTCCAGAACCTGAAACCATCCTCGAATAAATCCCTTCGAGTTCGTATAACCATACGATGGTTTTGTCCAATGAAAGTGGACGTTCGTAGTAATACGGGGTGTCCTGGAGAAAAGGGTAAAAGTAGGAGTGGCAATGAGGTCTGCAACTCTGACAATCCAAAAGCCAATGTATAAGAAGGTTCGGTTAATTTTGGTCTCTGAGTCATAGTCTTAGGGTCGGGTCAATGGTCGCTGCCAAAGAGAGAGAGAAAAGAAACACTCAGCGTGCACTCTAACCTAGATCAGAATGGTTACCAATTTATCTAATCTGGAAACCTCCCACTGTAACCTCAAATTCTTCTCCAAACCCGAAAGAAGAATTAGTCGGGATCACCCGAGGAGTAAACCAACTCATCAGTGGGAATCGGGATCCAACTATCATCGCATGATAACGTGACGGAATCCGCTCACGCTATCACACTCCAGAAGGTATGCGCATATCTGGCAAGTTTCAGTTCTTTTGAAACTCCCGATGTGATTTTTGCCCCATGCTCTTATGACCTTGACGAAGGCCAACAAATCATAAGTCACATGTCAAGTTCTACCCGTCATTGTCCAGGTTAATTTGAACCCACCCGTACAAGCCCTTGACGAAGGCCAACAAGGCTATACGACTGTCCCAAACCAACGCATCTATCTATGCAGCAGAAAGGTAACAAGCAGCTACCATACACTATGCCTTGACGAAGGCCAACAAACATAGCATGAATACTACGTGCTACCCGTCTGAAACGACGGATGGCTACGAATGGTTTCTGGCGAAAACCTTTAACGTAATGAACTTGATATCATTGAAGGAACTGGATAGCTTTATAAAAATATAGTGACGAAAACCTTTGCTAAAGAGGTCACTCCCGGTGAAGGGATCTCGGCTCTTTCCCCGTAGAATGAGGTGCAGGATATTCCAACTGAATACCACGATGCAAAGCAAAAGTAATCGGCTATAGTGAAGTTATTGCCCTGACGCAAACTTTTGTCCAAGGGGTCACTCCCGGTGAAGGGATCTCGGCCCTTGCCTTATCGACTGAGGAGCAGGATATTCCAACTGAATACCACGATGCAAAACAAAAGAGAACGTCCTTGAAAATAACAGCTTTTTGAAAAATGTTCCAACAACATCAGATTAGGTTTGTTTTTAACTTGCATTGATCCGAATCAACGCAGTCCCATCAATTGATCACACCACAAAGAACGAAAATAATATGACGTGCGTATATGCCATCCGCATTCGCCACTGGGTCCCGTCATTACCCGTTAGGTTAGCTAACTAACGACAGAGCGGGGACTGGACTAGCGCGGATGCAAAACATATACAACATCTACTAATATATATACCAATATATTATATTTCGCTCAAGGCGTGATAAAATGCAACATCACAGAAATGTACAGCATCACAGAACAATACAGATATCTGGGATCCCCGGGTTTCACAGAGCCACTACTGAAACCCGACGTTCCCCTGATCGTGTGGATAGCCTGTTCAATGAAATCCTAGACCCCTACGGGCGCGGCAAGTTACCCGCCAAAACCTGAAGCGAGGCAGCCCCCTTCAGCGACGTGAATGGACCACCCGGCACTTCACGGAATCCGGCAACTCGGGCACCCCACCTGGGTCAACCTGTACCCCTTACGAGTGCGGCGAATAGCCCGCCAATTCTAGAGTGAAGCCCCCTCCATCTCAATGCCATGAGATGCGGGCCCGTTGCCCTCTAGAATCCGGCTATCCGTGCACCCCTCCGCGGGGCAATCCTAGTACAGAAAGTAAAATATACATACAACGGGTACATCGACCGCAACCTGGTCGTGCCCCAAAATAATAATACAAACAGGCAGTGACGGCAGTCCACATGTCGGACGCTCGCTCCGCAATATCAAATGTACATAATACAACAAAAACTGTACTAGCATTGCATCCAGGCTATCCCCCACGACCAATCCGCAACATCACAGCAATACATAGAACATCAACGTGAAGGTCACGTTCGCAAATCCGTCTAACCGGGCTATAGCAGTTAGACAGGATTTACCGATCAAGTGACATTCACGGTCGCACATATAATGTAAATACTGTGAAATAATGTGTTTAAAATATCCAATCGATCAAATTTTAACAAGTGAGCCCCTAAGTACTACTGTAGCACATCAAGAAATTCTGGGCCCAAAAATAATATTCCAAAAACCCTAAAATCAACCCAGAGAGCAACTGCAGAAATTTGATGCAGTGATCTCAACAGAGTGCGGCGGAACCGCGGCCCAAAGGGGTGTTTGGCCGCGGTTCCGCGCTCCCACTGTGGAGTCACTGTATCGAATTTCTACAGTGTTCTTATAATTTCCAGTACATCACTTTTCTGCAACCTGAAAAAATTTTCGAGCAAGAAAAAAAATTCAACAGAAAACTGATGTGAAGAAAATGCGGATTTTGGAATTTTGATCGATCGGAAATGTAAACACATTAAACAAAGCTAGACTAAGTTAATGGCGGGGCTCTGATACCACTGTAAGTGCACGGCGGCGCCCCGGCCGTCAATCCGACGGCCAAATGCGGAAGCGGTGATAAACTTTAATTTTGCAAACAAGCAAACCGGTACCACCGCGCACTAAACACCCGGATCGAACCATTAACTAGTTCTAACTAACTACAAGATGGGGAAGAGAGATATACCGACTGATCCGAGTCCTCCGGTCTTCTCGTCGTCGTCCCGATCTCCTGTGGAAACTCCGGTCGTCGCCTCCTTGCCGGAAGGGCACCACATCGTCTGCATCTTTTACGGGCTCCCACCTCTATGCCGAGGCAACTCGGGCACGAAACTGGCTAGTCGACGTGCCCAAGGTTTGCTGTAGAATGTGGTGTAGAACTTGTGTCTCATTTGGGGTTCATGGAAGTGCCATTTTGGTGGAGGGATGATACAAGAACTATGTAGAGGATCTTGGGGATTTTTGGAGCATGAAATGAACAAAAATTCCCCACTACAATTTTTGGACAGCCCACTAAGGGGAGTGGCCGGCCATGGCATTTTAATGGTGAGAGAGAGTGAGGAAAAACAAGTGGGGGAAAAATCTATCATCCAAAAAGGAGAGAGAAAAAGGATATGATGATCAAGAATCATTTTAACCAAAACCCCACTCCAAAAACCCATCAACTACAACCATGATTGCTCACAAAGTCAAGCAATCATGAACCAAGGAAAGTCAAGGTATGGTCCACCCATCATGATGCAACAAAATGCAAAAGACCCCCTTCCAAAATGGTTATTTGCACAAATGCAAATAAGCCCTCCTCCACCAATCTTCGGCCAATGAACGATACAAAGGAAATCGGCCGAAACGGAAAGCAAACTGGCAACTCCAGAAAACTGGTCCCATAATAAATTACAGGAAAACCCCAATACTGTGTATACACACCCGCATCTGTATTTCGACCGAAATACAAATGCAATGAGACAAAAAACTACACTGTACTATACTAGGATCCGGTTTAAACCAAAGTCGGCTAGTATAATCCGTTCGATCCTGATCCGTGCAATACCGCACGTATCTGATCGAACCCTGCCATATCTCCATACGGCCTGTAGTACAAACTGTCCGATCCTGATCCGTGCAATACCGCACGTATCCGATCGGACCTTGCCATATCTCCATACGGCCTCTACAGCTTTTCGCCCGAAAGCTTGAGTAACTGAATATGGGGGACTCTAAAGACTCGTCAACACCTTGGTTGTGGATTTAACCACTAGCACGTCAGAGGTATAAGCCAATACGTAACGCGCTATCAGGTATTGACCAAAAGGGACGTCGATGAGCGAACTCATCCTGACACCCTTCTGAGCCTGTCAGTGACAATATCCGTACAGTCCGGTCCGTTCGTCTATGAGCATCGCATGGCGGGCCTAGGGGGTTGGTAAAAGTCAGACCCCCAAAAGCAGTACAAGTCGTGTCGGAGTGTAGCCCAGAACACCCTGAGATACTACTGGAATACCTACCAGTAAATCTCCTGCCTCGGCCGAGGGCTTTGTGTAGTGGCTCTCCTAGACACAGCGTGACCTCACCCCTAATACCGGGAGAGACGAACCCCTGAAGATACGCTCACTGCCTCCATGTGGCTCGGGACTGTACCCAACTAAAACCTGTTTGCACGTCTCCTTTGAGCGTGGTAGGGTAGTAATCAAAGTACAGTGGGAACTCACACGAGACAAATGACGATCATCAGGTCGATGAACTAACCTGTACACATGTCACCTGGGAACTGCTATCTGACGTCTGGTATAAGACCAACTAGCATGTTCCCGGCGAGTCCTGTCCGGTGTACTCATAACTCAATGAGCACCTGTATACATCTTAGGTGATCCAACTGACACCAATGGCTTGTGAGACCGGCCACCGCCCCTCGTCGGGGTCTCGACTGTATACACTAGTCTACTCTGGAGTATCGATGCCCTGTCTCGAAACTCGCACGACTAGGGACCTTTTAAGGATGTGCTTATAGACCCCAGCTCCCACTTATATGATCGCCCTCATACTGCTGGTGGTCAAGCAAGAATCCTAGGGGCTCTATCAACGTGTAATAGCGACCTGTCAGGTCACCTAAGCAGTACACGATGATAAAGATAAACCAGATAGTATACTATCATCTTGAGTAAGACTGTCCTACCGGGACAGGTCCTCTCTCAATCATTGCAATCACGTGCCTGTGATCCAATAATTGACTCTGAGGGCACTATCTCCAACAATAAGAAGTATCATCAATTTAATCCCCAAATTGTGATGAAATTCTCAATAAATTGATCTCACTCACAATTTGGACATTAATGATTCTTTTTGCTAAAGTTTATAATCTCCATAAGACTTAAGATGAATATAGAATTCTCTCACCATATGATTTACCAAATTCCTTTGAATCCTTAACAAGTAGAGATTTACTCATACATTATGAAAATAGAAGAATCAACAAATAGAGATTTCATAATGCAAAAATTTAAAGAAAGAAAGACTAAGAGTAATGATCACCTTTATTATTCAACTTCAAATTACAACTTCTTCAATCCGAGATTACAAGAAAATTCGCTCTCGATCACTCCCTTGAAGAGGTAATTTCTCCGTCGATCTTCGCTTTGCTCGATCACCGTGAGGCTTGGATCTATCGAGGATCACGTGCTTGTTGATGACGATCAGCTTCGCGTAAAGGATCTTGAATGAACTCGCTTAATGAATTTATCATGATTCTTGATCTTGGATCTTGATTTGGAATTGGATCTAAATTATTTGTGTAATTGTGTACTAAAATTTAACAACTAATCAACAACCTTTTTAATGTAGGCTTAGGTCCTTTTTTATTGCCCTTAATCAAGCTTCCCCCATAAACTAGGTTGTTACAAGGAGGCTTCTAGAATAAGCTAGATAGTTATGAAGCTTGATCAACAAGTTAGGTCATTATAGAGAAGTTTCTAGAACAAAATTATTACAACGAAGCGTCCTCAGCAAGCTAGGAAGTTGAGACGAAGTTTCTGGAGAATTCCCGACTTCGAAGGCTACAACACGGCCGCAGATCCGCGGCAACTCGGGCTTACTCGGCCGCGGTTCTGCGGCGACTTGGGCTGACCCGGCCGCGGTTCCGCGGTGACTCGGGCTGACTCTGCCGTGGTTCCGCGGCTAATTTATGAGATTGTGTCTTCAATTCTCTGTGGTCTTCTGGTGTTGGTCTCTGGGTTTATATTCGATATCTAGAATCCTTTTATCTCTTCTGAATCTCTGCCAGAATTTAACTCTTTGATTTCCTGTATTTTCATCGGAAAATTTGCGATTCCGATATCTTATCTGGGCTAATTTCTGCACAAGATCTCAATGAAGAATGTTAGAGATATACAATATTATGCGTGAAATATTAAACATACAATTTCCTTAAAAAGTGTTGATTATAATGTATAACACATGGTAATTGGTATTTTCCAGACGATCTTGTAATATGTGTTGTATTTATATCAAACATCATTAGATGATTAGAAAAGTGAGGAAATTGTTATGTTAAAAATTGCAATAATTTCGACTGAACAAATTCCCCCAAACTTGACTTTGATCATTCCGAGCAAACTTCTTTTATTCAGGAGAAGGAGAAAAGAAAAAGAAAAACTAACTAGCACACTTTCGTAGGCAAAACGATTGCACTGAGCACGTGTAACAAGCCCTTAAACCTTTAGGTGTCCCTAGTAGGAGGAGTGTTGTCTCCTGAGGGTTTTCACTGGATTGCATCCACAAAATCCTACAATAAAAGAAAGACTGTAAAAGTTACATATAAAGATAAGAATTATAAAAGAAAGAACTTTGAAAATTAGAGTTTTCAATTACACTAGCTTTTCGGTTGTCATGAGCCCTATAGTCATGAAAAGATTTTAGAAATCACATCATCCCTCAATAAAACATCGCCTTTATTCTTCATCCCTACCTTTCCTCCAAACACCGATCATATACCCCTACGTGTGTGTAAAAGACATCCTTACACACGGAGAATTCAATTCAAGCTATCATACTCTTGTCCATCTAGCTCAGTACTTTTTAGTCGGTGAATATTTTAGATGGAATTGCTCACACATTTTTCATGCGACCGTTAATACTTCTTGAGGTACTAACCAACCGATTACTAAATGTGCTCACTTATTAGGCGTAATTAGCAATTTTCTCGTCTTGCAACACCTAAGGCTTAGCAGTGACTCCCAAACCAGTTGGTCTAAGGCACTAGGTGATGAAGCACCCTCGCTATATTTTTTTTATGCTGCCTTGGTGATTATAAAACCAGTGTTCATTTTTCTTCACCATTTTATACTTTTATGCTTCATTTATTATATTCTTCGTTCTTTGGCTTTTAGACAAGAGCATTTCAAGGTATCCTCTACTATCTCGAGTTTCAAGACGTGTGTAAGTGCATATAGTAGGGTATCAACGTTCAAATGTTTGGCTTTAAGAATAGGAGCTATTTTTCAGACTTATTTTTATCCTCAGATTAGTGACTTCCTTCATCTTACTAACCTTTGGGACAACGGCTCATAACTACTTATTACTAGTTTCGTTTAAGAAAACATCTAACTTTCTTGGTCTTCTTAAATTTTTCCAATCTTTTAAATGTAATTTTTCACTTTCTAATCTTTTATTATAAAAGAAAATTTTTGAAAATTTTTTGCTTATGAAAAGTGTAATGCGAAGTAATGCGTAAATAAGCACAATCCTCCCCCAATCCTGTTTACAGCAGTGTCCTCACTGTTGTCATCTTTTAAATCTCAAAAACCTGTAGACTTGGGAGGAAAATTTATTAATGAGGGCAAGAATGAATGAACGTGAAAATCTTCCCAAACTTATTTGTAATCATATGGATATTCAGTTAGGTCCTTTTTAAACTCACCTCCATTCTTATGATGAGACAATTTTATCGAGACATGGAGGTGAAGCGGAGGAAATTTAGTTATGATAAATCGGCTCCTGTAAAATCAGGAGCTCCTCCGTAGGGTCAGTGGAAAGGTACGGTTTTAATCTATACCCATTCACTTTGAAAATTGAACAGTTTTTACTATCTTCAACTTCAACTGCCCCATACGGGTATACATACCGCACCACAAATGGTCCTTTCCAACGAGATCTTAACTTACCCGCATGAAGATGGAGACGGGAATCGTAAAAAAGGACTTGTTGTCCTGGGGTAAAAGTTTTTCTCAAAATATTTTTATCGTGAAATACCTTAGTCCGGTTCTTTACTATCACCGCATTATCGTAAGCTTTATCGCGGAGTTTGCTTAGCTCATTTAATTACAGCTTCCGAAAGTTGCAGGCTTGATTTAAAACGAAGTTATGTTCTTTAATGTCCCACATTGCTTTATGTTCGATCTCGACAGGAAGGTGACAAGCCTTTCCAAACACTAGACAGTAAGGAGACATACCAAGATCAATCTTATAAGCGATACGGAATGCCCAAAGAGCATCCGTCAATTTGGTTGATAAATCTTTCCGGATTTTAGAAATTGTTTTCTACAAAATTTGTTTGATTTTCCTATTGGAAATCTCAGCTTGCCCACTCGTTTGGGGATGATAGGGCATCGAAAGTTTGTGGTTGATTGAATATTTCCGCATCAAAGTCTCAAAAGACCGATTACAGAAATGCGTCCCGTTGTCGCTAATTATAGCGCGGGGGTGTCCAAATCGCGAAAAGATATTTTCTTTAAGGAACTTAATAACAATCTTGTTATCATTAGTACGACATGGTATTGCTTCCACCCATTTTGAGACGTAATCAACTGCTAACAAGATATACAAATTCCCAAAAGAGTTGGGAAAATGACCCATAAAATCAATACCCCAAACGTCGAAAATTTCCACAACCAAGATAGGTTAGAGTAGCATCTCATTTCTTCGAAAAATCCTACCCGTGTGTTGACACCGTGGACAAGTTTTTCAATGATCAAATGCATCTTTGGATAATGTTGGCCAGTAAAAACCACATTGCAAAACTTTCTCCGCCGTCTTACGTGGACCAAAGTGACTACCACATGCCTGATCATAACAGAACGACAAAACACTCTTGAATTCATCATTAGGGACACATCTGCGAATAATTTGGTCAGGATAATACTTAAACAAATAAGGTTCATCCCAGTAAAAATGTAGGGTTCATATGCACGACAGCAAGGTTTCGGGTGGCATCGTCCATGCCAAATTAAAATTTTGTCATGCTTAAAAGAACTCTAACCTAGATTTTTAACTAGAGAATCATACGAAATCAAAATGTAAACAACTTTACAACTAATTGAGTAGGGATTACAACCTTTGTAGTCCGTTCCTTCGCTTCAATAGCTCCTTGTTGTGCTCCCTTCGCCGCGATCAACAAACTCGTGGACTTTTGAGAGGCTCCATAAGATGTATGATGCATGCTAGCTAGAAGTTTTCAAAGTCTATGATGATCTACTTCGAGGAAACACAAACTTAAGCTATCTCTTCACTAATAATGAATTAGTGAAGCCAACACACTAAACTATATGGCTAGTATAGAAGAGGATGATAAAGTAAGAATTTTGCTCACATTAGAATTTATTTTCTCACTAGGATTCATCTCCTCATGAAACCCTAGAAAGCTTTTGAGACGAGGAAGAAGATGAAGAGAGAAAATGAACAAGTGAATTAGTTGTGTGAGAATAGTAACCATGGTGAGATAATATCTCATACTAACACTTGTAGAGAATAAACCATGGTCAAGGATAAATGGTAAGGTTAATAAATATCTTAAGTAATCCAAATTGAGTGGACCAAGTCAATGGCAAACCTTAGCTTCTCCAAGCTTCTTTGTCATGACAAATTCCAATTCATTTTGAATTACTTTAAATAAGAAAAACCCTAATTTATCTAAGGCATTGTGTAAGTCTCATACACCCATGTTGCATGTATCAACAACCATGACACAATCACATATATCACATATATGCAAAGTGTACACAAAAGTGAGAAAAAAAAATAATTAAGTGAGCAAATATTAGTTAATGTAATTTAATATATCAAATATATAATTATACATTAAATTATTAAATCAATACTTGATTTAATAATCCGGCTATATTACATATAACCGACTAATATATTATAAATCATTTTATCGAATCAACACTTGATCCGATAACCCGGCTATATCACATATAACCGGCCGATATCACATATCACAAGAATAGAATACGGTATCAAATACACGTATTAATCTTGGTCCCGCACATATCACATATGTGCTCCTACTCCGTTTCTCCTGAGCCAGGAAACCTCTGTATAGGACTCTAAAGACTCGTCAATACACCGGCAGTAGGTGATGATCATATCAAACACCCACAAGCCGCAAGCGGTCAGCTAAACGTAACGGTCACCCGGGTATTGAGCGATCAGAAGATCAACAAGCAAGCCTGTACATACTCCTGCGAATCCAATCAGTAACACTACCGTATAGTCCAGTCTCTTCGTCTGACATGTCGCATATCTAGTCTAGGGTGGTATACGTAAGACCCCAGTAACCGATAAGTCGTGTCTGTATGAGGCTCATAACGGGTCGAGAAACTACTGATAACACTTACCAGTAGATCTCCATATCAGACCTGGCACGGGACTTCCAGTTATAGCCAATCGAGCACAGTGCAACATCAACCCCCAATACCGGGAGAGACGAAACCCCTCCTATCGCTCATTGCCTCCATGTGATTCGGGACTGCACCCAAAAGCCACCGTTTTGCATGTTCTCTTGAACGTGGTAAGGTGAAAATCAAAGCACAGTGGGAATCACACAAGACTTTATGATGATCTCAGGTCTACAGACTAACCTGTACCAGTGTCACCAGAGAACTTCTAAGTGACGACAGGTATAATACCAACTAGCAGTTCTCGGCGAGTCCGTTCTGTGTACCCAGTCTCCACTAACCACCCGTATACCATCTTTGATGTCAAACAACAATGGATGTGGGATCATCCATCGCCCATCATATAGGTCAAGATGCGTATACGATAGTCTACTCTGGAGTATCGATGCCCTGTCTCGATACGCTCTCGACTAGGAACAATTATAGGATGTACTTATGGACTACCCTGGCCCGCACTAGTATGATCTCCATCATAGTTCTAGTAGTCAAGTACACATCCTAAGAGCTTTATCAACATGTGAGAGCAAGAAAGTAACACGATACAAGTCAACATGTTAAGACAAAGATTAACCAGATAGTATACTATCATATCGAGCAAGAAAGTCCTTTCTATATATATCCAAGCATCCATTATAATATACATCATATGTACAATAATGGCCTCTAGGGCATATACATAACTGACAATCTCCTAATTGCACTAAGGCCAGCTGTTGTAGTATCCCATACCCAACATCCCGAAGAGTCTATCAAATTGTATCTGTGATATGGCCTTCGTGAGTGTATCCGTAGTGTTGTCTTTTGTGTCAACTCTCTTGACCTCGATCTCCCGGCGATCAACTATCTCCCGGATCAGGTGATACTGCGTCAGAATATGCCTAGATCTCTGATGGACTTAGGTTCCTTGGCCAAAGCCACAGCTCCATTGCTATCACAATACAAAGGTATTGGATGCTCAATGGAAGGAACCACTCCAAGTTCTTTTATGAACTTCTTCATCCAGACAGCCTCTTTGGCAGCATCGTTGGCAGCGATGTATTCATCCTCTATCGTTGAGTCTGCCACGGTTTCCTGTTTGGAACTCTTCCAACAAACCGTCCCTCTATTGAGGGTAAAGACAAATCCCGAGTGCGACTTAGAGTCGTCCTTATCACTCTGGAAGCTCGAATCGGTAAAAGACTCCACCTGGAGTTCTCCGTTACCATATACCAAGAACATCCGTTTAATCCTTCTCAAGTACTTGAGAATGTTCTTCACAGCTGTCCAGTGACTCTCTCCAGGATCTGCTTGATAGCTACTCACTACACTTAGTGAGTATGTTACATCGGGTCTGGTACATAGAATCATATACATGATACAGCCTACTGCCGAAGCATAGGGTATCCCTTGCATGCGAGCTCTTTCCAAATCAGTATTGGGAGACATCTCTTTAGAGAGAGTGAGTCCAGAGATCGTGGGTAAATTCCCATTCTTGGATTCTTTCATACTAAACCTCTTTAGTTTGGTATCAATGTACCTGGATTGGGACAATCCCAGTATTCGTTTAGATCTATCTTTATAGATCTTAATTCCCAAGATGCAGGAGGCATCACCTAGATCTTTCATTGAGAATCTTTTTGATAAGAAGATCTTGACTGAGTGCAGCATAGGAACATCATTTCATATCAAGAGTATATCATCCACGTACAATACGAGGAAGACAACCTTACTCTCTGCCACCTTCTTATATATACAAGGTTCATCTACGTTTTTTATAAAGTCAAACTCTTTGACTACCGCATCAAAACAGATGTTCCAACTCCGCGATGCCTGTTTTAATTTGTAGATGGATTTAAGCAGCTTGCACACCTTTCCGCTTCTCCCACTGTCTATAAAGCCTTCTGGCTGAATCATGTACACGCACTCTTCTAAATCACCATTAAGAAAGGCGGTCTTAACATCCATTTGCTAGATTTCGTAGTCATGGTATGCAGCAATGGAAAGTAAGATTCAGATGGACTTATGCATAGCCACCGAAGAAAAGATTTTATCATAATCCACACCTAGTTGTTGACGAAAACCTTTTGCAACAAGTCTAGCTTTGAAAGTCTCAACTTTTCCATCTACACCAAGTTTCTTCTTAAAGATCCATTTGCTCTCAATGGGTTTTACCCCTTCAGGAGCAACTTCCAAAGTCCATACGTTGTTGGTGTATATGGATTCCATCTCAGATTGCATTGCATCCAGCCATTTCACAGAGTCTTCACTCGTGATGGCCTGCTCGAAGCTAGTCGGGTCATCATCTTCCATGATGCAATCCTCGCTCCCACCATCAATGAGAAAACCGTAGTATCTCTCAGGTGGATGAGCAACCCTACTAGATCGACGGAGAGGCTGAGGTTCGTTGGGAGCTATCGAGTCCTCTGGTTCCACTAAATCTTCAGTTGTAGTTTGTGTAGCCGGAGTTTCTTCCAGTTCTACCTCGTTGCCACTAATTTCTTTTGCAAGAAATTCCTTTTCTAAAAAGGTGGCATGTCGAGAAACAAACACCTTTTGTTCCTCGCCGTGGTAAAAAAGATATCCATGTGAATGTTTGGGATATCCCACAAACATGCAAAGAACTGACCGTGTCTCGAGTTTGTCCGGATTTTGCCTTTTGATATAGGCCAGACAACCCCATATCTTAAGTCGTTTAAGACATGGTCTCTTCCCACTCTATATTTCATATGGTGTGGTAGGTACAGATTTAGATGGAACTTGATTCAATAGGTATGCTTCTGTTTCAAGCGCATAACCCCAAAAGAAAATAGGCAACTCAGTAGTGCTCATCATAGAGCGTACCATATCTAATAGGGTGCGATTCCTCCGTTCCGATACACTATTGTGCTGTGGTGTATACGGAGGAGTAAGTTGAGAGAGAATTCCATTCTCTTTTAGATAATTCAGGAACTCATTGCTCAAGTATTCTCCTCCTCGATCAGATAAAATGATCTTAATACTTTTACCCGTTTGGTTCTCGACTTCGTGCTTATATTCTTTGAATTTCTCAAAAGCTTCAGACTTGTGTTTAAACAGGAACACATGTCCATATTTGAGAGATCGTCAGTGAATGTAATGAAGTATGAGAAACCTTTTCTGGCATGTGTAGACATGGGACCACATACATCACTATGTATCAGTCCCAAGAGTTCCGTAACTCTTTCTCCGTGTCCACCAAACGGAGTTTTGGTCATATTTCCTTTGAGACATGACTGTCAAGTTTCATAAGATGAAAATTCGAACGGATTCAAATATCCATCCTTATGTAACTTAGCTAGTCGTGTTGCATTGATATGACTTATTCTACAATGCCACAAGAAAGATTCGTTCATTTCTGAACTCTTCCTCTTGTTTGTGTTTTGTACATTAAGAACTGTGGTTGGATTTAGAACATATATGTCATTATTTAACGAGCCTGATCCAATCAACTTTTGATTCAGGAAGATGTTCATAACATTATCCTGTACTACAAAATCATATCCTTCTTTACTTAATAAAGAAACTGATATAAGATTGCATATCAGGGTCGGTATGTAATAGCATTCGTTCAGAATCAATGTATTACCATTTGGTAATACAAGGTGATATTCGCCAACTGCTTTGGCTGTAACATTTGCACCATTCCCTACTCTTACGGAATGATCACCCTCTCCCAGTTCTCTACCTTTCCTTAGCCCATGCAACATATTACATATGTGGAATCCTGATCCGGTATTTAATACTCAGGACGTAGAGTGAACTGAGAAACAATTCTCGATAACTAACACACCCGAAGAAGATGCATCAACATACTTATTCTTCGTTTGGGCGGCGTGGGAATCCGAATATTTCCCTATTTCCTGCTCTGTCTTATAACAATTATAAGAAAGAACGGAACCAACGTTCCCCTGCTCAGTATAACAAGCGAGTTCAGTCAATACATCCATATTATTATCTTGATTAAGGCCTGACATGGTCTACCTGGAGAGAGAGAGAAGAAAATAATTTAGAGTATGCTCTTGCAAAATTAGATTGGTTTATTATCTTATCTAATCAGGATGACTCCCACTGTTCTAATCAAATCTTCCTTCAAACCCTAAAAGGTAAGACTAGCCGGGATTAATTACACTTTACAAGTTCGCCAATCTTTCAGCCAGGCCAGTGTTGGTACTTTGAGGGAGGTTCCCCGTGCTTTCGCACGGACCTAATTAAAATAAACCTCATTTTCCTAGAGGCATAACCCCGTTAACACCTTTCTAGATACCTACTTGATCGGCTAATTGTGATGTGTAAAACTCTTCCAGGAGTAACTCTTACTCGTAGTGGGTATCAGGATCCAATTATCTTATAGAAGGTATGCAATCTCATTCCAAATTTCAACACTTGAAATTCCCGATAATACTTTTGCCCCTAACCTCCTATGACCTTGACAAAGGCTAACACACCATAGGATGCTAGTTAAGTTCAACCCGTCATTTCCTGATTGAATTAAACCCACCCGTATGACCCTTGACAAAGGCCAACAAGGTCGTACGACTACCCCAATCCAATCGCATCATATGCATAAGCAGATAAGTACTAGTCAGCTACCGCACACTGCGCCTTGACAAAGCCAACAAACGCAGCACGAATACTAAATAGTCTTTATCTGAAATGACAGAGGGCTACGCAGGTTTTTAAGAAAACCATGAGCGTAATGAACTTGATATCGTTGCAGAATCAAGTGATTTTTTAAAAGGAGTATTTTTGAGGCTTTTACTACTTTCGCTAAAGAGGTCACTCCCGGTGAAGAGATCTCGGCTCTTTCCTTATCGAATAAGGTGCAGGATATTTCACAAATACCACTATACAAAGTAAAAATTAGAGCTACCCTTTTTGAAAATTTGATTCTACAACATCTTTTAGGTTTCATTTATTTCATTAATCTCATTAATGAAGTCCCATCATTTATGCTTCCTAAGCATCACAGAAGAAACGAAAATATAACGTACGCTTATGCCAACCGCATTCGCCACAGTGTCCCGTTATGCACCGTTAGGTTACTTAACTAACGGCATAGCGGGACGGGACTAGCGCGGGTGTAAAACATAAGCAATGTTTATTATATATCATATATACAATAATAAAACATTCGTCTCACGCATATAAAGTGATCACATCACAGAATATCAGCAGCAGAAGATAACATATGAAATATTAGATATACTAAGAGGTCTGTGTTTTATTTTGAGCCTGTATAAAACACAGATTCCACGGTCGCGATGAATAACCAAACCCACATCTCTAAACCCCTAAGAGAGCGGAAAGCAACCCTACAAATTTTAGAGTTAGGAGAGCCGGACTCGACTCCTCGAGATGGTCTCCCATTGGACTCTAGAATATGGTTACTTGTGCTCCTCACCTTGGGTCTCTCCTAATGCGGAAAAGTAAATAATATACAACAATGGTGATATCATCCTCAACCCGGAAGTGACCCAATAAAAGAATATTACATACAATGAATTTTACATGAATGAAAATAAAAACTCTCATCTCACATAAAACCCCCGGCTATTCAAAACACGACGATCTAATATAACATATCACAGCAACACATAACATCACATGTCATCAACGTAAGTAAATATGCGTATCCCAATTGTCGTTGACATACAGTACTGAGACCGGTGATACACCACATATTACTCTTACGGTCGCAGAAAAGAAAATGTCAAACTACAACATTTGGAATCCACAATCACCTTAGACATCATAAA
The DNA here is from genome assembly GCA_030015575.1 of Agapanthus africanus. Taxonomy (NCBI): domain Eukaryota; kingdom Viridiplantae; phylum Streptophyta; class Magnoliopsida; order Asparagales; family Amaryllidaceae; genus Agapanthus; species Agapanthus africanus. Next base: position 113,333,704 of record CM057338.1, on the reverse strand, counting down.
CCTGAAATATCACATATCTCGGATTTCATGCCTAACTATATGAATTCCACATATTGTATCACATTCCAGAAAAAGTTAGACGATGTTAAACATTCCGATCAAATCAACAAACACCCAAAATTTCCCAAAAAGCTCAACACTTGAGCGCAGTTTAAAAATACTCAGTGCATGCCATAGTGACTATGAATTAGCCGTAGAAGGGTCAACCAATGCCTCACCTGTGGCGCTGCGGAACTACCGTAAACCCTAAGGTTTAGCGGCGGTTCTTACGGTCATAGAATCGAGTTACGATTTCATTCTTCTAGAGGATCTACCGCATCACTTGCACGATATTTGAATGTTCTTTAACTATGAAAAAATCCAACTCTTGGAAAATTTTCCGGCAAGAGTTAAAGTGGGTATTTGATATCCGATCGAACTTTTTAACACCGTCTAAATAACCCGAAACAAAACTAGAATTAAGATTACGAAACACTCCGAATAGCCAATGCACAAAAATAACATCACATGCAAATTTAGCAAAAACAAACAACACCTGAAATACCAAACCCCAGAGAATGGAACACTGTAAAAAATTGAACCCTGAATTCCCTCATTTGGCCGATCTGGCCGGTTTATCTAGTGATGTGGCTGGCCCAAAAAAGGTGAGGGGGGTTGAATTTTCTACAGTGTTCATATTGTATCTCATACAACATTCTACAGTTGTTTAAATTTTTTTTTGACTCTCAGAAAATTTCGACAGAAACTAGGGTTTTAAATCTGGTGTTTCGGAGTTGTTTCGGTTTTGTAATTCTACACAATCCGTTTAATTCTTTAGCTAGGCTCTGATACCACTGTAGGGTTCCTATGCATGACAACAAGGTTTCGGGTGGCATCGTCCATGCCAAATTAAAATTTTGCCATGCTTAAAAGAACCCTAACCTAGATCTTTAACTAGAGAATCATACGAAATCGAAATGTAAACAACTTTACAATTAAGTGAGTAGGGATTACAACCTTTGTAGTCTGTTCCTTCGCTTTAATAGCTTCTTGTTGTGGTCCCTTCGCTGCGATCAACAAACTCCCGAAATTTTGAGAGGCTCCACAAGATGTATGATGCACGGTAGCTTTAAATCTTCAAAGTCTATGATGATCTACTTCGAGGAAACACAAACTCAAGCTATCTCTTCTCTAATAATGAATTAGTGAAGCCAACACACTAAACTATATGGCAAGTATAGAAGAGGATGATGAAGTAGGAATTTTGCTCACATTAGAATTTATTTTCTCACTAGGATTCATCACCTCATAAAACCCTAGAAAGCTTTTGAGATGAGGAAGAAGATGAAGAGAGAAATTGAACAAGTGAATTAGTTGTGTGAGAATAGCAACCATGGTGAGATAATATCTCATACTAACTCTTATAGAGAATAAACCATGGTCAAGGATAAATGGTAAGGTTAATAAATATCTTAAGTAATCCGAATTGAGTGGACTAAGCCAATGGCAAACCTTAACTTCTCCAAGCTTCTTTATCATGACAAAATCCAACTCATTTTGAATTACTTTAAATTAGCAAAACCCTAATTTATCCAAGGCATGGTGTAAGTCTCATATACCCATGTTGCATGTATCAACAACCATGACACAATCACATATATCACATATATATAAGGTGTACACAAAAGTGAGAAAAAGAAACAATTAAGTGAGCAAATATTAGTTAATGTAATTTAATATATCAAATATATAATTATACATTAAATTATTAAATCAATACTTGATTTAATAATCCGGCTATATTACATATAACCGACTAATATATTATGTATCATTTTATCGAATCAACACTTGATCCGATAACCCGGCTATATCACATATAACCGGCCGATATCGCATATCGCGAGAATAGAATACGGTATTACATACACGTATTAATCTCAGTCCCGCACATATCACATATGTGCTCCTACTCCATTTCGCCTGAGCCAGGAAATTTCTGTGTTGGACTCTAAAGACTCTTCAATACGTCAGAAGTAGGTGATGATCATATCAAACACCCACAAGTCGCAAGCGGTCAGCTAAACGTAACGGCCACCCGAGTATTGAGCGATCAGAAGATCAACAACCAAGCATGTACATACTCCTGCGAATCCAATCAGTAACATTACTATACATTATGGTCTCTTCGTCTGATATGTCGCATATCCAGTCTACGGGTGGTAAACGTCAGACCCCAGTAACCGATAAGTCGTGTCGATATGAGGCTCATAACGGGTTGAGAAACTACTGATAACACTTACCAGTACATCTCAATATCAGCCCTGGCCAGGGACTTCCAGTTATAGCCAATCGAGCACAGCGTAACATCAAACCCCAATACCGGGAGAGACGAAACCCCTCCTATCGCTCATTGCCTCCATGTGATTCAGGATTGCACCCAAAAGCCACCGTTTTGCACGTTCTCTTGAACTTGGTAAGGTGGAAATCAAAGCACAGTGGGAATCACATAAGACTCTATGACGATCTCGGGTCTACATACTAACCTGTACCAGTGTCACCAGAGAACTTCTATATAACGATAGGTATAATACCAACTAGGAGTTCTCGGCAAGTCCGTTCAGTGTACCTAGTCTCCACTGAGCACTCGTACACCATCTTTGATGTCAAACACCAATAGATGTGGGATCATCCATCGCCTATCATATGGGTCAAGATGCGTATACGCTAGTCTACTCTGGAGTATCGATACCCTATCTCGATACGCCCTCGACTAGGAACAATTATAGGATGTACTTGTGGACTACCATGGCCCGCACTAGTATGATCTCCATCATAGTTCTAGTAGTCAAGTACACATCCTAAGGGCTTTATCAACATGTGAGAGAAAGACAGTAACACAATACAAGTCAACATGTTAAGAAAAAGAGTAACCAGATAGCATACTATCATATTGAGCAAGAAAGTTCTCTCTCTATATATATCCAAGCATCCACTATAATATACATCATATGTACAATAATGGCCTCTAGGGCATATACATAACTAACAAAAAATTCTTTACTCGGGATAGAAATCGATGATTGTCTTGTTAGACCATTCGCTAGGAATAAGTCCCGTTGCTTGATAATTCACAAAATCCATGAACCAAGGTTCGCAGGATACGGTCAAGAGCTGTTCATCAGGAATTGTGTCATTTATTGTTAAGTTCACGGTAGGTGAAGAAAAGATGCGTGAAAGATGGTCGGCTACTACGTTTTCACATCCTTTCTTATCTCGAATGACAAGATCGAATTCTTGTAATAACAGGATCCAACGTATTAACCTGGCTTTAGCATCCTTCTTAGATAAAAGATGTTTTAGGACGGAGTGATCGGTGTAAACCACAATCGGTGAGCCGATCAAGTAAGGCCTGAATTTCTCTAATGCAAATACAACTGCTAAGAGTTCTTTCTCGCTGGTTGTATAATTAATTTGGGCGTCATTCAAGGTCTTACTTGCATAATAAATTGCATGTGGCATCTTATCAATATGCTGTCCTAAGACTGCACCAACAGCAAAATCTGATGCAACACACATTATCTCAAACGGGTGGTTCCCATCAGGAGATGATAGAACAGGGGCTGTAGCGAGAGATCTCTTAAGTGATTCAAAAGCAGCATCACATTCCGAATCGATGTGAAATGTAGTATCCTTGGCCAAGAGAAGAATTAAGGGTCTAGCAATTTTGCTAAAATCCTTAATGAATCTTTTATAAAATCCTGCATGACCAAGGAAAGATCGTATATTTTTGACACATTTGGGATGAGGGAGGTTATTTATGACATCTATTTTAGCTTTGTCTACCTCAATGTCTTTTCGTGAAATGACATGTCCAAACACGATACCTTCTTGGACCATGAAATGGCATTTTCCCAATTCAAAGTTAAGTTTTTATCCTTACAGCGGGTAAGAACTGCGTCAAGATGACATAGGAAATCCTCAAATGAGTTCCCAAATATAGAGAAATCGTCCATGAAAATCCCCAGAAAATTCTCGACCATGTCTGAGAATATCCCCATCATACACCACTGAAATGTAGCGGGAGCATTGCATAACCCAAAGGGCATGCGTCTATAAGCAAAGGTACCGAAAGGACAAGTAAATGCTGTTTTATCTTTATCCTTTTCGGCAATAGGGACCTGGTTATAGCCAGAGCATCCGTCCATGAAACAATAATATTCATGTCCAGCTGATCGTTCCAGCATCTGGTCAATGAAAGGTAGAGGGAAGTGATCTTTTCTCGTTACGGTATTGAGTTTTCTATAATCAATAAATACATGTCACCCAGTTTGGATCAACTCATTAGCCTCATTTGTTATGACCGTGATGCCAGACTTCTTTGGGACCACATGAATAGGACTTACCCATTGGCTATCAAAGATTAGGTAAATTATACCATTATCAAGGCACTTGACGATTTCTTTCTTTACCGCCTCCTTCATGACGGGATTTAACCGTCTTTGTGGTTCTCGGATTGGCTTGGCTTCATCCATCAAATGTATATGATATTCTACAATCAAGGGACTAATCCCTTTGATGTCTGCCATTGTCCAACCAAATGCTTGCCTATTAGATCTCAAGACCATCAAAAGAGCGTTCTCTTGCTCTAAAACTAGAGAAGCGGATATGATCACGGGCAAAGACTCATGCTCACCTAAATATGCATATTTAAGATAAGAAGGTAACAGTTTGAGATCTAATGTCGACTGAGAGACAATAGAAGGTGGGGTAAGGGAATGATATTCGGATTCTCGAAGAAGTTCATAGCTCGCAAAGGATACTGACTCGGAAAGCGCTACAGACTTTTGTGATGAGTCAAAAGGTTCAAACTCGGAGTTGGACTCATCAAAAGTGTCCTCACTATGATACTGTGCAAGATCAAATAATGATGTACCAATGTCGTCAAGATCATCAAAGCAAAGTTCATCAACTTTGCAGCTTTCGGGAGCTATCTCGTGACAGAACAGACATCAAGAATATGAGCAGAAGGTTCAGATGGTTGACTTCCAAGCTTGTAAATGTTAAGCTCAATTGTCATTTTCGCAAAGGTTAGGTTCATAAATCCGTTACGACAATTAATGATAGCATTTGAAGTGGTTAAGAAGGGTCGACCTAAAATCACCGGAATTTGGTTCCGTGGGTTCGCTACAGGCTGTGTATCTAAAACAATAAAGTCCACAGGGAATATGAATTCCCCGACTTTTATCAACACATTCTCAAGTTCACCCCTAGGTTTGGTGATAGATTGATTTGCCATTTGGAGAGTGCAGTGGGCAGGTTTCAACTCTCTAATACCTAACTGCTCGTAGACAGAGTAAGGAAGCAGGTTAACACTAGCGCCAAGGTCGAGTAGAGAACGGTTAATATTTTTACCCCCAATAGAAATAGAGATTGTAGGACAGCCAGGGTCCTTACGTTTCTTTGGTAACTGATGGGTAAAAGCTGTGCTAACATTACTCGTCATGAATACTTTTTTCGGTACTTGAGTTTTTCTCTTCCTAGTGCACAAGTCCTTAAGTATTTTCTCATAAGCCGGAACTTGTTGGATAGCATCTAGGAGAGTGATATTTATGTTAACCCGTTTAAACATTTCCATAATCTTCTCCATTTGTACGTTAGGTTTGTTGACCCTTAACCTATTTAGATAAGGAGCTTTAGCATTAATAGCTGGGTCCAACATTTGTGGAGAAGTTCGTGTGGGTAAAACGGATCCCAGAATTAGAGTGGGGATCGTTTTATGTTGACTAGAAGGTGTGGGCTGAGGGTTCGAGCCTTGGGGAAAATGTAGAATAGGCTCGGACGAAGGTGGAGTAGACGAAATAGGGTAAGAAGTGGAAGTGGAAGCCGGGTATCATTGATAGATTCCTCATTATCAATCTCTTCACCAACATGGTTGTTTAGCACTTTTCCAGATCTCAACGTAGTAATAGCACTCACATTATGATGCGAGTAGCCAGGATTTGGTAGGGGTTCAGCTGGAAGTTTCCCTTTCTCTCTAGCACTCATTGCGGCATCTAACTGTGCAATTTGTGTTTCTATCGATTTTATACTCTCACCTTGGAAGGTGGAGTCCTTCTTTATGGTATCGATAGAAGACCTTATATCAGCCGACATTTGCATGAAATGTTTCATAAACAAATCCAATGTTCATTCGAGTGAAGAGGAGTTTTCGGTACCAATCGTATGGAAAGAATTATTATACGGTGCAAAATTGTTGGCTGGATTTTGAAAAGTTTGTGGTTGAAATGGGTGCTGAATCTGTGGTGGTTGCTGTTGCTGTGGAGTAACCCTTTGAATGTTATTTTGGTTTGGAACCGTATTTTGAGTTTGGTGTTGGTTCCAAGCAAAGTTAGGGTGATTCCTCCAACCTTGATTATATGTGGAAGAATAAGGTCGTTTCTAGGTTGTTGCTGAAAAACAGCATTAGTGTGTTCTTGACCTTGAAACGGAGAATTCAAAGGACATTCTTCCGTCAGATGTGATGGATCTGAACAGCATCCACACACGGTTTTAGGCAGCGTCACCTGATTTAGGGAGGCTAATAAAAATTTGTTTTCCATAACTTCGAGTTTCTTTTGCATTGCTGTCATTTCGGATTTTACTGTTATGGAAACATCAAGTTGATGCATACCACCTCTAGATGATGGACTAACGCTTTCCCATTGCAAAGTGTTTTCAGCAAAATCTTCCAAAAATTTTCAAGCTTCACCATCGTCTTTAGACATGAAATTACCTTGACACATGGTTTCAAGCATATGTTTTGTCGTTGGATTAATGCCCTCATATATAATTCGGCACAGATCTTACCTATGGATTCCATGATGTGGACATTGGACAAGCAGATCCTTGAACCGTTCAAAAAATTTCCAAAATGGTTCATTAGGAAGCCGGGAAAACTTGTTGATTTCACTCCTAACACGGGCAGTCTTATGACTGGGATAAAATTTCTTAAGGAATGCTATAACGAATTCATCCCAATTGGAAATAGAGTGTGCGAGTGTGTTGTAAAGCCACTTTTCGGCTAAATCGCACAAAGTAAACGGGAGAAGACGTAAACGCATAGCATCCACAGAAAGTTGTGTAGTGCCCATCATAGCACATACGTTTTCGAATTTGGTGATAAAAACGTATGCGTCTTCAGACTCGAGACAGTGAAATTTAGGCAAAAAATTGATATAGTGTGGTTTGATTTCGAAATTATCCCCATTGACTGGTGGCATAGAAAGACAAGTAGAAAGAGGACCACGTATAGGGTAGTATCTCTCTTGGAGAGATATACGCGGTAGATTCTGCGCACCTGCGGGTGGTGGCAAAGTGGTGTTATTAAAATTCGATAGAGAACCGTCCATCTCGGTGGATGTGGTGTGTGGTGAGGAAAAAGAAGATGAATAAATACTGACTTCGGAGTCGATAGACGAAACGCGGACAAGACGGGCACTAGAATCCTGTGTCCAGCCGAGCATGCACTAAGCGGGTTTAGCGCAAGTGGCAGCGTATGTGTAAATTAAAAGAATGGTTTGGTTTGTTTTTGAAAAAGACGGATTTAGAAAACTCACACAAAATGCACAATCACCCCTAGATCTACGGTCACCTAGGTCAAGTCACTAGACCGCTCCTAGACTTCCAGAAGACAAATCGCAGGATAAATTCTCTACCACCTCTTTATCCCTCTTGTGGCCAGGTAAGTGCCAGGTAAGTGGGAGGTATCCGCTATGTAAATAGCGGGCCTAATTAAGTAACCACTTGCCTTAGAAACACTTGTCTAGACACACAAAAGAAATGCGGATAAGCAGTAGATTATCCACGATCTTCCTCTGTCCTAATTGAGCGCGACGGTCCTTAGAGTCTTGTCTAGATATTTTTTAGTTAATGAAAAGTGATGCAAATGCTAGTTTTGTGATTTGTGGGTCTTATGAAGAGTAATGAAATCCCCGCCTAATCTGAATTTGGTCTTTGCCCCTTAATTTCCGTATTAAAATATGCAAAAACAACCAATATAAAAACACGCAACAAGAATTTCTTTTTGAGCGATGAATTTTTGCAAAGATTCCTGCAGAAAAGTTGTTATTGGACTAATCAGAGGAGAGAGAAGAAGATAGAAAATATACCACAGAGAGCTGAAACCCTAAGTCGTCCAAGTTGCCGTGGTTCCGCCACCAATACCTGTTTCTTGCCGCGGTTCCACGGTCACCTGTAAAGTTCTTTGAATGATTTTTAGTACTGATGCTCCCCTTGCTCTTCTGGTCTCGATGAAATGATTTGAATATTTTTCTCCCTATTACATTGATTCCAGATTTCCTTGCAAAATTCACATACTAATCGTTAAGCACATGATGCGGTTTTTGATTTAAATTTTGATGAAATAATAATATTTCAACTCAAATAATAAGAACGAACAAATTACGCACGTATCCCCGGCAACGGCGCCATTTGATTGATCGATTTGATTCTCAACTCTTTGATTTTAAAGAAAAGATGTAGTAAAGAAGTGATGAAATATTTTAGTCCTGTAATAACCGCAATTAATAACGGTGTCGCGTGTAGCGAACGTTAGTGAGTACGGGTCGTCCTCTGGGATTCGTGGAACTCGTAAATTCTTGCTTTAGTTGAGTCGAAAGAAATAGTAAAGAAAATTCAAGAAGTTGTTTAAGATTTAGTTGAAGTAATCATTTCATGAAATTCAAGAAATCGTTTTCAAGAAAGACAATTCAAGAAAATATTCAAGATTTATTTATCACGAAAATTGTAGAAGGCTTATAGAATTCGAACGGAATTAGTAGCCATAGATGATGATTCAAGATGATTCATCTTATCTATTGGTAGAATTACTACTAGATCGATGCCTATTAATGAGAATTAGAGATCCTTTGAAAAAACTAGGGTTTCTCCTTCATTTCCTCTTGTCCTTTCATTAAATGTCACTCATATCTAGCCTTTAACAAGAAGGATCATCAATCTAATCCCTATATTGTGATGAAATTCTCAATAAATTGATCTCACTCATAATTTGGACATCAATGATTCTTTTTGCTAAGCTTTATAATCTCCATAAGATTTAAGATGAATATAGAATTCTCTTACCATGTGATCTACCAAATTCCTTCGAATTCTTAACAAGCGGAGATTTACTCACACATTATGAAAATAGAAGAATCAACAAATAGAGATTTCATAATGCGAAAATTTGAAGAAAGCGAGACTAAGAGTAATGATCATCTTTATTATTCAACTTCAAATTACAACTTTTCAATCCGAGATTACAAGAAAATTCGCTCTCGATCACTCCCTTGAAGAGGTAATTTCTCCGTCGATTTTCGCTTTGCTCGATCACCGTGAGGTTTGGATCTATCGAGAATCACGTGCTCGTTGATGACGATCGGTTTCGTTTAAAGAATCTTGAATGAACTCGCTCAATAAATTTATCATGATTCTTGATCTTGGATCTTGATTTGGAATTGGATCTAAATTGTTTGTGTCATTGTGTACTAAAATTCAACAACTAATCAACAACCAATCAACAACCAATCAACAACCTTTTTAATGTAGGCTTAGGTCCCTTTTTATAGCTCCTAATCAAGCTTCCCCCATAAGCTAGGTTGTTACAAGGAGGCTTCTAGAATAAGTTAGGTAGTTATGAAGCTTGGTCAACAAGCTTGGTCATTATAGAGAAGTTTCCAGAAAAGGTTGTTACAAAGAAGCGTCCTCAGTAAGTTAGGAAGTTAAGATGAAGTTTTTGGAGAATTCCCGACTTCGAAGGGTATAACTCAGCCGCAGATCCACGGCGACTCGGGCTGACTCGGCCGCGGTTCCGCGGCCAATTTGTGAGATTGTGTCTTCAATTTCTCTGTGGTCTTCTGGTGTTGGTCTCTGAGTTTATATTCGATATATGGAATCTTTTTATCTCTTCTGAATGTTTGCCAGAATTTAACTCTTTGATTTCCTGTATTTCGGCGAATTTGCGATTCCAATATCTGATTTGGGCTAATTTCTGCACAAGATCTCAATAAAGAATGTTAGAGTATACAATATTTTGCGTGAAATATTAAACATATAATTTCCTTAAAAAGTGTTGATTATAATGTATAACACATGGTAATTGGTATTTTCCAGACGATCTTGTAATATGTGTTATATTTATATCAAATATTCTTAGATGATTAGAAAAGTGAGAAAATTGTTATGTTAAAAATTGCAATAATTTCGACTGAACATGATACGTTTTTGAAGGATTAGCTTCAGATAGAGTTAAACTCTATGCATAGAACTAAATTCTATTTTTATAAGCAAAACATATGAGCATTAAGAGTAAATGGCCAAAGGCCAAATTGACCTCATGTGTTAAACACGTGAGTGCCCATATGCAAGGTATATGGACGCCAAATAAAAGAAGCTAAGTCAGTCTCATGTGTTAAACACGTGAGGACGCCTCCTCACGTAGAATTAAATTCTAATCTTTGGAAATACTTCCCTGGATTTTTCTAAAAGAGAATGATCATTTCTATTAAACAGGGAGCCGTTGGATCAAAAATCCAAAAGTGATTAAGCATAGAATTAAATTTTATTGGGAAGGATATTCTCTGTTGAAAAAAAAGTTGGTAGATTAATGATCCAATGAGATGGAAAATATTTTCCATATCCTTCTAAACAGAGAAATATTGTGCTCTGTTAAACCGAGCACTCTTGGATTTAAAATCTAATGGTGATAAAAATATCACCGTTCAATAGAATAAAATTATATATATGGGAAAATATTCCCCCAATCTTGTTAAAACAAGAAAACATATTCTGTAAGATAGAAACACTTGGATCAAAACTCCAACAGTGGGTAAAATTCCCCAAACAGATTTTGAGACCAATAAAATCAATTGGAATCTCTCAATAAGAGATCTTAATTAACAAACTTGCCTCCACTATATAAAGGACCCGGACTTCAAGTCTCGCACACGGACAAAAGCTTCTACCAAAAAAGAAATACAGTGAGCTCTGGAAAGAAAAGAGAATTTAATTCTCAAAGAAAAAGACTCTCCTCCTCAAAAAAACTAGGTAAAGAAGACACAGAGATCAAAATATCTCTCTTTACCTGCATAAGAGTTTAACCCTTATCAAAGAACTTAGTTCTTCTTCTGGATCAGAGATCCTCAAGGAAAGTCTCCCACAAATTGAGAATTTAATTCTCATCGGGAAGATCTTGTTCTTGAGAATCAAAGTTTCAAAAAAGAACTAGGTTAAAAAAGAAAGAAAAAGAAAAGAACACATGCTCTGTAAATTTAATTCCTCCAAAATTAGGGTTTAACCCTATATAAAGAACTTAGTTCTTATAAAAAAAGGAAAGAAGAACTTAGTTGTCTAATAAATAAAAAATGATGATCTAATATTTTCAAAACAGAAATCTTGATGATCATCAATTATTAAATTGTTATTAACGGATATTAACATCTTTAAAAAGAAGAAGAACTTGGCGTCTTACGTGAAACATACGTGAGAAAAATTAGTGCTCAACATTATTATAGTGCCTCACGTGTTTCTCACGTGAGTGCCTAAAACAAACAAAAGAAGGGCTAAAACGCCTCACGTGCTGCTCACGTGAGCATCTCCTTTGTGTTGATTAGGCAGCCACCAAATAAAGTAGACCAGCACCCCAAAAATAAAGCAGTCATGTGAAATACACGTGAAACACTCTTTGAAACCCAAAATCTGGCGCCTCACGTGCTTCACACATGAGCACCAGAGCTCTAGCTAAGTACTTAGCACTTCTGTCTAAAAAAATGGGGATGAACAAACAAAACCCGAAGTCAATGATCAGAACCTCACGTGTTTCCCACGTGAGTTCCATGCAAAGTGCTTAGCACTCTATATTCAGTCAAAATGACTAAAGTACTTAGCACTGATTGGGCATCGCCCATATCTGAGTGCCTCACATGTTTCACACGTTAGCTCCAGAGAAAACTAGTGATTATCACTATAGTAGCGCCTCACGTGAAAAACACGTGAGCGACAAAAAAGATTAGTGCTTAGCACTATGCCAGCGCCCCATGTGAAACACACGTGAGCACTGTATATCTTAGTGCTTAGTATTGCTGGGTAGTATAGAAATCCAATCTTAACCCAAATTGGCTAAGTTTGCTGTGATTAAACTTTTTTGATTTTAAATCAACTGAGCCCATATGCTCATGATTTCCAAACTGATCTTAGTCTCAAACATGACTAATGATCTCTCGTTGATGATATCCAAAATGATATTCATCCCTTATCTCCTAAATTAATCTTAGTCTCAAATATGACTAACAATTCTTAGGTCCACCACAACCCCTTTTTCTCCTCAAATACGGGATTTGTTTCAAGGGTACATCTTTCCACACCTCTGATATATGTCGTCGTAATTTCTCAACGTCTTTAGAGAGGTGGCGGGTCCCGACAACCAACAACTCTTTTCTCGTCCCAACTTGATGTAAAATTTCATTAAGACGTGGAATAATACATCCCATATTGATGCACTTCCAAATTGACGTGCACACTTTAAATCGGACCGCGTTCCAAATTGGGCGCATTTCATGTCACCATCATTCACTCCATCACGTAACAAATACATGTGCACGTAAGATGAATGTTGGAACGAAATGTCCTTAAACTAACATTCGTCCCCAAAACAGGAATGTTGGACCGAAATGTCCTTAAACTAACATTCGTCCCCAAAATGGAAATGTTGGACTGAAACGTCCTTAAACTAACATTCATCCCTAAAACGGGAATGTTGGACCAAAATGTCCCTAAACTAACATTCGTCCCCAAAACGGGAATGTTGGACCGAAATGTCCCTAAACTAAAATAATTGGGCCTAAATGCTTATATGTTTTAAGTTGATCTTAATCTCAAACCATATTAACGGTCCTTAAATAAACCAAACCCAAATCTAAAATATATAGATTTGGACTGATCCGCGCCCTGCGGACGACGACATAAACTATTCTCCGTATACAATCGACGGGCAACCAAAACAAAAAAAAATACAACATGACACGAAGTGAACTGCTGGAGAAGGAGAAAGTGGTTATCGCAATGCGGTAACATAATTAACTGCAGGGGCTTGCGCCTGCAGGGAAGAGCGTCCACACAATCAAAAACCCCTCATAAAATAAAAGGGAATCTGATATAGTCTGCTAAAACAGTCGCATCTGTCCAAACCTCCAATATATTGTGTCATAAATCAATTTGGTATCTTTGGAGAGGTAGATGGATAGGTCCAAATAGCATCTGCCCCTAAATTCAAGCCAGACGTCCCAACATCTCGGTTCGGTCATTTTCCGGTGAACAAGTTCTGGCATGCCCGGTGGGACGATCTTCTTCTTTCCACTCCATACTTCATGCATCGTGTTTCATGAACAAAATCGTGGTTCTCTATAATTGCCCTTGAATTCGATATACTAAAATTTGGTCTTTTGCTCCTGTGCAGAAATCGATGGCTTCTAACTTCACCTCTTGCAACGGCAAATCTCGCTCCACCCTAACAGGGGGAGTGACCTACGGGCTCAACGCGGCCTCTATTTTCTCAATACCGGTAGGATAAGTTATGCAAGCCACTACTGGATTGTTATTTAGGACCATGCTACCACCAGTTAGTTTCGATGCCTCAGCGCCGTAAGAGGAAGCTCCGAAGAGGTCGGTCTTCGATTGATTGGCGACCACAACGGCCATTCTAAACTGGTTGTCCAAATCTGGTGTCTCAATTTTCAACTGGCCGAGCAAAAGCTTCAACGGGCCTGCAAAGTTGCTCGTGATATCTGAAGGGGCTGCCCCAAACCAGATAGCCCTCCTAACTCCTGCTACGGGCGAAGCCGTCAAAAGCGCTGTAAGTCGATGCTATGCACCCCGCGGAATCGCAGGGAGGCGGAAGGTGTAAAAAACGATAATTTTAGCATCATAACATCGACTGTAAGCCATGATCGTAATCTAAACTGTATCTAGCAAAAGCAAATGAAGTATAAGTAAAAGTACAGAAATTTATACCTCAAGAAATCTGGTCCTTCTTCTTCTTATCTCGTTGTCCTCCTCACCTGCACGAACTCTTCGAAGTGGTACGGATGTCGTCTCCTCTTCGGCTTGCTCGAATCCTAGATGATCCACCCGAACATTTGTGCACCAAGCTTTTCTTCTAAACCAAAAAAACTAGATCAAGTAGTTTTCCAAACTAAATGATCTAGGATGTAGATGGATTGAGGAGTCTAATTTAGCTCAAAGTTACTCAACTCATGAGTGTTCTTGAGCTTGAGGGAATTGGAGATGGTGAAAAGAAATGGTATGAACTAAGAGATGAAGAAGGATAGGGGTTTTCTCTCACTTGTTCTAAACTGAACTCTACACCATTATGAATTAGAAAAACTAATTCAATAATAGATAATAGGTTCAATGGTCAAATGAATGACTCATGGGTCAATTGACTAACATGTGTCCATAAAACCCAAGTCCTTATTCATGCATAATACACATCAGTTCTTAATTACCTAAAATGTATCAATTATTTAAAACTAAATGATTAATATAATTAGGTCATGCCATCTACAAATACATTTTGTACAAATTACGAAAACGCCCCTCGTCCGTATATACATACCTGTATTCGTATTCCGAAAAATACGAATACCGAAGACGACAATCCATCAGTACAATACTAGGATCCGGTTTAAACCAAAGCCCACTAGCATTGTCCGTCCGACTCATCGTGAGTGCACGAGTGTACGCACGTGATCGAACCCTTTCGTAAAACCGTACGATATCTACACGTTTTGCTCGATGCAGGGAAACGCTCTGTGTAGGACTCTAAAGACTCGAATTTACACTGGCAGTGGGTTTAACCACAGCCCGTAAGCGGTACTAGCTGTACGTAACGGTCCCCAGGTATTGTCGATAAGAAAGCCGATGAGCATAACTCATCCGAACTCCTACCGAGTCTGTATGTGACAATCTCCGTACAGTCCAGTCTGTCCGTCTAAGAGTATCACATATCTGGCCTAGGGGGCGGTAAACGTCAGACCCCTAATAGTGGTATAAGTCGTGTCAGAGTACGGTACGATACACCCTGAGAAACTACTGGAGTACCTACCAGTAAATCTCGCTTGCCCTGGCCAGGGACTATGTATAATGGCGTTCCGAACACAACGCGATATCAACCCCCAATACCGGGAGAGACGAATCCTATCTAACCGCCACTGCCTCCAAGTGCTTCGGGACTGCACCCAACTACTACCTGTTTGCATGACTCAGTAGAGCCGTGGTAGGATAGTAATCTAAGAACAGTAGGAACACACTTGAGGCGAAGCAGCAGTGTCAAGTCAACGGACTAAGTTGTACTCATGTCATCTGGATACTGCTATCTGACGATAGGTATATTACCAACCAGCATTTCCCAATGAGTCCGGCCAGTATAACTCACAACCTAATGAGCACCTGCATACTATCTCCAGTACGACGTACCGATGGCTGTGGGACAGACCATCTCCCAGGCTGGGAAGGGAAACGTATACATTAGTCTACTCTGGAGTATCGATGCCCTATATCGATAATCCCGCGACTAGGGACCTGTATAACAATGTTCTTGTAGATTACCCAGCCCCCACTAGTGTGACTGCCATCACAACGCTGGTAATCAAGTATAGATCCTAAGGGCTCTACTAATATGCATAGGCGATATGTTAAAAGAAATATATGTACATATTGAAGTAGAAACAAACCAAATAGTATACTACTATTTTGAGCAAGAATGTTATTACAACTGTGAATATCCCAAGCTTCCATTAAGTAATATACAAACTAGTATGATACAGTAATGGCCTCTAGGGCATATACACTAACAATCTTCCACTTGCACTAGGGCCATGTACTGGCATATCGCAGACCTATCATCTCGAATAGCCTCTCGAACTGCATCTGAGAAATAGCCTTTGTGAATTGATCTGGAGTGTTGTCCTCTGTAGCAACTCTCCAAACCTCGATCTCCTGGCGATCCACGATCTCCCTGATCAGGTGATACCGCCTCAAGATGTATCTGGACTTTTGATGGGACCTGGGTTCCTTTGCTAAAGCTATAGCCCCGTTGTTGTCACAATACAGAGGTATTGGACCAACAATGGACGGAACCACCTGAAGATCTGTCAAGAACTTCCTCATCCAGACTACTTCTTTAGCGGCGTCAGAAGCAACAATATACTCCGCTTCCATAGTTAAGTCAGCAACGGTATCCTTTTTGGAACTCTTCCAACATACCGCCCCTCCGTTGAGGGTGAAGACATAACCTGACATGGACTTGGAGTCATCCTTATCGCTCTGGAAGCTGGAGTCAGCAAAAGCCTCGATCTGGAGGCCTTTTCCGCCATACACCAAGAACATATCCTTAGTCTTGCTCAGGTACTTGAGAATGTTCTTTACCGCTATCCAGTGGTTCTCTCCTGTGTCTGACTGATACCGGCTTACCACGCTTAGTGCGTAAGATACATCTGGTCTGGTACACAACATCACATACATTATAGAGCCTACTGCAGAAGCATAGGGTATAATAGACATGTGATCCCTTTCCAAATCAGTCTCGGGAGACATCTCTTTGGAAAGGGTGACTCCGTGACAAACCGGTAGGTTACCGCGTTTGGAATCTTCCATACTGAATCTTTTCAGTATGGTGTCGATATACCTGGATTGTGAAAGTCCCAACATCCTCTTTGATCTATCACGATAGATCCGGATCCCAAGTATGTAAAAGGTATCACCCAGGTCTTTCATAGAGAACCTTTGTGATAAGAATCTTTTGACAGATTGTAGGGTAGGAATGCCATTTCCTATCAAAAGAATGTCGTCTATGTATAATACGAGGAACACAACAGTTCTCCCTACAATCTTACTATATAAGCACGGTTCATCTGGATTTTTGATAAAGTCGAAGTCTTTGACCTTTTCATCAAAACAGATCTTCTAACTCCGCGATGCCTGCTTTAGTCCATAAATGGACTTAAGCAGCTTGCACACTTTCTCGCTGCTCCCACTCGGATTAAAACTTTCTGGCTGATCCATATAGACGCACTCTTCCAAATGTCCATTTAGGAAAGTCGTCTTTACGTCCATCTGCCAGATTTCATAATCATAGAAGGAAGCAATGGCAAGAATAATCCGAATGGATTTGAGCATAGCCACTGGAGAAAAGGTTTCATCATAGTCCAAACCAGGTCTTTGACGAAACCTTTTGCAACAAGTCTAGCCTTATAGGTTTCAACCTGTCCATCTACACCAATCTTCCTTTTGAAGATCCATTTGCAGCCAACGGGTTTTACCCCTTCTGGAGCAAAGTCCAAAGTCCATACTTTGTTAGTGTACATAGATTCCATTTCGGCCCGCATTGCATCTAGCCATTTTACCGAGTCTCTGCTCTGAATGGCTTGCTGGAAGTGTTAGTTGTATGTATGCCCTAGATGCCAGTATTGTACAGATGATGTATATTATATTTGATGCTTGGACATATATAGAGAGGACTTTCTTGCTCGATATGATAGTATGCTATCTGGTTGCTCTTTATCTTAACATGTATACTTGTCTCTTGATACTGTCTTATAGCTACATGTTGATAAAGCCCTTAGGATGTGTACTTGACTACCTGGACTATGATGCAGATCATACTAGTGGGGCCATGGTAGTCCAAAAGTACATCCTTCAATGTTCCTAGTCGTGGGTGTATCGAGACAGGGCATCGATATACCAGAGTAGACTAGCGTATACTCTTCTCGACCCATGAGATGGGTGATGGATGATCCCATA
This sequence comes from Agapanthus africanus, assembly GCA_030015575.1. Taxonomy (NCBI): domain Eukaryota; kingdom Viridiplantae; phylum Streptophyta; class Magnoliopsida; order Asparagales; family Amaryllidaceae; genus Agapanthus; species Agapanthus africanus. Next base: position 113,315,890 of record CM057338.1, on the reverse strand, counting down.
TCCATTGGTGTTTGACATCAGAGATGGTATACGGGTGCTCAGTGGAGACTGGGTACACTGGACGGACTCGCCGAGAACTCCCAGATGGTATTATACCCCACGTCAGATGGCAGTTTTCTGGTGACACTTGTGCAGGTTAGTCTGTAGACCCAAGATCGTCATAGAGTCTTGTGTGATTCCCACTGTGCTTTGATTTCCACCTTACCACGTCCATGAGGGCGTGCAAAACGGTGGTTTTTGGGTACAGTCCCGAGTCACATGGAGGCAATGAGCGATAGGAGGGGTTTCGTCTCTCCCGGTATTGGGGGTTGATGTTGCGCTGTGCTCGATTGGCCGTAACAGGGAAGTCCCTGGCCAGGGCTGATTTAGAGATTTACTGGTAAGTGTTACCAGTATTTTCTCGACCCGTTATGAGCCTCACATCGGCACGACTTATCGGTTGTTGGGGTCTGACGTTTACCACCCCTAGACTTGATATGCGACATATTAGACGAGGAGACCGGACTGTACGGGAAGTGTTACCGGCAGGCTTTTACAGGAGTTGGAGCGGGCTTGCTTGCTGATCTTCTGATCGCTCAATACCCGGGTAGCCGTTACGTCCAGCTAGTACTGCTGACGGCTTGTGGGTGCTTGATGCGATCATCACCTACTGCCGGCGTATTGACGAGTCTTTAGAGTCCTACACAGAGGTTTTACTGGCTCAGGCAAAACGAAATAGGAGCGCATATGTGATATGTACGGACCGAGAATGATGCGTGTATGTGATACCGTATTCTATTCTCGCGACTTCTTGTATCAGTCGGTTATATGTGATATAGCCGGGTTATCGAATCAAGTGTTGTTCGATAAGTCGATACATTGGATGTTTGTCGGTTATATGTGATATGACCGGATTATTAAGTCAAGTGTTGATTTAATAATTTATTGTATAATTGTATATTTGATATACTAGTTTACATTAACTAACACTTGTTCACTTTAGGGTTTTTCTCACATGAACACAACTTCAATATATATGTGATATATATTAAAATGTGTTTTCTTTTTGTATCATGGTTGATGATACACTTGACTTGGGTGTGTAAGACATACACCATTCTATGAATTATGGTAGGTTATGATTATTTAAGATAATTACAAATTTAGTGGAGATTTGGAAAGAGCATGAAGCTTGTAGAAGCTTACTTTGCTTTGACAAAGTCTACTAGCTTTGTCTTTACCTTAGATTCTTTTTAACCTAACCATCACACTTAGCTATGGTAATGTCTCTACAAGAGTTGGTATATGATACTCACTCACCATGGTTAGCTTACTCACTTGATCATTATCCTCATCTTTATCTTTTGTTCATCTTCTTCTTGGTTAAAAAGAAAATGCTTGCTAGGGTTTGATCAAAAGTGAGAATCATTGTGAGAAATAAAATTCCAAAGAGAACCCACTTCCTATTTCTCCATCCTCTACTAGACTAGCACTTTAGTTTAGGGTGTTTGCTTCACTAATTCTCTAGTTAGTTAAGTAGTAGCTTGAGACGGTATTCCCTCGACGTAGATCATCTTCGGCCTCGGAGACTTCAAGCAAAGACGTGTCTTTCGCCTCGTGAAGCCATGCAAGGGTCCGGGAGAACCACGATCGCAGCGAAGGGACATCAACAAAGAGCTAAAGAAGTGAAGGACCGACCTACAAAGGTTGTATTTCTCATAACCTTAGTCGTAAAGTTGTTTACTTGCTATTCTATTCGCCTAATCTCTAGTATACGATCTTGCTTAGGGTTGTTCGGTACATAAAAATTTAATTTTGGCATGGTCGATGCCTTGTAGAGCCTTGTTAGTGTGTCTAGTAACCCTACAGTGGTATCAGAGCCTAGCTAGAGCATTAGGCGATGTGTTAACGAAGTTAAAACCCCGATCGAACCCGAAAACGTCAAAGTTAACCCCTTCTCTGGACATTTTTTCAAAACTGTGTTTTTTCTGAATTAAAAATACCTAAAAAATTCAGCAGGGTTTTCTAAGCATCACTGTGCAAAACGAGCACCTAAATCGTACTAACCACCGCGGTTCCGCGGCAATACCCTGCTTGTGCCGCGGAACCGCGGCCGTTCAGTGACATTGTGCTTTTATGTTTGTACAGTAATGTTTAGTTCTGTTAGGGTATTTTCTGGGTATTTTTTAATCTGACTCAAGTGTTGAGTATTTTGGGGTTTATTTTGTAATCGTCGATTCTATCGGAGAATTTAATTTTGTTATGTTATTCCGGGTAATTTAGAAAGTACTAAAATGTTCGAACGGATATCATTAACTCATTATTTCCCGTCACGAAAAACATTCAAGTGTTGAATTTTTCTCGGGTTTAAATCTTTCGGAAAAACGGGCAAGTAATGCGATGGACCCTCTAGAAGACAACAAACCTTAACTCGATTATGTGACCGTCTTGAACTGCTTTTTGAACCTTAGGGTTTGGGGCAGTACGGCGTGCCACATGTGAGGCGTTGGCTTGACCCTTCTACGGCTGGACCGTTGCTACTGTGACGTATTCTGGAATCTTTGAACTCCGCTCAAATGTTGAGCTATTATGGAAATCTTGAGTATTTGATTATTCGATCGGAAAGTTTAATACTGTCTATTTATCTGGAATGTGATACAATATGTGGAATTCATACAGTTAGGCATGAAATGCGAAATATGTGATATTTCGGATTTACGATGTCTAAAGAGATTGTGGATTCCAAATGTTGTAGTTTTACACTTTTCTTTTCTGCGACCGTAAGTGTAATATGTGATATCGCCGGTTTCGTTGCTATATGTCAACGACAATTGGGATGCGCATATTTACTTACGTTGATGACATGTGATGTTATGTGTTGCTGGATATGTTATATTGGATCGTCGCGTTCTGAATAGCCGGGGGGTTTTATGTGAGATGAGAGTTTTTATTTTCATTCATGTAAATTTAAATGTATGTATTATTCTTTTATTAGGGCACTTCCGGGATGAGGTTGATGTCACCATTTGTATATTATTTACTTTTCCGCATTAGGATAGACCCATGGAGGAGAGCACAAGTAACCGGGTTCTAGAGTCCAGTGGGAGACCAACTCGAGGAGTCGAGTCCGGGTCTCCTAACCCTAGAATTGGAAGGTTTGCTTGCCGCTCTCGTAGGGGTCTAGGGGTGTGGGTTTGGCTATTCATCGCGACCGTGGAATCCGTGTTTTATAGAGGCTCAAAATAAAACACGGATGCCCTAGTATATCCAATGTTTCATATGTTTCTTCTACTGCGATATCTGTGATGTGATCATTTGATATGTTGTGATAGATACTATATATAGTATATATGATATATTATATAGACGTTACTTATGTTTTACACCCGCGCTAGCCCTGCCCCGCTCTGCCGTTAGTTACCTAACCTAACGGTGCACGAGGGGACATCGAGGCGAATGCGGATGGCATAAGTGTACGTCGTATTTATCTGTGATGTTTAGGTGACTTAAATGATGGGACTTCATTAATGTGATTAATGAAAGATAAGAAACCTAAAAGATGTTGTAGAATCAAATTTTCAAATAAAAAAAAGGGTAGCTACAGTTTTGCTTTGCACAGCGGTATATATGATATGCCCTGCACCTTATTCGATGAGGAAAGAGCCGAGATCCCTTCACCAGGAGTGACCTCTTTAGCAAAACTGGCAGATGCTACAAAACTCGGTTTGGTTTTTGATTGCTTTTGGAGTTTTGCTTTGCATAGTGATATATATGATATGTCCTGCACCTTATTTGATGAGGAAAGAGCCGAGATCCCTTCACCGGGAGTGACCTCTTTAGCAAAACTAATGAAAGCCTCAAAATCACTCCATTTCAAAATTCACTCGATTCTACAACGATGTCAAGTTTATTACGCAATAGGTTTTCAGAAAAACCTGTCGTAGCCCTCCGTCATTTCAGATAAGTCCTACTTAGCATTCGTGCTACGTTTGTTGACCTCCGTCAAGACGTAGTGTGCGGTAGCTAACTAGTATTTATCTGCTTATGCATATGATGCAGATTGGATTAGGGTAGTCATACGACCTTGTTGACCTCTGTCAAGGGTCGTGCGGGTGGGTTTGATTCAATCAAGAAATGACGAGTTGAACTTGACTTGCACCCTATGGTTTGTTGACCTCCGTCAAGGTCATGAGATGCTTGGGCTAAAATATTATCGGGAATTTCAAGTGTTGAGATTTGCAATGAGATTGCATACCTTCTATGAGATAGTTGGATCCCGATACCCACTGCGAGTAATTGTTACTCCTGGGAGAGTTTTACACAGGACAATTAGCCGATCAAGTAGGTGTCTAGAAAGGTGTCAACGGGGTTACGCCTCTGGGAAAACGAGGTTTACTTTAATTAGGTTCGTGCGAAAGGACAGGGAACCTCCCTCAAAGTACCGACACTGGCCTGGCTGAAAGATTGGCGAAGTTGTAGGGTGTAATTAATCCCGGCTAGTCTTTCTTTTTAGGGTTTGAAGGAAGATTTGATATAAACAGTGGGAGCCATCCTGATTAGATAAAATAATAACCAATCTGATCTTGCAAGAGCATACACTAAAGTGTTTTCTTCTCTCTCTCTCCAGGTAGCGACCATATCATGCCTTAATCAAGATAATAATATGGATGTATTGACCGAACCCGCATGTTATACTGTGCTGGGGAACGTTGGTTCCGTTCTTTCTTATAAGAGTTATAGGACTGAACAGGATATAGGGGAATACCAGGATTCCCATGCCACCCGAATGAAGAAAGTATATGTTGATGCACTTTCTTCGGGTGTGTTCGTTACAGAGAACTGTTTCTCCATTTGCTTTACGTCCTGGGTATTAGATACCGGGTCAGGATCCCATATATGTAATTAGTTACATGGGCTTAGAAAAGGTAGAGAACTTGGAGAAGGTGATAAAGACATAAGGGTTGGAAATGGTGCAATTGTTGCAGCTAAAACCGTCGGGCAATATCACCTTGTATTGCCAACTGGTAATACATTGATTCTGAACGAATGCTATTACATGCCGAACCTGATATGCAACATTATATCGGTTTCTTTGTTGAGTAAAGAGGGATATAATTTTGTATTACAGGATAATGTTATGAACATTTTTCTTAACCAAAAGATGGTTGGATCAGGCACGTTGTGCAATGGTATTTATGTTCTAAATCAATCAATAGTTCTGAGCATAACAAACACACACAAGAGGAAGAGTTCAGAACTGAACGAATCTTTCTTGTGGCATTGTAGACTCGGTCATATAAATGCGACACGGCTAGCTAAGTTGCATAAGGATGGATATTTAAATCCGTTTGAATTTTCATCTTATGATACTTGCCAGTCATGTCTCAAAGGCAAGATGACCAAAACTCCGTTTACGGGACACAGAGAAAGAGTTACCGAACTCTTGGGACTAATACATAGTGATGTATGCGGTCCCATGTCTACACATGCCAGGGATGGTTCTTCGTACTTCATTACATTCACTGACGATCTCTCTAGATTCGGATATGTGTTCCTGATGAAACACAAATCAGAAGCTTTTGAGAAATTTAGAGAATATAAACAAGAAGTCGAGAACCAAACCGGGAAAAGTATTAAAATCCTTCGATCTGATCGAGGAGGTGAATACTTGAGCAATGAATTCCTGGACTTCCTAAAAGAGAATGGGATTCTCTGTCAGCTAACTCCTCCATATACACCACAGCACAATGGTGTATCGGAACGGAGGAACCGCACCGTATTAGATATGGTGCGCTTTATGATGAGTATAGCTGAGTTACCTATTTCCTTCTGGGGATATGCACTGGAGACAGCAGCATACCTACTGAATAGGGTTCCTACCAAATCTGTGCCTACCACCCCATATGTGATATGGGAGGGGAAGAGACCATATCTTAATTTTATTAAGATATGGGATTGCCCGGCCTATGTCAAAAGACAAAAACCGGACAAACTCGAGGCAAGGTCTGTTTTGTGTAAGTTTGTTGGATATCCCAAGCATTCGCGAGAGCATATCTTCTACCACAGTGAGGAACAAAGGGTGTTTGTTGCTCAACACGCCACCTTTTTAGAAAAGGAATTTCTTGCAAAAGAGATTAGTGGTTCTGAGGTAGAACTGGAAGAGGTTCCAGCTGTACAAACCACAACAGAAGATTTGGTAGAACCAGAGGATTCGATAGGTCCCGATGAACCCCAGCCACTCCGCCGATCTAGTAGGGTTCCTCACCCACCTGAGAGATACTACGGTTTTCTCATGGATGGTGGGAGAGAGGATTGTATCATGGTTGATGATGACCCAACTAGCTTCGAGCAGGCCATCACGAATGGGGACTCAGTAAAATGGCTGGATGCAATGCGGTCCGAGATGGAATCCATGTACACCAACAAAGTATGGACTTTGGAAGTTGCTCCTGAAGGGGTAAAACCCATTGGGAGCAAGTGGATCTTCAAGAAAAAACTTGGTGTAGATGGGAAAGTGGAGACTTTCAAAGTTAGACTTGTTGCAAAGGGTTTTCGTCAAAGACCAGGTGTGGACTATGACGAAACCTTTTCTCCAGTGGCTATGCTTAAATCCATTCGGATCATGCTTGCCATCGCTGCATATCATGACTACGAAATCTGGCAAATGAATGTTAAGACCGCCTTTCTAAACGGTGATTTAGAAGAGTGCGTGTACATGACTCAGCCAGAGGGCTTCGTAGATAGTGGGAGCAGCGGGAAGGTGTGTGATTAAGAGAGGTTTTGTCGATCAAAAATAATTACCGCAATCAAGAACGGCGTCGCTTGAAGCTAGCCGGTGAATACGGGTCGGTCCACAGGGATGTGTAAATCTTCTTTAAGTTCTTACGAGTTAATTCCAAATGGTGTTTGGAAGTTTTAATTAAATCTAAAAATCGAAGTTGTATGAAGGTAGAATTAGAAACTTGCTAGGATTAGGTTTAGAGAAAATTTGGTTAATAAAGATTTACATCTCTTTCCATTGCCTTTAATTAAAGATATCATATTAGAGTTATGGTAAATATTAACAAAGGGGATTAGGATGATTGGGAAGATTGATTCTTCCTCTAGATCCTTGTCCTTCCTTTCTTAATCTTCACCCTAACCTCCATGGAAAACCTTAAGATCCGGGCCTTTAGACTACGGAGTTCACCGTTACCTTGAAGGTAAAAGTGCCGTAGGGAGCGGAATCAAAAGGTATGCATGGAGTTCTAATGTTCATAAAAGTTTAGCGATGAAAAGAGATGAGAGATCTTCATCTCTCAAATCCTTCTCTATTCCTAACCCCAACAAGCGAGGAAACTACTCGCTCATTGAGGGGATGAAAGAAAACAAGAAAAGAAAGAAAACATCGATTGCAAGTTAATAAAAACTAAACTAAGGCGAGAAAATAAGAACAGATATGAAAAACTAAAATTATTGCAAAGAAAATAATCTACTTACTTTTGATGCACTCTTATTTCAAGAAAAACAGAATTTTATTTCATGAGAAGAGGCATAAGAAAATACAAGGTCTTGGGTTCTATTTATAGGACATAGAAACCCTAGGGCTACAGATTGCACCGCATGTCTAAAGTTACAAATATACCCCTGAAAAGATCTTTCCATAGCCGCCACACATTATGGTAAAAATTATGCGCATTAGGGCTTCAACTTGCCGCGGAAGAGCGGTCTTGGTGGGCATTGGGCCGCGGTTCCGCGGCCCAATGATGAGGTCTCTGGATGTCTTTGTCTGGGTTGCTTGGTATTTCTCTGGCCTTCCTGGTTCTGTATTCAGATTATCATATGGGCTTCTACAGTGATACCAGATTTTCAACGAACACTTTGCAATGGATCTTTTAGCCGTCTTTCTTGCAAATTTGGATCTTGAGTTGCCGTGTTGATGGTGAACCGTTCTTCTGCCGGGCTTTACTAAGATCTTCCTATTTGTTGGTCAAAAATCCTTCTTTTGTGTCGTCTTTTGTGTTTTTCACTGTTTTCGTGCCAAGAACCTGTAACCTGTAACATGTAGCAGACATGGGTCAAAAGCACCTGTTTTTATTCTTAAATGCACAAGAATGGGGCATACAAAATGCAATGTTATATGATAAACAAATACCCCCAAACTTATCTTTTGCTCGTCCTCGAGCAAACTTATTATTTAAAAATCTAACCTAGCCACACTTTCGCAGGGAAAACGCGATTGCACTGAGCTCATGCAACAAGCCGTTAAACCTCTAGGTGTCCCTAGTAGGAGGAGTGTTGTCTCCTGAGGGTTTTCAGCGGATACTACCCACAAAATCCAATCAACTTGGTTTCTCGACTTTTGTTCTCCATTTAGGTTTTCTAACAAGGACTTCTATTATCGTCGACCCGCAAATTATCCACCCATATTCTTCACACTTCCTCATTATTTAACTTAAGATTACATATATCCTGTAGAATTACCTAGCTTTCGGCATTTCTTAAGTTTTCCTTCTAGAGTTCCATCTCCGCTTAGGAATTTCTATCAACTCTATTAAAGACACAAGTTCTATTCTTCATTCCTTCCTCTTATCTAAACTCTAATCACATATCCCCACGTGTGTGTAAATATCACCCCTACACTTGGAAATTCAAATCAAGCAATCGTACTCCCGCCCATTGTCCAAAGCACTTGTGAGACTTCGCTTTCACATCCTTCATGCGACTGTTAATACTTCTTGAGGTACCAACAACCGATTACCAGATGCGTTAGCGTTTTTAAAGCGTACTTCCTAGTTTTGCAACACCCAAGGCTTTTAGCAGTGGCTCCCAAACCAGTTGGTCTAAGGCACTAGGTGATGAAGCACCCTCGCTAAATATTTTTCTATTTTTACAGCCTTAAGTAATCACAAAAACCAGTGTCCATTTTTTTTTATCCACTTTTTTTTTTCTTTTTCATTGTGCTAAGGATTTTAGACAAGAGTATTTCAAGGTCTCTTCTACTAATCCAAGTTTCAAGGTGCGTGATCGTGCAGATTGTAGGGTATACGTTTTCAGAATCTAGACTTAAGCTAGGAACTATTTTTCAAACTTATACTCTAATAAAAGTTTTAATACTTTTTCTTCGTTTCGATTTAGCCCAAGAACTGAACCCAAAATTTGCCTATTTCTAAATAACCTACAAAGACATATGCTTTCCACAGTTAAACTCTAAGGAAGGTTATTTTTAGGGTTTTTAATTAGCTAAGTCTAAGATTTAGTTTTTCCTAGCCAGTTAACCTATTTATCAAACTCAAGTCAATTAACCAGAATTGAATACATTAATTTTTATAATTTTTGAATTTTTTTTTTCAATTTTTATGGGTTTTTCTGTTTTCTAATTCTTTTATTTTTCAAATTTTTCAAATTTTTATGAGTTTTATATAAAGATGCAATGCAGAAATATACATATGAATGCAAAAGGAAAACTTACCGAACATACCCCCAAACTTATAATGGACAGTGTCCTCACTGTCATGCTGCACCAAATGGGTTGATAATATCGGCGAGTCCCTGCTTATTATTATATTTACATAGTATACACACCCCCAAACTTATGTGGAATAAAGTTTTGAAAAAAAAAAGAAATTTGAGGGTGAAGGTGGAGGAAATCAATCGGTGTACATCGGCTCCTGCAAGAACAGGAGCTCCTCCGAAGGGTCCGCTGAGAAGAACGGTTTCAAACGATGTCCATTTACTTTGAATAAAGTACCGTCTTCTGGATTCTCAAGATCAACCGCACCGTGCGGATAAACGGTGCGGACTACAAAAGGTCCTCTCCATCTAGAACGGAGCTTGCCGGGATGAAAGTGTAACCGAGTATCATATAATAAAACCTGTTGACCCGGTTTAAATGTCTTTCGCAAAAGGTTTTTATCATGAAATACTTTAGCTCGGTTCTTAGCAATCACGGCATTATCATATGCCTCATCCCGCAGCTCCTCCAATTCATTCAACTGCAGCTTTCGATTGCTGCTCGCATCGCCTAAAGATAGATTCAGCTCCTTAATGGCCCAAAATGCCTTGTGCTCAATTTCTACTGGAAGGTGGCAAGCCTTCCCGTAAACAAGCCGGTATGGAGACATGCCAAGATCGGTCTTGTATGCAGTACGGAAAGCCCATAGTGCATCGATCAATTTTAGTGACCAATCTTTATGGTTTTTAGAAACCGTTTTCTCCAAGATTTGTTTAATTTGTCGATTCGAGATCTCGGCTTGCCCACATGTTTGGGGATGGTATGGCGTTGACAGCTTATGAGTGATAGAGTATTTGCGCATTAAGGACTCAAAAGTCCTATTGCAAAAGTGAGAACCATTATCACTTATTATTGCGCGAGGGTGCCCAAATCGAGAAAAGATGTGTTCTTTAAGAAATCGAACGACGACCTTGTTGTCATTCGTTCGACTAGGCACAGCCTCGACCCATTTTGAAACATAGTCAACAGCCAAAAGAATGTACGCATTTCCAAAAGAGTTAGGAAATGGTCCCATGAAGTCTATACCCCAAACATCAAAAATGTCTACAACCAAAATCGGTTGGAGCGGCATTTCGTTTCTCCGCGATATCCGGTCCAAGTGTTGGCACCGGGAGCAAGTTTTGCAGTATTCGAATGCATCTTTGAAGAGTCGTGGCCAATAGAAACCACACTGCAAAACTTTCTCGGCTGTCTTCTTTGGGCCAAAGTGCCCGCCACATGCTTGATCGTGGCAAAAAGACAGCACACTCTTGACCTCATTTTCAGGTACACACCGGCGAATGATTTGGTCGGAACAATATTTAAAAAGATAAGGTTCATCCCAGTAAAAATGCTTTACTTGGGACAAAAATCGTAGTTTGTCTTGTTTCGACCAATCGTTAGGTATCAAGCCGGTGGCTAAGTAGTTTACAATATCGGCGAACCATGGTTCGCAAGAAACAATCAAGAGTTGCTCATCGGGGAAAGCATCAGTGATAGGCAGTTCAAGTGTAGGCGATGAAGGAAGTCGTGAAAGGTGATCGGCTACTACGTTTTCACATCCCTTTTTGTCCCTTATAATAAGATCAAATTCTTGGAGCAAGAGGATCCAACGTATGAGCCTAGACTTGGCATCCTTCTTCGCAAAAAGGTGGCGAAGAGCTGAGTGATCCGTGTATACTATAACTGGAGAGCCGATTAAATAAGGCCGAAATTTTTCAAGTGCAAACACAACCGCTAAAAACTCTTTTTCTGTTGTTGTGTAGTTTAATTGGGCCTCATTTAATGTTCGGCTAGCGTAGTAAATTACATACGGCATCTTGTTAATGTGCTGTCCAAGAACAGCACCAATGGCAAAATCTGATGCGTCGCACATAATTTCAAAAGGGTGCGTCCAGTCTGGAGATGAAAGAATGGGCGTAGAAATGAGTGAGTGTTTCAAAGACTCGAACGCTTTCATGCAAGTTGAGTCGAAGACAAAAGTAGTGTCCTTGGCCAACAAGAGAGTCAAGGGTCTAGCAATCTTGCTAAAGTCCTTGATGAACCGTCTATAAAAACCGGCATGGCCAAGGAAAGCTCGGATATCTTTGACGCATTTAGGAGGAGGAAGATTAGAAATGACTTCGATTTTAGCTCTATCAACCTCTATGCCGTTTTGCGAGATCACATGTCCTAAGACAATGCCTTCTCGTACCATAAAGTGGCATTTCTCCCAATTCAAAGTTAGGTTCTTTTCCCTACAGCGGGTGAGAACTGCGTCAAGATGCCGTAAACACTCATCGAAGGAGTCACCAAAGATGGAGAAATCATCCATAAAGATTTCTAAAAACTTCTCCACCATGTCCGAAAAGATCCCCATCATACACCGCTGAAATGTAGCGGGTGCATTGCACAACCCAAAGGGCATGCGACGATAAGCAAACGTGCCAAAGGGACAAGTAAATGTAGTCTTGTCTTGATCCTCTTTGGCTATGGGGACTTGATTATAACCGGAATAGCCATCTAAAAAGCAGTAGAATTCGTGCCCCGCTAATCGTTCTAGCATTTGGTCAATGAATGGTAAAGGAAAGTGGTCCTTCCTTGTCGCGGCATTGAGTTTCCGGTAGTCGATGCAAACTCGCCACCCAGTTTGGGTGCGAGTAGGAATTAACTCATTTGCCTCATTGGTGATGACCGTGATGCCCGATTTCTTTGGCACGACATGAATGGGGCTAACCCATTGGCTATCCGAGATAGGGTAAATGATGCCGCTATCAAGACACTTAACAATCTCCTTCTTAACCGCCTCTTTCATGATGGGGTTGAGGCGTCTTTGTGGATCCCTTGCCGGCTTGGCATCATCCATCAAGTGTATATGATGTTCGACTATGAGGGGACTAATCCCCTTGATGTCCGCCATAGACCAGCCGAAAGCTTGCCGATTATTGTATAAGACCGTTAAAAGAGCCTTCTCTTGCCCAAGAGCTAGAGAGGCCGATATGATAACAGGTAAGGTCTCATTTTCACCTAGATAGGCATACTTTAGGTGCGACGGCAAAAGCTTTAGTTCGAGTTTAGGTGGTGAAACAATAGAGGGTAACAATGGAGTAACCGTTTCAAACTCGAAGGATTCCATCAAAGGTTCAAATTGAGTGTGCGCTACCGAGTCGGATGGTTCAACTAACTCATCCGAAAAAGCAAAAGACTCAAACTCGAGTGGAGAGTCTTCAAGATCATCGACAAAGGTGAAACACTCATAATCTTTGTCCGACGTGAAAGCTGTGTCGGATTCTAGGAGGAACGCACTAGTGGCGTCAATATTACTGTGATCAAACATGAAATTCTCGAACTCACAGTCCTCCTCCGCGATCTCATCGATCGAGCACACATCAAGTACGCTAGAATTAGGCTCGCAAGGCTGACTTCCTAACTTGAAAATGTTAAGTTCAACTGTCATCTTGCCAAAAGATAGATTCATGGAACCATTACGACAGTTGATTACTGCGTTAGAAGTCGCGAGGAATGGTCGACCAAGTATCACCGGAATTTGATTACGGGGGTTAGCGACAGGCTGTGTATCCATAACAATAAAGTCAACGGGAAAAATGAAATCCCCAACTTTAATTAACACATCCTCCAACTCTCCCCTAGGATGGGTGATTGATCGGTCGGCCATTTGGAGAGTGCAATGAGTAGGCTTGAGCTCTCCAACACCTAATTGTTCGTACACCGAATAAGGTAGCAAATTGACACTAGCACCAAGATCTAATAGTGCTCTATTGATGGTCTTGTTCCCAATTGTGATCGAAATAGTAGGACAACCGGGGTCCTTGTGCTTTGGGGGCAAAGAATTGACAAGAGCATCACTAACAGCACTAGCTACGAAAACTTTCTTTGGTACTTGTGACTTCCTCTTTTTGGTGCATAAGTCCTTTAAGATTTTTGCATATGAAGGAACTTGTTGGATTGCATCCAAAAGAGGGATATTTATGCTAACCTGTTTGAATAACTCTACAATCTTCTCCATCTGTGGAGTTGGTTTATTGGATCTCAACCGATTTGGAAAAGGAACATTTTGAAAAGTTGTTGAGTCCAATTTTTGTGGATCAGATTGTTGAGTTGGAACGGAACCCCGTGTAGATGTGTTCGTGTTGTGAGAAGAGGGTCCATTCGAGCTAGAAGAAGTAGAGCCATGTGAAGGATGGAGAATAGGCTCTAAAGAAGCAGAAGAAGAAGAAGAAGAAGAAGAAGAAGAACCACCGGCAGAGGTGTCACGGTGCATACCCACATTGTTTTGCAGCACTTTTCTGGATCTCAACGTGGTCACAGCATTCACGTTATGATTCTGCTGTTCATGTGCAACATGTGCGTGACCGGGATTTGGGAGGGGTTGAGACAGAAGCTTTCCTTTCTCTCGCTCTTTCAATGCAGCGTTAAGTTGTGCAATTTGTGCCTCAATAGCTTTGATGCTTTGATCGTGTGAGGCACTGTTTTGCACCAAAGATTGAACAGAAGTCTCTATCCTAGCTGTGGATTGTTGTGATTGCACCAAAGATTGTGCAGATTGCTTTAGGAATGCTTCTAGACTTCTTTCGAGCGAGCTAACAGCATTTTGAGGGGGAACAAAATTGTTGGGAACAAAATTGTTCATCTGATTAGGGTAAGGTTGCTGTTGTGGAGGCTGCTGAAATTGAGTTTGTGGAGGTGCTTGTTGTTGTTGTGGAGGAAGAGCTCTTTGAAAATTGTTGTTTCCTTGGACTTGTTGATTTTGGTTCCAAGCGAAATTAGGGTGGCTCTTCCAACCCGGATTGTATGTTGAAGAGTATGGATCATTTCTTTGTCGTTGCTGAAAGGCAGCATTGACTTGATCTTGTCCTTGAGTGGATGCAGTGTAAGGACACTCTTCAGTGAGATGTGATGGATCCGAACAACACGCACAAATAGTTCGTGGAGGCACAGTAGGAGCAGGAGAAGGTGCTGAGATTTTGGTCTCAAGCGCCTCTATCTTTTTCATAAGAGCGGCCATCTCGGCCTTCATAGCAATTGACATCTCTATTTGATGTATGCCTGCCCTAGGTTGACCAATAGAAGAAGAAGAAGATGTGGTCTTGGTGCTCTCCCACTGAATCGTTTGCTCACTAAGATCCTTAAGAAACTGCCACGCTTCATCACTAGATTTGGACAGAAAGTGACCTTGACTAAGGGTTTCTAGCAACTGCTTCGTTGCCGGGTTCAATCCCTCGTATAATGTTTGGCAAAGTTGCCATCTTTCGATTCCATGGTGAGGGCATTGAACGAGAAGGTCTTTGAATCTTTCAAAACATTTCCAAAATGGTTCGGCAGGAAGCTGTGAAAATTGAATGATTTCATTACGGATTTTTGCAGTTTTGTGATGAGGATAGAACTTTTTAAGAAAAGCTTTCACAAACTCGTCCCAATTTCTGATTGAGTGTGATGCGGTGCTGTATAGCCACTTCTCGGCTAGGTCACATAAGGTGAAAGGAATGACCCTTAGCCTTATAGCGTCATCACTTAATTGGGTAGTTTTCATCATGGCGCAAACGTTTTGGAATTTGTTGATAAAGATATATGCATCTTCGGATTCCAAACCATGAAACTTAGGCAGCATGTTGATGAAGTGGGGTTTGATCTCAAAGTTGTCCCCATTAGCCGGTGGAAGGGAAAGACAAGTGGGAAGGGCGGTGCGAATGGGGTAGAAAAGATCCTGGAGCGCGACTCGTGCGGGCGCTTCGACAGGCGGAAGATTCGGGTTATTCGCACCTGGCGGAGGTGGAATCCTTCCCGTCTGTAAGGTGTTGTTAGGATCGTATCCAGACATACCTTCGAAAGAATGTGATGGTGAAAGTGAAGAAGTGGACAAGATTTCGACTTCGGAGTCGAAAGGTTCGTCGGTCGGTACCAACGAAACACGGACTAATCGGGCGCTAGGGTCCCTAGTCCAACCGGACATACACTAAAAGGGTTAGTGTAGTCGAGACAGAATGTGAGTGCAAAGTTTCTTTAGCGACAAGTTGCAAGTTTTGAAAAGATTTTCCTTTTTCTTTTTAAGTGTGTTTTTGCAAAAAGATTTTGAAAAGAGATTAGTGACACAACTGCAATTAACCACACATGCACAATCAGGCCTAAGTCTAGGGTTGCCTAGGTCAGCTAGACAGCTCCTAACTGTTCCAAAGGGCTAGATATAGAACCTCAAACCGCCTCTTCACGGACAAGTACGGCCAGGAAAGTGGGAAGGAACCACCACTACAGTGGGCCTAATTAAAAACCACTAGCCTAGTCACCGCAATGTCGGTTAGGATAAACGGCCGATGCCTATACTAGTCCTCTGTCCTATTGAGCTCGACGTCCTTAGGGCTGAGTCTAATATTTTTTAGATTAAAAGTGGTCAATGCAGATGCTTTAAGTGATTTCTGGGGTCCTAGGAAGGGTAATGAAATCCCCACCCAATCTGAATTGGTCAATAGCCCCTTAAAGTCAGATTAAAGTATGCAAAGCAGTAAATCACTTGCAATCAATTTGCTTTTAAGCACGGCGCAAAGAATCCTGCAGAAAATCAATTATTGGAAGGGGGAAGAAGATTTTTAGTGCGAAGAATCCTGCAGAAGATTTGACAGAGATATATGGAGATTTGAAGAGGGGAAGAATAAGGAAACAAACAGTGCAAAAATTTCGCAGAGAAGGCTCCAAGTTGCGGCGGAAGCGCGGCGCGAGGTAGGGTTATGCGGCGGAAGGGCGGCACTTTGGGGGCTTCAGGTCTCCAACTTTCTTCAGCTGCTCTGGAATTCCAATATCCTCCTTTTCTGATGTATAGTTCTCTGTTTCCCTTTCAGTGTTGGTTCAGATCCGTCAAACCTGCAAAGATTCACAAAGAAACCCTTCAAACAATAAAAGATGATATATATATTTTTTTTATTTTTTATTTTTTCAAATTTTTATGATTTTTTATGTTTTAGATTAACCCGAAATTACAAAAAGAAAATTTTACGCCATCCCCGGCAACGGCGCCATTTGATTAAGAGAGGTTTTGTCGATCAAAAATAATTACCGCAATCAAGAACGGCGTCGCTTGAAGCTAGCCGGTGAATACGGGTCGGTCCACAGGGATGTATAAATCTTCTTTAAGTTCTTACGAGTTAATTCCAAATGGTGTTTGGAAGTTTTAATTAAATCTAAAAATCGAAGTTGTATGAAGGTAGAATTAGAAACTTGCTAGGATTAGGTTTAGAGAAAATTTGGTTAATAAAGATTTACATCTCTTTCCATTGCCTTTAATTAAAGATATCATATTAGAGTTATGGTAAATATTAACAAAGGGGATTAGGATGATTGGGAAGATTGATTCTTCCTCTAGATCCTTGTCCTTCCTTTCTTAATCTTCACCCTAACCTCCATGGAAAACCTTAAGATCCGGGCCTTTAGACTACGGAGTTCACCGTTACCTTGAAGGTAAAAGTGCCGTAGGGAGCGAAATCAAAAGGTATGCATGGAGTTCTAATGTTCATAAAAGTTTAGCGATGAAAAGAGATGAGAGATCTTCATCTCTCAAATCCTTCTCTATTCCTAACCCCAACAAGCGAGGAAACTACTCGCTCATTGAGGGGATGAAAGAAAACAAGAAAAGAAAGAAAACATCGATTGCAAGTTAATAAAAACTAAACTAAGGCGAGAAAATAAGAACAGATATGAAAAACTAAAATTATTGCAAAGAAAATAATCTACTTACTTTTGATGCACTCTTATTTCAAGAAAAACAGAATTTTATTTCATGAGAAGAGGCATAAGAAAATACAAGGTCTTGGGTTCTATTTATAGGACATAGAAACCCTAGGGCTACAGATTGCACCGCATGTCTAAAGTTACAAATATACCCCTAAAAAGATCTTTCCATAGCCGCCACACATTATGGTAAAAATTATGCGCATTAGGGCTTCAACTTGCCGCGGAAGAGCGGTCTTGGTGGGCATTGGGCCGCGGTTCCGCGGCCCAATGATGAGGTCTCTGGATGTCTTTGTCTGGGTTGCTTGGTATTTCTCTGGCCTTCCTGGTTCTGTATTCAGATTATCATATGGGCTTCTACAGTGATACCAGATTTTCAACGAACACTTTGCAATGGATCTTTTAGCCGTCTTTCTTGCAAATTTGGATCTTGAGTTGCCGTGTTGATGGTGAACCGTTCTTCTGCCGGGCTTTACTAAGATCTTCCTATTTGTTGGTCAAAAATCCTTCTTTTGTGTCGTCTTTTGTGTTTTTCACTGTTTTCGTGCCAAGAACCTGTAACCTGTAACATGTAGCAGACATGGGTCAAAAGCACCTGTTTTTATTCTTAAATGCACAAGAATGGGGCATACAAAATGCAATGTTATGTGATAAACAGTGTGCAAGCTACTTAAATCCATTTATGGATTAAAGCAAGCATCGCGGAGTTGGAACATCTGCTTTGACGTCGTTATCAAAGAGTTTGATTTCGTCAAAAATGTAGATGAACCTTGTATCTACAAGAAGGTGGCAGAGAGTAAGGTAGTCTTCCTCGTATTGTACGTGGACGACATACTCTTGATAGGAAATGACATTCCTATGCTGCAATCGGTCAAGCTCTTCTTATCACAAAGATTCTCAATGAAAGATCTAGGTGATGCCTCCTGCATATTGGGAATTATGATCTATAGAGATAGATCTAAAAGGATATTGGGATTGTCCCAATCCAGGTACATTGGCACCATAATAAAGAGGTTTAGTATGGAAGAGTCCAAACGTGGGTTTTTACTCACGATTTCAGGGCTCACTCTCTCCAAAGAGATGTCTCCCAAGACTGATTTGGAGAGAGCTCGCATGCAAGGGAAACCCTATGCTTCGGCAGTAGGCTTTATCATGTATACGATGCTATGTACCAGACCCGATATAGCATACTCACTAAGTGTAGTGAGTAGGTATCAAGCTGATCCTGGAGAGAGTCACTGGACAGCTGTGAAGAGCATTCTTAAGTACTTACGAAGGACTAAAGAGATGCTCTTGGTGTATGGTAACGAAGAACTCCAAGTGGAGTCGTTTACCGATTCGAGCTTCCAGAGTGATAAGGACGACTCTAAGTCCTACTCGGGATTTGTCTTTACCCTCTACGGAGGGGTGGTTAGCTGGAAGAGTTCCAAGCAGGAAACCATGGCAGACTCGACGATGGAGGCTGAATACATCGCTGCCAACGATGCTGCCAAAGAGGCTGTCTGGATCAAGAAGTTCATTACTGAACTTGGAGTGGTTCCATCCATTGAGCATCCAATACCTTTGTATTGCGATAACAATGGAGCGGTGGCTTTGGCCAAGGAACCCAGGTCCCATCAGCGATCCAGGTATATTCTGAGACGGTATCACCTGATCCGGGATATAGATGATCACCGGGAGATCTAGGTCAGGAGGTTGACACGAAAAACAACACAGCGGATCCACTCACGAAGGCCATTCCCCAGATACAGTTTGAGAGACTCTTCGGGATGCTCGGTATGCGATACTACAGCAGCTGGCCCTAGTGCAAGTGGGAGATTGTTAGTTGTATGTATGCCCTAGAGGCCAGTATTGTACAGATGATATATATTATATTGGATGCTTGGACATATATAGAGAGGACTTTCTTGCTCGATATGATAGTATGCTATCTGGTTGCTCTTTATCTTAACATGTATACTTGTCTCTTGATACAGTCTTATAGCTACATGTTGATAAAGCCCTTAGGATGTGTACTTGACTACCTGGAATGTGATGCAGATCATACTAGTAGGGCCATGGTAGTCCATAAGTACATCTTTCAATATTCCTAGTCGTGGGTGTATCGAGACAGGGCATTGATATACCAGAGTAGACTAGCGTATACGCTTCTCGACCCATGAGATGGGCGATGGATGATCCCATATCCATTGGTGTTTGACATCAGAGATGGTATACAGGTGCTCAGTGGAGACTGGGTACACTGGACGGACTCGCCGAGAACTCTCAGATGGTATTATACCTCACGTCAGATAGCAGTTCTCTGGTGACACTTGTGCAGGTTAGTCTGTAGACCTGAGATCGTCATAGAGTCTTGTGTGATTCCCACTGTGCTTTGATTTCCACCTTACCACGTCCATGAGGGTGTGCAAAACAGTGGTTTTTGGGTACAGTCCCGAGTCACATGGAGGCAATGAGCTATATGAGGGGTTTCGTCTCTCCCGGTATTGGGGGTTGATGTTGCGCTGTGCTCGATTGGCCGTAACAGGGAAGTCCCTGGCCAGGGCTGATTTAGAGATTTACTAGTAAGTGTTACCAGTAGTTTCTCGACCCGTTATGAGCCTCACATCGGCACGACTTATCGGTTGTTGGGGTCTGACGTTTACCATCCCTAGACTTGATATGCGACATATTAGACGAGGAGACCGGACTGTATGGGAAGTGTTACCGGCAGGCTTTTACAGGAGTTGGAGCGGGCTTGCTTGCTGATCTTCTGATCGCTCAATACCCGGGTAGCCGTTACGTCCAGCTAGTACCGCTGACGGCTTGTGGGTGCTTGATGCGATCATCACCTACTGCCGGCGTATTGACGAGTGTTTAGAGTCCTACACAGAGGTTTTTCTGGCTCAGGCAAAACGAAATAGGAGCGCATATGTGATATGTGCGGGACCGAGAATGATGCGTGTATGTGATACCGTATTCTATTCTCACGACTTCTTGTATCAGTCGGTTATATGTGATATAGCCGGGTTATCGAATCAAGTGTTGATTCGATAAGTCGATACATTGGATGTTTGTCGGTTATATGTGATATGACCGGATTATTAAGTCAAGTGTTGATTTAATAATTTATTGTATAATTGTATATTTGATATACTAGTTTACATTAACTAACACTTGTTCACTTTAGGGTTTTTCTCACATGAACACAACTTCAATATATATGTGATATATATTAAAATGTGTTTTCTTTTTGTATCATGGTTGATGATACACTTGACTTGGGTGTGTAAGACATACACCATTCTATGAATTATGGTAGGTTATGATTATTTAAGATAATTACAAATTTTGTGGAGATTTGGAAAGAGCATGAAGCTTGTAGAAGCTTACTTTGCTTTGACAAAGTCTACTAGCTTTGTCTTTACCTTAGATTCTTTTTAACCTAACCATCACACTTAGCTATGGTAATGTCTCTACAAGAGTTGGTATATGATACTCACTCACCATGGTTAGCTTACTCACTTGATCATTATCCTCATCTTTATCTTTTGTTCATCTTCTTCTTGGTTAAAAAGAAAATGCTTGCTAGGGTTTGATCAAAAGTGAGAATCATTGTGAGAAATAAAATTCCAAAGAGAACCCACTTCCTATTTCTCCATCCTCTACTAGACTAGCACTTTAGTTTAGGGTGTTTGCTTCACTAATTCTCTAGTTAGTTAAGTAGTATCTTGAGACGGTATTCCCTCGACGTAGATCATCTTCGGCCTCGGAGACTTCAAGCAAGGACGTGTCTTTCGCCTCGTGAAGCCATGCAAGGGTCCGGGAGAACCACGATCGCAGCGAAGGGACATCAACAAGGAGCTAAAGAAGTGAAGGACCGACCTACAAAGGTTGTATTTCTCATACCCTTAGTCGTAAAGTTGTTTACTTGCTATTCTATTCGCCTATTCTCTAGTATACGATCTTGCTTAGGGTTGTTCGGCACATAAAAATTTAATTTTGGCATGGTCGATGCCTTGTAGAGCCTTGTTAGTGTGCCTAGTAACCCTACAGGAAGCTAGTTGGCTCATCATTGTCAATGATGCAATCCTCTTTATCCCCGTCTATGAGAAATCCGTAGTATCTCTCGGGCGGATGAGAAAACCTACTACTCCTGTGGAGT
This sequence comes from Agapanthus africanus, assembly GCA_030015575.1. Classification (NCBI taxonomy): domain Eukaryota; kingdom Viridiplantae; phylum Streptophyta; class Magnoliopsida; order Asparagales; family Amaryllidaceae; genus Agapanthus; species Agapanthus africanus. The sequence continues at coordinate 113,294,579 of CM057338.1, read as the reverse complement.
GGTGCGGGAATGTCCTGTTCTTTTGAATTTTCTGGTTCCACTATGCTTTTAGAAATAGTTTGTTGTTCTGGAATTTCTTCCAGTTCTATTGCGCTCCCACTTATCTGATTTTCTAAAAATTCAGTCTCCAAGAAGTAGGCATGACGAGAAACAAAAACCTTTTGTTCCTCTGCGTAATAGAAAAATACCCTTTAGAGTTCTTTGGATATCCCACAAACTTGCACTGTACTGAGCGTGCCTCGAGTTTGTCCGTATGCTGCTTTTTGACAAAAGCTGGACATCCCCATGTCTTAAAGTGTTTAAGATTGGGTTTCTTCCCACTCCACATCTGATATAGTGTGGTAGGCACTGTCTTAGTAAGAACCCGGTTCAAAAGATATACAGCTGATTCTAGTGCATAACCCCAAAAAGATCGTGATAACTCAGCATTACTTATCATGGAACAAGCCATATCCATTAGGGTTCTGTTCCTCCTTTCCGATACACCATTGTGTTGTAGAGTGTATGGAGGAGTAAGCTGAGAGAGAATTCCATTCTCTTTTAGGTAATCCAGGAAATCGGCACTCAAGTATTCACCACCTCGATCAGATCTCAGTGTCTTGATACTTTTGTCGGTTTGTTTTTCCACTTCATTCTTATATTCCCGGAATTTCTCAAAAGCTTCGGATTTATGCTTCATCAGGAAGACATGTCCGTACCTTGAGAAATCATACGTAAAAGTAATGAAGTAAGAATAACCGCTTCGTGCATGTGTAGACATTGGACCACACACATCGCTGTGTATGAGTCCCAAGAGCTCGCTTGCTCTTACTCCTTATCCAGTGAATAGAGTCTTTGTCATCTTTCCTTTGAGACACGATTGACAAGTTGCATAAGATTGATATTCGAACGGCTCAAAATATCCTTCTTTATGCAACTTACTCAACTGTGTTTCATTGATGTGACCCAGTCTACAATGCCAGAAGAAAGTATGATTAATTTCTAAAGACTTTCTTTTGTGTGTATTCTGGAATTTGAAAATGTGCGGTTGGTTTAATACGTATATACCATTGTTTAATGTACCCGACCCAATCAAGTTATGATTAAGGTGGATGTTTACGACATCGCTTAAAAATGCAAAATCATAACCTTCTTTAGACATTAAAGATACTGATATGATATTACAAGTCAAACTAGATATATAATAACAGTTGTGCAAAACCAAAACATGTCCATTAGTCAATCCTGAGTGATATTCCCCCACAGACACAACATCCATGCTTAATTCGTTTGCAACTCTGAGGGTCATATCACCCGCCTTCAAAACTGTACGGCTTCTCAGTTCCTACAAAGAATTACAAATATGAGATCCTGAACTGGTATCCAATACCCAGGAAGTAGAGTTGATTGGCGGACAGTTTTCAATAACATATATACCTGAAGCTGAAGCCACAACCTACTTCCTTCCCTGGTTCTGGGCTTTCCAGGCCCTGCAATCCTTCTTCCAATGGCCCTTCTTGTGACAATAAACCCATTCTTCCTTCCCTGCAGTTTTCCCCCCAACTTTTGCTTTTCCCTTTGCTTCCACCTTACCAACACCGCCTTTCGCTTTGATGGGGGCCTTCTTCTTCTTTCCTTTGTCTTTCACCTTGGACCTGGAAGAAGAAGTACCACCAACAAATAGAGCGGGTGTTTCCCTTGCTTTCTGTAGGGTGCCCTCAGCACTCCTCAATATGTTGAGAAGTTCCGGAAGTTCAACTTCTTTACTTTGAATATTAAAATTCAAAATAAACTGGGCGTAGGTGGAAGGAAGGGATTGGAGAATCAAGTCTGTATACAGCTCATTCCCTAAAGTGGTCCCGAGGTCTGCGAGCTCCTCAATGTAGCCAATCATCTTAAGGACGTGTTCCCCGACAGATGATCCGACGGCCAACCTTGCTTGAAACAGTTTCTTCGAGGTCTCGTATCTTACGATAGGAGATTGCTCTCCATATAATTCCTTTGTATGGAGGAATATGGATTCTAGGTCCATATTCTCGTGCCTCCTCTGATGTTCATTGTCCATAGAGGGAAGAATGAGGCACTTGGCCTTCTCGCTGTCAATCTCCCAGGTCTCACGGATTTCCCTGTCTGCGACACTGGAGTCTGGGCCTGGGACAGCGGGGTTTTTGTAGTAAGAACATAGCCCAACTTGTCATAAGTAATAGCCATCTTGACATTCCTGAACCAATCTTTATAGTTTGGCCCTGTCAACATGTTTTTATCTAATAGCAACTTAAGGCCCATCATGTTTGGTCGCTGCAATTAGGAGAGCGAGAAGAAACACTTTAGCATGATGCTCTTGCAAGTTTAGAATGGTTTTTAGTTTATCTAAACAGGATGGCTCCTACTGTTTCTCGAATCCCTCCTCAAACCAGAAAAGAGAAATTAGTCAGGATTAATCTCACCATACAATTCTTGCTTAACCGTTCAGCCAGGCTAGTGTTGGTACTTCGAGAGAGGTTTTCCAACGCTTTCGCGATGTTCCTTAATTACAAAACCTCTTTTCTCTGGAGGCGTAGCCCCGCTAACACTGTTCTAGACACCTACTTGGTTTATAACATTGATCGTTTAGTGAAAAAAATCTCCCGAGGAGTAGCATATACTCACAGTAGGACCGGGATCCAAATATCATTGTGTGATAAAGCTGAAGGAATCCTACCAAAATTATCACACTCCAAATGGTATGCAACACTAGCAAGTTTCAGTTTCTTTAGAAACTCCCGATGTGGATTTTTGCCCCATGCTCTTATGACCTTGACTTTAGCCAACAAATCATAAGTCACATGTCAAGTCCTACCCGTCATTCTCCAGGTTAATTTGAACCCACCCGTACCTAGCCTTGACTTTGGCCAACAAAGCAGTACGATTGTCCCAAACTAACGCATCTATCTATGCTTCATATGAATATCTAACAGCTACTAATCACTATGTCTTGACTTTGGCTAACAAACATAGCTTGAATACTATTTACTATTCATATGAAATGACAGAGGGCTACGAATGGTTTTGTAAAACCGTGAACGTAGTGAATTTGATATAATCGAAGGAGCTCGAAGGCATTAAAAATGAGTGGTTTAAGCTCCGCATTTAAAAGTTTGCTGTTTTTGAAAAACCCGAGTAGTTTTCAAATTTGTTCCAACGATTTAACTTTGGTTTATTTTCTTTGCATTAATCTAATGCAGTCCTATCATTTACTCCTATCATTACAGAGAGAATTGAAAAAAAAATATCACGACTCTTATGCCATTCGCATTCGCCACGGGCCCCCGTCATCACCCGTTAGGTTACTTAACTAACGACAGAGCGGGGGCAGGGCTAGCGCGGATATAAAACATAAGTGACGCCTACTATATACCATATATAGATATTTTACAATCATCTCATGCAATAATAATCATTCCAGACACAGATAAACATTTCAGATATGCTAGGAATACCGCGTTTCGTTTAAGCCTGCAACGAAAGACGGATCCTACGGTCGCGATGAATAGCCAGACCCCACCCTAGACCCCTACGGGTACGGCAAACTACCCGCCAAATTCCAGAAGTGAAGCAGTCTCCCTAAACAAAGTGAGTAGGCCACTCGGCACTTCAAAGAACCCGGTAGTTTGTGTACTCCACCTTGGGTATATCCTAAGAGCAGAAAACAGTAAAAAGAAAATAATACAATGGTGGCTACAACCTCAACCCGGATGTGCCCGGTGAAATAATATTACATCAATTTTACAATTTACATGAATGAAAGATAAAAACGCTCATCTCACATCCCCGGCTATTCATCATCGACAATCAGAAAATGTTTATATACACAAACTAACAGATATGTTCAACCTCGACTAACCGTCGTATATCAATTAGTCGACGTTTAAAACACATATAACAATACAGAAGAACCAATTAGCTAAGTACAATAGGAATTCGATCGAAACATATCTTCCGTATCTACCGCAAATGCAAAGTAGCACTCAGAAACATACTGGGTAGAAACCAAATATTCCAGAAATCATAATACCAAAATTAAGATATAACAGAATAAATTCGAGTTGAATCGGCCATGACTCGGCAGCGGTTCAGCCGCAGAAAGACGATTCTGCCGCGGATCCACGGTTGTTTTGGCGATTCAGAGGCTCGAATTTCTTGTGTCATCTTAGAAAACCCTGCATGTATTTTTCATGATACTGAAATAATTTTACAGACAGTTTTGAAAATCGACAGAAACTGGGCATTTCAGTATTTAGTTTTCCGGTTTTTCCGACGATCGAAATTCTACTACTTGCTAATCTGCTAGATTAGGTTTAGTTGGCTCTGATACCACTGTAAGTCGATGCTATGGACCCCACGGAATCGCGGGGAGGCGGAAGGTGTAAAAAACGATAATTTTAGCATCATAACATCGAATGTAAGCCATGATCGTAATCTAAACCGTATCTAGCAAAAGCAAATGAAGAATAAATAAAAGTACAGAAATTTATACCTCAAGAAATCTGGTCCTTCTTCTCCTTATCTCGCTGTCCTCCTCACCTGCACGAACTCCTCGAATTGGTACGGATATCGTCTGCTCGTCGGCTTGCTCGAATCCTAGATGATCCACCCAAACATTTGTGCACCAAGCTTTTCTTCTAAACCAAAGAAACTAGATCAAATAGTTTGCCAAACTAAATGATCCAGGGTGTGTAGATGATGTAGATGGATTGAGGAGTCTAATTTAGCTCAAGGTTACTTAACTCATGAGTGTTCTTGAGCTTGAGGGAATTGGAGATGGTGAAAAGAAATGGTATGAACTAAGAGATGAAGAAGGATAGGGTTTCTCTCTCTCTCTCTCTTGTTCTAAACTGAACTCTACACCATTATGAATTAGAAAAACTAATTCAATAATAGATAATAGGTTCAATGGTCAAACAAATGACTCATGGGTCAATTGACCAACATGTGTCCATAAAACCCAAGTCCTTATTCATGTATAATACACATCATTTCTTAATTACCTAAAATGTATTAATTATTTAAAAATAAATGATTAATACAATTAGGTCATGCCATCTACAAATACATTTTGTACAAATTACGAAAACGCCCCTCGTCCGTATATACATACCTATATTCGTATTCCGAAAAATACGAATACCGAAGACGACAATCCATCAGTACAATACTAGGATCCGGCTTAAACCAAAGCCCACTAGTATTGTCCGTCCGACTCATCGTGCATGCACGAGTGTACGCACGTGATCGAACCCTTTCGTAAAACCGTACGATATCTACACGTTTTGCCCGATGCATAGAAACGCTCTGTGTGGGACTCTAAAGACTCGACTCTACGCCGGCAGTGGGTTTAACCACAGGCTGTAAGCGGTACTAGTTGTATGTAACGGTCTACAGGTATTGTCGATAAGAAATCCGATGAGCATAACTCATCCGAATTCCTACTGAGTCTGCATGTTACAATCTCCGTACAGTCCGGTCTATCCGTCTAAGAGTATCACATATCTGGCCTAGGGGGCGGTAAACGTCAGACCCCTAATAGCGATATAAGTCGTGTCGGAGTACGGTCCAATACACCCTGAGAAACTACTGGAGTACCTACCAGTAAATCTCGCTTGTCCTGGCCAGGGACTATGTGTAATGGCGTTCTGAACACAGCGCGATATCAACCCCCAATACCGGGAGAGACGAATCCTATCTAACCGCCACTGCCTCCAAGTGCTTTGGGACTGCACCCAGCTACTACCTGTTTGCATGACTCAGTAGAGCCGTGGTAGGGTAGTAATCTAAGAACAGTGGGAACACACTTGAGGCGAAGCAGTAGTGTCAAGTCAACTGACTAAGATGTACTCATGTCATCTAGGTACTACTATCTGACGATAGGTATATTACCAACCAGCAGTTCCCAATGAGTCCGTCCAGTGTAACTCACAATCTAATGAGCACCTGCATACTATCTCCAGTATGACGTACCGATGGCTGTGGGACAGACTATCTCCCAGGCTGGGAAGGGAAGCGTATACACTAGTTTACTCTGGAGTATCGATGCCCTGTATCGATAATCACGTGACTAGGGACCTGTATAACGATGTGCTTGTAGATTACCCAGCCCCCACTAGTGTGACTGCCATCACAACCCTGGTAATCAAGTATAGATCCTAAGGGCTCTACTAATATGCATAGGCGATATGTTAAAAGAAACATATGTACATATTGAACTAGAAACAAACCAAGTAGCATACTACTATTTTGAGCAAGAATATTATTACAACTGTGAATATCCTAAGCTTCCATTAAGTAATATACAAACTAGTATGATACAGTAATGGCCTCTAGGGCATATACACTAATAAGCGCTTCACCCATCAGATAGTCGGTCTTTGAAAGATTGGCCGACCCTCCCCAAACTTTGACAAGGACTTCGGTTTTCAACAGGCTAACGCCAATTGCATCTCCTCAGCAAAACCAGGGGCGTGACGAAGCTGCTTCCAAAATGGAGGCGGTCCCTTCTGGAAGGCATGCTCGACGTCGCTACCGGCGCCTAGTGAGAAAAGCTGAGGGCAACTTCCCCTCTGGACTCACCCCACTAGCTCAAATGGTGGAAGTTGACGCTGCTGTTCTGTTAGTTATATGTATGCCCTAGAGGCCATTACTGTACATAGGATGTATATTGTAGTGGATGCTGGGACGTATATAGGGAGGACTTTCTTGCTCGACATGATAGTATGCTATCTGGTTGAACTTTACCTTAACGTGTATACTGATTTTCTCTCTGATACATGTTGGTAAAGCCCTTAGGATGTGTGCTTGACTACCTGGACTATGATGCGGATCATACTAGTGGGGACATGGTAGTCCATAAGTACATCCTTCACAGTCCCTAGTCGTGGGTGTATCGAGACGGGGCATCGATATACCAGAGTAGACTAGCGTGTACCTTCTCGACCCATACAGATGGGCGATGGATGATCCCATATCCATTGGTGTTTGACATCAGAGATGATATACGGGTGCTCAGTAGAGACTGGGTACACTGGACGGACTCGCCGAGAACTCCCAGATGGTATTATACCTCACGTCAGATGGCAGTTCTCTGGTGACACTGGTACAGAGTAGTCTGTTGACCCGAGATCGTCATAGAGTCTCGTGTGGTTCCCACTGTGCTTTGATTTCCATCTTACCACGTCCAAGAGGGCATGCAAAACGGTGGTTTTTGGGTACAGTCCCGAGTCACATGGAGGCAATGAGCGATAGGAGGGAATTCATCTCTCCCGGTATAGGGAGTTGATGTTGCGCTGTGTTCGATTGGCTATAACAGGAAATCCCTGGCCAGGGTTGCTGAGATTTACTGGTAAGTGTTACCTGTAGTTTCTCGAATAGTTTTAGACCTCATATCGACACGACTTATTGAGCTATTGGGGTCTGATGTTTACCACCCCTAGACGAGATATGCGACATATCAGACGATCAGACCGGACTGTACGGTAGTGTTACTGGTCGGATTCACTGGAGTGTGAGCGGGCTTGCTCGTCGATCTTCAGATCGCTCAATACCCGGGTGGCCGTTACGTTTAGCAGACCGCTTGCGGCTTGTGGATGCTTGATATGATCATCATCTGCTGCCGGCGTATTGACGAGTCTTTAGAGTCCTACACAGAGGTTTCCTGGCTCAAGCGAAACGAAATAGGAGCGCATATGAGATATGTGCGGGACCGAGAATAATACGAGTATGTGATACTGTATTCGATTCTCGCGATGTGACATTGATCGGTTATATGCGATATAGCCGGGTTATCGGATCAAGTGTTGATTCGATAAGATGTTACTAATGATACCAGTCAGTTATGTGCGTCATGACCGGATCGTTAAATCAAGCGTTGATTTAATGATTTAATGCATAATTATATATTTGATATATTACTTTGCATTAACTAGTATCGGTTCACTTTAAATGGATTTTCTCGCTCGGTTGTGCGCATTGCATATGCGATATGATTTTGTGCACTTGTTTGTATCATATTTGATGATACATGCAAATTAGGGTTTGTGTAAAGAATTAAACCTTGGTTAAAGAAATGGTTAGGGTTTTTATTTGATTATTCATTTATTCATTTGTTTTTATTTTTGGAAAATAAATTGCATAAAATAGAATGGTGGCTTCTTTTGTTTTCTTTCATGAAGCTTCATGAACTTTTGACTTAGTCACCATTTTTTCTCATGGTTAACCCTAACCAATTCAATTAACTCAAGTTAATTCTCTACACCTAACCATGGTGAGAATTATGATAAGAATGGATTTTTATTTATTCCTTTATTCTTATCATAATACTTATCTTCTTCTTGCTCTTCTTCTTCTTCATTCTTCTTTGAAGAAAACCAAGCTCCATCAATGGTGATTGTTGGAAAAGAGTGAGAAATCCAAAACTAAAGTCTACCCACTTCCTATTTCTTCATCCTCTACCTCTTGCCAAGTAGTAGAGTGTGTTACCTTCACAAGTTTTCAAGACTTGATGAAGGTGGAGCTTGATTTAGCGATGCCTCGACGTAGATCATCTTCGGCATGGACATCGACGACCTAGCTCGCTTTTTCTCCGACGAAGCCGACTCTAGAGCCCGGATTCCTTTTGGACAGTGGAGACGACTTCGTTGCGGAGCTATGGAGGTGGAGCACCGGATCTACAAAGGTTGTATTTCCGATATCCCATTAGTTAAGTTGTTAACTAGATTGTTTTTCGCCTAGATTTCTAACAAACGATCCGTAGTTGGGTCTCTCGGCACCTAGAATTTTTGAAATTGGCATGTTCGATGCCTTGTGTGACCTCACTAGGGTGCCTAGGAACCCTACATGTTCCAACTGGGAACATTTTTGATCCGCTTAAGAGGGTGCGAAAGAACTTGCCGATGGCCTTGCTTAAGAAATCGCCTCCACCTGCAGAGGTCACTATTCAGGCAGAACCGGAGCGCCCCCATCAGCGGCTCTACTCCTAAATTCATAGGGTCTGGCGAAAATTTCAGGACTCCGTGATTGATCAAAACTTGTCACGACCTTAAGGTACGGAACGTGACCGACACTTAAATTACGAAACGTTTAGAGGCGTAACGTAATCTAAGTAAGCTAAAGCCCAGAATCTAAGCCATTTAAAAGAAGAAGTGTAGGAAAACAAGTTTAAAAGAAACATCAAATTTTCTCAAAAATTTCGGCAGAGTCTCCTTTGTAAAAACTGGTCCCAAACGGGTACAAACAAGAATATATACAAAAGCAATAATAAAGGCATCCCCAAGCGGGAGCTAGCTCTTCGCCAATTGGCGGACACAACCACACAAACAAAAAAAAATACAACGCAGAAGGGCGAGGAACAAAACTCAGAAGAAAACCATCAAAACCACCAGAAAACCATAATAATTCAAGCGCGACTCTAAGGTCGGAAGAATAAACAACTGGTCTTCTAAATCTATCAAATAATACAAGTCTGGTTGATGGAGCATACTAGGTACAAATGTAATAAATAAAAGTACAACTATCACGACCCGAAGGTACGGAACGTGACCGGCACTTAAATTATGAAGCGTCTAGAGGCGCAACGTAATATAAGTAAGCCGAAGCCCAGAAATCTAAACCATTTAAAAGAAGAAGTAAAGGAAAACATGTTTAAAAGCAACATCAAATTTCTCAAAAATTTCGGCAGAGGCTCCATTGTAAAAACTAGCCCCAAACGGATACAAATAAGAATATATACATATGCAATAATAAAAAGGCATCCCCAAGCGAGAGTTAGATCTTCGCCAATTGGCGGTCACAACCAAGTAAGCAATATAATATGCAACGCCGAAGGTTGAGGAACAAAACTCAAAGAAAACCATCAAAACCACCTGAAAACCATAATAATACAAGCATGAATCTAAGTTCAAAAGAATAAACAACTGGTCTTCTAAATTTATCAAGTAATACAAGTCTGGTTGATGGAGCTTATTAGATACAACTGAAATAATAAAAGTATAACGGCGGTCCCGATACAATGAACCAACCTACCAAGCAAACCACCCTGAATGAAATGCTGTGCCAGCAAGCTGCTATGAAAACCAGTACATTGAAACCTGTAAGAAAATTTGGCACAACGGGGGTGAGTTTCGAACTCGTGAGTAGAAGACATCTGCGATTAGAAATCGCATGCACGACGCTCTCCTAGTATAGGTTTGTCTAGCACCCTATGTTGAGTTTTGAAGCATCACATGTCTCAAAGTTTAGATTTTTATGGTGCTAAACAAGCATACAAAGGAATCGATCCTAGAAAATTAGGGTTTCGAAAGTTAAAGAGAATAAAAACTAGGGTTTCGAGACTACAACCTTTGTAGCTCCCTTTCGCTGGACTCTTTGGTCTCTTGGGTGTTGGAAGAAGGTCCTCTTGAAGTCCTCTCACGTCCACGACGATCCACCCGGAGTTCCTCGTCCAAGCTCGCAACTTCGATTATCACGATGAGAAACGAAGAGAACACTCTAAACAAGTTGGCTAAACTTGTGTAGAATGATGTTGTGGTTTAGATTCTCACTTCAAAAACCTTTCTTTATGTGTGTTTTACTCATTAGAAGAAACTAGAGAGCTAATGGTGAAGGAGGAAGAAGATGGAGGCTTTCTTTTAACAAGAGTAGAATGATAAGACTTGAAAAGAAATGAAATATATCTATATATATTTTATTTCTTCTCACTACAAACCATGGTTAAATCTTTGAGTTATTATTTAATTAGGGTTTAAAACATATAAGGAAAGTTTAATCCAATGTTAAGGGTAGGTGAGAATGGTAAGGTTAAAGAAGAGCGTAGAAACAACTCAAGAATTATCCTTTCCTTTTCTATTTTGTTTTAAACATAAAATTAAATAATAATCCATATATTCATCCATGGTGTGAGTCTTATATTGCCACCATTTCCATGTGTAAACAACCATGATAGATGGGTGTATGTATGTATGTATGTATGCACATCCATATGTACATGAAACTAGAAAGAAAGAAACACATACATGCATGCATACATCCATCATATTCAAGAAAGGTTTTAAGTGAGAAAACTAATGGTTAAATGATAAATCAACACTTGATTTATCAATCCGGCCATATCACATATGACCCTACCAAAAGCAAGCTGCCCGATCAATGTACGGTATCATATACGCGCATTTTAATCGGGTCCATACGCATATCGCATACGCGCACCACAACGTTTCGCCTGGATTAGGTAACTCCTGTGTGGGACTCTAAGACTCGTCAATACGCCGGCAGAGGGTGATGATCATATCAAGCACCCCCAAGCCGCAAGCGGTCAGCTAAACGTAACGGCCACCCGGGTATTGAGCGATCAGAAGAAAACAAGCGAACCTGCTATAACTCCCGTCGAGCCAACCGGCAACACTACCGTACAGTCCGGTCTCTTCGTCAGATATACTGCATATCGAGTCTAGGGATGGTCACGTCGACCCCAATAACTCAATTAGTTGTGCCAGTGAATGGTCTATAACAGATCGAGAAACTACTGATAACACTTATCAGCCAATCTCAGCAGCCCTGGCCAAGGACTTACGGATATAACCAGTCGGGCACAGCACAGCATCAACTCCCAATACCGGGAGAGACGAAACCCCTCCTATCGCTCATTGCCTTCGTGTGTCTCGGGACTGTACCCAACGGCCACCTGTTTGCACGACTCAGTAGAGCCGTGGTAGGGTGGCAATCAAAGTACAGTGGGAGAACACACAAGACTCTATGACTATCTCGGGTCTACAGACTAACCTGTACCAGTGTCACCTGAGAACTGCTATCCGACGATAGATATAATTCCATATAGGAGTTCTCGGTGAGTCCGTCCAGTGTACCCAGTCACCACTGAGCACCCGTATATGATCTTGATGTCAAACATCGATGAATGTGGGAACATTCATCGCCCATCATATGGGTCTAGTATCATATACGCCAGTCTACTCTGGTATATCAATGCCCCGTCTCGATATACCTACGACTAGGGACTTTCCAGGATATGCTTATAGACTACAGATGTCCCACTAGTATGATCTCTATCATAATCAGAGCAGTCAAGCCGATATCCTCAGGGCTTTATCAGTATGTATGAATGAATAAAAGCATGATCAAATCAACATGTTAGATAAAGAAGAACCAGATAGCATACTATCATGTCGAGCAAGAATGTATTCTGAATATATATATACATGCACAAATACATCCACTATCATATAATGGCCTCTTGGGCATACATATATCCAACAATCTCCCACTTGCACTAAGGCCAGTTATTGACGTATCTCATACCCAACATCTCAAAAAGTCACTCATGCTGCGGCTGAGGGAGGGCCTTGGTGAATGGATCCGCGGCGTTATTCTTTGTGTCTACTCTCCTAATCTCGATCTCGGGGTGATCTACAATCTCCCGGATCAAATGAAAATGCCTCAGGATGTGTCTGGACCGCTGATGGGATCTGGGCTCCTTGGCTAACGCCATAGCCCCATTATTATCACAATACAAAGGTATTGGATCAATAATGGTTGGAACTACTCCTAGCTCCGAGACGAACTTCTTCATCCAGCCGTCTTCATTGGCAGCAATGTACTCAGCTTCCATCGTTGAGTCTGCAACGGTATCTTGTTTGGAACTCTTCCAACTCACTGCCCCTCCATTGAGGGTGAATACAAATCCAGAGATAGATTTGTTGTCGTCCTTATCGCTCTGGAAGCTCGAATCGGTAAAGGCCTCCATTTGGAGATCTCCATTACCATACACCAAGAACAATTCTTTAGTCCTTCGCAAGTACTTAAGAATGTTCTTCACAGCTGTCCAGTGATTCTCGCCTGGGTTGGATTGATACCTGCTTACAACACTAAGTGCATAAGCTACATCTGGGCGTGTACATAACATCGCATACATTATAAATCCTACCGCCGAAGCATAGGGTATAACACTCATGCGAGCTCTCTCTTCATCGGTCTTTGGACAAGAATCCTTGGAGAGAGTGACCCCATGGCAAGCGGGTAAGGTACCCCGCTTGGAGTCTTTCATACTAAACCTTTTTAGGATGGTGTCAATGTACCTGGTTTGGGATAATCCCAATAACCTTTTGGATCTATCCCTATAGATCCTTATGCCCAGAATGTATGTGGCATCACCCAGGTCCTTCATGGAGAACCTCAGTGATAAGAAAGATTTGACCGACTGTAGCATAGGAATATCATTTCCTATCAGAAGAATGTCGTCCATGTACAATACGAGGAATGTGACAGCTCTCCCTACAGCCTTCTTATAAACACAAGGTTCATCTGGATTTTTGATGAAATCAAACTCTTTGATGACATCATCGAAACAGATGTTCCAACTCCGTGATGCCTGCTTTAACCCATATATGGATTTAAGCAATTTACATGCTTTCCCGCTGCTCCCACTGTCAATGAAGCCCTCTGGCTGATCCATATAAACGCATTCTTCTAAATTTCCATTTAGAAATGCAGTTTTAACGTCCATCTACCAGATTTCATAGTCGTAGTGAGCAGCAATAGCAAGTAGGATCTGAATGGATTTAAGCATGGCTACGGGAGAAAAAGTCTCGTCATAGTCCAAACCTAGTCTTTGACGAAAACCCTTCGCCACAAGTCTTGCCTTATAGGTCTCCACCTGCCCATCTACACCAATCTTTCTTTTAAAGATCCATTTGCACCCCACAGGTTTTACCCCAGGGGGTACAACGTCCAAAGTCCATACTTTGTTGGTGTACATAGACTCCATTTCGGATCTCATGGCATCCAACCACTTCACAGAGTCTCTACTCGTGATAGCTTGCTGAAAACTAGTAGGATCATCATCATCCATGATACAATCTTCTCTGTCGTACCATCAATGACGAAACCGTAGTACCTCTCCGGTGGGCGAGAAGTCCTACCAGACCTACGGAGTGGCCGAGGTTCTTCAGTTTCTGTTGTAACAGTCGGTTCAACCAAATCGTCATTTGTAGTTTGTGTCTCCAGAACCTCTTCTAGATCCACCACCTTGCCATCATCTTTATCAGTGAAAAACTCTTTTTCCAAGAATGTGGCATACTGAGAAACAAACAATTTTTGTTCCTCTTTATGGTAGAATAGATATCCATAAGAATTCTTTGGATACCCACAAAGTTACACATGACTGACCGTGTTTCGAGTTTTTCCGGATTCTGCTTTTTAATATAGGCCGGGCAACCCCAAATCTTAATTCTCTTAAGAGATGGTCTCTTCCCATGCCATATCTCATATGGCGTGGTAGACACGGTTTTGGTTGGAACCCTGTTTAGCAGAAACGCTGCAGTCTCCATTGCATGCCCCCAAAACGAGACTGGTAACTCAGCGTCACTCATCATGGACCGGACCATATCTAATAGGGTCCTATTCCGTCGTTCTGACACACCGTTGTGCTGTGCTGTGTAAGGAGGAGTGAGCTGAGAGAGAATCCCATTCTCTTTTAGGAAGTTTGCAAATTCTGTACTGAGATACTCACCACCTCGATCTGATCGAAGCATCTTGATACTCAAGCCGGTTTGTTTTTCTACTTCTTGTTTATATTCAATGAATTTCTCGAAAGCTTCGGACTTATGCTTTAATAAAAATATATGACCGAATCTTGAGAAATCGTCAGTGAATGTAATGAAGTATGAAAAACCGCCTTTAGCCTGTGTAGACATTGGCCCACATACATCCCTATGTATGAGGCCTATGAGCTGAGTAGCTCTCTCTCCGTGTCCGGTAAACGGAGTTTTGGTCATTTTACCCTTGATACAAGACTGGCAAGTCGCATAAGATTTATATTCAAAAGAGTTTAAATATCCATCTTTGTGTAACTTGTTCAGTCTTGTTTCGTTAATATGACCAAGTCTACAGTGCCAAAGAAAAGCTTCATTTAATTCTGAAAGTTTTCTTTTATTAGTGTGTTGTATACTGAAAACTGTGTGTTGATTTAGGACATATATTCCGTTATTAAGCGTACCATACCCAACCAACATTTGATTCAGGTGAATGTTCATAACATTGTTCTGCAACACAAAATTATATCCTTCATTGTCCAACAAAGAAACGGATATTATATTACATAGCATACTTGGTACAAAATAACATGGATTCAAAACCAAAATACATCCAGATGGCAACCCCAAGTGATACTCTCCCACTGCGACTGTATGTACATTGGAACCATTTCCAACGCGGAGAGTATGGTCACCTGTCTTCTAAACCTTGCTATTTCTCAGCCCCTGCGTAGAATTGCAAATGTGAGAACCTGAACCGGTATCCAATACCCAGGAAGCAGAGTTTATTGAAAAACAGTTTTCTGTCATAAACGCACCTGAAGCAGAAGCATCACCATGCTTCTTCTTGAAACTTAAGTACTCCGTGCAGTTGCGCTTCCAATGTCCTGTCTTGTGGCAATGAAAACATTCGCCCTTCCCCGAGTCTCCAGCCTTGGACTTTTCCTTTCCCTTCACCTTTTTAACTCCACCTTTAGGATTGGTGGGCTTCTTCTTTTTCTTTCCCTTGGCCTTAGATTTCGGGCGAGAAGAAGAAGATTGTCCAACAGTCATAACGGGAGTTCTTGCTGACTTCATAGTGCTCTCTGCACTCCTTAACATGTTAAGGAGTTCAGGGAGTTCCTTCTCCATGCCATGCATGTTGAAGTTCACTATGAATTGAGCAAAGGTGGAGGGAAGGGACTGCAGAATAATATCTATATATTGTTCATTGTCCATCGTCCATCCAAGGTCCTCAAGCTCTTCTATAAGAGCTATCATCTTCAGAACATGGTCTCCTACTGGTGTGCCAGGGGACATTCGCATCTGAAACAATTTCTTTGATGCTTCGTATCGTAACACGCGGGATTGCTCTCCATACAACTCCTTTGTATGGAGCAATATACCGTGCATGTCCATATCCTCGTGCTGCTTTTGATGTGTGTTATCCATCGATGCAAGCGCGAGGTATTTTTCCGTGGCACAGTCAACGTCCCATGTCTTGCGGACTTCAATGTCCGCAACTGAGGATTTTGGACCTGGGACGGGCGGGGCTGAAGCCGTGAGGACATATGATACTTTATCATAAGTCAAGGCGATTTTCAGATTCCTCAGCCAGTCTTTATAGTTGGTCCCATTCAGTTTGTTTTTATCTAGTAGAAGCTTGAGTCCAGTCATGGGTATCTGCCATTAAGAGAGAGAAAAGAATACACTCAGCGAAAGCTCTTGCATAGATCAGATTGGTTATTATCTTGTCTAATCGATGTTTCCCACTGCTTTTATCGAGTTTTTCTTTCAAACCTTAAAAAGAAAAACTAGACAGGATTAATTACAGTCTACAATTTCTCTAACCGTTCAGCCAGGCCAGTGTCGGTACTTGAGGGAGGTTCCCCGTGCTTTCACACGGACCTAATTAGAGTAAACCTCGTTTTCCCAGAGGCGGAGCCCCGTTAACACCTTTCTAGACACCTAATGAGTTAGCTAATTGTAAACTGTAAAACTCTCCTAGGAGCAACTATTGCCCACAGTGGGATCGGGATCCAACCATCACATGGAAGGTATGCAATCTCATTGCAAATTTCAACTATTGAAATTCCCGATGTTGTTTTTACCCCTAGTATTTATGACCTTAACTAAGGTCAACAAATCATAAGTACCAGTCAAGTTCTACCCATCATTTCTTGATTAATTAGACCCACTCATATGACCCTTAACTATGGTCAACAAAGTCATAAGAATGTCCTAATTAATCTGCATCATATGCAATGTAGGAAGACATCACTTAGCTACCGTACACTACGCCTTAACTATAGTCAACAAACGTAGCACGAATACTAAGTACTCTACTTCCTAAAATGACGGAGGGTTGCGGATGATTTTTAAGAAAATCTTTAACGCTTTGAACTTGATATCGTTGTAGAATCAAATGGTTTTCAAAAGGAGTGGCTTAAGCTCCGCAGTTTTGAAATATAGTTTTTTCATAAATAGCCGAGTGGTTTTCAAATCCGATTCTACAACATCTTTTTAGGTTTATTTTCTTTACATTAATCACATTAATGTAATCCCATCATTTAAGTCCTTAAGTCAATCACAGAAAAGAAACGAAAATAACACGTACGCTTATGCCATCCGCATTTGCCGCAATGTTCCGTTATGCACCGTTAGGTTACTTAACTAACGGCATACTGGTACGGGACTAGCGCGGGTGTAAAACATAAGCAACGTCTACTATATATCATATATATAATATGTCATTCATCTCAGATATCACAGAACACAGGCAGCAGAAACATAGATATAAAGTGGGATATACTAGGACGTCCGTATTTAGTATTTAGCCAGAATAGAAAATACGGATTCCACATTCGCGATGAATAGCCAAGCCCACACCCTGGACCCCTACGAGAGCGGCAAGTGACCCTACCAATTCTAGAGTTTAGGAGACCCGGTCTCGACTCCTCAAGATGGCCTCCCACTGAACCCCAGAACCCGGTCACCTGTGCTCCTCTCCTTGGGTCCATCCTAATGCGGAAAAGTAAATAATATACAACACTGGTGACACAACCTCAACCCGGAAGTTTCCCAAATAAAAGAATATTACATTACATTTGAATTTACATGAATGAAAATATAAAACTCTCATCTCACATAAAAAAAACCCGGCTATTCAATCGCGACAATCCTGCACATCATATCTCAGCAACACGTAATATCTCATATCATCAACGTAAGTAAGTATGCATAACCCAATTGTCGTTGATGTATAGCAACGAAACCGGCGATATCGTACATACTACACTTACGGTCACAGAAAAGAAAGTGTAAAACTACAATATTTGGAATCCACATTCTCTTTAGATATCATAAATGCGAAATATCACATATTTCGTATTTCATGCCTAAACTATATGAATTCCACATATTGTATCACATTCCAGATAAACAGACAGTATTAAAGTTTTCGAACGAACGATCAAGTACCCAAGATTCACTAAAGCTCAACACTTGAGAAGGGTTCAAAAATCCGGAGTGTGACACAGTAGTAGCGGTCCAGCCGTAGAAGGGTCAAGCCAACGCCTCACATGTGGCACGCCGTACTACGCCAAACCCTAAGGTTCAAAGGGCAGTTCAAGACGGTCACATAATCGAGTTAAGGTTTGTTGTCTTCTAGAGGGTCTACCACAAAAAGACTTGCACGTATCTCCAAAGTATTTAAACTCCGTGAATAGTGAGCAAATGATACTCGTTCAAACACTTCAATACTTTCTAATTTACCCCGAAAAGCAACGAAATGAAAATTCCGATCGAATCTACGTGTCCAAAACCATCTCCAGAAAATACAGTGCTATTTTCAGATTAAACATACCTAAAACACTGTACAAGCTGTTCCAAGAATTACAGTAGAAATTTCATGCAATGATGCCTCTGTACGGCCATGGAACCGCGGCCTAAGCCAGGAAATGCGGCGGTTCCGCGGCGGTTTACACTGTTCAGGTCATCGAATTTCACTGTTATTCTTAGAATTTCCTGCTGTATTTTTTAAGTATTTTTAATTCTGAAAAATGTCAGATTTTAAAATTTGTCCAGAGAGGGTATCAAAACGTCGTATTTTTGTCCGATCGGGATTTTTACTTCGTAAAAGTGTTGCCTAATGTTCTAGGTCGGCTCTGATACCAATTATAGGTTTGTCTAGCACCCTATGTTGAGTTTTGAAGCATCACATGTCTCAAAGTTTAGATTTTTATGGTGCTAAACAAGCATACAAAGGAATCGATCCTAGAAAATTAGGGTTTCGAAAGTTAAAGCGAATAAAAACTAGGGTTTCGAGACTACAACCTTTGTAGCTCCTTTTCGCTGGACTCTTTGGTCTCTTGGGTGTTGGAAGAAGGTCCTCTTGAAGTCCTCTCACGTCCACGACGATCCACCCGGAGTTCTTCGTCCAAGCTCACAACTTCGATTATCACGATGAGAAACCAAGAGAACACTCTAAACAAGTTGGCTAAACTTGTATAGAATGATGTTGTGGTTTAGATTCTCACTTCAAAAACCTTTTTTTATGTGTGTTTTACTCACTAGAAGAAACTAGAGAGCTAATGGTGAAGGAGGAAGAAGATGGAGGCTTTCTTTTAACAAGAGTAGAATGATAACACTTGAAAAGAAATGAAATATATCTATATATATTTTATTTCTTCTCACTACAAACCATGGTTAAATCTTTGAGTTATTATTTAATTAGGGTTTAAAACATATAAGGAAAGTTTAATCCAAGGTTAAGGGTAGGTGAGAATGGTTAGGTTAAAGAAGAGTGTAGAAACAACTCAAGAATTATCCTTTCCTTTTCTATTTTGTTTTAAACATAAAATTAAATAATAATCCATATATTCATCCATGGTGTGAGTCTTATATTCCCACCATTTCCATGTGTAAACAACCATGATAGATGGGTGTATGAATGTATGTATGTATGCACATCCATATGTACATGAAACTAGAAAGAAAGAAACACATACATGCATACATACATCCATCATATTCAAGAAAGGTTTTAAGTGAGAAAACTAATGGTTAAATGATAAATCAACACTTGATTTATCAATCCGGCCATATCACATATGACCCTACCAAAAGCAAGCCGCCCGATCAATGTACGGTATCATATACGCGCATTTTAATCGGGCCCATGCGCATATCGCATACGCGCACCACAACGTTTCGCCTGGACTAGGTAACTCCAGTGTGGGACTCTAAGACTCGTCAATACGCCGGCAGAGGGTGATGATCATATCAAGCACCCCCAAGCCGCAAGCGGTCAGCTAAACGTAACGGCCACCTAGGTATTGAGCGATCAGAAGAAAACAAGCGAATCTGCTACAACTCCCGTAGAGCCAACCGGAAACACTACCGTACAGTCTGGTCTCTTCGTCAGATATGCTGCATATCGAGTCTAGGGATGGTCACGTCGACCCCAATAACTCAATAAGTCGTGCCTGTGAATGGTCTATAACAGATCGAGAAACTACTGATAACACTTATCAGCCAATCTCAGCAGCCCTGGCCAGGGACTTACTGATATAACCAGTCGGGCACAGCACAGCATCAACTCCCAATACCGGGAGAGACGAAACCCCTCCTATCGCTCATTGCCTTCGTGTGTCTCGGGACTGTACCCAACGGCCACCTGTTTGCACGACTCAGTAGAGCCGTGGTAGGGTGGCAATCAAAGTACAGTGGGAGAACACACAAGACTCTATGACTATCTCGGGTCTACAGACTAACCTGTACCAGTATCACCTGAGAACTGCTATCCGACGATAGATATAATTCCATATAGGAGTTCTCGGTGAGTCCGTCCAGTGTACCCAGTCACCACTGAGCACCCGTATATGATCTTGATGTCAAACATCGATGAATGTGGGAACATTCATCGCCTATCATATAGGTCTAGTATCATATACGCCAGTCTACTCTGGTATATCAATACCCCATCTCGATATACCTACGACTAGGGACTTTCCAGGATATACTTATAGACTACAGATGTCCCACTAGTATGATCTCTATCATAATCAGAGCAGTCAAGCCGATATCCTCAGGGCTTTATCAGCATATATGAATGAATAAAAGCATGATCAAATCAACATGTTAGATAAAGAAGAACCAGATAGCATACTATCATGTCGAGCAAGAATGTATACTGAATATATATATACATGTACAAATACATCCACTATCATATAATGGCCTCTAGGGCATACATATATCCAACACCTAGGTTATAATAATATACTTAATATAACACTAGTCATCTAGTAGTGGCAGGGTAATAATCTATGCGTAAGTGAAACGCTCAGTGCTCGTGTCAGTGCCTCAAGTAGTAGCATGTCATGTGTACGAGTATGCATGCACCATGAATGTAAAACAATCAACCATGAAATCTGGATATATCTGTATAAGAAATCTTTAACTTGTATCATTGTAAAATTTGTATGGTAATCTGAAACATCATCAATGAAATCCATGGAAATCCGTGTCAAGCATCGACACAAAACATGTAAATCTCATAGTCTCAATATCTCATAGTCTCAATATCTCGGGCTCCGTCAGTCCGGATCGGCCCATATCATCAAATCTCACGACAACGGTCGGTATCCTCCGGATATTCGCCGCGCTAGACATCACCGGTAGGTAGTCTTCCCCTGCCAGGCTCATCGTCTACAACTCGAGCTTCTTGCCCTAGGGTACCATACCGGGCCCACCATGTACCCGAGACAGTTCATCCACTCCTCGAATCGGGTCTCGAAATCCAACAGAAAATATGAAATCTCATGGTGGACGACACATACATCACGAGAAAACCGCAACATGCATTTTAAAAGTGATGATACTAAGCTTTTATTAAATTCTTGCGGTTTTCCCCCAAAGTTTAAAAATCTCATAGAAATCCAAAATCCCAAAATCATGAGTAAGTAAATAATGAGCATCGGCATAAGCCCCAGAATACTGCATGATAATATGAATATATGAATGCATGAAATGTCTAAGTAATAAATGCAATGTCTAAACTAGCACATGAGGGTAATCACACAATATTATACTGGACTAGCATTTAGCTGATTATATTAATAAAACATAATATGTTCTAAAGTGTGCGTGACATGGCAATTACCGATGATGATATGTGTGAGCCGGCAAATAAGTGTACGTGGAACATGCGTATCATCGGTAATGGTGCTGGTATCCTAACAGGCAGTGTTTCATATTAGCTAAACAAACATATGTATGAATATGCAATGCGATGAATACAACATGAATATAACGGTGAATGTGTAGTAAACGCACAACTAGAGAATACATACTAATTACGAGTCATAAAGTTTTTTGTTTGAAAAAGCACGAATCGTGGTTTTAGTAAATTAGGGCTGCGGGGTTTTTATGAAAAGATCAGTCTTTTGAAAAATCCGTAGTACCCTCAGGCTGTCTTTAAAAATACGCACGATTCGTTAGTTTTGAAAATAAGTATGACTCGAGTCTAAACTAAGATCTACCTAACCAACTAAAGACACTAGTCGAAAGGTAAGAAGAATCCTCCTAAAGTCTGAGTCGATATCTCTAGTAGTTGGCGATCCAGCCTCAATAGCATCACGTACATAGGACGACTTCCTCGAGTCAAGAGTGCGGATCAATTATCACATTTATGCCTCGTACGGTAAAATCCATCGTACGGCATCCCAAAATCGGGGTACGGATCAACTATCACATATGTACATCATCGTTCGTATAGTATCATCATCAATCAATATCATGATTAAGGGTACTGTACCATAATCGCATACATCCCAATATCATCAAACATATATCATCGTCTTTGTAAATATACATCATCAAATGATCCACTAAAATATCATGTCATATATTATATCGTGATTAAGTCACATATTATGATATGGGTTTTATTCTAGAGTCTCATTCGTTTCAATGTCATCTACACATATCATCGTTTATATATTTCTCATTACCCAACGATCCGCTAATATCGAAACACATTTCATATCATATGTTGGTCATATATCCAATATCTCACGGCATCATGCCCGATCTTATCGACTCATCCCCAAGTATCATATAATACCCCCATATCACATGTATATGTTGTGTGTGTGTGTGTGTGTATATATATATATATATATATATATATATATATATATACCTACCCACATTCCTATATACATATATATATACACACATATACACCAAGGCAAGTTTTTGTGTGTGCGTGTGTGTGTCTACAAGAAACCTACGAATTCCCTCCAAGGCAATCATCCTCTGGTTAATCTTTCTAAATCAGTTTAATCCAACTTAAAGTCTTCAAGAGTACCCTACTCGCCAAGAATCTAAGATCACGTCCGACTTCCTAATAATAGTACATAATATCCTTATTCTACGTTTGCGGGGGTGCTATACGCCATCCACCCCACTTCTTCCGTAGATATACATCTACTCACCTGGTCCTTGTCTGCCGAAATCGATACCGCCATTCTTTTCTTCATCGTCCGAAGTCCACGTGAGGGGTACCTATACGCAAACATATATAATATCGTAAACCGAAATCACGGACAAAACCAAAATGGCACACGAAAAGCGCATAAATTAAAACCTATGACCCGCTCATGCAAAAGAACCCAGTAACCTCGATATTGGCGTACAAACGCCGATTGTTCGAGATAAAACACAAACATACAAATCGTAGTTCCAAAACTCACTAATTATACTATGAAATAGATTGCAACTCATTAAAAGCTCAAAATAAATCAAATTGATTTATTTCTGAAAACCTAGAAAGCACTTAATTTTCGTTTTAATTCGAAACTTGATGTTTTAACAAAACTAATGGCCATAATATTCACTAAATATTATAACTAAGTCATACAAACCATCACCATAAGTTAATCTCATCAATTTGTATTAAATCCAAAATTCTAGTTTGCAAAAATATCCAATTTAAACACTTTTTAAAGCAAAATTCACAATTCAACAACTAAGCTTGGTTTTGCACGAGCTAAAGTATTAAACTACAATTTAAAATGTTAATAATGTCATGAAACCCTAATTAGATTTTAATCCCAATTATTTAATCAATTTCTAAAAACCTAGTTAGCATAATTAGCATAATTTTAAACTAACAATTAGCAACTAGTAACTAGATTAGATTTTGCATTCAATTAACATGTTAATCTACCCATTAAAACCATGAATAATTGATAAAAATTCTAACTAGAATTTTATCTCATATATATATATTTTACAAAAACCTAGTTTGCAAAAATTATGCAATTCAGACAAATTAATTGTAACAATTTACAATTTAGCTTCTAGATTAGGTTTAGTATTACCTAACATGTTAAACTACACATTGCATACTTAATGATGAAGTAAAAACCCTAATTTGATTTAAAAAACCTTTCTTGAATTTTCAAGTTAGCAATTAGAACCCTAATTAAATACCGAAATTCATTAAATTGAAGTAATTAAACATCAAGTAACAATTGGTTTAAGATTATACCTCAAAAACATGAGATCAAACATGCAACTTGATCTCCAAAATGCTAATTTTGCTCCAAGATCCAAGCTTGTTTGGCCAAAGAAAAATGGGTAGAGATTTAATTAGGAATTAGTGGTGTTTTTTGTGGATTTTGATGGAATTTTAGAAGTTTTTTGAAGAGAAAAAGAGTGGAGAAAAGATGGGGGCTGCCTCAAGTGGTGAGGCTCGGCCAAGGGCAGAAATGGAGATAGAGAGGGAGTTGAAATGTGTGGGTGTGTGTAGAACCATCTTATTTATTACACATTTTCACTTAAACCCTTAATTATTCAATTTTTTTTTCCAATTTAACCTTTTTCCCTAGAAATCTCTAAAACCATGGAGAAATTTTGAGAACTAATTTTGTATGTTACACACTTGATTCCAATATGTTATGGCTCACTTTGTAAAATTAACCTATTTCTAATTTGTAATTTACACTAATTTAATGTATATCTAAAGCTTATATTATTATTTGAGTTTAATTAATTTAGGAAAAATATTTAATTAAACTAACAATTTATAAGTGACAAAATAAATACCAAATACTAGTAATTATATAGTTAAAATAGGTATATTTAAATCTATATTGAAAAATAATTGTAGTTGAGTTTTACGAAAAATACGGTTTATTTTACCGATTATCAGAAAATTCACCTAAAGGATTTTATTTATTTAATTATTTATTTATTTATTTTTAAAAAGTTACAGTCTTCCCCCCTTAAAGAAATTCGGTCCCCGAATTTAAATTGAAACTCCCCCCAAATACTAAAACATTTAGCAAAACACTCAAATCGTCGGGGCTCCGAAATCATCAATACATAAAACACATCTTAGCGCAATGCATGCGCATGAAAAACAAGTACATAACTCAAAATCAAAACTCCGTCAAGCATAATACAATCATCGGAGTTATGGTGAAAATCCAATGTCAAAGTCCAATACGAAAACCAACATGATATATATCAAAACTATAACTTGTATATTGTGCACATCGTAGTAAAATCGTCCAAATATCTGAATAAAGAAGCATGCAAAAACACCTAGGTACTAATCTCAGAACAGTCCTACTCGATTATTAAAAGAAATAGTAAATAACATAAAAACGTACTGCTCTAAATGAAATCAATCTCAAATACAATATACAAGGTACCGCGTGCGTCCGGTGCGCACAAAAATCGAAATCAAATACAGATGCCATGACTATGCACAGAAACAAAACTAAGTGCAACGGGTGTGCACCAAAAACTTCTGTCAAGTGCAACAGACGTGCACGACAACAATATCAGGTGCATCTAATTTGCACAAATCCCGATTTAGTGCATCTGGTGTGCACAAAATCGCATCATGTGCGCCAAGTGTGCGCAAGAATCTCAATCAAGTGCACATGGTGCACGAAAATATATACCGAATATCAAAATCGAAATCACAGTACGAAAAGTGTATGAAAACTATGCCAAAGTATATGTCAAAATCATGTGCAACCCATATGCACGAAATCAAATCAATATCTCAAAATGTATAAAACCAAATTAAGTGCACTGGGTATGCACAAAACAATATCAATACAACTGATATATGGAACACGAATAGTGTGTAATGAATGTACATATAGGAAATACCAATCATAAAACGAAATCATCAAAATACCAGAATCCAAACAAAGGAAATGTGATATTCGAATCACCAATCGCAAATCGTTACACCGGCGTCAATGTGCTCCTCTTTCTTTAGTGTTGACTGATTCGAACTCGTCTCTCCGTAGCTGTATGAACGGTGCTACAAACAGCTATACTCATATCTAGAGTATCCCAAGTAATCTATCCCTTCACCTGATATCCAGACTACGTTAAACTTTTCGATCGATTCATCAAAATCCCAAAATCCCCTGAGAGCTCAACACTCGAGTATAGTTTAAAAATATCCAGTACATGCCCCAGCACCTGTGGACCAGCCGTAGAAGGGCAAGCCCAAGCCTCACTAATGGCACCGTGGAACTGCCGCAAACCCTAAGGTTCACCAGCGTTCTCATGGTCATTATGTCGAGTTAGGGTTTCATTCTTCTAGAGGGTCCGTAGAAATACATGCATGTTCTTCCGAATACCTTGAACTTGAAAAAATGGGTTTTTGACAATCGTTCAAACCTTTTAACTTCGTCTAGACGACATGTGAATGCCCTTCGTCCACAAGCTAAACAATGACTCGATCCTCAAGAATAGACGATACCCTAACGGTCATCGTATTCTAGCCGCAGCTTTCTCTGCCCGTGCGACCGTGGTAACAGAAACCACCATCCGATATTGATGAACATAGATCAAGGAACGAATAGAATACGGTGTAAAGAAATGTACATCCTAAGTCTTCTTAAGAAGAGTAGCGTATCGTAAGTATGCCGCGGATCATATCCACGGTACATCACTTTACCTAAGTCACCTACTCCACCAACCAAGGTCAACCTAGATTCGGACAAAGGTTAAACTTAGCGCTCTGATACCAACTTTGTCACGACCCGAAGGTACGGAACGTGACCGGCACTTAAATTACGAAGCGTCTAGAGGCGCAACGTAATCTAAGTAAGCCGAAGCCCAGAAATCTAAACCATTTCAAAGAAGAAGTAAATGAAAACATGTTTAAAAGCAACATCAAATTTCTCAAAAATTTCGGCAAAGTCTCCTTTGTAAATACTGGTCCCAAATGGGTACAAATAAGAATATATACATAAGCAATAATAAAAAGGCATCCCCAAGCGGGAGCTAGCTTTTCGCCAATTGGCGGTCACAACCACTTAAGCAATATAATATACAACGCCGAAGGGCGAGGAACAAAACTCAAAGAAAACCATCAAAACCACCAGAAAACCATAATAATACAAGCGCGACTTTAAGGTTAAAAGAATAAAAAAACCGGTCTTCTAAATTTATCAAGTAATACAAGTCTGGTTGATGGAGCTTACTAGATACAACTGAAATAATAAAAGTACAACGGCAGTCCCGATATAATGAACCAACCTACCAAGCAAACCACCCTGAATGAAATGAATGTGCCAGCAAGCTGCCAAGGAAACCTGTACATCGAAACCTGTAAGAAAATTTGACACAACGGGGGTGAGTTGCCAACTTGTGAGTAGAAGACATCTGCGAGTAGAAATCGCATGCACGACGCTCTCCTAGGACATAATAATATACTTAATATAACACTAGTCATCTAGTAGTGGCAGGGTAATAATCTATGCGTAAGTGAAATGCTCAGTACTCGTGTCAGTGCCTCAAGTAGTAACTGTCATGTGTATGAGTATGCATGCACCATGAATGTAAAACAATCAACCATGAAATCTGGATATATCTGTATAAGAAATCTTTAACTTGTATCATAGTAAAATTTGTATGGTAATCTAAAACAACATCAATGAAATCCATGGAAATCCGTGTCAAGCATCGACACAAAACATGTAAATCTCATAGTCTCAATATCTCATAGTCTCAATATATCATAGTCGCAATATCTCGGGCTCCGTCAGTCCGGATCGGCCCATATCATCAAATCTCACGACAACGGTCGGTATCCTCCGGATATCCGCCGTGCTAGACATCACCGGTAGGTAGTCTTCTCCTGCCAGGCTCATCGTCTACAACTCGAGCTTCTTCCCCCGGGGTACCATACCGGGCCCACCATGTAACAAAGACGGTTCATCCACTCCTTGTAAGTCCATGCTACCTCTCCCGGTACTTTCGGGCTTGCGGAATTTGGTGAAAAACGATTTTCTAGAGGTGGTAACATGGACTTAAAACCCGGATCTTTGTTAAACATCTAACTAACAACCTAACTAGGAGTTGTTAACTACTCGGTTAGGGGGTTTATACCTTTCTTATCTCGAACTCCTTCGTCTTCAAGCCTCGATGGTTGTCCGAATCGGCTTCTCCCCATCGTCTCCTTGCGCCGAAGATAGATCCACCTGAAAGCTTCTACCTTTGGCTCCTTCTTCGAACTTTGAAGAAACTAGTTCACTCGGTTTGCCAAACCTTGTGAACTAGAGTGAGTAGAGAAGAGTTTGTTTGGGATTTTATCTATGGTTCTTGGTTCTCAACTCATGAGACAAGTGAACCATAGACTCAAGAGAGGGAGAGCAAGAGGTGGAAGATGAGAGCTCAAGAACAAGAGAGAGAATGAAAATGATAGAATGAGAAAGACTTTTTTCTCTTGGCTCACATAATCCAAAACCATCATAACACATCATAGCAATCAAGTATTATGTGATGGTTTAAGCAACAATAGCCATATCATTTCATGCACTCATTTTGCACAAGAGAGCAAGCAAGCAAAAGTCTTTGCCATGAAATGATAGCTATTGTTATCATGATGGTCAACTAGTCAAGCCTAGTCAACCGGTCAACAAAGTCAACAAAGTCAACAAGTCAACAAAGTCAATCCCTCAACAACCATGTCACCATAATACTTAATTAATATAATTTTTAATTACATATCATATTCTTATTAGGGTTGAGCAAAAAGTCAACAGTCAACGGTCAATGGTCAACAACCCTAATGAGAATCCTCTGCCTCTGTCTCTCCGACAACTTTGCATACACATCCGCATCCGCGTTCCGAGGAACACGAATGCAAACTGGATAAAACCAATCCCAATACGTACACTAGGATCTGGCTTAAACCAAAGCCCGCTAGTGTAAACTGTCCGGACACTAAACGTGCACAAGTGCATGGATGTGACTGAACCCTGTCGCAAAACCATGCGACCTGTCGCAAAACCATGCGACCTCTACTCTTTTGCCTAAAGGCGAATAGCTTTCTGTGTGGGACTCTAAAGACTCGACACTACGCTGGCAGTGGGTTTAACCACAGACCGCAAGCGGCACTAGCTGTGCGTAACGGTCCCCAGGTAGATGCCGACAAGAAGACTGACGAGGTGAAACCCATCTGAACTCCTACTGATCCTGAATGTGACAATCTCCGTACAGTCCGGTCTGTTCGTCTGATACATCGCATGGCGGGCCTAGGGGGCGGTAAACGTCAGTCCCCTAATAGGGGTACAAGTCGTGTCGGAGTGAAGCCCAATACACCCTGAGATAACACTGGAAGCCTACCAGTATATCCCTCTTGCCCTGGCCAGGGACTACTCGTGTAATGGCTCTCCTAGACACAGCGCGATGTCAACCCCCAATACCGGGAGAGACGAATCCTGTCTAACCGTCACTGCCTCCAAGTGCTTCGGGACTGCATCCAACTACCACCTGTTTGCACGACTCCTTTGAGCCGTGGTAGGGTAGTAATCAAAGTACAGTGGGAACACACTCGAGGCGAAGTGACAGTGTCAAGTCAGCGGACTAAGCTGTACTCATGTCACCTGGGAACTGATAACTGACGATAGGTATAATACCAACCGGTCAGTTCCCGACGAGTCCTGTCCAGTGTACTCGTAACCCAACGAGCACCCGCATACTATCTCCAGTACGACGTACTGACGGCTGTGGGACAGACCGTCTCCCACACTGGGATGAGAAGCGCATGCGCTAGTCTACTCCGGAGTATCGATGCCCTGTCTCGATAGTCCTGCGACTAGGGACCTGCATAAGGATGTGCTTATAGATTACCCAGCCCCCACTAGTGTGACTGCCATCACAACGCTGGTAATCAAGCAAAGATCCTAAGGGCTCCACTAATGCGTATAGGTGATATAATAAAATAAACACATGTACACATTGAAGTAGAAACAAACCAAGTAGCATACTACTATTTTGAGCAAGATTGTATATACAAGGTGAATATCCCAAGCTTCCATTAAGTAATATACAAACTAGTATGATACAGTAATGGCCTCTAGGGCATATACACTAACAATCTCCCACTTGCACTAAGGCCATGTATTGGCGTATCGAAGACCTATCATCTCGATCAGCCGCTCGAACTGAGTCTGGGGCAAGGCCTTGGTGAATGGATCTGCAGTGTTATCTTCTGAAGCAACCCTCCGAACCTCGATCTCTTGGCGATCCACGATCTCTCTGATCAGGTGATACCGCCTCAAGATGTGTCTGGATCTCTGATGGGACCTGGGTTCCTTCGCTAAAGCTATAGCCCCGTTGTTGTCGCAATACAGAGGTATTGGATCAACAATGGACGGAACCACCTGAAGTTCTTTCAAGAACTTCCTCATCCAGACAGCTTCTTTTGCGGCATCAGATGCAGCGATGTATTCCGCTTCCATAGTCGAGTCTGCAACGGTTTCCTGTTTGGAACTCTTCCAACACACCGCCCCTCCATTGAGGGTAAAGACAAAACCCGACATGGACTTGGAATCATCCTTGTCACTCTGGAAGCTGGAGTCAGCAAAGGCCTCGATCTGGAGGTCTTTTCCGCCATACACCAAGAACATCTCCTTAGTCCTTCTCAGGTACTTGAGAATGTTCTTTACCGCTATCCAGTGTTTCTCCCCAGGGTTTGACTGATACCGGCTTACCACACTCAGTGCATAAGCTACATCCGGTCTGGTACACAACATCGCATACATTATAGAGCCTACCGCAGAAGCGTAGGGTATAATAGACATGCGATCCCTCTCCAAATCAGTCTTGGGAGACATCTCTTTAGAGAGGGTGATCCCGTGACAAGCCGGTAGGTTACCGCGCTTGGAATCTTCCATACTGAATCTCTTCAGTATGGTGTCGATGTACCTGGACTGTGAAAGTCCTAATATCCTCTTGGATCTATCACGATGGATCCGGATCCCCAGGATGTATGAGGCATCACCCAGGTCTTTCATGGAGAACCTGTGTGACAAGAACCCCTTGACAGATTGTAGCATAGGAATATCATTTCCTATTAAGAGAATGTCATCCATATACAAAACGAGGAATACTACAGTTCTCGCTACAAATCTACTATAGATGCATGGTTCATCTGGATTTTTGATAAAGCCAAATTCCTTGACCGTCTCATCAAAACAGATGTTCCAACTCCGCGATGCCTGCTTTAGTCCATAGATGGACTTAAGCAACTTGCACACCTTTCCGCTGCTCCCACTCTGAATGAAACCTTCTGGTTGGTCCATATAGACACACTCCTCTAAATTTCCATTTAGAAAAGCGGTCTTTACGTCCATCTGCCAGATCTCATAATCGTGGAAGGCAGCAATGGCAAGAAGGATCCGAATGGATTTCAGCATAGCTACTGGAGAAAAGGTCTCGTCATAGTCCAAACCAGGTCTTTGACGAAAACCCTTTGCAACCAGTCTAGCTTTATAGGTCTCAACCTGTCCATCTACACCAATCTTCCTTTTGAAGATCCACTTGCATCCTACGGGTTTTACCCCGTCTGGAGCAATGTCCAACGTCTATACCTTGTTGGTGTACATGGACTCCATTTCGGTCCGCATTGCATCCAGCCATTTTACTGAGTCAACGCTCTGAACGGCCTGCTGGAAGCTAGTAGGCTCATCATAATCTATGATGCAATCCTCTCTATCTCCGTCTATGAGAAAACCGCAGTATCTCTCGGGCGGATGAGACTGCCTACTACTCCTGCGGAGCGGCGCAGGAATGTCCTGTTCTTTTGAACCCTCTGGTTCCATTAAGCTTTCAGTAATAGTCTGTGGTTCTGGAATTTCTTCCAGTTCTACTGCGCTCCCACTAATTCCTTTTCCAAGAACTGGTGTTCTAGAAAGTGGGCATTACGAGAAACAAAGACTTTTTGTTCCTCTGCGTGATAGAAAAGATACCCCCTGGTGTTCTTTGGGTATCCCACAAACTTGCACAGTACTGAGCGTGCCTCGAGTTTGTCCGCATGCTGCTTTTTGACAAAAGCTGGACATCCCTAGATCTTCAGATATTGAAGATAGGGTTTCTTCCCACTCCATAACTCATATGGTGTGGTAGGCACAGTCTTAGTAGGAACTCGGTTCAAAAGGTATGCAGCTGATTCTAGCGCATACCCCCAGAATGATCGCGGTAACTCAGCGTTACTCATCATGGACCGTACCATATCCAATAGGGTTCGGTTCCGTCTCTCCGATACACCGTTATGTTGCGGAGTGTATGGAGGAGTAAGCTGAGAGAGAATTCCGTTCTCTTTTAAATAGTCCAGGAACTCGGCACTTAAGTATTCTCCACCTCGATCCGATCTTAGAATCTTGATACCTTTGCCGGTTTGTTTTTCTACTTCATTCTTATATTCCTGGAATTTTCCAAAGGCTTCGGACTTATGTTTCATTAAGAAGACATAACCGTACCTTGAAAAGTCATCCGTAAAAGTAATGAAGTAAGAATAACCGCTTCGCATGTGTAGACATTGGACCGCACACGTCGCTGTGTACGAGTCCCAAGAGCTCGCTCGCCCTTACTCCGTGTCCAGTAAACGGAGTCTATGCCATCTTTCCTTTGAGACAGGATTGACAAGTGGCATACGATTGATATTCGAACGGATTCAAATATCCTTCTGTATGTAACTTCGTCAACCTTCTCTCATTGATGTGACCCAGTCTACAATGCCATAAAAAAGTCTGATTGATTTCCGGAGACTTTCTTTTGTGTGTATTCTGGACATTGAAAATCTGTGGTTGGTTTAATACGTATATACCATTGCTCAATGTACCTGACCCAATCAGAACTTGATTAAGGTGAATGTTTACAACATTGCTTACAAACGCAAATTCATAACCTTCTTTAGAAACCAAAGATACAGAAATGATATTACAAGTTGCGTTGGGTATAAAAAAGCAATTACGCAAAACCAAAATATGTCCATCTGACATTCCCAGGTGATAGTCCCCCACGGCCTTAGCATCCATGCTAGCTCCGTTTGCAACTTTGAGGGTCATGTCACCTGCCTTCAAAACCCTACGGTTTCTCAACGCCTGCAAAGAATTACAGATATGAGATCCTGATCCGGTATCCAATACCCAGGAAGTAGAGTTTATTGAAAGACAGTTTTCAATAACATACACACCTGAAGCTGAAGCTGCAACCTGCTTCAATTCCAGTGTCCTGGCTTTCCAAGCCCTGCAATCATTCTTCCAGTGTCCTTTCTTATGACAATAGAAGCATTCTTCCTTATCCACAAGCTTTCCCACTTTCTTTGTTGCTTTTGCCTTTCCCTTCGTATCCACTTTACTAACACCGCCCCTTGGTTTGGCGGGGGCTTTCTTCTTCTTTCCCTTGGCTTTCGCCTTGGACCTAGAAGAAGAAGATCCTCCTACAAACAAAGTGGATGTTTCCCTACCTTTCTGTAGGGTGCCCTCTGCGCTCCTCAGCATGTTGAGGAGTTCTGAAAGTTCAACTTCCTTTTCTTGTAAGTTGAAGTGAACTGGGCGTAAGTGGAAGGAAGGGACTGGAGAATTATGTCCGTATAGAGCTCATTCTCCAACGTGGTCCCAAGGTCCGCGAGCTCCTCAATGTAGCCAATCATCTTAAGCACGTGTTCTGCTACCGATGATCCGACGACTAATCTTGCCGAAAATAACTTTTTCGACACTTCGTATCTTGCGATACGAGATTGCCCTCCATACAGTTCTTTTGTATGAAGAAATATGGATTCCAGGTCCATATTCTCGTGCCTCCTCTGATGTTCATAGTCCATAGAGGCAAGCACGAGGCACTTGGCCTTCGCGCAGTCTAGTTCCCAGGTCTTACGGATTTCCTTATCCGCGACGCTGGTTTTGGGACCTGGGACAGGGGGAGCTTTGGTGGTAAGAAGATACCCCAGCTTGTCGTAAGTGATTGCCATCTTGACATTCCTGAGCCAATCTTTGTAGTTTGGCCCTGTCAGTATGTTTTTATCTAGGAGTAACT
This sequence comes from Agapanthus africanus, assembly GCA_030015575.1. Taxonomy (NCBI): domain Eukaryota; kingdom Viridiplantae; phylum Streptophyta; class Magnoliopsida; order Asparagales; family Amaryllidaceae; genus Agapanthus; species Agapanthus africanus. The sequence continues at coordinate 113,260,680 of CM057338.1, read as the reverse complement.
TAAGTCCAGTCATGTCGATTGGTCGCTGCAATTAGGAGAGAGAAGAAACACTCAGCATGATGCTCTTGCAAGTTTAGAATGGTTTTTAATTTGTCTAAACAGGATGGCTCCCACTGTTTCTCGAATCCCTCCTCAAACCAAAAAGGAAGAATTAGTCAGGATCAATCTCACCGTACAATACTTGCTTAACCGTTCAGCCAGGCCAGTGTTGGTATTTCGAGGGAGGTTTTCCAGCGCTTTCGCGAAGTTCCTTAATTAAATAACCTCTTTTCCCTTGGGGCGTAGCCCCGCTAACACCTTTCTAGACACCTACTTGGTTTATAGCATTGATCGTTAAGTGAGAGATTTCCCGAGGAGTAGCATATACTCACAGTAGGATCGGGATCCAAATATCATCGCGTGACGAAACTGAAGGAATCCTACCAGAATCATCACACTCCAAATGGTATGCAACTCTAGCAAGTTTCAGTACTTATGAAACTCCCGATGTGGATTTTTCCCCCATGCTCTTATGACCTTGGCGTGAGGTCAAAATGTCATAAGTCACATGTCAAGTTCTTCCCATCATTATCCAGGTTAATTTGAACCCACCCGTACCTACCCTTGACGTAGGCCAAAATGGCAGTACGGCTGTCCCAAACCAACGCATTCTATCTATGCAACAGATAAATATCCGGCAGCTACCAATCACTATGCCTTGGCGTGAGGTCAAAATACATAGCTTGAATACTACCGAATATTTAACTGAAATGATGGAGGGCTACGAATGGTTTTGGCTAAACCGTGAACGTAGTGAACTTGATATAATCGATGGAACGAGATAGCTTTTAAAAGGAGTGGCTCAAGCTCCGCATTTAAAAGTTAGTTTTGAAAAGAACCGAGTGGTTTTTCGAAAGTGTTCCAACGACTTTAACTTGGTTTATTTTCTTGCATTAGTTCTTTTAATGCGTGATGTTCTTGCATTAGTTCTTTTAATGCGTCCCATCATTTAATCCTACCATTGCAGAAAACAACCAAAATATGACGTACGCTTATGCCATTCGCATTCGCCACGGGGCCCCGTCATTACCCGTTAGGTTACTTAACTAACGACAGAGCGGGGGCTGGGCTAGCGCGGCTGTAAAACATAAGCAACGCCTAAATAATATCATATATAGATATACTGTAATGATAGCCATTTCAGATCACAGATGAACACATTGGATATACTAGGAACCCGCAATTCGTACGAGCCTGTAACGAAAAGCAGATTACACGGTCGCGGTGAATAGCCAATACCCCACCCAAGACCCCTACGGGTGTGGCAAACTACCCGCCAAGTACCCGAAGCGAAGCAACCTCCCTCAACTCCATGAGTAGGCCACTCGGCACTTCGGCATACCCGGTAGTTTGTGCACCCCCTCCATGGGTCTATCCTAGGAGCAAAAAGAGTAAAAAGAAATTATACAATGACGGCTACAACCCCGACCCGGTTGTGCGGCCATATAAATAATTATTACATCAATTTACAAATTTACATGAATTGAAAGAAAAGAAAACTCTCGTCTCACAACCCCCGGCTATTCACCCGCGACAATCCAATGAATTCATATACACATTCCAATAACATTACAGATCACAGATTTGTATAACCCCCACTAATCGACATATAGCGATTAGCAGACGTTCAATACAAATAACACATCACAGAAAAACCCGTCACCTTAAGTCTTTAGAAGTTCGATAAAAAATACGGATTTTTAGGCCCCAAACACAAAATTTTCGTTCTGGAAAATCTGGGCTGAAAAGACATATTCCAAAATTCCCAAAATACCCCACTGAACAAACTGCAACCAAAATTTCCCACTACCGAGTTAACTCGGCCGCGGAACCGCGGCGGGAGCACGCTCCCGCCGCGTTTCCGCGGCGCTTTGATCAGTTCAGTGGACGAAATTTTGTCAGTTTGTTATAAAAACCCTGAGCCGAATTTTAAAGTATGATTTATCATTTTTGGAACAGAGGAAAAATTCGACAGCAAGCATGATATCGGGGTTCATTTCGGGACTTTTTCTTTGATCGATCTTCTAGCTACTTTACTAACAAGTTAGATAGAGTTTAACTAGTCTCTGATACCACTGTAAGTCCATGCTACCTCTCCCGGTACTTTCGGGCTTGCGGAATTTGGTGAAAAACGATTTTCTAGAGGTGGTAACATGGACTTAAAACCCGGATCTTTGTTAAACATCTAACTAACAACCTAACTAGGAGTTGTTAACTACTCGGTTAGGGGGTTTATACCTTTCTTATCTCGAACTCCTTCGTCTTCAAGCCTCGATGGTTGTCCGAATCGGCTTCTCCCCGTCGTCTCCTTGCGCCGAAGATAGATCCATCTGAAAGCTTCTACCTTTGGCTCCTTCTTCGAACTTTGAAGAAACTAGTTCACTCGGTTTGCCAAACCTTGTGAACTAGAGTGAGTAGAGAAGAGTTTGTTTGGGATTTTATCTATGGTTCTTGGTTCTCAACTCATGAGACAAGTGAACCATAGACTCAAGAGAGGGGGAGCAAGAGGTGGAAGATGAGAGCTCAAGAACAAGAGAGAGAATGAAAATGATAGAATGAGAAAGACTTTTTTCTCTTGGCTCTCATAATCCAAAACCATCATAACACATCATAGCAATCAAGTATTATGTGATGGTTTAAGCAACAATAGCCATATCATTTCATGCACTCATTTTGCACAAGAGAGAAAGCAAGCAAAAGTCTTTGCCATGAAATGATAGCTATTGTTATCATGATGGTCAACTAGTTAAGCCTAGTCAACCGGTCAACAAAGTCAACAAGTCAACAAAGTCAATCCCTCAACAACCATGTCACCATAATACTTAATTAATATAATTGTTAATTATATATCATATTCTCATTAAGGTTGAGCAAAAAGTCAACAGTCAACGGTCAATGGTCAACAACCCTAATGAGAATCCTTTGCCTCTGTCTCTCCGTCAACTGTGCATACACACCCGCATCCGTGTTCCGAGGAACACGAATGCAAACTGGATAAAACCAATCCCAATACGTACACTAGGATCTGGCTTAAACCAAAGCCCGCTAGTGTAAACTGTCCGGACACTAAACGTGCACAAGTGCACGGATGTGACTGAACCCTGTCGCAAAACCATGCGACCTGTCGCAAAACCATGCGACCTCTACTCTTTTGCCTAAAGGCGAATAGCTTTCTGTGTGGGACTCTAAAGACTCGACACTACGCTGGCAGTGGGTTTAACCACAGACCGCAAGCGGCACTAGCTGTGCGTAACGGTCCCCAGGTAGATGCCGACAAGAAGACTGACGAGGTGAAACCCATCTGAACTCCTACTGAGCCTGAATGTGACAATCTCCGTACAGTCCGGTCTGTTCGTCTGATACATCGCATGGCGGGCCTAGGGGGGCGGTAAACGTCAGTCCCCTAATAGGGGTACAAGTCGTGTCGGAGTGAAGCCCAATACACCCTGAGATAACACTGGAAGCCTACCAGTATATCCCTCTTGCCCTGGCCAGGGACTACTCGTGTAATGGCTCTCCTAGACACAGCGCGATGTCAACCCCCAATACCAGGAGAGACGAATCCTGTCTAACCGTCACTGCCTCCAAGTGCTTCGGGACTGCACCCAACTACCACCTGTTTGCACGACTCCTTTGAGCCGTGGTAGGGTAGTAATCAAAGTACAGTGGGAACACACTCGAGGCGAAGTGACAGTGTCAAGTCAGCGGACTAAGCTGTACTCATGTCACCTGGGAACTGATAACTGACGATAGGTATAATACCAACCGGTCAGTTCCCGACGAGTCCTGTCCAGTGTACTCGTAACCCAAAGAGCACCCGCATACTATCTCCAGTACAACGTACTGACGGCTGTGGGACAGACCGTTTCCCACACTGGGATGAGAAGCGCATGCGCTAGTCTACTCTGGAGTATCGATGCCCTGTCTCGATAGTCCTGCGACTAGGGACCTGCATAAGGATGTGCTTATAGATTACCCAGCCCCCACTAGTGTGACTGCCATCACAACGCTGGTAATCAAGCAAAGATCCTAAGGGCTCCACTAATGCGTATAGGTGATATAATAAAATAAACACATGTACACATTGAAGTAGAAACAAACCAAGTAACATACTACTATTTTGAGCAAGATTGTATATACAAGGTGAATATCCCAAGCTTCCATTAAATAATATACAAACTAGTATGATACAGTAATGGCCTCTAGGGCATATACACTAACACTCCTCGAATCGGGTCTCGAAATCCAACATAAAACATGAAATCTCATGGTGGACGACACATACATCACGAGAAAACCACAGCTTGCATTTTAAAAATTATGATACTAAACTTTTATAAAATTTTTGCGGTTTTCCCTCAAAATCCAGAAATCTCATAGAAATCCAAAATCCCAAAATCATGAGTAAGTAAATAATGAGCATCGGCATAAGCCCCAGAATACTGCATGATAATATGAATATGTGAATGCATGAAGTGTCTAAGTAATAAATGCAATGTCTAAACTAGCACATGAGGGTAATCACACAATATTATACTGGACTAGCATTTAGCTGATTATATCAATAAAACATAATATGTTCTAAAGTGTACGTGACATGGAAATTACCGATGATGATGTGTGTGAGCCGGCAAATAAGTGTACATGGAACATGCGCATCATCGGTAATGGTGCTGGTGTCCTAACAGGCAGAGTTTCCATATTAGCTAAAGAAACATATGTTTGAATATGCAATGCGATGAATACAACATGAATATAACAGTGAATGTGTAGTAAACGCACAACGAGAGAATACATACTAATTACAAGTCATAAAGTTTGTTGTTTGAAAAAGCATGAATCGTGGTTTTAGTAAATTAGGGCTACGGGGTTTGTTTGAAAAGATCTGTCCTTTGAAAAATCCGTAGTATCTCTCAGGCTGTCTTTAAAAATGCGCACGATTCGTTAGTTCTGAAAATAAGTATGACTCAAGCCTAAACTAAGATCTACCTAACCAACTAAGGAACTAACTAAAGACACTAGTCGAAAGTTAAGAAAAATCCTCCTAAAGTCTGAGTCGATATCTCTAGTAGTTGGCGATCCAGACTCAATAGCGTCATGTATATAGTACGAGTTCCTCGAGTCAAGAGTGCGGATCAATCATCACATCTATGCCTCGTACGGTAAAATCCATCGTACGGCATCCCAAAATCGGGGTACGGGTCAACTATCACATATGTACATCATCGTTCGTATAGTATCATCATCAAACAATATCATGATCTCGCATACATCCCAATATCATCAAACATATATCATCGTCTATGTAAATATAGATCGTCAAATGATCCACTAAAATATCATGTCATATATTATATCGTGATTAAGTCACACATTACGATCTGGGTTTTATTCTAGAGTCTCATTCGTTTCAATGTCATCTACACATATCATCGTTTATATATTTCTCATTACCCAACAATCCGCTAATATCGTAACACATTTCATATCATATCTTGGTCATATATCCAATATCTCACGGTATCATGCTCGATCTTATCGACTCATCCCAAGTATCATATAATACCCTCATATCACATGTATATGTTGTGTGTGTGTGTATATATATATATATGTATGTATGCATATATATATATATACCTACACACATTCCTATATACATATACACACACACACATATACACAAAGTCAAGTTTTTGTGTGTGCGTGTGTCTGTGTCTACAAGAAACCTACGAATTCCCTCCAAGGCAATCATCCTCTGGTTAAGTCTTTCTAAATCAGTTTAATCCAACTTAAAGTCTTCAAGAGTACCCTACTCGCCAAGAATCTAAGGTCACGTACGACTTCCTAATAATAGTACATAATATCCTTATTCTACGTTTGCTGGGGTGCTATATGCCATCCACCCGACTTCTCCCGTAGATATTCATCTACTCACCTGGTCCTTGTCTGCCGAAATCGATACTGCCATCCTCTTCTTCATCATCCGAAGTCCACGTGAGGGGTACCTATATGCAAACATATATAATATCGAAAACCAAAATCGCGGACAAAACCAAAACGGCGCACGAAACGCGCATAGGTTAAAACCTATGACCCGCTCATGCAAAAGAACCCAGTAACCTTCGACATCGGCGTACAAACGCCGATTGTTCGAGATAAAACACAAACATACAAATCGTAGTTCCAAAACTCACTAATTATAATATGAAATAGATTGCAACTCATTAAAATCTCAAAATAAATCAAATCGATTTATTTCCGAAAACCTAGAAAGCACTTAATTTTCGTTTTAATTCGAAACTTGATGTTTTAAAAAAACTAATGGCCATAATATTCACTAAATTTTATAACTAAGTCATACAAACCATCACCATAATTTAATCTCATCAATTTGTATTAAATCCAAAATTCTAGTTTGCAAAAATATCCAATTTAAACACTTTTTAAAGCAAAATTCACAATTCAACAACTAAGCATGGTTTTGCACGAGCTAAAGTATTAAACTACAATTTAAAATGTTAATAATTTCATGAAACCCTAATTATATTTTAAACCCAATTATTTAATCAATTTCTAAAAACCTAGTTAGCAAAATAAGCATAATTAGCATAATTTTAAACTAACAATTAGAAACTAGTAACTAGATTAGGTTTTGTATTCAATTAACATGTTAATCTACCCATTAAAACAATGAATAATTGATAAAAATTCTAACTAGAATTTCATACTTAATGATGAAGTAAAAACCCTAATTTGATTTAAAAACCCTTTCTTGAATTTTCAAGTTAGCAATTAGAACCCCAATTAAATATCGAAATTCATTAAATTGAAGTAATTAAACATCAAGTAACAATTGGTTTAAGATTATACCTCAAAAACATGAGATCAAACATGCAACTTGATCTCCAAAATGCTAATTTTGCTCCAAGATCCAAGCTTGTTTGGCCAAAGAATAATGGGTAGAGATTTAATTAGGAATTAGTGGTGTTTTTTTATGGATTTTGATGGAATTTTTGAAGTTTTATGAAGAGAAAAAGAGTGGAGAAAAGATGGGGGCTGCCTCAAGTAGTGAGGCTCGGCCAAGGGCAGAAATGGAGAGAGAGAGAGGGAGTGGAAATGTGTGGGTGTGTGTAGAACCATCTTATTTATTACACGTTTTCACTTAAACCCTTAATTATTCAATTTTTTTTCCAATTTAACCTTTTTCCCTAGAAATCTCTAGAACCATGGAGAAATTTTATGAACTAATTTTGCATGTTACACACTTGATTCCAATATGTCATGGCTCACTTTGTAAAATTAACCCATTTCTAATTTGTAATTGACACTAATTTAATGTATATTTAAAGCTTATATTATTATTTGAATTTAATTAATTTAGAAAAAATATTTAATTAAACAAACAATTTATAAGTGAACAAATAAATACCAAATACTAGTAATTATATAGTTAAAATAGGCATATTTAAATCTATATTGAAAAATAATTGTAGTTGAGTTTTACGAAAAAGACGGTTTATTTTACCGATTATCAGAAAATTCACCTAAAGGATTTTATTTATTTAATTATTTATTTATTTATTTTTAAAACGTTACAACAACGGCGGTCACGATACAAGTGAACCAAGCTACCAAGTAATCACCCTGAATGAAGTGGTGTACCAACAAGCCGCCAAGAAAACCTGTACACCTGAACCTGTAAGAAAATTTGGCACAACGGGGGTGAGTTACCAACTCGTGAGTAGAAGACATCTGCGGGTAGAAATCGCATTCACGATGATCTCCTAGGCCATAATAATATACTTAACATAACACTAGACATCTAGTAGTGACAGGGTAAGAATCTATGCATAAGTGCAATACTCAGTGCTCGTGTCAGTGCGACAACAGTAACAAGTCATATATCTGATGTATGAATGCATCATGAATGAGAAAATCCATGACGAAATCTGAAAAATCTGATATAAATAAATCATCAGTAAAACTTGTATAATAAAACTGAAATATCATCAGTGAAATCAACAGAAAGCCCGTGTCAAGCATCGACATAATATCTCAATACCTCAAAGTCTCAATGTCTAAATATCTCGGGCTCCGTCAGTCCGGATCGGCCCATATCATCAAATCTCACGACAATGGTCGGTATCCTACGGATTTCCGCCGCGCCAGACATCACCGGTAGGTAATCTTCCCCTGCCAGGCTCATCATCTACAACTCGAGTTTCTTGCCTCGGGGTACCTTACCGGACCCACCATGTATCCTAAACGGTTCATCCTACTCCTTGAATCGGGTCTCAAAATCTAACATCAATCTTGAAAACTTATAGTGGACGACATATACCTCACGAGAAAACCGCAATTGGTATTTTAAATAAGAGAGAGAGAGAGAGAGAGGTTATTATAAATTCTTGTGGTTTTCCCCCAAATCCAGAAATCTCATGGAAATCCAAAATCCAAGAATCAAGGGTAAGTAAACAGTGAATATCGGCATAAAGCCCCAGAATAGTACATGAATGAATATATGAATGCATGAAATATCTATGTAAAGAATGCAATATCTAAGTTAACACATGAAAGCAATCTCACAGGTATTATGTAGTAACTTGTATTTAGCTGATTATATCAATGAGATAATATTTTCTAAAGTGTACGTGACATGGCAATTACCGATGATGATATGTGTGAGCCGGCAAATATGTGTACGTAGAACATACGTATCATCGGTAATGTTGCTGGTATCCTAACAGATGGAATCATAACAGTTAGGGAACATATGTATAAACATGCAGTATAATGAGAATAACATGAATATAATAGAGAAGAAGTGATAACCGCAATACCGAAGAATATACATTTCTACTATACGAGTCATACCGTTTTAGTGTTCGAAAATGAACGAATCGCGGTTCTTAGAAAAATAGGGGCTACGGTGTTTTTGAGAAAAGTTACATCCTTTGAAAATCCGTAGTATCCCTCAGTTGTCTTTTTGAAAAATGCTCACGATTCGTTGGTTTTGAAAATATGTATGACTCGAGCCTAAACTAGCATCTAACTAAACCACTAATAGACTAACTAAGGAACTGGTCGAAAGGTAAGAAAAGTCCACCTAAAGTCCGAGTAGATACCTCTAAGAGTCGGCGATCCAGCTTTAATAGCGTCACGTACATAGTATGACTTTCTCGAGTCAAGAGTACGGATCAATCATCACATCTATATCTCGTACGGTAGAATCTATCGTACGACTTCCCAAAATTCAGGATACGGGTCAACTACCATATTTACATTATCATTCATAAGGTATCATCATCAAACAATATCATGATCTGGTTACTGATCTAAAGTCTCGTGCAATCCGATGTCATCAACACATATTATCATATATGAATTCACATTACCCAAGCGATCCATTATAAATATCATAACATATCTTAAATCATATCTCAATCATATGTCAACTATCATATATATATATATATATCATCATCATCATTCACATGGTATTATCATCCAACGATCCGCTATAATATCATAACATATCTCATATCATTACTCGATCACATAACAAATTTCTCACGGCATCATGCCCGATCATATCGACCCATCTCCAAGTATCGTATAACATCCTCATGTCACGCGTATATATATATATATATATATATATATAGAGAGAGAGAGAGAGAGAGAGAGAAACCTACACAAATTCATACACACACACACACACATATACACCAAGTCAAGTGTATGTGTGTGCGTGCGTGCGTGTGTGTGTCAACCTATACTCTAGGGTCTCGCGACTAAGAACTAGACTAAAATACTATCATCCCACTTACACAATTTCCGATCCGTGGTCTCCTAAAACCTTTCTTGCTCAATATTCATATCTCGCAATAACATATCTATATATAACTATGTCAATACCACGTCATATCCTATGAAGTTGCGGTGGTGCTATACGCCATCCACCCGACTTCCCCCGTAGATATACATCTACTCACCTGGTCCTTATCTGCCGAAGTCGATACTGCCATCCTCTTATTCATCGTCCGAAGTCCACGTGAGAGGTACCTATATGCAACATATATAATATCGTAATCCGAAATCGCGGATAAAAACCAAAATGACACACGAAACGCGCATAGGTTAAAACCTATGACCCGTTCATGCAAAAGAATCAAATAACACTCGACATCGGCGTACAAACACCAATTAATCGAGATAAAACCCAAACGTTCCAATCGTGGTTTCAAAACTCACTAATTACATATGAAATAGGGTTTAAATCATCAAAACCTCAAAATAACTCAAATCGATTTATTTCCGAAAACCTAGAAAGCCACAAATAACCGTTTTAGTACAAAACTTGATGTTTAAACAAAACTAGTGCCCACAATATTCACTAAATATCATAACTAGATCAGACAAACCATTTCTATAATTTAATCTCATCAATTTTCATTAAACCCAAAATTCTAGAAATTATCTAATTTTAACAATTTCAAAGTAACAATGCACAAAACAACAACTAAACTTGGTTTTGCATGATCTAAAGTGTTAAACTACAATTTATAATGTTAATGATGTGATGAAAACCCTCACTAGAATTTTATCTCACCTATATATATATATATATATATATATATATATATATATATATATATATATATTATAAAAACCTAGTTTGCTAAAATCTTAATTTGGACTTTTTAAATGCAACAATTTACAAATAAGCAACAAGATTAAGTTTTGCATAGCATTAAGATGTTAATCTACTCATTAAAACCATAATCTAATGATAAAAACCCTAATTTGATCACAAACCATTTTCTTGAAATTTTAATTTAGCAATTAGAACCATAATTAAACACCGAAATTCATTAAATTGAGGTAATTAAACATCAAGTAACAATTGGTTTAAGATTATACCTCAAAAACATGAGATCAAACCTGCAACTTGATCTCCAAAATCCTAACTTTGCTCCAAGATCCAAGTTTGTTTGGCCAAAGAATAATGGTTAGAGATTGAATTTGGAATTTGTGGGGTTTTATTTTGGATTTTTTGGAGATTTTTGAAGAATTTTTGAAAGGAAAAAGAAGTGAAGAAATAGAAAAGGGGGGCTGCCTTTTTCGGCCAGCAAGAGGAGGAAGGGAGAGTGAGGGAGAAATGTGTGGTATTGTGTGGAAACATCCTTAATAAATGCATTTTTTCACTTAAACCCTTAATTATTTAATTTTTCCAATTAAAACATTTTCCTAGAAATCTCTAGAACCATGGAGAGAATTCAAAAAGAAAGGATATATTGCAAACTTGATTTATAAGTTGTCATGGTGCATTAGTGTATGATTAACCCATTCCAATTTGTAATTTACACAAATTTAATGTATATTTGAAAGCATAAAATAATATTTAAAAACAATTAATTATGGAAAATATTTTAGTAAACTAGAAATTTACATGTGACCAATTAAATACCAAATACTAGCAATTTCATAGCTAAAATAGGTATTTTTAATTTTATAATGAAAAATAACTATAGTTATGTTTTACGGAAAATACGGTTTATTTTACCGATTATCGGAAAATTCACCTAAAGGATTTTATTTATCTAATTATTTATTTAATTATTTTTAAAATGTTACAAAAATACTCTCGTCGACTGAAAAAATCGAAGGCTCGGCAAGAGGAAGATCACTCCCCCATCAAACAGCGAGGGGCTTCTTCTACAGAGGTGCCTGTTATAACAACTCCTTCAACTTCAACCTCTTACAAAAGGACGAGGTTGGAGAAAATAACCCCGCCTGTGACAAATTCCAAAGACGATGGACCCAAATGCCCCAAGTCTAGAGGCATGATCGTGTATACGGTCTACATGGCTTCCGGGAAAGAAGAAAGTCGTGCCTTCTTAGGTCACCGATCGCGAACTCGGTCGCTGAAAAAAGCTCAGGAGCAACAATAAAAGCTCCAGGAAATGCTGACCAAAATGGCAGCACTTACTGGACAGAAAGAAAGTCCGGATCCAGCAGCCGAACAGGGCCAGGAGTAAGAGACCGATACAGAGTTCTGCGGAGGGTGCTTGAAAGAAAGGACTAGGAAGCTGCTGACATGAAGCATATGGAGCTCTTGTTCCAGGACATGGTTGGAATGGTGATCCAACAAGAGCCTCTGGCCGAAGATCCGCCTATAATCGTCCGCAATAACAGAGGGGAAATATCAAACTCTCTTCCTTCCTTATCAGTGGCCAAGGAGGAAACGATCTCCAAGGCCGCCCTTGATGATTATATCGCTCAACAAATAAGAGCTCATTAAGCTAATGAAGCCGCAGACCAAATCGTCAGAACCGGACGACCATATCCGGGCTGGTATGATCAAATCAAGTACTCGCCAGGTTATATGATCCCCAAGTTCTACATATACAAAGGGACATGCAACCCCCATCAGCACGTCACGCAGTTTAGAGCTCTGTTCGGCAACACCAGAGGCGACGACAAACTATTACTTCGTCAGTTCGTTGGCATCCTGTCAGAAACGGCCTTTGAATGGTACTCGGAGCTCTCAAATGACTCCGTAAAGACATTCACAGAGATGGAACCGCTGTTCACACAGCGTTTCTCCAACGTGAGCGAGCACACTCTAATTACGACATTAATCAATGCCAGGGTAAAGCCGGGGGAAACCTGGTCTAATACGCGATCCGGTGGCGGAACCTATGGTCTAAGTTCGAACAGCGCATTGAAGAATCTTCCGCCGTGGGCATGTTCATCGGGAACCTAGATCCTCAAACGACTGTGTCCTACTTCATGAAATTCTTCAAACCAACGACCTTCCAGGATCTGATCGATAAACTGGCCCAAATAGACCAGATGGGCCACGGGCCTTCCTCCTTAAATAAGGACCCTCGAAATAACAAGGGCAAAGGGAAAGTGGCCTTCGTTTCCAACACGCAACAACAACCGAGTGGCCCAAAACCGGCTGCTTGCCAAAACAATGCGCGTCCACGCCTATCCTTGGGGGAAAGACTAGGACGCGCTTACTCGTTTACTGCGACAAAACAAGGAGACTTTTCGAGTTGGCAGTGCTTAATAAACTCATCAAATTGCCAGATCTGCGGCGTCCATTGCAACCCGACGACGTCAACAACCTTAATTACTGCTCCTATCATAGAATAGTGAGCCACCCAATTGAAGATTGCCACGTCTTTAAGAACTGGGTCGAAAATCAGTATCAACAGGAAAAATTCGGGCTGTCTGATAACTGGAGGGTAAACCCACCCCAAAAGAATACTCCCAAAAAGGTGGATGCGTAGGGGGCATCATGGTCCCTCGTGGAAGTAACTCCATGGGAAGTCGTTCTTTCAGCAAAAACCAAAATAATGCTGATGGATCTACAGACATGTCTAGCAGTAAGGTGGAAAAGCTCACTTGAATCTGAAATCATTGAAGGGATGCTGAAACCACGCCCTGCACCGAAAATGGTTGACGAGGGGAACCCCCCAAATTAAGTTTTCAAAGTCTTCAAAGAAAAAGAAGAAGGCCAAGAAGCTTGTGCAGCCTGCCGAGTATGACGACAAGCGCACAAATCTATAAAAATACATAGACACACTGGAGAAGTACAACAAGAAGGCGCGGACACCAGTCACGCTTGAAGAGTTCCTCAAGCATATTCTTGAAAATGAAGATAGTGACAACGATGAGGAAGATGACTCATTAGGAGATACCGAAGACCATGTAGCAAGTTGCCACGGGGTCTCCCATTCATCTTTAAATGACGAAGAAACCCCCTCGGCGTCAGAAAACAACGCAGAGGAACTAGGGGCAGAATCAGCTCTAAAATCCCCGGAAATGCCAGAAGACCCGATCGATAGGCTGTTAAACGAAGTCTTTCGTAAAAGCAAAGCTGATCGAGAACGCGGAACAACCATATACGAAAAGGCTAAGCGTCAGTGTTAGGATGAAGAAGCTGCGGCGAGGATGAGTCGTAAAGTAGTCCAACCAAACCAAAGCATACCTGTGAAAAATAAGAGCAGGATCAAAACAAAGAATCAGTTTGCCAAATCTCTGTCAATGGGAATGAAGCTGCCACCTCTCGTAGGAAACACTCCCGGGGTCATATGCCTCAATGGAGAGGATTCACACCCAAACTATTGCCTATATCATTGGAGAATTACCCACCCCATCGAGGAATACAGTGCCTTCAAGAAGTGGTGGTAAGGATACGTTGTCCATCAAAAACACTTCAAGAGCGTGAAGCTCGTCGACGGCAAAATAGTGTGAAAGATGCGCATGAAGAAATGACTGGCAACTGTCATATAGTTGATACCAGTTCGGAAGGGGGAAAACCCCAAGTTCTTACCTTCGGGAGCGGTTCTGAGGACGAAATACCCTTCAGCCCTCTTTTCAAAGACTCAACCTCCGAAAAAGAAGCGGAGGAGATGAACTGCGAGAATATTCAGCTATGTAACCACACATTGCCTGAGAAAAACCTCGGACCTACAAACAAAGGTTCAAGTAAAAAAATACAAAGGGAAATAAAAAATCTCTGAGGAAATTGCCTTCGACGGTGGAGCTGTGAAAGAGCTCGCAGCAGAGGACCCGCCTGGGAAAACAAGGTGGATTACAATGTCCTAGCACATCTGAGGAGAATACCTTCACAACTGAGCATATTGGATGATCTCCTCCTGTCCAAAGAGGCACGAGATTCTCTGATCAAGGCATTACAAGAGCCCGATCAGTTCCAAGCTTTCCTCGCAGAAGATAAGATGAAGGATGAGCTGGCAGAGATTCACACAGCTGACATTACATTCAGTGATGAAAATCTCCTCCTCGGTACGTGCAAGCACAATCTCCCGTTATACGTCACCGGGTACTGCCACGACATCAAGATAGGGAAAATCCTTGTCGACAACGGATCCTCCGTTAACCTTCTTAACGTAAGAGTGCTGAAGGAGATTTGCATGGACGTTCAACACCTTGTCCGGGATAAAATTACCATCTCCAGGTTCGACTCACAGTAGTCACGGATGCTTGGGTCCGTAATATCGATGTTACGCTTCGGGCTACTTATCACTGACATCAAATTTCATGTCTTTGATGCCAAGACTTGCTATAATGCTTTGCTCGGCAGGCCTTGGTTACATGAGTACAACGTTATCCCTTCTACACAACATCAGTGTATGAAGTATTTCAAGGATGGCTCGGAGTACACCGTCACAGGGGAGATAAATCCATTCTCCGTAAATGAGGTTCGAGAATATGAAGACGCAAAGTACTTCCTACCAGACTTCGAGGATACGGAAAGGTGTCATAAGCCAGAGGATAAATAGAAGTCCGTAGCTACTATCCCGATCTTTGGGAGCGATACTGAGGAAGACGAAGAAATAGTCTACTCGGAGCAACTCCAGAAAGAAAACAATAAGCCCAGACCATCTATTCCTATTCTGGTCTTTGGCAGCGACTCTGAGGACGAGGCCAATGCAGTGTTCTCCATCCACCCGCCAGTGCAAACCTTTGCTGGAGCAGATCAGAGTCTACAAATCATAATGGCTCCGCCTCGGCATTACAAAGAATTTGATGCGCTCGATACATAAAACATACAAGAACTACAGACTTTCTACGTGCCTCCCAGGCGAAGAAGCGAAAAAGCGATCCTCTTCTACCAATCTACGGAAAATAAAGTAGAAAAAGAAGTCCAGCATGGTGCCGATTTTGCACTCTACAGGCTTCAACCAATCCGTCTGCCAAGATACTATGCGGAGAGATTAAAAAGGTTGTTAATATGCCAAGGTGTACCCCTCGAACAAACTGTTCGACAAGCCCAATTCTACAAAAAAGATTTGGCATATTCTCGAGACTCAGCGAAAGATACCTAACGAGAAGATGGAGACAACAGGGCTCGGATACGTTCAGTCCAAGAAACCGGAGCTGTTCTACAGTTGCCACGTCATAAACAGCTCCAGTGAAGGAGAAAACGCTCTTCCAAATTGCCATGACGTTGAAACGGAACGAAATCCCACTCTAAGAACGTCAAGTCCGTCACTCGAAGAACAAATAGAAAAGCTAATAAAAGAAGCTTGTCAAAAGAGCCAAGACAATCTCAACTGCGAAATGGCCACTTATGAAAAGGTCAGGACGCAGCGTCTCAATCAGTAATCTGCGGAGAAGGAAGATTATAATGCTCTTCATCCTCGGCCTGCTGTATGTCCTCGCGAAAGGAGAAAATCCTGAACTAGCGGCAAAAAAGGGCAAATAACGCAAACAACGTTCGAAAATAATAAAGCGGATCCAAGAAACCGTGCAATCGTGAAAAAGTTGATTGGAGCCCGTCATTTATAAAGAAGATGGGCCGGGAATACTCTTTCCCCCAAGAAAAGACGAGGAAAATATTCAAGCTTGTTATGAAGCACCAAATGATGACACTTTCGATGTCTTGGGACCCCGAACAAATAAACGAGGTCCATCATCCGGATTATTGCTCCTATCACTGAGTAATAGGTCATCCCCTCTAAGAATGCTTCACCTTCAAAGAATGGGTAGAAGACCAGTATCAACAAGACAGGTTCGCTTTATCCGACACCTGAAGGGTAACCCCGCCACAAAAGCATGAGCCAAAAAGGATCTATACCATGAGGATAGGTCCAGCTCAATATTAAGAATGGAAGTGAACTCGTACCTGCTATACGATAACACTCTCAAAAGAGAGAGAGCATGAGACTATGGATGACCTCCACATATGCTTCGCAAATGAATATTAGGACGAGATAATCTTAGAATTTCCACCAGCACCAAAAGAGCTGGATGATGGGATACACACAACGGCGGACAACCTAAGAAAAATTGACTTAGGGACGGAAAATGATCTGAGACCAACGTTCTTCAGTGAGCTACTATCTGAAAAACAGGTAGTCACGTTAAATGACGTGCTCATGCAATATAAAGACTGCTTTGCATAGAACTATTCCAAGATGCCGGGTCTAGATCCAAAGGTAGCAGTACATAAACTGGCCATATCGCCGGATATAAAGCCAATCAAACAGGCGCCGAGAAGGATGCGACTCGAGCTTGAGATAAGCATCAACGCTGATGTCAAGAAACTCATCGAATCTGGCTTCATCCAAGAAGTTCAATATCCTGGCTAGATAGCCAACATTGTTCCGGTGATGAAAATGTTGGCTATAGTGCCCTCAAGTCAATTATTAGATCGCAGGCTCACGATTGCGATGATTGAGGGAGGACCTATACGGGTAGAACAGTCTTATTCGAGATGATAGTATGCTATCTGTTTTGTCTTTATCATTATGTACATGCTTCAGGTGGCATTATAGATTACTATTATATGTTGATAGAGCCCATAGGATTCTTGCTTGACTACCAGCATTATGATGGCGATCATATACGTGAGAGCTTGGTGGTCTATAAGCACATCCTTAAATGTCCCTAGTCGTGGGAGTTTCGAGACTGGGCATCGATACTCCAGAGTAGACTAGTGTATACTGATAGAGACCCCGACGAGGGGCGGTGGCCGGTCTCACAAGACATTGGTGTCAGTTTGTTCATCTAAGATGCATACAGGTGCTCATTGGATTATGAGTACACCGGACGGACTCGCCGGGAACATGCTAGTTGGTATTATACCTATTGTCAGATAGCAGTTCCCAGGTGACATGTGTACAGGTTAGTCTATCGACCTGAGATCATCATTTGTCTTGTGTGAGTTCCCACTGTGTTTTGATTACTACCATATCACGGCTCAAAGGAGTCATGCAAACAGGTTTTAGTTAGGTACAATCCCAATCCATATGGAGGCAGTGAGCAGATCGTCACGGGATTCGTCTCTCTCGATATTAGGGGTTGATGTCGTGTTGTGCACGGGTGGCCATCACCAGAAATTCTTGGCCAAGGTAGTCGAGAATTACTGATCTAGGATCGGTAGTTTCTCAGGTGGTGATGGGCTTCATACAGACACTAAATGTCGCATTATTAGGGGTCTAATTTTATCCACCCCCTAGACTCGGTATGCGATAATCATAAGACGAACGGACCAGACTGTATGAATATTTTCACTGTCAGGCTCAGTAGGGGTTTCAGGATGAGTTTGCTTTTCGGCCTCCCTTTCGCTCAATACCTAAGTAGCTATTACGTACAGCTAGTGCCGCTGATGTGCTTATGGTTAAACCCACTGCCAGCGTATTGAAGAGTCTTTAGAGTCCCACACAGAAGGTTTCCCTGCTTCGGGCAAAACGATATAGAGGCCGTATGGTTTTACGCCAGGGTTCGATCATATTCGTGCACTTGTGCGCGTATCATGATTCGAACAGATAATACTAGTGGGCTTTGGTTTAAGCCGGATCCTAGTATTATATTGTTGGATTATTTTCGTCTCATTGTATTCGTATTCTTTGGAATACGGATGTGGGTATGTATATACGGATGATGGGTATTCTTGTAATTTCTTACAAGATTACTTTTAGAAGATTATACCTCACTATGGTCTAAACCTTTTTGGATTAAAAGGTTATTGAGGTGGAGGATGAGGTGTTTATTGCATATTTTGTGGCATGGCTTAGTAGTGACCCATGGTTACTATTCTAAGCATGCTTAGGTTTTGTTTGTTGTGAAATTATTGTTGACTTGAGATTTTTTGTTTGACTTAAGATATTTTTGGAGTATTGAGATATTTTTATGGATGGATCCATTATTTATTGCTAATCTCACAACACACAAAACACTAAGACATTATTCATTCCATCTCCTACAACACTCTCATCCTCATGGCATCTTCTTCTTCATCCACCCAAACCCTCTCATGTGTTGAGAAACCTTGGGTATCTTGAGACAAATTAATCCTTCACCACTCTCTACTTCTTCTACGCTATCTAATGTAGAGATCTAGGTACCCTAGTTACCTCGGATATGAGGTTGGAACTCGATTCATAGACTCTCGGATGGATCATCTTCGATGGAGGGAGATCAGAGATCAAGCTTGATTAAGGAGGACTCTAGGAGCTTGGGAAGGTGGTTGAAGACCGAAGGACATGGATCAATTCGGTATAATCACTCTAACCCTAAGTTTAGCTTCTATGCATATTTTTGTTATCTAGGGCTTATGGGTCGATCCGGCTTATCGGCTTGTTCTAGCGCCAGTTTTTGAAAATTTTTGTTCCGCAATGGCCACGGTTTGATGGCTGGGGCGCTTGCATAACCAAACAGAGAAAGTAGGACGGAGCGCATCTGCGTAGTCTTTCGGGATCTCAACAAAGGTTGCCCGAAGGATGACATCCCAGTACTTTTTACCGAGCTGATAATCAATAATACGTCTACCCATGATGTCGTCTCCTTCATGGATGGATTTTCAGGATACAATCTAATAAAAATGTATCCTGGAGACCAAAAGCATACTGCCTTCCGGACTCTGCTGGGTATATTCTGTTATAAGGTGACGCCCTTCGGTTTAAAGAATGTTGGCGCTACCTACCAGAGGGCCATGACAAAGATCTTCGATGACCTCATCTATGAGATTGTCGAATGCTACATCGACGATCTTGTGATTAAAAGCAAATCTCATGAGGAACATTAGGAACATCTAAAAATAGTGTTTCGATGTCTTCGGAAGTATAATCTGAAAATGAATCCTTTAAAATGTGCATTTGGAGTCTCCTCAAGCAAATTCCTGGAATTCATCTTACGTCACCGGGGTATCGAAATCGATCTCTCGAAGATCAAGGTGATCATGGAAATGCCCACGTCAAGGATCCTCAAACAGTTGCGATCTCTTCAAGGAAAGCTCACGTATATCCGGCGGTTCATGTTGGATATAGTGCCCTCAAAGTCAATTATTGGATCGCAGGCACGTGATTGCAATGATTGAGGGAGGACCTATACCGGTAGGACAGTCATACTCGAGAGGATAGTATACTATCTGGTTTGTCTTTTTATCATCGTGTACATACTTTAGGTGACATTGTAGTTCACTATTACATGTTGATAAAGAATAGTATGCTACCATGGTTTGTCTTTATCATCGTGTACTGCTTTAGGTGACCTTACAGGTCACTATTACACGTTGATAGAGCCCTTAGGATTCTTGCTTGACTACCAGCAGTACGATGGCAATCATATACGTGGGAGCTGGGGTCTATAAGCACATCCTTAAAAGGTCCCAAGTCGTGGGAGTTTCGAGACTGGGCATCGATACTCCATTAGTAGACTAGTGTATACAGTCGAGACCCCGACGAGGGGCGATGGCCGGTCTCACAAGCCATTGGTGTCTGTTGGATCACCTAAGATGTATACAGGTGCTCATTGGGTTATGAGTACACCGGACAGGACTCGCCGGGAACATGCTAGTTGGTATTATACCTGACGTCAGATAGCAGTTCCCTGGTGACTTGTGTATAGGTTAGTTCATTGACCTGAGATCGTCATTTGTCTCGTGTGAGTTCCCACTGTGCTTTGATTACTACCCTACCATAGCTCAAACGAGTCGTGCAAACAGATTTTAGTTGGGTACAGTCCCGAGCCACATGGAGGCAGTGAGCGGATCGGCAGGGGTTTCGTCTCTCCCGGTATTGGGGCTGAGATCGCGCTGTGTCTAGGAGAGCCATTACACGAAGTCCTTGGCCAAGGCAGGAGATTTACTGGTAGGTATTCCAGTAGTATCTCGGGGAGTTCTGGGCCACGCTCCGACATGACTTGTACCGCTTTTTGGGGTCTGACTTTTACCAACCCCCTAGGCCCGACATGCGATGCTCATAGACGAACGGACCGGACTGTACGGATATTGTCACTGACAGGCTCAGTAGGGTGTCAGGATGAGTTCGCTCATCGACCTCCCTTTTGGTCAATACCTGGTAGCCCGTTACGTACAGCTAGTACCTCTGACGTGTTAGTGGTTAAATCCACAGCCAAAGTATTGACGAGTCTTTAGAGTCCCCCACAGACAATTTTCAAGTTTCGGGCGAAACGTTGTAGAGGCCGTATGATATATGGTAGGGTCCGATCATATACGTGCAGTAGTACACGGATCATGATCGGGCGGATCATACTAGTGGGCTTTGGTTTAAGCCGGATCCTAGTATTAGATTTGTTGGATTACTTTAGTCTCATCGTATTCGCATTCAGTCAGAATGCGGGTGCAGGTATGTATATACAGGTGAGGGGTATCCTTATGATCCGTCACGAGTTTACTTTAGATGTTGCCATATCTTTTTATTGTCATAAACATTTCGGTTAATGTTTATTTTGGTGGAAATTATGAGCTTAGATCTTGATGAGATGCATTAAATGTGACATGGACATATATAGTGACTCATGGTCTCTTTTATTGTGTAAATGTCACATTAGTGTTTGATTTATGCTTGGTATGATAAGGAGAGAGAGAGAGAAGGGCAGCCATGTATGAGGGTTGGCTCTTGTATTTTTCATTCTTACACTTCTCACACTCTCATTATCATTCATCACAAAAGAAAAAGAAAGAGAAAAACTTCTTCTTCTTCCTCTTTCTTCTCTAGCTCAAAATCTCCATCAATGGCAATACCTTCTACCTCCATCCATCTCATGAATGCAAGAGACAAAGTGATCACAAACATTCTCTACATCATCTTGGACACGTCGGCTAGCACACTTCATGTCCGAGTTGATTTGGATGAAGCGGTAGCTCGTAAAAGGAATCAATGATGTGGTGCCCTTTCCTATGAGGAGATCGAGACCGGAGATGCCGCGAGGAGTTTGGGATGGTGGCCAAAGACCGAAGGACACGGATCGATCGGTATAGCCTTTCTGTCCCTTCTCAATATAGCTAGTTGTAGGTTAATGGTTCGATCCGGGAAAAAGTATACGATAGCGCCAGTTTCAAGTTAAGAAAAAGTTTTTTTTTCCGCATTTTGGCCTCGGACAGACGGCCGGGGCGCTACCGTAGACTTACATGGTATCAGAGCCACGCCATTAACCTTTACTAGCTTGTTCTAACGTATTTAAAACATCGATCGGCCGAATTTTCCAAAACCTCATTTTCAAAGTCACAGTTTCTGTCGAATTTTTCCTGTGGTCAAAAAATTATTTAGTGTGCTGCAGAAAAACAGGCAGGGTTTTTTAGGGGCACTGTAGAAATTTGGTAGATTAATTCCTCAGGAACGCCGCGGAACCGCGGCTTAACCCTGATTTTGGCCGCGGTTCCGCTGCCACTCTAGCTCTTCATTGGACCATTTTTCTTCAGGTGGCTTTTCTCTTGGAATTGGGGTTTCTGGTAATTTTTGTTTGGGCCCAGATTTGTTTGAGTACTGGGAATTGTGCTTGGGGCCCACTTCGGGAAATATTGTCGATCGAAATTTTTAAACATGTTAGTTCACAGTATTTACATTATATATGCGATCGTGAATGTCATTTGATCGGTAAATCTTGTCTAATTGCTATAGCTCTTTTAGACGGATTTGCGAACGTGACATTCACGTTCATGTTCTGTGTTGTGCTGTGATGTTGCAGATTTGTCGTGGTGGACAGCCTGGTGCAATGGTAGTACAGTTTGGTTGTATTTGTACATTTGATATTGCGAGGCGAGCGACATGTGGACTGCCGTCACTGCCTGTTTGTATATTATTCTTTTGGGGAACGACAGGGCTGAGGTCGATGTACCCGTTGTATGTATATTTTATTTTCTGTACTAGGATTACCCCGCAGAGGGGTGCACGGGTAGCCAGGTTCTAGAGGGCAACGGGCCCGCATCTCATGGCTTTGAGACGGAGGGGGCTTCACTCTAGAATTGGCGGGCTATTCGCCGCACTCGTACGGGGTACAGGTTGACCCAAGGAGGGGTGCTCAAGTTACCGGATTCTATGAAGTGCTGGGTGGTTCATTCACGTTGTTGAAGGGGGCTGCCTCGCTTCAGGTTTTGGCGGGTAACTTGCCGCGCCCGTAGGGGTCTAGGATTTCATTGCACAGGCTATCCACACGACCAGGGGAACATCGGGTTTCAGTAGCGGCTCTATAAAACCCGGGGATCCCAGATTATCTGTATTGTTCTGTGATGCTTATTACATTTCAGTGATGTTGCATTTTATCACGCCATGAGCGAATATTATATATTGATTTATATACTAGTAGATGTTGTATATGTTTTACACCCGCGCTAGTCCAGTCCCCGCTATGTCGTTAGTTAAGTAACCTAACGGGTGATGACGGGACCCAGTGGCGAATGCGGATGGCATATACGTACATCATATTTTCGTTCTTTTGTGGTGTGATTAATTGATGGGACTGCATTGATTCGGATCAATGCAAGTTAAACAAACCTATTCTGATGTTGTTGGAACATTTTTCAAAAAAAGCTATTATTGCAAGGACGTTCTCTTTTGTTTTGCACAGTGGTATTCGACTATGAATATCCGGCACCTCAGTCGACGAGGCAAGGGCCGAGATCCATTCACCGGGAGTGACCCCTTGGATAGAAGTTTGCATCAGGGTAATAACTTCACTTTAGTCGATTTCTTTTTTGCTTTGCATCGTGGTATTCAGTTGGAATATCCTGCACCTCATTCTACGGGGAAAGAGCCGAGATCCCTTCACCGGGAGTGACCTCTTTAGCAAAGGTTTTCGCCACTATATTTTTATAAAAAGCTATCTAGTTCCTTCAACGATATCAAGTTCATTACGTTAAAGGTTATTCGCCAAAAACCATTCGTGGCCCTCCGTCATTTCAGAAAGGTAGCACTTAGTATTCATGCTATGTAT
Source organism: Agapanthus africanus (assembly GCA_030015575.1). Lineage (NCBI taxonomy): Eukaryota > Viridiplantae > Streptophyta > Magnoliopsida > Asparagales > Amaryllidaceae > Agapanthus > Agapanthus africanus. The sequence continues at coordinate 113,236,923 of CM057338.1, read as the reverse complement.
GTTGGCCTTCGTCAAGGCATAGTGTATGGTAGCTATTTGTTACTTTTCTGCAGCATAGATAGATGCGTTGGTTTAGGACAGTCGTACTACTATTTTAGCCTTCGTCAAGGGTATGTACGGGTGGGTTCAAATTAACCTGGATAATGACGGGTAGAACTTGACATGTGACTTATGATATGTTGGCCTTCGTTAAGGTCATAAGATCATGGGGTAAAAATCACATCGGGAGTTTCTAAAGAAACTGAAACTTGCCAGATATGAGCATACCTTCTGGAGTGTGATAACGTGAGTGGATTCCATCACGTTATCATGCGATGATAGTTGGATCCCGATTCCCACTGATGAGTTGGTTTACTCCTCGGGTGATCCCGACTAATTCTTCTTTCAGGTTTGGAGAAGAATTTGAGGTTACAGTGGGAGGTTTTCTGATTAGATAAAGTGATAACCATTCTGATCTAGGTTAGAGTGCACGCTGAGTGTTTCTTTTCTCTCTCTCTTTGGCAGCGACCATGACCCGACCCTTGACTATGACTCAGTGACCAAGTTAACCGAACCTTCTTAAAACACTGGCTTTTGGATTTTCTGAGTTGCATACCTCATTGCCACTCCTACTTTTACCCTTTTCTCCAGAACACCCCGTATTACTACGAACATCCACTTCCATTGGATAAACCATCGTATGGTTATATACGAACTCGAAGGAACTTGTTCCAGATTCGAGGATGGTTTCCGGTTCTGGAGAAAATGAATAAGACTATTCAGTTGTCTTTTCCTTTTACCTTTTCTCAGGTTACGAGTGTTCCTTGGATTAGGACAGTACACCTATTATGCTTATTGGATAGTCTTCTTCCAAACCATAGGCAGGTGCCGAATGGTGGGGAATGAGGAAAACCAATTAGCCTTACGATGGTGTACAGAAAGTAATAAGTAAAGACAAATAAAGGGATTAGTAAGATGGCAAAGTAAATTGCGACTACTATTCACGACCAAACCAAGTATTTCATCGCCACTCCTACTTCACCTTTGTATTTCTCCAGAACACCCCGTATCACTACGAAGATCCACAGTTATTTGGATATTCCATCGTATGGTTATATACGAATTCGAAGGAACTTGTTCCAGTTCGGGGATGGATTCCGGTTCAGGAGAAATAAGAATAAGGTTTTATTCAGTTGTCTTTTACCTTTACCTTCTCTTGGGTTGTGAGTGCTCCTAGGATTAGGACAATATACCCATTATGCTTATTGGATAGTCTTCTTCCAAACCATAGGCTGGTGCCGAACGGTAGGGAAGGAAGAAAACCATTTAGCCTAAGAGGGTGTACAGAAGGTAATGACTAAAGACATATAAAGGGATTTGGAGAGATGGCAAAGAAATATACGGTTACAGTTGTGAATCTGATAATGGAAAAGGCATTACTAGGAATACCCGGATACCCCTTCGAAACATTTACATGTTTCAGTTTCACTGTGTATTGTTAAAAGAAAACTGATTTCCCAATTAGCCCTTGCTCCAGGGTATGTATTTACCAGGTTTGATTCTCACGTCTGTACAGTTTTACAGATGATGAGTGGGAGTAAGTTATTGGGAATTGGGTGATCATCCTCATTATATCGGGATTCGTTGTAATTGGTGATATTTGAGGAAATCACCTAGGTTGTTTGCCGGACGGCAAATATTTGGTTTTGAATATCTGTTGTAATGCATCAATTTCAAATTGATATATCTGTACGTTTATTTTTATAAAGTGAGATATAACTTTTTGAAATTATGTCTATAACATTTACCTATATCATTGAATGGTTAGGTAAGGAACATTAAACAACGGTGTAATTCTTCTTAACCATAAGTACAGTTTTCAACCTACGACACAAAGGGAATGAGTTATTAGACTCAGGGGACTTATACAGAGTATTGTATGTTGTCTAGTGTCCATTAGGACAGAGGAGTTGGTACTCGTACTATATTCTGTTTACTTGTGACTTCTCTAGTTCTTAGACATGTGTTTCATAGAAATACAAGATCCAAGTTTTGAGAAGTTATAGGTATATGAATAAAGTAGAGAATCAGATGGTGCAAGTATCAGGATTATTCAAGGTGATCGAAGATGTAGATACTTGTGTATGGTATTCAGATGATAGTAATGATTATGAGAACTTGCTTCTCCTTCAGGTTACTCATATCTGGATATATTCCTAAGTTGAGTAATGCTGATCGGCCTCTCTCCATTTAGTTGACATGCACTGGAGACAGCTGCATGATTTGAATCTGGTTCCAATTAAATCAGTGCCTCTGTTTCTATATTGGATATAGAGTAGTTCATATCTTAACAATGTTAAGGTACGGGGAGTTGTCCGGCTTATGCTTAAAACCAAACTCTGGATAACTCAAGGCACGTTTCTGTAATGGCTGTTTGTGGGTTGACCCGGGCTATGACGAGGGTTGACTTTCTACCATCTGGAAGATCAATAGTGATATTGTTCTTGACTCGCCACCATTTTGATAAAAATGGGTTTTTTTCAGAAAAACAGTAGTGGGAGTATGATAGAACTGGAAGTGATTCCAGAACCGCAAACGATTACTGAAAATTTGATAAGAACCTAAAGATTCGATCTGGTTTGACATTCCATTGGCCACTCCGCAGATATGGTGGGTAACCCCAGGCACGCGAGAGGTACTCCGGTAGCCTCAAGGACAGTGACAGGGAGGTTCTTGTTTACCCAGACTTGCTATTGCTGTTGTTCTGTGGGACCCGGCAGGAGGATGAGTATAGCGTCGTTCTAAATTAGCTTTAGAAGTGTACGTGTATATGACTCTGCCAGAGGGTTGTCGTAGTCAGTGGGAGCAGCGGAAGCATTGGTGGACAAGTAGCTTATGTCTATTTATGAACTAAAGCAAAAATAGCAGAGATAGATCATCTATTTCTGATGTGACAGTCATAGGTTTGACTTCATCAGAATAGGGGATGGATCTGTTAAGAAGGTAGTAGGGTGTGATGTTCTGGTATTTGGATGACATACACAGAGTAGGAAGTGAAATTCCTATACTACGATCGGTTATTTATTTTTTGGTTGTCACACAGTAGTTTTCTCCACATAGGATATTGATATTATATCAGATATTATGGTTACTAGATCTATGTTTTTAGATCTAGATTTGGATAGTTTCCCAATCTGGATACTTAGACAGTATTCTAAAGGTATTTAGAATGGACGACTCCTGGCATGGTGGTGTACCTACAGGTGATGGAGTCACCCTCTCTAAAGGTGTCTTATAGATTAAAGAGGAGAGGGATGTGCATGATTGGCAGATCACTTGCTTAGGCAATTGAGTCAATCATGAGATGTCAAGTACCACACCAGATGTTTTCTTTGCACGAGATGCAATAAATTGATATTAATCCTATCCTGGAGAAACGTTCGGAAGCAGTTTTAGAACATGAGTGGATGTTCTATGGATATGATAACAACCGCTTCTTTTAGGAGACGGTTATCATTCCAGGCTTCCAAGGTGACCTGAATAACAGAGTGACTGTCAGAGTTATAGTTTTCCCTCTGACGAGGGGCAGTAGTTTGGACAGGAGGTCCAAGCGGATACTGAGGGAGGCATGGCGCAGGATACTGATTAAGTTCGGTTGACGATACAGTCTAAAAAGTTTGGATTTGGAGTTCATTTATGAACTAGGTCCCATCAGATATCCAGACATATTCTAAGACAGGTATTGCTCATTTCGGGAGATGGCTTTCTCCGTGAACTTGAGATTAAGAGAGATATAGAAAGAAACATCAGAGCGGATCCACTCATTGAGGCTATTCCTCGAACGCAACAGTTTCGCAAACGGGGTTTGTGAGACTGACTAGTAGAGGAGTTGGGTGTTCGGTATCACACGGGCTGCGAGTATGCGACATCGCAATAATTAGCCTTGAGTGCAAGTGGGAGATTGTTGGATATAGTGCCCTCAAAGTCAATTATTGGATCGCAGGCATGTGATTGCGATGATTGAGGGAGGACCTATACCGGTAGGACAGTCTTACTCGAGAGGATAGTATACTATCTGGTTTGTCTTTTTATTATCGTGTACATGCTTTAGGTGATATTGTAGTTCACTATTACACGTTGATAGAGAATAGTATGCTACCATGGTTTGTCTTTATCATCGTGTAGTTCTTTAGGTGACCTTACAGGTCGCTATTACACGTCGATAGAGCCCTTAGGATTCTTGCTTGACTACCAACAGTATGATGGCGATCATATATGTGGGAGCTGGGGTCTATAAGCACATCCTTAAAAGGTCCCTAGTCGTGTGAGTTTCGAGACTGGGTATCGATACTCTATTAGTAGACTAGTGTATACAGTCGAGACCCCGACGAGGGGCGGTGGCCGGTCTTACAAGCCATTGGTGCCAGTTGGATCACCTAAGATGTATACAGGTGCTCATTGGGTTATGAGTACACCGGACAGGACTCGCCGGGAACATGCTAGTTGGTATTATACCTGACGTCAGATAGCTGTTCCCTGGTGACATGTGTACAGGTTAGTTCATCGACCTGAGATCGTCATTTGCCTCATGTGAGTTCCTACTGTGCTTTGATTACTACCCTACCACGGCTCAAAGGAGTCGTGCAAACAGGTTTTAGTTGGGTACAGTCCCGAGCCACATGGAGGCTGCGAGCGGATCGACAGGGGTTTCGTCTCTCTCGATACCGGGGGTGAGATCGCGTTGTGTCTAGGAGAGCCATTACACGAAGTCCTTGGCCAAGGAAGGAGATTTACCGGTAGGTATTCCAGTAGTATCTCAGGGTGTTCTGGGGTACACTCCGATACGACTTGTACCGCTTTTGGGGGTCTGATTTTTACCAACCCCCTAAGCCCGACATGCGATGCTCATAGACGAACGTACCGGACTGTACGGATATTGTCACTGACATGCTCAGTAGGGTGTCAGGATGAGTTCACTCATCGACCTGCCTTTTGGTCAATACCTGGTAGCCCGTTACGTACAGCTAGTACCTCTGATATGCTAGTGGTTAAATCCACAGCCAAAATATTGACGAGTCTTTAGAGTCCCCCAAAGAAAGTTTTCAAGTTTCGGGAGAAACGTTGTAGAGGCCATATGATATATGACAGGGTCCGATCATATACGTGCAGTAGTGCACTGATCATGATCGGGTGGATCATACTAGTGGGCTTTGGTTTAAGCCGGATCCTAGTATTAGATTTGTTGGATTACTTTAGTCTCATCGCATTTGCATTCAGTCGGAATGCGGGTGCAGGTATGTATATACAGGTGAGGGGTATCCTTGTGATCCGTCACGAGTTTACTTTAGATGTTGCCATATCTTTTTATTGTTATAAACATTTGGGTTAATGTTTATTTTGGTGGAAATTATGAGCTTAGTTCATGATGAGATGCAATAAATGTGACATGGACATATATAGTGACTCATGGTCTCTTTTATTGTGTAAATGCCACATTAGTGTTTGATTTATGCTTGATATGATAAGGAGAGAGAGAGAAGGGCAGCCATGTATGAGGGTTGGCTCTTGTATTTTTCATTCTTACACTTCTCACACTCTCATTATCATTCATCACAAAAGAAAATAAAGAGAAAAACTTCTTCTTCTTCCTCTTTCTTCTCTAGCTCATAATCTCCATCAATGGCAACACCTTCAACCTGTATCCATCTCATGGATGCAAGAGACAAAGTGATCACAAACATTCTCTACATCACCTTGGACACGTCGGCTAGCACACTTCGTGCCCATGTTGCTTCGGATGAAGCGGGAGCCCGTAAAAGGAATCGATGATGTGGTGCCCTTTCCGACAAGGAGATCGAGACCGGAGATGCCGCGAGGAGCTTGGGATGGTGGCTAAAGACCGAAGGACACGGATCGATCGGTATAGCCTTTCTATCCCTTCTCAAGATAGCTAGTTGTAGGTTAATGGTTCGATCCGGAAAAAAGTATACGATAGCGCCAGTTTCAAGTTAAGAAAAAGTTTTTGTTTCCGCATTTTGGCCTCGGACAGACGGCCGGGACGCTACCGTAGACTTACAGTTCATAGCCAACCTTTCTGAAAGATACCGTCCCTATAATCATTTGATGAAGAAGGGGACCCCATTCGTTTGGGATCAAAAGTGCCAAAATGCACTAGACAAAATCAATCAATACCAGGAAAATCCGCCGTTATTGACCGCTCTGGTTAAGGGAAAACCCCTTATCCTATATACAACAGCACTTTAGGGTTCTCTAGGCGCATTGTGGGCACACGAGAATGATCAAGGAAAAGAGAGAGCACTGCACTATTTGAGTCGAGTTCTTCTGTGGGCAGAAAACAACTATTCCCCATCGAAAAGCATTGCCTGGCACCGATCTTCGCAATAACGAAGTTCAGACGTTACGCCTTGGTACACGAGGCCCATCTCATATCGAAGGCGGATCCTCGCAAATATCTAATGTCGTAGGCCATACTAAAAAGAAGGCTTGCCAAATAGGCCCTTTTAATGCAGTTCTCGATAACGTATCAACCCTTCAAAGCAGTGAAAAGTCAGGCCATTGCCGACTTTCTCACGGAGCATCCGATACAAGCCAGCTCTTTGAGTTGCCAGAAGAACACGCATTCGATGCAATCGAAGAAGAAAATGACTCCAAATGGGAACTCTACTTCGATAGAGCATCTTCCATAAAGCGGCGAAAGAAAAACGCCCTCATAATCAAAACTGGGGTCGGTCTTATCTTCGTGACCCAGCAAGGAGGGATAATGCGTTACGCCCTTTCCTTAACAGTGCCAAGGACTAATAATGAAGCTGAATATAATACTTTGATAGCAGGTATGGAGATCGCTATCGACATGGGGATCAAAGACCTCCTCATATATGGAGATTCCCAGCTGATCGTTAGCCCGGTAAACGGCAACTATCAGACATCCAAGCCAGAGCTGATAAAGTATGGCGAAAGAGTGCAACAACTGCTGACACAAATCCCCTCCTACATCTTGGAGAGTATACCGCGTGCAGAAAAAAGCAAGGCAGAAGCATTGGCAAAATTGGCTAAGGAACTGGCCGATGAAGACCTCGATGACATAAGGATCATTGTGCAAAGCCACAGGGTTCTCGTACCAACAGATATATCTTCGGAAGACTTAATGAAGCCATCCGAAAGAAAAGATCGAACAAGTAGCCCTTCAAATAGAGAACGAAGAAAAGGTCAACGATTGGAGGGAAGTCTTCATAGACTACTTCAAATCTCAACGAACGCCCAAAAATGTGTCGTCTAGAAATCGGCTCATGAAACGAGTTTTGTCCTTCGCCTTCGTCAATGATACTCTATATAAGATATCGTTCGACTGTCTGTAGCTAAGATGCCTAGGACCAAAAGAAGCAAAGAGAATCATCCAAGAAACTCACGACGAACTCTGTGGTTCTCATCAAGCCGGGCCAAAAATGAAGCCGAAGATAAAAAGAATAGGTTACTATTGGCCCACATTGATTCAAGACTACCTTGAACATGCGAAGCAGTGTCACTCGTGCCAAATTCATGGGGACTTCATCCATCGACATCCAAATCCGCTACACCAAACAGTGGATAACTGGCCATTTAAAATATGGGAAACCGATATAATTTGCCATATCTAACCAGTGTCCTCGAAAGGACATCAGTTTATATTAGCAACGACCAATTACTTCTTTAAGTGGGCAGAAGTAGTACTAATGAGAGAGGTGAAGACTGAGAATATCCTTTATTTCTTCAAAACCCATGTTATCTATCGGTTTGGCACTCCGCGATGGATAATCTCAGATAATTGGCTAGCTTATAGAAGTCACAAAATCAGTCGCTTCGCACAGCAACATAAAATAGATTGGAGATACTCTTCCATCTATAATCCTCGTGCCAATGATCTAACTGAACCTTTCAACAAGACCTTGATAAAGATTGTAAAGAAAACGGTTTCCAGAAATAAAAAAGACTGGCATGAAAGGTTGCACGAAACTCTTTGGGCGTACGGAACAACGTTCAAAATGACCATGAATACAACGCCATACGTGTTGGTGTTCGTCACGGAAGCAGTGCTCGCACTGGAAATAGAGCTCCCCTCTCTACGAATAGCGGTTCGATACGAGCTGACAGATGAAGAAAATGTTCATCTTCGGCTTGAGGAGCTCGATGCCCTCGATGAAACTCGCCTTATAGCACAGCAAAATCTGGAGGCTTATAAGGCAAGGATAATGTGGCCATACGAAAACTTATCAGGCCGAGAACATTCCGCCAAGGCGAACTCGTGCTAGTCGTCAAAAGACCCATGATCCCCAATCGTGGAAAACGGGGGATGTTCGAGCCTAACTAAGAAGGCCTGTACATCATAGAAAAAGTCTGTTAGTGATATATGCCCTAGAGGCCATTATTGTATAGTACTGGATTGTATATTACATTTTAGAAGATTGAGATATACACAGATATAATAACAGTCTTGCTCAATATGGCAGTATGCTACTTGGTTTGATTCTATCTCAATATGTGTATATATTTCTTTTAGCATATCGCTAATACATATTGAAAGTGCCCTTAGGATCTTTGCTTAACTACCAGTGTTGTGATGACAGTCACACTAGTGGGGGCTGGGTAGTCTGTAAGCACATCCTTATACTGGTCCCTAGTCGTAGGATTATCGAGACAGGGCATCATTACTCCAGAGTAGACTAGTGTATATGCTTCTCATCCCAGCAGGGGAGATGGCCTGTCCTACAGTCATTAGTATGTCGTACCGGAGATAGTATACAGGTGCTGATTGGGTTATGAGTTACACTGGACGGACTCGATAGGAATCGCTGGTTGGTATTATACCTATCGTCAGTTAGTAGTTCCCGGGTGGCATGAGTATGGGTTAGTCCGTTGACTTGACATCACTATTCATCTTGAATGTGTTCCCACTATACTTAGATTACTACCCTACTACGGCTCAAAGGAGTCATGCAAACAGGTAGTAGTTGGGTACAGTCCCGAAGCACTTGGAGGTAGTGGTGGTTAGATAGGATTCGTCTCTCCCGTTATTAGGCTTGGTATCGTGATTGTTCGGAAAGCCATTATACAAAGTCCCTGGCGAGGGCAAGCGAGATTTACTGGTAGGTACACCAGTAGTTTCTCAGGGTGTATTGGGCTCTACATCGACACTACTTATTGCTCTATTAGGGGTCTGAAGGTTACCACCCCCTTAGGCCCGATATGCGATACTTTTAGACGAACAGACCGGACTATACGGAGATTGTCACAGATAGGCTCAGTAGATGTTCGGATGAGTTTTCTCATAGGCCTTCTTTGTTAGTGATATATGCCCTAAAGGCCATTATTGTATCATACTGGATTGTGTATTACATATTGGAAGTTTTGGATATTCACAGTTTTAATAACATTCTTGCTCAAAATGGTAGTATGCTACTTAGTTTGTTTCTATCCTAATATCCGCGTATGTTTCTTTTAGCATATTGCTTATACATATTGGTAGAGCCCTTAGGATCTTTGCTTGACTATCAGCATTGTGATGGCAGTCACACTAGTGGGGGATGGGTAGTCTATAAGCATATCCTTATACAGGTCCATAGTCATAGGATTATTGAGACGTGACATCGATATTCCAGAGTTGACTAGTGTATACGCTTCTCATCCCAGCAGGAAAGATGGTCTGTCCCACAGCCATTAGTACGCCGTACTGGAGATAGTATATAAGTGCTCATTGGGTTATGAGTTACATTGGACATGACTTGTTGGAAACTGCTAGTTGGTTTTATACCTATTGTCAGGTAGAAGTTCCCAGGTGGGATGCGTACAGGTTAGTCCGTTGACTTGACATTGCTATTCGTCTCGAGTGTGTTCCCATTGCACTTAGATTACTATCCTACCACGGCCAAAAGGATTTGTGCAAACAGATAGTGGTTGGGTACAGTCCCGAAGCACTGGGAGGCTGTAGTGGTTAGATAAGATTCGTCTCTTCTGGTATTGGGGGTTGATATCACGCTGTGTTCGGAAAGCCATTACATAAAGTCCCTGGCTAGGACAAACGAGATTTACTGGTAGGTACTCCAGTAGTTTCTTAGAGTGTTTTGGGCTCTACTCCGACACGACTTATTGCGTTATTAGGGGTCTGACAGTTACCACCCCTAGGCCCGATATGCGATACTTTTAGACGAACAGATCGGACTGTACGGAGATTGTTACAGATAGGCTCAGTAGGAGTTCGGATGAGTTTGCTCATCGGCCTTCTTATCGACAGATATCTCGGTAGCTGTTACGTGCAGCTAGTACTGCTGACGTGCTTATGGTTAAACCCACTGCCAGCGTACTGTCGAGTCTTTAGAGTCCCACACAGAGGGTTTCTCTGCTTCGGGCGAAACGATGTAGAGGCCGTATAGTTTTACGGTAAGGTTTCGATTACATACGTGTACTGGCTACATGTATGATGTTCGGACGAATAATACTAGTGGGCTTTGGTTTAAACTAGATCCTAGTTTTATGTTATTGGATTATTTTCGTCTCTTTGTATTCGTATTTTTCGGAATACGAATAAGGGTATGTATATACGGTGAGGGGCATTCTTGTAATTTTATAAGAGTGCTTCTAGAAGTAGACTTCTCATTTTTGTTTTAATCCATTTAGTTAAATGGATAATGAGGTGGAGGTATGAGGTGTTATTAAGTACATGATTGAAGCATGGCTACTAAGTGACTCATTGTTTTGATGACTACTGAAGCATGGTTGATTCATTGATGAATTATTACATGCTTCATAGTCATCAACATTAGCCATTCTTCATATGATTATCTCTTCAACACTCTCTCTCCTCCAAGGCTCTCTTTTTCTTCCTCAAACCCTAATAGCTCTCATGCGTTGAGAAACCTAGGTTTTTTAAGATAAATTAAACTATTATCACTCTCTACATCATCTGAAAGTGTGTCTTAGCACATCTACTAGGCTTCCACATGCATCAAGTATGCAATTTAAAAAAAAATCTAGAGGTCTAAGCTACACTAACCTAGAATCGAACTAGAGAATTAGGGTTATAGTGCATGAAAGCAAGTTATAAACTAAGTGAAGAGGGTTAAAACCTTTGTAGACCAAGTCCTTCACTTCTAAAGCTCCAAATAGTTGTCCCTAGAACTCTTCATAGCTCCACTTGAAGAAAAGATTGAGCTTGCTACGTGATCTTCGAAGCCGAAGATGATCCACCTTGAATCCTCTCTAGGTCAAGCTAACTCTTCACTAATCAAGTTATTAGTGAAGCAAACAACCTAAACTAATGAGCTAGATTAGTGTAGGTTGATGAAGTAGGAGATTTGGCTCACTTAGAAATATTTCTCTCTCTTTTTTTCCAACTCAAGAAAAATCCTAGAGCTCACTTGAGGAAGAAGATGAACATGGGTGAATAATAATGTTGTGATGAGTGAGTGAACTATTTGGCTCAAGATAAACTTGTGATGAATAAATATCTAGAGAAAGACAGAGAGAGAGAGGATGAGTCATGGCTTCTCAATGCTTTTACAAGCATCCAAGCCATGACTCATTTTCTACTCAATTTGATTTTCCTATAAATATAAATCATCACAATAATCTTAAACCCTAAGTGTGAGTCTCATACACCCATGTTCTATGTATCATCAACCATGATACAAATACATTTTATATATAAATAAATATATATATCATACACACACACACATACAATTATATATCAAGAGAAGAAAAATCATATAGTGAGCTAAAATATTAGTTAATATATAAATATATCAAATTATTAAATTAACACTTGATTCAATAATTCGGTTATATCATATATAACCGACTAATATCACACACACACACACACAGATCAAATTATCAAATCAACACTTGATTCAATAATCTGGTCATATCATATATTATCGGCCAATATCAAATATATATACATATAACAAATCATTGAATTAACACTTGATTCAATAATTCAGTTATATCACATATAACCTAACCAATATCAAATATTACGAGATTAGAATACGGCATCATATACTCGTATTTAATCAAGCTCCCGCACATATCATCATATGTGCCCTAATTCGTTTCACTTGAGCTAGGAAACCTCTGTGTGGGACTCTAAAGACTCATCAATACACCAGCAGTAGGTAATGATCATATCAGATACCCACAAACTATTGGCGGTACCAGTTGGACGTAACGGCTACCCGGGTATTGAACGAATAGATGATCAACAAGCAAGCTTGTCCAAACTCTCATCAAGCTTATAAGCAACACTTACCATACAGTCCAGTCTCTTCGTCTGATATGTCGCATATCGAGTCTAGGGGTGGAATCGTCAGACCCCAGTAACTTGATAAGTCATGCCGATGTGTGGCCTATAACCTTTAGATAAACTACTGATAACACCTACCAGTAAATCTCATCAGCCCTGGCCAGGGACTTCCTATTATATCCAATCGAGCATAGAGCAACATCAACTCCCTATATCCGGAGAGACGAAACCACTCCTATCGCTCACTGTATCCATGTGACTCGGGACTGTACCCAAAATCCACCTGTTTGTACGACTCTTTTGAGCCGTGGTAGGGAGAAAATTAAAGCACAGTAGGAACCACAAAAGGCATTATGGCAATCTCGGGTCTACAGACTAACCTGTATAAGTGTCACCAGAGAACTGCTATCTGAAGATAGATATGGTATCATCTAGGAGTTCTCGGCTAGTCCTGTTCGGTGTACCCATTCTCTAATGAGCACCGGTGTACAATCTTTGATGTCAAACACTAATGGCCGTAGGATCAACCATCGTCCCATACAGGGTCAAGAAACGTACACACTAGTCTACTCTGGAATATCGATGCCTTGTCTCGATATTCCCTCGACTAGGAACTGTTAAAAATGTGCTTGCGGACTACACAAGCCCCACTAGTATGATCTGCAAAATAGTCGAGGTAGTCAAGCCAACATCCTAAAGGCTTTATCAACACGCATCAGAGAGACGGAATAATAATAATTAGTGTACATGTCAAGATAAAGTGCAACCAAATAGCATACTATCATGTCGAGCAAGAAAGTTCTCTATATATATATCCAAGCATCCAATATAATATACAATAATGGCCTCTAGGGCATACATATTCCTAACATCTTCTAGGTTACTTAGCTTAGAAAACTAGGTACCCTAGTTTTCTCGGTTTAGAGGTTGGAGCTTGAAGTACATACTCTCGAGTGGATCGTCTTTGATGTGAGGAGGCCGCTTTGCAAGCTCTATCCGATCTTTGAGGAGCTTAAGAAGAGAAGAAGAAGACCCGAAGGACTTGGTTCTAGGAGGTATAAAACTCTTCATAGTAGTTAGAACCTCATAGTAGTTTTCTAGTTAAGGTTTCCGTAAAGATCCTGGAGTTTAGTCGGTGTTGCGAAGCTTTGAAAAATCGTTTTTTGTAAATTCCGCCTCCTCGCGAACCTGCAGGGTGCACAACATCGACTTATAGTGGTATCAGAGCTTACTAAATCTTAACTAGCTATTTTGCAAGTAGTTAGAACTTCGATCGTTGGAAAATTGCACGAAATCACGATTCCTAACCTAGCTTGCTGTCGATTTTCAAAACTGATCAAAAAATTATTTCAGTGGCCTTAAAAATACAAGCAGGCTTTTGTAAGAACACAAAAGAAAAATGAGCAAGTAAAACCCCAAGACCACCGCGGAAGCGAGGCCAAAAATTGTGTTTTGCCGCGGTTCCGCGGCTGAGTCGAGGCCGAGTTGCTCCGAGTTTCATCTGCGGGTCTTAAATTTGGAATTGTGATTTTTGGCATATGTTTTTCTATCCAGGATTGTTTGTGTACTGGTTTGTGCAAGGGGTAGACACAGATTATGATAATCGATTGAAATTCTAAGTTCTTGGCTAATTGGGTTTTCTGTGTTTGTATATATGATGTTAAATGTCTGCGAATCGCTATACGTCGATTAGTGGGGGTTGCACATATTTATGATCTGTGATTGTGGTTTGTGGATATGAAGTATTGGATCGTCATGGATGAATAACGGGGGATGTGAGAAGAGTGTTTTCTTTTCATTCATTCATATAAATTTGTAAATGTGATGTAATATTATTTTGCAGGGCATATCCGGGTTGAGGTTGTAGCCACCGTTATATTATTTCATTTACTGTTTCTTGCACTTAGTATAGACCAAAGGCAGGGTGCACAAACTACCGGGTTCTTGAAGTGCCAAGTGGCCTACTCATTTTATTGAGGAAGGTTGCTTCACTTCGGGAATTTAGCTGGTAGTTTTCCACACCCATAGGGGTTTAGGATGTGGTTTGGCTATTCATCACGATCGGGGAATCCGTCTTTCGTTCTGGGCTTAAACGAAACACGGAATTCCTAATATATCCAATATATTCATTTGTGATCTGTGATCTGGAATGCTTATTATTGCGTGAGACGAATGGATATATATATATGATATATAATAAACATTGCTTATGTTTTGAACCCGCGCTAGTCTAGTCCCCGCTCTGCCGTTAGTTAAGTAACCTAACGGTGCATGATGGGGCCCCATGGCGAATACAGATGGCATAAGCATATGTTTATTTTCGTTTTTTCTGCAATGATAGGGTTAAATGATGGGACCACATCAACATTGATTAATGCAAGAACATTAACATTGATTAATGCAAGAAAAACAAACCAAAAGTTAAATCATTGGAACAATTTCAAAACCACTCGGTTTTCTTGAAAAACAACTTTTAAATGCGGATCCTAAACCACTCCTTTTAAAAGCTATCTTGGTTCCTTTGACTATATCAAGTTCATTATGTTCACAGTTTTTCCAAAACTATTAGTAGCCCTACATTATTTCAGATAGGTATTTAGTAGTATTCAAGCTATGTATTTTGACATTCGCCAAGGCATAGTGATTGGTAGTTGCTAGGTATTCATCTGTTGCATATATAGATGCGTTGATTTGGGACAGTTGTACTACTATTTTGGCCTTCGTCAAGGGTATGTATGGGTAGGTTCAAATTAACCTGGACAATGACGGGTAGAACTTGACTTGCAACTTATAATATGTTGGCCTTCGTCAAGGTCATAAGAGCTTGGGGCAAAAATCCACATCAGGAGTTTCTAAGGAAATTGAAACTTGCTAGTGTTGCATACCATTTGGAGTGTGATGATTTTGGTAGGATTCCTTCATGGTTGTCATATGATGATATTTGGATCCCGATCCTAGTGTGAGTAACTGCTACTCTTTGGAAGAATTTTTCAGTTTGCAATCAATGCTATAAACCAAGTAGTTGTCTAGAACGGTGTTAGCGGGGCTACGTCTATAGGGAAAAGAGGTTATTTAATTAAGGAATTTCGTGAAAGCATTGTAGAACCTCCCTCGAAGTACCGACACTGTTTACCATCGAAAGCCGCGAAGACAAACATCTTGCATGAATTTGGGGGCAGATGCTATTTGGTCTTTTCTGTCCACCTCTCCGTAGATGCCAAGTTGATTTATGGCACCGTCTATCGGAGGTTTGGACGGATGCGGCCGTTGTAGCAGACTTCGTCAGATTCCCCCTCGTTGTTAGGGGTTTTTGATTGTGGGGATGCTCTTCCCTACAGGCGCAAGTCTCTGCAGTTAATTACGATACCGCGTAGCGATAACCACTTTATCCTGCTCCAGAAGGTCACTTCGTGTCGTGTGCGTTTGTTTTATTTTTGGTTTCCCGTGGATTGTATACGGAGACTAATTTTTGTTGTCGCCCGTAGGTTGTGGATTAGCCCAAATCCGTATATTCTTAGATTTGGTTTTGGTTTGATTTAAGGATCGTTAACCTCGTTTGGGATTATGATCGACTTAAATTTTTGTTAAGGATACGTTAGTCCGATCTTGGACTAAGATCTACTTAACTGGGTTTAGGATCATTCTTGATCCAACAAAAGAGCATTTGGGCTCAATAGTTTTAGTTTAGGGACATTACGGTCTATAGATCACCATTTTTTTGGGGTGAGGGTTTAGTTTAAGGACGTTGCGGTCCACAGCTAGTTTAAGGACATTGCGGTCCATTGTAGTTTAAGGACGTTGCGGTCCATAGCTAGCTTAAGGACGTTGCAGTTCATAGCTAGTTTAAGGACATTGCGGTCCATTGGGGTGTGCTCATGGGTTTGGGAGTGCTCCAAAGAGCTGTTGGTTGTCGGGAACCTCCACCTCTCTGAAGATGTTGAAGAATTACAACGACATGTATCCGAGGTATGGAGAGATGTACCCTTTAACCATACTCCAGATTGAAGGGAGAGATCATGGTGGAATGAACATAATTTTAGATGCCATGTATTAGGAGATCATTAGTAATCTTTGGAACTAAGATCGATTTGGGGGAGACCTGAGTATAGGAGGGCTCGGTTGATTGATGGTCAAAAGGTGTTTTGGTCTAGGGAGACTTGGCTAATTTGGGCTATGGTTAGCCTCTCATAGTGTTAAATACTAATATCTGCTCGGCGCTCACGTGCTCCTACGTGAGGCTCAAAAGCAGTTTTAAACACTGAAATTTGGGGCACTCATGTGAGGCACATGAGGCGCCTGAAAGTTGGCACTGTATACTTGGGTCCAAATCCCCATCTGTATATAAGTGTTAAACACTTAATTCATTTGGCCATCACGTGTGGGCACATGAGGCGCTCCAAAGCTGGTCACCGTCTCTTTGGATTTATTCCCTCTTCCTTTATAAGTGCTACGCACTATTAGGGGTCACGCGTGGGCACGTGGAGCGCCCCAAAATGAGAACTGTCTTTGGATTTATTCCCTTTTCCATGTAATTGCTGAGCGCTCATTTTAAAGGGTCACGTGGGAACACGTGATTTGATCTTAGTCATTCCTTTTTGTTTCTCAGAGGTGCTCACGTGGGAACACGTGATCTGTAGCTATAGCGTTGAATACTAATCATTTCTTTTATGTGCATGGAAATCTTGATCTGAGTTTTGAGCATTTCAAGTCCCTTATTTTGATAAGAATTAAATTCTTATATAGGGTTAAACCCTAGTTTTATCAGAGGAATTAAATTCCTATATCTTTTTTTGGAAGAATTAAATTCTTCAAACTTAGTTATTTCCCCTAAGTTTTGAGTCTGCATGACAAAATCTCCCCGATGAGAATTAAATTCTCAACTTGTGGGGAGATCTGCTTTTGCAGACTTAAACCAGAGGAAGAACTAAGTTCTTTTTAGAAGAGTTAAACTCTTGAAATGACGAAGAAGAGATAAAATGGTCTCTATGTCTTTCTTCTTACCTAGGGTTTCTTTTTCTAAAAGAGAGCTCTGCTTCTTTTTTTCTAATCTTACGGGGGGTCTCTCCTCTGTTTTCTTGTGCAAGACTTGAAGTCTTGGGACCTTTATATAGTAGTGGCAAGTTTGTTGATTTAGTTAAAGAAATCTCTCATTGAGAGATCTTAATTGATTTGGGGATTTTATCCACCGTTGGCTCTTTGATCCAAGGACTTCTGTTTTACAGAAAATATTTTTCTTGTTTTTAACAAGATTGGGGAAATATTTTCCCATACAAAGCTTATTCTGTAGCTTGTTGATTTTTAATCACCATTGGATTTTTAATCCAACGGTGCTCTTTTTTACAGAGAGCAATCTTTCTTATTTAAAAAGATTCAAGAAAATATTTTCCAAATAGGGTTTTGATCCCTTTTATTTAGAATTTAATTCTGTCAGCTTGGAAGGTGATTAGTAACCCTCACGTGTAGCACGTGACCCCCTATAGAATTAAACTGGTTTTCTTAGATGTAGCATCCCCCAGAGAAAAGGCATCACGTGTTGGCACATGAGCCGGTGTTCAGAAATGTCACGTATGACACGTGACCCCCACGAAGTTAAGCCCAACAAAGGGCGCCACGTGCTGATACGGGAGCTTCTTTGACCTGTTTTTAGGAGGCGCATA
Source organism: Agapanthus africanus (assembly GCA_030015575.1). Classification (NCBI taxonomy): domain Eukaryota; kingdom Viridiplantae; phylum Streptophyta; class Magnoliopsida; order Asparagales; family Amaryllidaceae; genus Agapanthus; species Agapanthus africanus. The sequence continues at coordinate 113,218,989 of CM057338.1, read as the reverse complement.
TATACTTTGTATATAGATGCTCACGTGTTTGCACGTGAGGCTCAATTTCAGTCTTAATTGTTAAGCGCAATGCCTATAATCTTTACTCCAAGGCGCATCACGCGTGGGCACGTGAGGCTCCATTAGGAGACTTTTTCCCATCTCTTTTCCTCTTTCTGTTTCTCTCTCCTCTCTTTTTTTATAAGGGAAAAAATGCCCCCACAACGTTGTTCTCACGTGGCTTAAACGTGAGTGAAACGCTGTCATCTTTATAGCCGTTGGATTGCCTGGGGGAATGGGGAGATGAACCGCCGTCGTCACGTTTTATAAATGCAAGGGTCTTGTCTTTGGGAAGCCGTTTTTCCTTCATCTTCTTCTTTCCTTGTCTTCTTTGAGAATTTAATTTTCTTCTTCAGAGCTTAGTTCTCTGCCTTAAAATCTTTCAGAGTTAAACCCTGCAAAACTTCTCATTGGGTGAGGACCTTGCACGACCCCCTCTTGCTTTCTGCTCTGGATTTTAAATCCATTATCAGAGCACAACTCTTTTCTTGGATCGGTTTCGTAAAGATTTCAAAACGTATATAGATATATATTCTTTTTTAGTAGATTTTGAATTTTTGAATCAATGGGGATTTTTAATCCCCTTCTTAGGGTTTTACCCCATCACCGATCTTCAAGAACCTTGGAATTTAATTCCGTTTTGGGGTTTTCTGGGATTAAATCCCTTTATTATAGGAATTTAATTCCGTATTCACAGAGCTTGGCTTAGAGAGAGACGTAGACATTTTGGGGAATTTTGTTCCCTAATGCTTTCGAGTATTTGAGGGTTTTAATGTCCCTACAGCAAATTTAAGTTTGTCATGCCTTTAGAGAACTTGCTTCAAAAGTTTGTTAGGAGTTGTTTAAACTCCAGTGTTCATTTGACGAGAATCCCTTTAGATTCTCATAATAAGCATTTTCTTGATCATTTCGATTGCTAAACTCTTGCTTGTTGGGGTCAAAATTTACACCCTGGTTGACCAAGTCAAAATCAAAGTCATCCCCAAGCCAAGTGGGCCCAAGCCCAGGTCAAGTGGGCCAATGCTCGGGTCGAGCCCGAACATGAAGCCGCCGGCCTCACCCATGCCAAAATTAAAATTTTGTAATAAATAATTTTGGTGTATTTTTTTTATGAATAAATGTAAGAACAATGGGCATAAAACCAATTTTTTTGTAAAACCCATGGCTCATGGGCAAAAGAAATGAGCACATAAGGTATGGGATGGGAAAAATGCCATTTTGTAAAGCCCAATGGGCTATATATAAAGTTTGTAGCATATAAAGGCAAACATGATGAAAATATCGATGACAGCTTTTTCATTCTCTAAAAATCTAAGGTTTTTGTCCCTCCTTCTCCTTCCTCAAGGTTCTAAACCTTCTTCTTTTTTTTTGAATTAAATCAAGAGTTTAACTCTTTCTCTTCCAAAAATAAATAGTTTTTCACCACAAAATCCACAAAGGGGAGCTCGGATCTTCCATCAGATTTCAAAAAGGGGAGATTTTTAATTCTCACCCCCCTTTTCTCCAAGATTTGATCAATCGAGAGGAAGAAGGAGCCCCACCTCCAAAAAAAACCCACTTTGGGGAAGATCCAGGATCTAAGGGAGAAGAAAGGAGTCCCCTTTCATTTAGCTGTGAAAATATCTTAGGAGTTTAACTCCTCAAAAAAATATATATATACATATATACATATATACATATATAAAATAATAAATCTTTCCTTTTGGGAGTACAACTCCAAGTGCAGGGGCTAAGCCCCTTTGTCCTCTTTGTCAGGAGTTCAACTCCAAAAGTCAATCGGGAGCACTGCTCCCAGTGCAGGGACCAAGTCCCTTTTGTTGCTGGCGCCCAGTGCCCAGCGCTTGTATGCCAAGCACGTGGGGCATTGGCGTCCAGCGCCCGCGTGCCAAGCACGTGGGGCGATGGCACTCGGCGCTCGCGTGCCTAGCACGTAAGGCGCCAGAGCCTGCGTACCAAGGACGTGAGGCACCGATGCCCAGCGCCCGCGTGCCAAGCACTGAGGCGCTGGCACCCATGCGTCCTTTGGACCCTATTTCCCCTTCATTTTATATACACTCCACACTAAAAATACCTCTCCCGTTAGAAAAAACTCTGCTAGCCCCCGATATATCCAAAACTCTTTCAAAACATACACATACTGCATATTGAGTTCGCATGACTAGTTGACCCGTCAATCGGAGGTTCTCTTGCTCCAAAGACAAGGGGTAATTAACGGCAGGTTAGTCCGCGGCTGCCGGAGATTTGGATCCCCACTATCAATAAACCCCGTCTACCCTAGGCAGGGGGAATCTGTAGTACGTCTGACAAGTGCGCGTGTATTCCTATCTCAATGGGGTGACGAAAAACACCCTACAGATTCTGGCACGCCCGGTGGGACATTTCTCTCCTCCCATATCTCGGGTTAAGCATTCATGCGAACTCATTTAACATATATACCGATGTTTGTACTGAAGTAGTTTTCTTTTGGTGCAGCAATCAACTTTCAACGACGATGTCTTCTAAGATGAATTCATTTTATGATGCGACCCCGATTCCATACGTGGTCAAGATCAATGCTCGTTTGGTTCTCCCCGCAAGCCTCAGTCGACAGTGGGAGGAACTGCCCTGCCAGTTTGGTTCCGTCATTATCTACCCTGCCGGAAGCGCTCATCTGGCGGAGGTCCTGACAAACCAAGCGGCTAAACCGACCTCAAGGGGCAGGAGGCCGAACGTCATGGTCGCCAGAGCATCCCCTCCAAAATGCAAATCCGTATTCGAACGGCTCTCCACTGTTCCAACCGGGGGCAAGGCCGTCAACACCAATGGGGCCACAAAACAGCTCCAGCAAGCTCAGATGGTGCCCTTGACGATTGCGTGAGCTGGCATCTTCTCTGGGCTCTTTGTCAATCGGTATATGGTGTCTTCCTAAAGAGCCGAAGTTTGCCAAGTGCTTAAAACAGAAAAGTTAAGGCAGAAGCGGCTTAGGTATCGAGCCAACAGAAGGGCCAGGACTTCAGCCAAGTAGAATCTTGTGTGGTTCCGAAAGCAGGGTTACTCCATAATGACGGCTAAGTCGACCGTAAAAGTCAGCAATTCCTTCGAACCTCTTAAGTGGGTTCAGTAAAATACCATGACCACCAGAATCAAGAAGACAACGGTTGGAACAATGCCACAAAGGGACGTGTCCCAGCCCCAAAAGAGAAAGTATGACACCATCTCTTCAAGAGTCTATCAGGTGCTCTGCGCCGTGCGAAAATAGCGGGGCAAATCCAGAAAGGAAGCTCCAGCACCATTCATGAATCCAGTCAGGCCAGCCATCTTCAATCGATTGTTCGCTATCAAAACAGAAGGGCCAAGACGGTGGTCCACAAAGTCAGCTACCAGTAATGAAAGGATGGCCGGATATGTTGTCCATATGGTTTATATGGCAGGCGCGCGCCCAAGTGACAACCTTCGCAGCAAAAGCAAGGATGGGACCACCACATCTCAAGCTCAATCTGGCTTGAATGTGGTTGCCGCTTCCCAAGAACAGCCGCCTCCGTTGGATGATGAAAACCCTCTCGATGAGGATGATAGGTAGAAAGATCCCTCAGTCCATGTAGAGTCAAGCTCGGACAGTGAGGAAGAACTTACTTTCCGTCCCAGGACCGCGGAGCAAAAGCTGCTTCAAGAGCTTCGAAAACAGCTCAGGAGCAAAGATAAAGAGATGGCCAAGGTCTGTTCGAAAATTGAAGACCTAACGAACGTTGTGATGCAGCATACGGCTCAAATTGCTCGAGCGCCCCCAGTCCAGAATAAGTCTCTACTCATGAGCTGGGTGATGACAACCCGAAGTAGTCGATGCCTGCCCCTTTGGGTCCAAGATTGGTCCAGCCGCACGAAAGCCGGCCACATTCCGCTTCCGGGGATTCCATGGCCCCAGATAGCACTATCCCGCTAACACAAGATCGGATAATGGATTTGGTCACCAGCAAGGTTAAAACATTGGTAGCCGAAGCCGAAGCTCAGAAAGAAATTGGCAGTAGTGGGCGACCATATCCCGCACAGTACGATCTGATCGAGTTCCCGAGCAGCTACGTCACTCCTAAGTTCGGAAGATTTGATGGGGCGGGAAATGCAAATCAGCACGTCGCCCACTTTAAAGCATCGTGCGGAAATACAGGGGGCAATGATGCGCTCCTTCTTCATTAGTTTATCAACAGCCTGACAGGTGTCGCTTTCGACTGATATGCGAGTATACCAGACGTGTTCGTCATTACCTTTGCCCAAATAGAGTCTCTGTTTCGGCAAAGGTTCATGAGTGTCGGTGATAAAATCTCCATTGCTAACCTTGTGAAGACCAAGCCGAGGAAGAATGAATACAACACCGACTTTATAGCCCGATGGCGTAATCTCATGGTCAAGTGCAAACCGCCGCTGGAGCAAGACAAGTCCGTCAGTCTTCTCATTGAGAACCTCAGCAATTGAATGGTCCCATTCTTATGTACAACAGGCCTCAAGAAGTTTCAGGAGCTAACCAAGAAAGTCCAAATGCTGGAACGCTCGAAGCAAGAGTCTACCCCGGACTCTCAGAGAGACAAGACTTAGAAAAGTAAGCGGGACGACAACCGTAGAAGTGGGAATTCGAGCAGTACCAATGTCTTCAATGCGTCCGACAATGAAGACAAGCGAAGGGCAGGCGATTCGAAAACCAACCGGTCTCGTAAGCCGTTGCTGGGAGGAGAAAAGCCTTCCCTAGAAGAGAAAACGAACAAGGTTTACTCTTTCAGAAGGGACAAGGTTCGTAAGATATTTAAAGATGCCTTGAACAACGGTCTACAATTGTTGGAGTCAAAAAGACCTCAAGAAGCAAAAATGACCGACAATCCCCTGTATTGCTCATACCATCGAGTAGTGAGCCATGCAATCGAGGATTGCTATATCTTCAAAGACTGGGTCGAGAAGCAGTACAAGGCTGGAAAGATCGAGCTGTCCAAAAGTGTGTTGGTGAACAATCAAGTTGCAACCACCAACTTTATACAGACATAAGCTGAAACCTTCTGGGAGCAGACAGCTGAACCCGCTGCCCTAAGAAATGAAACTGTCTCATTGCAGCCTCCATAGAGTACGCACATATAATAAGACGAAGAAGTTGATAAAGTTACTTCGGAAAGAGCCCAGAACAGAATGGGAAAGGCAGAAGAAGCCCACTATTCCAGCTGCCAATTCGTCTCAATCAGGCTCAAAATCCAAAAAGCTCAAGAAGAAGAAAAGTGCAGCTCGACGCAAAAAGGAGTCTGCAGGGAGATCGACCATTCAAAAATATATCGATTCCCTCGAAGACTATGAACAAAAGGAAAGGACTCTAATTCAATTGAAGGAGTTCTTCCCTATAGAAGCGGCTGAGATTCTGGAGGAGTTAGAAGAAGACTCCAATGAAGAGATCCCTATGGCTACCTGCTACGCCATCCATCTTGGCAGTGACTCTGAACAGGAGATCTATTTTCCTGAAGAGGACGAGGAGCTCGCCACAAAGGCCAACCAAATCCAGCTCAGAAGCGGCAGGGCTCTGCCGCCAAATCAGGGCAACGCCTCAAAAGGAAAGGAAAAATATATGGCTAATGAGGAAGATGGCAGAACCGGCTAATGAAAACTCATGTCCTTCCTCAGTGGACTACAATGTCTTGGCTCATCTCCGGAAGCTTCCGTCTCTCTTAAGCATCTATGATGCTCTGGTCCTATCCAAGGATCTCAGAGATATTCTCATTCATGCACTAAAAAACACAGAGCGGTACCAGGCTCGCTTTGCGGAAATTAATATGAAAGAAGCCCAGTACACCCTGCATATTGCCGCGGTCACGTTTAAGGACAAAGACCTGCTACTGGGAACAGCTGAGCATAACCGGCTGCTTTACGTGACAGGGTACATCGATGGAGATTGGTTTAATCGCATGTTGATTGATCCAGGATTTTCGGTGAACATCATAAACTTGCGGACTCTGAAGAGTTTGTCCATGGACGTCCGACACCTGTCAAGGGAAAGGATTGTCATTCAAGGCTTCAATCAAAACTGTCAGCAAGTTCTGGGTTCTATAGCTCTGCCGATCAAATTTTGGGATCTGCAAACCGAAGCTAAGATATACGTGATCGACGCTGACACGTCTTATAAAATTCTCTTGGGACGGCCGTGGCTCCACGATTACAGCATCGTTCCTTCAACTCTCCATCAGTGCATGAAATATACACAAAATGGAGAAGAAAGACGCATTGATGGAGACATCCAGCGTTCGGTGTGCATGAAGTCCGGTATGAAGATTCTAGGTACTTTGTGAATTTCCAAAGTGCTGAGCCACAGCTGACCAAAGATAGAATGGTCCCGAAACTCAAAGGCAAATCTAAGCCGGATGTCACTTTCAAAAGAAAAAACCCCCAAGTGCGTCCGCATTTCGGTAGTGACACTGATGAGTCCGATGCTGGGAGTCCGTCCTTCCGTAAAAACCGTCCTCATTTCGGTAGCGATACGGACGAGTCCGATATTGAAGGCTCATCCAACAGCAAAATTCGCCCTCGTATAGGCAGTGACACTGAAGAATCAGAAGAAGAGGATCAGTCTTGTAGTAGCTGTGCAAATCGGGCCCCCACGCAACAAGCAAAGCTATGAGAGACCTTAAAAATTGCAGAAGGGTCCCTAGCCATCACAAGGGTGCCGGAGCAGATGTGCAAAGAGCTCGATGCATTGTCAGTCTCCACCGTGGACCAGCTGAATACCTTATACATTCCCGGGAGAAAGAGTGGACAGAAGGGCATCCTGTTTTATGGATCAAATCCTGTGGCGCACCCGGACGATTTGTTTGTGACATACCTTCCATACGAGAGAGGCATAAAGGTCGTCCTCAATCCCAGATATTATGCGCCCGAGATGTGGGAATATTTTAAAAGGTGCGGATGCCAGTTATATCAAACGAAGTCCGAAGCAAAGTTTTATGAAGGGTTATGGCATCCGCCTCAGGTTCGAGCACTGTTCATATCAGAATTTTGCATTCGTATATCGCCCATTCTTAATCACATTACACATAAATAGGTGCTTTTAATCCATGTCTGCTAAATAGTTGCAGGTTATAGGTTCTCAAATCGTTACAGTGAAATTCATGAAAAATCTCTACAAATGTGAGACCACTACATATAATAAATTAATCCATATGATGTCGCCTACCAGTTCAAGGAACAAATGAAAATCATTAGACAGTTCAATGCACAAAGCGCAAGGGCAGCACAAGATTCAAGATTTCAACGCGAAACTCAAGGCAAAATTCAACATCAATCTGCACTGTTGGAAATCTGGAAGGAAATAGAAGAAATTCTGAGAAACCAAGTAAAGAAAATAGAATATAAAAGCAACACAGAGAAACCCTGAAGAGATGGGCCCAAGAACCCACCAAATGGACGCTGAACCGCGGCCAAAAGGAGTTTCTGCGACGGTTCCGCGGTCATAATATGCACGTGTCGGTGGGGGGTCGGTACTTTGACTCGGTCTCTTGGGTTGTTTTGTAATTTCATGTATGGATCAAAATGTAAACCTAGGGTTTTTCCTGTCTATAAATAGGAGGGCTCAAAGCTAAATAATGTATGGCTCTTTTAGGATGGCTCTTTTAGGATGCCTCTTTTTATTTTTCTAGATTAAAATTTTCTTTCCTTGTAATCGTTGAAGAGGTCATCAATAAAAGTAAGTGTTTTTTTTCATTTTATCTTGCATTCTTCGTAATTGAAATTTATTTTTCTGTACTTTTATAATCTGTCTTTTATTATCAGTAAATTAGGTTATTAAAACAAAACTATAAAAATGAATTTCATCGTAACTTTCCTAATGAGTGAGTAATTCCTCACTTGTTAGGGTTAGGATAGGGAAGGTTCGAGCGATGTAAATCTCTCTCATTCTTTTCATTGCTTGTATAAATTAATTAATTAGGACTCTATTTAAATTAACCACACACCGCTCACTACGGCACCCTATCCTATGAGATAGCGATGATTGCCTAGTTAGACCGGCTGTGGTTGATTTATATAGAGGTTAGGACTAAGAGCCAAGAAAGGACGGACAAGGACCAAAAGAAAGAAACTAAGTTTCTTCCTAGTCATGCTAATCCCCTTTGTTGACTATTACCCCAACACCTACATTCCTAATTAGGGCAAAGAAAGCAGTGGGTAGAATTCTTTTTCCAAACTAACCTAATCCTAACCCTAGCAAGACTTTAAATCAAATTAATTTCAATCTTAAATTTTTAAATCAAAACCTACCAAAAATAGGACTTAACTTGTAAGAACTTAAAGAAAGAACATGTTTTCCCTGTGGACCGACCCGTACTCAACCGGCTAGCTACCAAGCGACACCATTATTGATTGCGGTATATTCCTGAATTTTAAAACGCATGAAAAACTTCTCACCAATCAAATGGCGCCGTTGCCGGGGTGACGGTAGTCTCTTTCTTTGTGTAATTTCGGGTTAAAAAAAACAAATTTAAAAATTATAAAAATTGAAAAATTTTAAAACAAAAATAAAAAAATAATAAAAATAAAAATCATCTTGTTATTTTTGAAAGGTTTTTGTGCAAGTGTGCATGCTTGGAGCAAACTCTGTTTCAGATCTGAAGCAAATTCAGTGAACAAATAAATATTCAGGAGATCTAAACAGAAAGAGGAGTACCACAACAGAACAGAGAAAAATTTCGGAGATCTAAACTAATTAAACCGCCGCAGAAACGCGGCATAAGTAAGCATTTGACCGCGGTTCCGCGGTCAACTGCCGACGTCAGCATCCCAATTTTTCTCTGTGAGTATTTTTTGTCTTCTCCTCCTACCCCCAGAACTCCACTGAAAATTTTTTCTTGCAGGTATTCTTTGCACAACAACTTTTTCTCTGTCTCCAATAAGTTGTTTTTGTGCAGGATTTTTTGCGCTGCCAAATAAAAAAAATTTTGCAAGTGCTTTTGGTGTGTTAACTGCTTTGCATAATTAATACGGACTTCTAAGGGGCTATAACACCAATTAAGATTGGGTGGGGATTTCATTACCCTTTCTAAGACCCCAAAAATCACTAAAAGCATATGCATCACCTTTGAGCTAACTAAAAATATCTAGGCTCAGCCAATTAAGGAATGTCGCGCTCATTAGGACGAAGGAAGGTTGTGGGCATTCAGTCGTTTATCTAAACCTGACTTTGTGGTGCCTAGGCTGGACAAGTGAGAAAGATAACTTTAAAATGCCCGTCTCATGGTGATTCGTGAGCGGATCCCTCCTTTCTTCATTTGTGCTTACCTGGCCACAATTAGCGGTGAAGAGGCGATTTGTGGGATATCTCACAACTTATCGCTTTGGAACAGTTAGGAGCAGTCTAGTTGACTTAGGAGACCCTAGCTCTAGGTTTGATTGTGCATGTTTAAACTGTGGTTGTTTGAAATTGTGCCGTAGTTCCGTACAAATTTTGCAAAAACTCTTTCTAAAAAAAACACTTTCAAAAATTTCAAAACTCCAAAAACAAACAATTTTTTTTTAAAAGAAAAAAAAAATAAAATAAAATAAATCACATTCTTTTTCTTCTCCTTTCTTTCATCACATCATGGGTACCCCACTTCGCAAAACTCTTGCCGAACTTTGGTACCCTCAACCAGACATTACTTCCTACGCTTCTTGTTTTGGTCGAATTTCGAACGACCCCTCCATGCCCAATTTTTTTTTGAAAGATCGAATAGACGCGTCTAGGACAACCAGTTGGACTCCGCAATCCACATTATATCAACTATTTCAACCTTCACCACCTTCTTACGTTGATACCCCTTTTTCGATTCCTGTTGTAACTCCGAAACCCATGTCTATTGCTGAACATATTAAACAATCTCGTAACCGATCTTTCACTCCTTTCACCACTGCGAATTCTTTGGATCAACAATTCCATTCAACTTCTTATCCAAATATTGATCCTACTCCTGTCCAACCATTCAATTCCTACCAGTCCTACCCGACTTTTGCACTTTCCCTAGACATTGCTTCTGAACAGCCATTTAGGAGTTTCCAGTATCCAAACAACTTTAAATCTTTTACTGAAACCCCGTCACAACCCATGTCTAGTCTGGAACAGTCGTTGAAAGATTTTATGGTAGCGTCAAGCCAACACATGATGGATTTGAATGCGTCCATGGCCGCACTTATACAACCTAGTGACCTGGGAGCTAGTTTCCAACTAGCTCCAAATTTTCCAATGTATGATAAGGCGGTTGGAAAGATTGATAATTTGAGTGGAGAGAGTGAGCTGTACACCCTTCCAAATCAAACCTACCCATCCCCAATTGAATCCCATAATTCCGGTTTTGAACGTCTATCAAGCGTTCCAAATGATTCACCAGTTGAAAATAAAACGTTTAATGAATTGTGCGATTTTGTAATGTTTGATTTACCTGATTGTGAAAGGTCCCTTTCGAATGAAACCATCACCAATCCTTTTGACCTCTACACCTCCACTCTAGAACCTGAATTGATTAATATCCATGCTTTTGATGAGGTGTCTGAAAAAATTGATTTTCACTTGATTGAGGATATAGACGCTGGGAATATTTTGGATGATGAACCCACAGATTTGGATGAGTTTCTCTCTCCAATTCATCATCCCGAGTCATTAACTGTTTTTCCCGAACTTCATACGCGTCTTGATTTTGATGAGAATTGCATGGATAAGCTAAATTTTGAGGAGAGTATTAAGAAAATTATTCAGGATGAAGCAGTTTTACTTGAGAAGTCGGATTTTCCAATTCATTATATCCCTTTCACACTGCACACACCCTCCTGAATCTTTAACCGATACCCTTCCTCAATCACTTCCCTCCATTCTCGTTCCGACCTTGCAAGAAACCGTTACACTTTCATTTTTTATGTCTGGTTTACCAAGTTCGACGTACCTATGTTTTCTCACGAATCTTGAGGGATTTGACCTCATTTTTCAGTGGGTTGATAGATGAGCACAATCGCTTTTTACACATCGGTCATTACAAATTGTGCTAATTTATAGACTCCATCTCCACCCTAAAGTTCGTATTCAACTTCTTTCTCCCACTTTCTTAGGTTTTTCTTCTATTCTTCCTATAATTTCATTGAGTGTTAATGAATCACAATCCGATAATTCAAGTTTGATCATTCCAGAAAGCCAACTTGATTTGGATACTTTTGAAAATGAGGTAGATGAGTTTTTCGAGTCTCCTACCTCCATAATTTTTAACAAATCAAGTATGATAAATTCTGGCACAAAACTTACTGACAGTAAAATGTTCAATTACATCGATGAGAGTTTTGAAGAACTTTTCGTTGACGAACTTGCATTCCTAAACAACAAGGATTTTGTCATTAATCAACCTCCACCTATAGAAATTGAACCACCACCCTTTCTTCTTATAAAATACGAGAATGCCAATATTTCACTCATTTCTGATTATTCACATTATCGTTTTTATTTATCATCACCTCTTATCTCCCCACATTCATATTCACGCAAACCTTTTCCATACCACCACTTATCTCTTCCCCACTTCTTCTTGGCTCAATATAATATGTTCTTCCACCGACCTATACATTACATTGATAAATTCTTCAAATGGTTGGTGTTGACTTTTGGTCTTTGCAAAACTTGGTATTGACCAATAACTTTGAACCCCCTCTTTTAAAGCTTAACATTGTTTAACTCAAGTTTGCGGGAGGGGGGGAGGGGTATAATTTAGCTCTCGAAAATAATTTTTTCTAACTCAAAGTGGTGAGCCAAAAATAAGTTTGGGGGAGATTTTCACGATCATATTTCATGTCCCCGTTAATAAATTTTTCCTCCCAAGTTTACAAGTTTATGAGATTTAAAAAATGGCAAAGTAGAAACAATGTTTTACTTAAGTTTGGGGGGAACCTTTTTGTGTATATATATTTTGTTTTCTTTTTCTGTTAATAATAAAAATTAAAATTAAAAAAAAAGAGGAGTGCCGACAGTTTTGATCCTCTTGGTGCAGCCTGTCAGTGAGAGCACTGTCAAGTTTAAGTTTGAGGGTGTGCTCGGTAAGCTTTTTTCCTTCGCATTCATATGTATATTTTTGCATTTGCATACTTATTTTAAAACCTATAAAAATTGAAAATTCTTAAAAAATCATAAAAATTGAAAAGTTCACTTTTGGCCATATTTGACTTAAGTTTAACATGACGGTTGACTAGTTAGGAAAAACTAGATCCTAAACTTAGTAAATTAAAAACCCTAAAAATAACCTTTCTTAAAGTTTAACTGTAGAAAATATACGCCCTTGTAGTTTATTTAGAAATAGGAAAATTTTGAGTTTAATTCTTGGCCTAAGTCAAAATAAGGGAAAAGTATTGAAATTTTTATTTGAAGTGTATGTCTGAAAAATAATTCTGAACTTTTAGTCTAAATCCTGAAAATATATGCCCTACAACTAGCACATACACGCACCTTGAAATTTGGGATAGTAGAGGATACCTTGAAATGCTCTTGTCTAAAATCTTTAGTATGAAGGAAAATAAAATAAAAGTATAAGTGGTGAATAAAGAAATAAAAAAATGAACAGTGGCTTTGTAATTAGTTAAGGCAGCATAAATAAAAAATATAGCGAGGGTGATTTATCACCTAGTGCCTTAGACTAACTGGTTTGTGAGTCACTGCTAAGCCTTAGGTATTACAAGACGAGAAATTACGCCTAAATGCGCAAGCACATTTAGTAATCGGTCGTTCAGTACCTCAAGATGTATTAACGGTCGCATGAAGGATGTGTGAGCAATTTCATCTAAAATTCACCAACTAAAAGTACTTTGGATGATGGACAAGAGTATGATAGCTTGAATTGAATTTCCAGGTGTAGGGGTAAAAATTACACACACGTAGGGGTATATGATTGGGGTTTGGATGAGAGATAAGAATGAAAGATAGGGCTTATACCTTCAGTAGAGATGATAAAAATTCCTAAATTGAGATGGAACCTTAGAAGGAAAAATTCAAAAGATGCTGAAAGCTTAATAAATTTGCAGAACATATACGATCTTAAGTAAGTGAGTGTTGAAAATATGGGTTGATAATTTCTAAGTTGAAGATAATAGAATTTCTTACTAGAATACTTAATTGAAGAATGAGAGTCAACATGCCAAATTGATTGGATTTTGTGGGTAGTATCCGCTGAAAATCCTCAAGAGACAACACTCCTCCTACTAGGGACACTTAGAGGTTTAACGGCTTGTTGCACGAGCTCAGTGCAATCACGATTCCCTGCGAAATTGAGGTGAGGATTTTTCGAGAATAAATTGGGTTTGCTCGGGACGAGCAAAAGATAAGTTTGGGGGTATTTGGTCATATCAAAATTTTGCATTTGTATATCGCCCATTCTTAATCACATTACACATAATTAGATGTTTTTGATCCATGTCTGCTAAATAGTTGCAGGCTACAGGTTCTCAGATCGTTATAGTGAAATTCATGAAAAATCGCTACAAATGTAAAACTATGACCAACAATAGATGAATCCGTATGATGTCGCCTACCAGTTCAAGGAACAAATAAAAATCATTAGACAGTTCAATGCACAAGGTATAAAGGCAGCACAAGATTCAAGACTTCAACGCGAAGCTCAAGGCAAAAGTCCACATCATTCTGCACTGTTGGAAATCTGGAAGGAAATAGAAAAAATTCTGAGAAACCAAGTAAAGAAAACAGAAGATAAAAGCAACACAGAGAAACCCTGAAGAGATGGGCCCAAGAACCCACCAAATGGCTGCGGAACCGCGGCCAAACAGGCCTTTCTGCCGCAGTTCCGCGGCCATAATATGATCGTGTCGGTGGGGTGTCGGTGCTTTGACTCGGTCTTTAGGGTTGTTTTGTAATTTCATGTATGGGTCAGAATGTAAACCTAGGGTTTTTCCTATCTATAAATAGGAGGGCTTAAACCCAAATAATGTATGCCTCTTTCAGGGTGCCTCTTTTAGGGCATGCCTCTTTTTATTTTTCTAGATTAAAATTTCTTTCCTCGTAATCGTTGAAGAGATCATCAATAAAAGTAAGTGTTTTTTCATTTTATCTTGCATTCTTCTTAATTGAAATTTATTTTTCTGCAATTTTATAATCTGTCTTTTATTATCAGTAAATTAGGTTATTAAAATAAAACTATAAAAATGAATTTCATCGTAACTTTCCTAATGAGTGAGTAATTCCTCACTTGTTAGGGTTAGGATAGGGAAGGTTCGAGAGATGGAAATCTCTCTCATTCCTTTCATTGCTCGTATAAATTAATTAATTAGGACTCTATTTAAATTAACCACACACCGCTCACTACGGCACCCTATACTACGAGATAGCGATGATTCCGTAGTTAGACCGGTTGTGGTTGATTTACATAGAGCTTAGGGCTAAGAGCCAAAAAAGGACGGATAAGGACCAAAAGGAAGAAACTAAGTTTCTTCCTAGTCATGCTAGTCCCCTTTGTTGACTATTACCCCAACACCTACATTCCTAACTAGGGCAAAGAAAGCAGTGAGTAAAATTCTTTTTCCAAACTAACCTAATCCTAACCCTAGCAAGACTTTAAATCAAATTAATTTCAATCTTAGATTTTTAAATCAAAACCTACCAAAAATAGGACTTAACTCGTAAGAACTTAAAGAAAGAACACGTTTTCCCTATGGACCGACCCGTACTCAACCGGCTAGCTACCAAGCAACACCATTATTGATTACGATATATTCTTGAATTTTAAAATGCACGCAAAACATCTCACCAATCAAGCACTCATCGATGGACAAATTCCAGATAGACGGGGTATAAGTTTCATTCAGCCTGATGCCAAAGCATGCTATATGATCCATATTGGTGAAGCCAGCGAAGGGTCAAATGATGAAGATGAGCTAGCCGAGCCAGAAGAAGCCCCTCAAGAGCTCGAAGATGGCAGCCAAGCAACCTTCGATGAGCTAACTGAGATCGATTTGGGAACGCCTAATAATCCAAGGCCGACCTATATCAGCTCACTCCTGTCATAGGAAATGAAGGAGCAGATAATTGCACTGCTGCATGAGTTCGCCGACTGCTTCACGTAGACGTACAAAGAAATGCCTGGCCTCTCCCCTGAAGTGGCCATGCATAAGCTGGCTATATCTCTTGATGCTAAGACATTCAAACAAGCTCCTCGAAGAATGAGAAGGGAACTGGAAGAAAAGGTCATCGAGGAAACCAAGAAACTCATCGATGCCGGCTTCATCAGGGAAGAGAAATATGTGGACTGGATCGCATGCATAGTCCCAGTGAAGAAGAAAAATGGGAAGATCTGAGTTTGTGTCGATTTCAGGGACCTCAACAAGGCATGTCCTAAAGACGACTTCCCGCTACCGGTCATGGAAATGATGGTCAATGACACCTCAAATTACGAGCTGTTCACCTTTATGGATGGCTCATCTGGATATAATCAGATCAAGATGTCGCCTGAGGATGAGAAACACACAGCGTTTAGAACCCCGATCAAAATATACTGCTACAAAGTGATGCCGTTCGGACTGAAGAACGCATGTGCTACATATCAAAGGGCAATGACCAATATCTTTGATGACCTAATCCATAAAGTCGTCGAATGCTATGTTGATGATCTAGTCATCAAGACTAAAGCCAAGGCCGATCAAATCCAAGATCTTAGGAACGTTCTCACGAGACTGAGGGAATACGATCCTCTAAAGTGCGCTTTTGGCGTGTCATCGGGAAAATTCCTGGGCTTCATAGTCCGACATCGAGGGATCGAAGTTGACCCATCAAAGATAAAGGCCATCATGGAGATGCCCCTTCCAAAGAGTCTGACGTAGCTAAGATCTTTTCAAGGAAAGCTTGCTTACATACAAAGGTTTATCTGAAATTTATCGGGGAGATGTAGGCCCTTCTCAAAGCTCATGATGAAAGGAGCTCCTTTTGTCTGGGATGCCGAATGTTAAGAAGCGTTCGAATGCATCAAACAGTACTTGTTGCACCCTCCAGTGCTGGCCACTCCCATTCCCAATAAACCGCTGATTCTCTACACTACCGCGCTGGATGAATCACTTAGTGTGCTCCTTACCCAGAACAACGAGGAGGAAAAAGAAAATGCCCTCTACTACCTCAGTCGAACTCTAGTCGGGGCGGAACACAACTATTCCCCAATCGAAAAGCAATGCCTGGCTCTGATATTCACTGTGAAGAAGCTGAGGCACTATCTGCTTGCTTATCGGGTTATGTTGATCTCCAAGGTCGACTCGCTCAAACACTTAATGACCAAGGCAAGCCTAGCCGGCAGAATGGCAAGATGGGCTGTCATGCTACTTGAGTTTGACATAGTTTATACTCCTTAGAAAGCAGTAAAAGGGAAAGTTCTAGCAGACTTCCTTGCTGCTCATCTCATTCCAGAAGGGTCACCGCTTAATTGCGAGTTACCCGACGAACAAGTGCTGCACCTCGAGGAAGGTGAGCCATGTTAGGAGCTCTACTTCGACGAAGCCTCATCAATGAGGAGGTCCGGCAAATCAAGCATCCCGCAGATAAAAGCGGGGATAGGATTGGTGTTCATCACGCCATCGATGGGAACCCTACGACGTTCTTTTTCTCTCATCGAGCCTCGCATAAACAACGAGGCTGAGTATGAAGCTTTGATAGCTGGTCTGGAGCTCGCCATATAAATGGAAATCCTTCGGCTATGGGTTTACGGTGACTCCCAGCTTGTCGTCAACTAAGTAAGCGGCGACTATAAGATATACAAACCCGAGTTAGCTTAGTACAGAAGCCGGGTGGTGGAGCTTATGAAACAATTCACCCATATTGACCTGATGAGAGTTCTTAGAGCGTTGAATGGAAAGGCTGATGTACTCGCTCACTTAGCCAAGGAGCTGGCTGATCCTGACTTGGACGAAATTCTGATCACAGTCAGGAGCCGGAAAATTCTACCCCCAGTCTCTCTACGAGAAGAGGAAAGCACGGAACAGAAGAGCAGTCCTGCCGAAGAAGCTTCGATCGGTCAAGACGAGCCTGATTGGAGAGAGCCCTTCATAGGGTACCTCCGATACGACAAGCTGCCGGAAGGAAAATCTACGAGGGTTCAACTGAAGAAGAGAGCTCTTCGATACGTGTTTGTAAATAATATGCTATACCGCAGATCATATGACCAACTCTGGCTCAGATGTCTGTCATCGGCCGAAGCCCAGAAAGTCATGAAAGAAGTTCACTCAGGCGTCTGCGGAGCTCACCAATCCGGTCACAAAATGCGGGTTCAAATCAAACGGCTTGGATATTACTAGCCTACCATGATAAGGGATTGTAAAAAGAATGCAAAGAAGTGTCATATCTGCTAAATTCACGATGATTTCATTCACAAGCATCCCAATCCGCTGCATCCTACGGTGGCGCCATGACCCTTTGAAGTTTGGGGCACCGACATAGTTGGTCCAATTAATCTTCCGATATCCAAAGGCCACCAGTTCATATTGGCTGCAACCGACTACTTCTTCAGATGGCCTGAAGCTGTCCCGTTAAAAGAATTCAAGACATAAGATATTCTGACGTTCTTCCAGCATAATATTCTATACCGCTTCGGTACACCAAGAAGAATCATATCTGACAACGGGCCTTCTTTCAAGAGCTTCAAAGTCTTAAGATTCGCTACTCAACACAAGATAGACTAGAGATATTCCTCATCTATAATTCAAGGGCCAATGGGCTTGCTGAAGCCTTCAATAAAACTCTGTACAAGCTCCTGAGGAAAAATGCTTCAGCCAACAAGAGAGATTGGAATATTAAACTTCATGAGGCGTTGTGGGCATATCGTACCACGCACCGCATTCCAACTCAGTCCACTCCATACTCATTACTCTTCGGAGTGGAGGCGATCCTCCCCCTCAAAGTCGACGTTCCAAGATTAAGAATGGTCGTCCTGTTAGTTATATGTATGCCCTAGAGGCCATTACTGTACATACGATGTATATTGTATTGGATGCTTGGACATATATTTGGAGGACTTTCTTGCTCGACATGATAGTATGCTATCTGGTTTCTCTTTATCTTAACATGTACACTGATTGTCTCTATGTTACATGTTGATAAAGCCCTTAGGATGAGTACTTGACTACTAGGATTATGATGCTGATCATACTAGTGGGGACAGTGTAGTCGCTAAGTACATCCTTCAAATATTCTTAGTCGAGGGTGTATCGAGACAGGGCATCGATATACCAGAGTAGACTAGCGTATAGCTTCTCGACCCATGTAGATGGGCAATGGATGATCCCATATCCATTGGTGTTTGACATCATAGACAGTATACGGGTGCTCAGTGGAGACTGAGTACACTGAACGGACTCGCCGAGAACTCCCAGATGGTATTATACCTAACGTGAGATGGCAGTTCTCTGGTGACACTGGTACGGGTTAGTCTGTAGACCCGAGATCGTCATAGAGTCTTGTGTGATTCCCACTGTGCTTTGATTTACACCTTACCACGTTCAAGAGAACATGCAAAACGGTGGCTTTTGGGTACAGTCCCGAATCATATGGAGGCAATGAGCGATAGGAGGGGTTTCGTCTCTCCCGGTATTGGGAGTTGATGTTGCGCTGTGATCGATTGGCTAAAACAGGAAGTCCTTGGCCAGGGCTGCTTCAGAGATATACTGGTAAGTGTTATCAGTAATTTATCGACCCGTTATGAGCCTCATATCGACACGACTTATCGAGTTACTGGGGTCTGACGTTTACCACCCCTAGACGAGATATGCGATATATCAGACGAAGAGACCGAACTGTACGGTAGTGTTACTGATTAGATTAGCAGGAGTGTGAGCAGGATTGCTTGTTGATCTTCTGATCGCTCAATACCCGGGTGGCCATTACGTTTAGCAGTCTGCTTGCGGCTTGTGGGTGTTTAATATGATCACCACCTACTGCCGGCGTATTGAGGAGTCTTTAGAGTCCTACACAGGGGTTTCCTAGCTTAAGCGAAACGGAGTAGGAGCACATATGTGATATATGCGGGATCGAGATTAATACGATATGAGATACCGTATTCTATTCTCGAGATATATGCATCGATTGGTTATATGTGATATAGTTGAGTTATCGGATCAAGTGTTGATTCGATAAATTGTTACATTTATATTAGTCGGTTATTTGTAACATAGCCGGATTATTAAATCAAGTGTTGATTTAATAATTTAATGTATAATTATATATATGATATATTACATTATATTAACTAATATAAGCTCACTTAAATGATTCTTTTTCTCACTTGATGATACATTGATATATATGTGATATATGTTAATTGTATTATTTTCTTTTGTTACAAAATATTGTATATGTGATATATGATATTGTAACATGCTAGGTTACAAATGCAACTAGGGTTTATGAGATTCACACTATAACCAGAGATTAGGGTTAGGTTAATTATCTTGGTTAATTCTAAATGGTGGATATTTAGTTAAGATATTTGATATTGTTGACTTAGTCCACACTTTAGATATTTGTTGAGATATTTGTTAACCTAACCGTAACCCTAGTCTATGGTTTATTCTCTACATGAGTTAGCCATGATATTTTTAACCCTTGGTTACATTTCTAACCTCCATCACAATTCATTCTCACTTGAGCTTTTAAGCTTCTTCTTCTTCTCCATTGATTTTGCTCTCTTGATTTTTTATGTGATGGAAAAAATTATGAGAAAATGAAATCTAAAGTGAACAAAATTCCTACTTCATCATTCTCTACTACTTGCTATTTACTATAGGGTGTTTGCTTTACTAATTCCATAGTTAGTAAGTGATAGCTTGGGTTAGTGTCTCCTCGACGTAGATCATCTTCGGCCTCGAAGTCTTCGAAGCAAGCATGTTCGTTTCTTTAAGGGAGCCTCTCTAGAGTCCCGATTTCACGATCGCGGCGAAGGGACTACTACACGGAGCTATTGAAGTGAAGGACCGGTCTACAAAGGTTGTATTCCTTGCTCACATTTCATATGCGAAGTTGTTTGCATAATATTCCGTCGATTTCTAGTAAACGATTCTTAGTTAGGGTTAGCTAGAACGACAAATTTTTAATTTGGTATGGACGATACCTCCCAAAACCTTGCTGCCGTTGTAGATAACCCTGCAGAGGTATCAGAGCCATGCTTGAAATTTATACGGATTTTGTTAAGATTACGAAACTGAAATACTCCGAAACTTAAAACATGGAAACTCAAGTTTCTGTCGATTTTAAAAAGCTTTCAGAAATTTTTTTAAACAAGTGCAGAATGTTGTATGGGATGCAACATGAACACACAAGAAAATTTATCCCATCTCGCTGGAATTGGGCCGAGCACATTGCTAGGGTTTCCAAGCTCGCCGGCCAATTAGTGGTGTTTGGGGCATAATTTTTTTGGTGTGTTCCAGTGGCTTGGTTTTGATGTTTCAGGTGTTATTTGTTTTTGCTAATTTTGCATATGATGTAATCTTACACTATAAGCAATTCGGAGTGTTTCATATTCGTAGTTTTAACATTGTTTCGGGTTATTCGCATGTTGTCTAGACGAAGTTAAAAAGTTCGATCGAATGTCAAAAACCCATTTTTCCAAGTTTAACGTATTCAGAAAAAACATGCAAGTAATCCTATGAACCCTCTAGAAGAATGAAACCCTAACTCAAATTTTTTGGATCGCGGAACCGCGATCATACCCTAGGGTTTTTCGTAGTTCCATGGCGACATGAGTGAGGCTTGGGTTTGCCCTTCTACTGCTGGTGCATAGGTACTGTGGCATATTCTGGGTATTACTAAAACTATGCTCAAGTGTTGAGCTGTCAGGAAATTGTGGGACTTTGATGAATCGATCGAAAAGTTTAACGTCGTCCAGATATCATGTGATGGGATACAATATTTGGAATCCACAAGTAGTTATGAGATAACTAATTTGAATGTTATAAATCTAGCAATTTAGTCTCATTTGATCGGTTGCCACGGGATTTTGATGTGATCAAAAGTCCGTCACAATCACGTAGCGTACGCAGATACTCGCCGGGTAACATTATTAGATAGCCACGCCCCATAGCCCCGACCAAGTGACAGTAGGAGAACCCCGTCGCCAAAAGCATCCGTTCGGGTACTTACGGCAGCGGTGTTCCGCCTTAGTGCACTTCGTCGACGGCATCGGGGTATGCGGCCGTCTACTGGGAAGGACCATACGTCATCGAGAAAGTGTTTGATGGAGGATCCCACCAGCTGATAAATACCGAGGGAGAAAGGCCCATGCCACCTATCAATGGCCGATATCTCAAGAAATATTACGCGTGAATGCTCCATATTTCAGGCGAATTGAGCACACCAGCCCTACGGTTTAGATCATGCATCCTGTAAAACTGTATACAATCTACAGGCGTAAACAACCCCTAACTCTCCCAAGTTCGGCCGGTAAGACTACTTTTAAAGTCCCACCGGTGCAAAAAAAGAAGAAAAAAAATGGTATGTCCACAAACAAAACGACCACGGATGAAAACCCGAAAGGGCTCCGTGAGTAAAAACAGCAGAACTGCCGGCGAGTTTATGAAAATCCGAAAGGGCGCAAACTCGTGAAAAAAGATAAAATACACTTGCAAAATCCTCTCAACCTTGTGAGGAGAAAATCCCTGCGTGAGATCCTTACAACTTACAAAGGAGCAACATACTTAGGAATCCCTACGATTCCTAGGGAGAAAATACACCTGCAAGATCCTCTCGACTCGTAAGGAGAAAGTGCTTTTATGAGACCCTTACTGCTCATAAAATTGGAAAGCCTTAAGTGATAGAGATCTAAATCTGTATCCTAAGCCATCGTTCCCCAACGGGAAATGACAAATGATGAGTCGCTCCTGACGTTACGCTTCAGTGTTAGCTGTGCTGATGCCGACCCAAAATCTAAATCCCAAGTCCTACCGGGGCAAATGATGAATTGCTCCTGGAACATGTGCTTCAGTGTTAGCAACGCTGATACCTACCTTAACCCCAAAATCCCAAACTCCATTCCAATAGACCCCTATGTCTTTAAACTGGGAACAGATGACCCCTAAGTCGTTAAATTGGGAACGAGGGAAATCCTCTCATGGAAAATGATGAGTCGCTCCTGGAGTTACGCTTCAGTGTTAGCGGTGCTAATGCCAACCCAAAAACTAAATCCCAAGTCCTCCCGGGGCAAATGATGAATTGCTCCTGGCACATGTGCTTCAGTGTTAGCAACGCTGATTCCTACCCTAACCCCAAAATCCAAAACTCCAATCCAATAGACCCCTAAGTCTTTAAACTGGGAACGGATGACCCCTAAGTCGTTAAAACTGGGAACAGATGACCCCTAAGTTGTTAAACTGAAAACGAGGGAAATCCTCTAATAGCAAATGATGATTCGCTCCTGGTACCATATTCCAGTGTAGTGATGCTGATGTCAACCCAATTTACATCAAATCAGCATGACAACCAACGACCTCTCTGGCGGAATCAAGCTCCACCTCGAAAACAAGTCGAATCCTGACACCGCAGAAAGCGGAGCAAGTCAAATCCAATCCATGACACCGCAAGAAGCGGAGCAAGTCAAATCAATCACCGACCGTCCAAGTTGCTAAAAGGGCAGCACCGACCATCCAAGTCGCTAAAAGGGCATCACCGACCATCCAAGTTGCTAAAAGGGCAGTACCGACCGTCCAAGTCGCAAAAAAAGCAGCACCGACCGTCCAAGTCGCTAAAAGGGCAGTACCGACCGTCCAAGTGAAAGGTTATCATCGACCGTCCAAGTCGCTAAAAGGGCTGCACCGACCGTCCAAGTCGCTAAAAGGGTAGCACCGACCGTACAAGTCGGAAAAAGGGCAGCACCGACCGTCTAAGTCGCTAAAAAGGCAGTACTGACCATCCTAGTCGCAAAAAGGGCAGCACCGACCGTCCAAGTCGCATAAATGGCAGTACCGACCGTCCAAGTCGCAAAAAGGGCAGCACGGCTAGTAAAACCTCTTCTCACCGACGCTTAGTGCGACGCGGTGATGTATGAGCTCCTGACTCGTAGGGGCTCTCCTCTTCCAATGGGCTCCATTTGGCTCCGGATGATCTTTCTATCCGTGCTTGCCGACA
This sequence comes from Agapanthus africanus, assembly GCA_030015575.1. NCBI lineage: Eukaryota > Viridiplantae > Streptophyta > Magnoliopsida > Asparagales > Amaryllidaceae > Agapanthus > Agapanthus africanus. The sequence goes on along the minus strand of CM057338.1, from coordinate 113,195,855 downwards.
TCCCTCCTCATCCGGCAGAGATGACTCCGGCGATCCTCGATGCAGCGGAGAACAAGATCGAGTGTTTTCACAAGGCCCACTTGATTACTCAGCCTCTGAAGGATTGTTCGGTTCATTTACTGAGTTAGATACAAGCTCGGCGGGCCATTATGTCTACCCTCACCGATGAGCATGGCGCTAATCGATGGGAGCAACTCCTCGCGAAGACCGCCGTTTTGACATGGTAGAGAGGGAAGAGAAAGAATTGGAGAACTTTATTTATTGTTTTGTTAACCCTTGTATCTCTGATCCCATATTTGATGATCTCTTCCCTGTTGAGTAGTATATTTGTTTCGATGTATTTCCCTTATTATTGCCTATTGAATGTTTTCTGTTCACCATATATCTGTACTTGTATCTCGCCTCTGTACATGAGCTTTATACTCTACCCTTAGGAATTTCTGCTAAGTGCGAGCGCCATTATAGTGCCGTACATAAATCAACACGTTTTGGACACCACTTTCATTTAAGCAGGCACATAGTCGTGAATGCATGCTTAGTGGGGCGTGAACCAAAGACTCTCCTTACTGCCTTTCACAGTACATGGTTGGTTCTTGTTGGTTGCGCCTTTTTGTTTTGACTGGACATAAAGTAGTTTATATACTCATTTCTGAGTTTGTTTAGTTTACCTCCCTTGGGCTTATAGGCAAACCTGTCCTAACGTCATAGTTAACCCTTGCTCTTTACGATAGAGGTCCGTTAGGGTGTGTGGTACCAAGGCATTCCCGATACACAGTCTTGTTGTCATGTCTCTGCAACCTTTGGGGCTGGACAAGGCACCCTTGAATAATCTCCCAAGTCATATTACCGTCGGGAGAGCACATCCTCCCTAGATATCGTGACGATTTCCAAGCGTTCATCGCCTCCTTGAGTCCCCAGGATCTCACTCAGATTTTTTATATACCGGCATGTCCGTTTAGCAAATGCGTCTTGTAGATAGTCTATCTTGATCTCCTTGCAGGGCAGCGATGGCTTAGAAAACAGGTTCAGATCTGGCGCCTAAGACTTTTCAACTTTATGAGCCGTGAGGGTCTCATAAAGACTTTTCTCCCTACGAGTCGAGAGGATCTCGCAGGTGTGTTTTCTCCTTAGGAGTCATTAGGGCTCCTAATTGTGTTTTCTCTTGAGAGTCGTAAGGATCTCACAAGAGAATTTTCCCCCTTATAAGTCGAGAGGACTCATAAGTGGTTGTTTCCCTCCTTGTCGATATTCGACTTTGGAGAGTGTGGCCCGTGAATAGTATGCAATAGTCCATCTTAGACTGACTTGCATGGCCCCAGTGCTTAGGAAACAGGTCCTTATCCCCGTTGCCTAAGGCTTTTCCCTATGAGTCGAGACGAGTCGAGAAGTTCTCACAGGAATATTATTTTCCCCACAAGTCGATACGAATCGAGAAGTTCTCGCAAGGATGTCCTAACGTCACAGTTAACTCCTGCTAATAGAAGTCCATTAGGGTCTATGGTACTATGGTTTTTTACCCGTCGTACCGTCGTGTTGGCTGGTGTATTCCTCGATACGCAATCTTGCTGTTCGAGTAGCCCCACAACTGTCGTGTCTCTGATCCCTTAGGGGGCTGGACAAGACGTCTTCAAGTAATCTTCCAGGTGATATTACCGTCGAAAGAGCAAGCGTTAGGGGTATTCCATGTCGCTTTTTACTTGAGGTTATGCTCAATTTAGGAGCCCCAAAGAGTCATGACCACTCTGTGCTGGAGTGGGATGATCTCCGATAGTCTTTCAGGTCTCATTTGAGTTGCTGTCAAGACCTTGAAGCTAGGAATCTTCCTTTTCTTCGCTTGTTGACATTGTGTATGCAATATTACGACGAATGTCGAGGTTGTCTCTAAGTTGTCTATGAACCGTCGAGATTTGAAACTAGGGGACTTTTGTTGTGGCTCCGTTTGTTGATGTCGCTTCCGTATCCTACCGGAGGGAGGAAGAATGCTGTTGTTGATCTTTAGGCTGTGGATGCTGCCGTCGAGACTTAGAACTAGGGACTTTGCCATGGCTCCGAGGTAGTCTCTAGGATGTCTGTGAACCTTCGAGATTTGGAACTAGGGGACTTTGCCGTGGCTCCGAGGTAGTCTCTAGGCTATCTGTGAACCGTTGAGATTTAGAACTAGGGGTCTTTGCCGTTGCTCCGAAGTAGTCTCTAGGCTGTCTGTGAACCTTCGAGATTTGGAACTAGGGGACTTTGCTGTGGCTCCGAAGTAGTCTCTTGGATGTCTGTGAACCGTCGAGATTTGGAACTAGGGGACTTTGCTGTGGCTCCGATGTAGTCTCTAGGCTGTCTGTGAACCGTCGGGATTTGGAACTAGGGGACTTTGCCGTGGCTCTGACGTAGTCTCTAGGCTGTCTGTGAACCGTCGAGATTTGGAACTAGGGGACTTTGCCGTTGTTGGAGTTAGTGCCCTCAGAGTCAATTATTGGATCACAGGCACGTGATTGCAATGATTGAGGGAGGACCTATCCCGGTAGGACAGTCTTACTCGAGATGATAGTATGCTATCTGGTTTATCTTTATCATCGTGTGCTGCTTTAGGTGACCTGACATGTCGCTATTACACGTTGATAGAGCCCCTAGGATTCTTGCTTGACGACCAGCAGTATGATGGCGATCATATACGTGGGAGCTGGGGTCTATAAGCACATCCTTAAAAGGTCCCTAGTCGTAGGAGTTTCGAGACTGGGCATCGATACTCCGTTAGTAGACTAGTGTATACAGTCGAGACCCCGACGAGGGGCGGTGGCCGGTCTCACAAGCCACTGGTGTCAGTTGGTTCACCTAAGATGTATACAGGTGCTCATTGGGTTATGAGTACACCGGACAGGACTCGCCGGGAACCTGCTAGTTGGTCTTATACCAGACGTCAGATAGCAGTTCCCAGGTGACATGTGTACAGGTTAGTTCATCGACCTGAGATCGTCATTTGTCTCGTGTGAGTTCCCACTGTGCTTTGATTACTACCCTACCACGGCTCAAAGGAGTCGTGCAAACAGGTTTTAGTTGGGTACAGTCCCGAGCCACATGGAGGCAGTGAGCGGATCTTCAGGGGTTCGTCTCTCCCGGTATTGGGGGTGAGGTCGCGCTGTGTCTAGGAGAGCCATTACGCAAAGCCCTCGGCCGAGGCAGGAGATTTACTGGTAGGTATTCCAGTAGTATCTCAGGGCGTTCTGGGCTACACTCCGACACGACTTGTACCGCTTTTGGGGGTCTGACTTTTACCAACCCCCTAGGCCCGCCATGCGATACTCATAGACGAACGGACCGGACTGTACGGATATTGTCACTGACAGGCTCAGTTGGGTGTCGGGGTGAGCTTCCTCATCGACGTCCCTTTTGGTCAATAGCTGGTGGCCCGTCACGTATTGGCTTATACCTCTGACGTGCCAGTGGTTAAATCCACAGCCATAGTATTGACGAGTCTTTAGAGTCCACCACATTTTCAGTTACTCAGCTTTCGGGCGAAACGCTGTAGAGGCCGTATGGAGATATGGCAGGGTCCGATCAGATACGTGCGGTATTGCACGGATCAGGATCGGACAGTTTTGTACTAGTGGCCGTATAGTTATATGGCAGGGTTCGATCAGATACGTGCGGTATTGCACGGATCAGGATCGAACGGATTTTACTAGCCGGCTTTGGTTTAAGCCGGTACTAGTTTAGTACAGTGTAGATTTTGTCTCATTGCATTTGTATCCGGTCGGAATACAGATGCGGGTGTGTATGCACAGTGTCGGGGTTTTCCTGTAATTTATTACGGGACCAGTTTTCTGGAGTTGCCAGTTTGCATTCCGTTCCGGCCGGTTTTCCTTTGTTCTTTCCCGGCCGGACTTTTCCGATGGAGGGGGTAATTTGCAGTTTTGCAAATTACACTTTGTGGAGGGGTTTTATGCAATTGTGTTGATTATGATAGCTTCATATCTTTTTACACCATCACTTGCTTTATTGGTGCATTTATGACATAGGAATGGGTTAAAGTAATAAGCATGGTTGTATGTTTATTGGTCTCTTGATGTGGTCACCTCCTCTCTTCTTCCTACAATAACCTCCCTTCATACTACATATTGTTTCTCCCTCCACCATTCCAAAGAGGTTATGGCCGGCCACTTGAGTAAGATGATGAGAGAAAATTTCTTTTTGGCATGACACATTTTTCTTCATCTCATATCTTCATGCAAGGAAAAATGAAAGCACCATATATATTTTCCTTGTTCTCATTCCTCCATCCAAAGGCAACAAACCCCAAAGTGAGACTATGATTCTACACTACGCTTCCTACAGCATTTCTTGAGCATGTCGAGTTGCCGGCTTCATGCTCGAGTTGCCTCGGTATTGAGGCGGGAGCCCGTAAAAGACGAAGGCGATGTGGTGCCCTTTCCGGCGAGGAGGCGACGATACGGAGACTACACTTTCCGCGGGAGATCGGGGCGATGATGAGAAGACCGGAGGACTCGGATCTCTTGGTATACTTCTCACCCTATCTCTTGATTGCTAGCGTAGGTTAATGGTTAACGATCCGGGTAATTGTCCGCGGTAGCGCCGGTTTCCGAGTAAGGAAATTTTTTGATTCCGCTTTTTTTTGGCCTCGAGTAAGAGGCCGGGGCGCTGCCGTGGCGCAACATGGTATCAGAGCCACGCCATTAACCTTACCTAGCTTTTGTGTAATGTGTTTTACGTTTCCGATCGAACAAAATCCCGAAAACACGTATTTCATGTACATCAGTTTTCTGTCGATTTTTTCCGGGCTCTAAAATTTTTTCAAGTTGTTTCAGAATGATGTATAGGACATTATAAGAGATCTGCAAAAATTTGGAATCGTGAACAGTAAGAATCGCCGCGGAAGCGCGGCCGAAGCCATGTTTTGGCCGCTCTTCCGCCGCGGGTTAGACTGTTCAGTCACCCAAATTTTTGTAGTATGTTTCTGTGTTGAAAATGTGGTTTCTGGAATGTTAAGTTTGGGCCCATAATTTCTGTGACTGCTACAGTTTTGATTGGGGGCCCACTTGTTAATTGTTTGATTGATCGGAAAATTTTAAACACATTATTTCACAGTATTTACATTATATCTGCGACCGTGAATGTCACTCGATCGGTAAATCCGGTCTGACTGCTATAGCCCGGTTAGACGGATTTGCGAACGTGACTTTCACGTTGATGTTCTATGTTTATGCTGTGATGTTGCGGATCGGTCGTGGGGGATAGCCTGGATGCAATGCTAGTACAGTTTTGTTGTATTATGTACATTTGATATTGCGGGGCGAGCGTCCGACATGTGGACTGCCGTCACTGCCTGTTTGTATTATTCTTTTGGGGCACGACCTGGTTGCGGTCGATGTACCCGGTGTATGTATATTTTACTTTCTGTACTAGGGTTGCCCCGCGGTGGGGTGCACGGATAGCCGGGTTCTGGAGGGCAACGGGCCCGCATCTCAGGGCATTGAGACGGAGGGGGCTTCAGTCCAGGATTGGCGGGCTATTCGCCGCACTCGTAGGGGGTACAGGTTGACCCAGGAGGGGTGCCCAAGTTGCCGGATTCCGTGAAGTGCTGGGTGGTCCATTCACGGTACTGAAGGGGGCTGCCTCGCTTCAGGTTTTGGCGGGTGACTTGCCGCGCCCGTAGGGGTCTAGGATTTCATTGCACAGGCTATCCACACGACCAGGGGAACGTCGGGTTTCAGCAGCGGCTCTGTGAAACCCGGGGTTTCCAGATATCTGTATTGTTCTCTGATGCTGTACTATTTCTGTGTTGTTGCATTTTATTCACGCCTTGAGCGAAATACTATATATTGGTATATATATTAGTAGATGTTGTATATGTTTTACACCCGCGCTAGTCCAGTCCCCGCTCTGCCGTTAGTTAGCTAACCTAACGGGTGATGACGGGACCCAGTGGCGAATGCGGATGGCATATACGTACGTCAGTATATTTTCGTTCTTTGTGGTGTGATCAATTGATGGGACTGCATTGATTCGGATCAATGCAAGATAAACAAACCTAATCTGATGTTGTTGGAACATTTTTCAAAAAAGCTGTTATTGCAAGGACGTTCACTTTTGTTTTGCATCGTGGTATTCATTTGGAATATCCTGCTCCTCAGTCGATGAGGCAAGGGCCGAGATCCCTTCACCGGGAGTGACCCCTTGGACAGAAGTTTGCGTCAGGGCAATAGCTTCACTATAGCCGATTACTTTTGCTTTGCATCGTGGTATTCAGTTGGAATATCCTGCACCTCATTCTACGGGGAAAGAGCCGAGATCCCTTCACCGGGAGTGACCTCTTTAGTAAAAGTTTTCGTCACTATATTTTTATAAAAGTTATCCAGTTCCTTCAACGATATCAAGTTCATTACGTTAAAGGTTTTCGCCAGAAACCATTCGTAGCCCTCCGTCATTTCGGATTAGTATTGCTTAGTATTCGCGCTACGTTTGTCGTTGCTATTCGCCGAGGCGTAGTGTGCGGTAGCTCTGTAATGCTTTCTGTCGCACGGATATGTGGATTGGTTAGGACAGTCGTGCGACTTTGTTGATTATTCGTCAAGGGTCGTGCGGGTGGGTTTAACGCAATCAAGATAATGACGGGTTGAACTTGACTAGGACCTTTTGATTTGTTGATTATTCGTCAAGGTCACTTGGGTCCTAGGGGTAAAAATCACATCGGGAGTTTCAAAAGAACTGAAACTTGCCAGGCATGCGCATACCTTCTGGAGTGTGGTAACTTGAGTGGATTCCGTCAAGTTATCATGCGATGATAGTTGGATCCCGATTCCCACTGATGAGTTGGTTTACTCCTCGGGTGATCCCGACTAATTCTTCTTTCAGGTTTGGAGGAGAATTTGAGGTACAGTGGGAGGTTTCCAGATTAGACAAAGTGATAACCATTCTGATCTAGGTTAGAGTGCACGCTGAGTGTTTCTTTTCTCTCTCTCTGGCAGCGACCATTGACCCGACCCTGGACTATGACTCAGTGACCAAGTTGACCGAACCTTCTTAACACTGGTTTTTTTTTTTTTTTTTTGGATTGTCAGAGTTGCAGACCTCATTGCCACTCCTACTTTTACCCTTTTCTCCAGGACACCCCGTATTACTACGAACGTCCACTTCCATTGGACAAAACCATCGTATGGTTATATACGAACTCGAAGGACTTCGAGGATGGTTTCTGGTTCTGGAGAAAACGGATAGGATTATTCAGTTGTCTTTTCTTTTCACCTTCTCTCAGGTTGCGAGTACTCCTTGGTTTAGGAGTAGTACACCTATTACGCAAATTGGATAGTCTTCTTCCAAACCTTAGGCTGGTGCCGAACGGTGGGGAATGAAGAAAACCAATTAGCATAACGATGGTGTACAGAAGGTATTAAGTTCAGACAAAGCAAGGGATTAGTAAGAGGGCAAAGTAAATTGCGACTGATATTCACGACCAAACCAAGTATTTCTTCGCCAATCCTAAATCACCTTTGTATTTCTCCAGGACACCCCGTATCACTACGAAGATCCCATTTTATTGGATACTCCATCGTATGGTTATATACGAACTCGAAAGGAACTAGTTCCAGTTCGGGGATGGATTCTGGTTCAGGAGAAATAGGAATAAAGTACATTCAGGTGTCTTTTATCTTCACCTTCTCTCGCATTGCGAGTGCTCCTAGGATTAGGACAGTACACCCTTTATGCTTATTGGATAGTCTTCTTCCAAACCATAGGCTGGTGCCGAACGGTAGGGAAGGAAGAAAACCAATTGGCCTAAAGGGGTGTGCAGACGGTAATGACTAAAGACATATAAAGGGATTTGGACAGATGGCAAAGAGATATACGGTTACAGTTGTGATTCTGGATAATGGAAGAGGCATTACTAGGAATACCAGGATACCCCGACGAAACATTTCAATGTTTCAGTTTCACTGTGTACTGTTAATAGAAAACTGATTTCCCGATTATACACTTACTCCAGGGTATGTATTTACCAGGTATGATTCTCACATCTGTATGGTTTTACAGATGATGAGTGGGAGTAAGTTATTGGGAATTGGGTGATCATCCTCATTATATCGGGATTCGTTGTAATCGGTGATATTTGAGGAAGTCACCTGGGTTGTTTGCCGGTCGGCAAATATTTGGTTTTGAATATCCGCTGTTGTGCACCAATTTCAAATCGATATATCTGTACGTCTATTTTCATAGAGTGAGATATACCTTTTGATATTATGTCGATGACATTTACCTATATCAGTGGATGGTTAGGTAAGGAGCATTGAACAGCGGTGTAATTCTTCTTAACTATAAGTACAGTTTTCAACCTACGACGCACAGTGAAAGAGTTGTTAGACTCAGCGGACTTATACAGAGTATTGTATGTTGTCCAGTGTCCATTAGGACAGAGGGGTTGGTGCTCGTACTATATTCGGTTTACTTATGGCTTCTCTAGATTTTAGACAGCTGTTTCGAGGAAACACAGGGTCTAAGTTTTGAGGAGTTATAGGTATTTGAATAGAGTAGAGTACCAGGTGTAGCAAGTATCGGGATTCTTCAAAGAGATTGAAGATGTAGATACTTGTGTATGATATTCAGTTGATAGTAATGATGAAGACAGATTGCTTCTCTTTCAGGTTACTCATAATTGGAAGCATTCCTAAGTTGAGTAACGCTGATCGACCTCCTTCCATTTAGTTGACATGCACTGGAGATAGTTGCATGATTTGAATCTGGTTCAATTGAATCAGTGCCTCTGGTTCTATATTGGATATAGAACAGTTCATATCTTAACGATGTTAAGGTACGGGGAGTTGTCCAGCTTATGATTAAAACCAGACACTGGACAACTCAAGGCACGTTTCTGTAATGGCTGTTTGTGGGTTGACCCAGGCTATGACGAGGGTTGACTTTCTACCATCTGGCAGATCAATAGAAACATTGTTCTAGACTCGCCACAGTTTTATTAAAAATGGATTTTTTCAAAAAAAACAGCAGTGGGAGTATGGTAGAACTGGAAGCGATTCCAGAACCGCAAACGATTACTGAAGATTTGATAAGGAACCTAAAGATTCGATCTGATTTGACATTCCATTGGCCACTCCGCAGATAAGGTGGGTAACTTCAGGCACCCGAGAGGTACTCCGGTAGCCTCAAGGACGGTGACAGGGAAGTTCTTGTTTACCCACAATTACCATTGCTGTTGTTCCAGGCTGCGAGACCCGGCAGGAGAATGAGTATAGCGTCGTTCTAAACTAGCTTTGGAATTGCACGTCTATATGACTCTGGCAGAGGGTTGTCATAGTCAGTGGGAGCAGCGGAAGCATTGGTGGACTTCATGCTTATATCTATTTATAGACTAAAGCAGATATAGCGGAGTTAGATCATCTGTTTCTGATGTGACAGTCATGGGTTTGACGTCATCAGAATAGGGGATGGATCTGTTGAGAAGGTAGTAGGAAGTGATATTCCTATACTACGATCGGTTATACTTTGGTCGTCACACAGTGGTTTCTCCACAAGGGACTTGGACATTATATCAGACACACTGGTTACTAGATCTATGGTTTTAGATCTAGATTTGGGTGGTTTCCCAATCAGGGTACCTTGACAGCATTCTAAGAGTATTTAGAATGGACGACTCCTGGCATGGTAGTGTACCTGCAGGTAATGGAGTCACCCTCTCTAAAGGTGTCTTATAGACTAAAGGGGAGAGGGATACGCATGATTGACAGATCACTTGCTTAGGCAATTGAGTCAATCATGAGATGTCAAGTACCACACCAGATGTTGTTCTTGCAGTAGATGCAATAAGTTGATATTGATCCAGTCCTGGAGGAACAGTCGGAAGCAGTTTTAGAACATAAGTGATTGTTCTAGGGATATGATAACGGCTGCCTCCTTTAGGAGACGGTTATCACTCCGGGCTTCCAAGGTGACATGGACGACAAGGAGGTTGTCAGAGTTATAGTTCTCCCTCTAACGAGGGGCAGTATTTTGGACAGGTGGTCCAAGGCAATACTGAGGGAGGCATGGCGCGGGATACTGATTAGTTTCAGATGATGATACAGTCTAAGAAGTTTGGATTTGGAGTTCATTTATGAGCTAGGTCCCATCAGACATCCAGACATATTCTAAGACAGGTATTGCTCATTTCGGGAGATGGCTTTCTCTGCGAACTTGAGATATAGAGAGATATAGAAAGAAACATCACAGCGGATCCACTCACTGAGGCTATTCCTCGAACGCAATAGTTTCGCAAACAGGTTTTGTGAGACTGACTAGTAGAGGAGTTGGGTGTTCGGTATCACACGGGCTGTGAGTATGCGACATCGCAATAATTAGCCTTGAGTGCAAGTGGGAGATTGTTGGAGTTAGTGCCCTCAGAGTCAATTATTGGATCACAGGCACGTGATTGCAATGATTGAGGGAGGACCTATCCCGGTAGGACAGTCTTACTCGAGATGATAGTATGCTATCTGGTTTATCTTTATCATCGTGTGCTGCTTTAGGTGACCTGACATGTCGCTATTACACGTTGATAGAGCCCCTAGGATTCTTGCTTGACGACCAGCAGTATGATGGCGATCATATACGTGGGAGCTGGAGTCTATAAGCACATCCTTAAAAGGTCCCTAGTCGTAGGAGTTTCGAGACTGGGCATCGATACTCCGTTAGTAGACTAGTGTATACAGTCGAGACCCCGACGAGGGGCGGTGGCCGGTCTCACAAGCCACTGGTGTCAGTTGGTTCACCTAAGATGTATACAGGTGCTCATTGGGTTATGAGTACACCGGACAGGACTCGCCGGGAACCTGCTAGTTGGTCTTATACCAGACGTCAGATAGCAGTTCCCAGGTGACATGTGTACAGGTTAGTTCATCGACCTGAGATCGTCATTTGTCTCGTGTGAGTTCCCACTGTGCTTTGATTACTACCCTACCACGGCTCAAAGGAGTCGTGCAAACAGGTTTTAGTTGGGTACAGTCCCGAGCCACATGGAGGCAGTGAGCGGATCTTCAGGGGTTCGTCTCTCCCGGTATTGGGGGTGAGGTCGCGCTGTGTCTAGGAGAGCCATTACGCAAAGCCCTCGGCCGAGGCAGGAGATTTACTGGTAGGTATTCCAGTAGTATCTCAGGGCGTTCTGGGCTACACTCCGACACGACTTGTACCGCTTTTGGGGGTCTGACTTTTACCAACCCCCTAGGCCCGCCATGCGATACTCATAGACGAACGGACCGGACTGTACGGATATTGTCACTGACAGGCTCAGTTGGGTGTCGGGGTGAGCTTCCTCATCGACGTCCCTTTTGGTCAATAGCTGGTGGCCCGTCACGTATTGGCTTATACCTCTGACGTGCCAGTGGTTAAATCCACAGCCATAGTATTGACGAGTCTTTAGAGTCCACCACATTTTCAGTTACTCAGCTTTCGGGCGAAACGCTGTAGAGGCCGTATGGAGATATGGCAGGGTCCGATCAGATACGTGCGGTATTGCACGGATCAGGATCGGACAGTTTTGTACTAGTGGCCGTATAGTTATATGGCAGGGTTCGATCAGATACGTGCGGTATTGCACGGATCAGGATCGAACGGATTTTACTAGCCGGCTTTGGTTTAAGCCGGTACTAGTTTAGTACAGTGTAGATTTTGTCTCATTGCATTTGTATCCGGTCGGAATACAGATGCGGGTGTGTATGCACAGTGTCGGGGTTTTCCTGTAATTTATTACGGGACCAGTTTTCTGGAGTTGCCAGTTTGCATTCCGTTCCGGCCGGTTTTCCTTTGTTCTTTCCCGGCCGGACTTTTCCGATGGAGGGGGTAATTTGCAGTTTTGCAAATTACACTTTGTGGAGGGGTTTTATGCAATTGTGTTGATTATGATAGCTTCATATCTTTTTACACCATCACTTGCTTTATTGGTGCATTTATGACATAGGAATGGGTTAAAGTAATAAGCATGGTTGTATGTTTATTGGTCTCTTGATGTGGTCACCTCCTCTCTTCTTCCTACAATAACCTCCCTTCATACTACATATTGTTTCTCCCTCCACCATTCCAAAGAGGTTATGGCCGGCCACTTGAGTAAGATGATGAGAGAAAATTTCTTTTTGGCATGACACATTTTTCTTCATCTCATATCTTCATGCAAGGAAAAATGAAAGCACCATATATATTTTCCTTGTTCTCATTCCTCCATCCAAAGGCAACAAACCCCAAAGTGAGACTATGATTCTACACTACGCTTCCTACAGCATTTCTTGAGCATGTCGAGTTGCCGGCTTCATGCTCGAGTTGCCTCGGTATTGAGGCGGGAGCCCGTAAAAGACGAAGGCGATGTGGTGCCCTTTCCGGCGAGGAGGCGACGATACGGAGACTACACTTTCCGCGGGAGATCGGGGCGATGATGAGAAGACCGGAGGACTCGGATCTCTTGGTATACTTCTCACCCTATCTCTTGATTGCTAGCGTAGGTTAATGGTTAACGATCCGGGTAATTGTCCGCGGTAGCGCCGGTTTCCGAGTAAGGAAATTTTTTGATTCCGCTTTTTTTTGGCCTCGAGTAAGAGGCCGGGGCGCTGCCGTGGCGCAACAGCCGTGGCTCCGAAGTAGTCTTTAGGCTGTCTATAAACCATCGAGGTTTAGAACTATGGGACTTTGTTGTGGCTCCGAGGTAGTCTCTAGGTTGTCTGTGAACCGTCGAGATTTGGAACTAGGGGACTTTGCCGTGGCTCTGTTTTGCTGACATCGTATCTGCTTCTGGTTGGAATGAGAAAGAACGCCGTTGTTGATTTCTAGGCTGTAGATGTAGCCATCGAGATCTGGCTTCCCTTTGACGAAGCCCAGTGGGGTGATATGGTTCCCTTTCCGTTTGTGCTCATGGATTGTATACAGGGGTCAATGTGACCTCACCTGTAGGGCAAAAGTTTTATTTTATTTGATTTCTTTCCGCAATGCTCTATCATTTTATCTTTTTAGATCGCGAAAGTCGCGATTGCCCAATCATTTCGGCTATTTTTCACGGTTCCCAATCATTTCGGCTATTTTTCTTTTTCTTTACTCACTACTTTTTATTACTAGTTGCCCAATCATTTCGGCTATTTTTATATGCATATATTTTACTCGCTGATTTTTGTAGCGAGTTGCCTTATCATTTCGGCTATTTCATATGCATTTTTTTGGCTCGCTGATTTTGCTGCGAGTATGGAACTTGAGATCTGATACCAATCTTAGTATCAGCATCGCTGCGACTGGAATATAGCCAGGAGCGAATCATCATTTGCCATGAAAGGACTTGGAATTTGATACCAATCTAGGCATCAGCATCGCTACCTCTGGGATCGTTTCCAGGAGCGAATCATCATTTGCCTTTGTCGATTCGAACAAAGGTGGCTTAGCAAAACAAGGTTAGGATCCTATCAACTAAGGCTTTTGACTTCATGAGCTGTAAGGGTCTTATAAAGGTGTTTCTCCCTACGAGTCGTGAGGATCTCGTAGGTGTGTTTTCTCCTTAGGAGTCATGAGGATTCCTAAGTGCGTGTTCTCTTATAAGTCATAAGGTTCCTATAAGAGTGTTTTCTTCTTATAAGTCGAGAGGACTTACAAGTGTCGTTCACCTCATGAGGACATTCCTCGTCGTTGGTGGGACTTGGTGAGGTGATGTTTGTTTGTGCCCATGGATTGTATACAAGGATCAATATTGAACCGTCTGCAGGGCAACTTGGGGAGTGTGACGGCTAAAGAACAGGTTCAGATCCCTGTAGCTTAAAGCTTTTGAATCCTATGAGCCATGAGGGTCTTATAGGGGGAATTCTCATTACGAGTCATGAAGACTTATATGTGTAATTTCTCCTTAAGAATCATAGGGATCCCTATGTGTGTTATTCCCTTATGAGTCGTAAGGATCTCACACAGGCGTTTTCTCCTTACAAGGTCGAGAGGACATTGCAGGTGTATTTATTTTAACTAGATTGCACCCTTTCGGGTTTTCACAAGCTCGTAGGTTGCCCTACTGTTTTTACTCACGGTGCCCTTTCGGGTTTTCATCCGTGCCCATTTCGCTTGTGGACGTAGCATTTTTTTGCCTTCTCTGTGGGAGCTTTGATTGCAACACAGATCCCAGAAAAAGGTATCGTCATGTTTGGGGCGAAGAGTACTAGTTTAGGGACATTTCGGTCCAATGTTAGTTTAAGGACATCTCGGTCCACAGCTAGTTTTAGGACGTTGCAGTCCGTTGAGATTTTGAGGCGAGGTTTTGCCGGGTACTACTTATAGAGTTTGGACTTAGGAAGACAGTGAGCGGACACGTGTGTCGTCATCCATCATTAACCTGAGCTGTGACTTGCCAAGCATAGTATTTCTTGAGGAATCGGCCGTTTATTGGTCGGAAGGGTCTTTCGCCATGCATATTCATGAGCAAGTAGGCCTCACCTTGGTAGACCTTGTCTATGATGTACGGACCCTTCTAGTTTGGCTCGAATTTCCACCATTTAGCACGATTGGGGATCATAGGTCTTTTTACAACTAGCACGAGTTCGCCTTGGCGGAATGTTCTCGTCCTAGTCAATCTTTCGGATGAGCGCGACATCCTTGCTTTGTAAGCTTCTAGGTTTTGTTGTGCCATGAGACGAGTTTCATCAAGAGCATCGAGCTCCTGAAGCCGAAGATGGGCATTTTCCTCATCTATCAGGTCATAACGAACTGCTACTCACAGAGAGGGTAGCTCTATCTCTGAGGGAACTACTGCTTCCGTGTCGAATACCAACGCGAATGGCGTTGTATTTGTGGCTGTTTTGAATGTGGTTCGATATGTCCAGAGAGCTTCATGCAATCTCTCGTGCCAGTCCTTTTTATTTCTGGACACCGTTTTCTTTATGATCTTAGTTAAGGATTTGTTGAAAGCCTCAGCTAGACCATTAGCTCGGGGATTATAAACTGAAGGATATCTCTAATCTATTTTATGCTGCTGTGCGAAGCGGCTGATCTTATGGCTTCTATAGGCTGGCCCGCTATCAGAGATAATCTGTCACGGAGTGCTTAACCGGTAGAGGATGTGTGTCTTGAAGAAATAAAGGATGTTCTCTGTCTTCACCTCTCTTAGCGGTATTGCTTCTGCCCACTTAGAGAAGTAATCGGTTGTTGATAGTATGAACCGATGTCCCTGGGATGATGCTGGTTCGATGTGCCCGATTATATCTCTTCCTTATATTTCGAACGGTCAGCTAGCCAGTGTTGGGTGTAGAGGATTCGGATGCTGGTGGATGAAGTCCCCATGAATTTGGCACGAGTGATAATGCTTCGCATATTCGAGACAGTCCTGAATCATTGTGGGCCAGTAGTAGCCCATTCTCTTGATCTTCAGCTTCATCTTAGACCCAGCCTCATGGGAACTGCAGAGTCCGTCATGAGTTTCTTGGACGACCCTCCTCGCTTCTTCTGGTGCCAGGCATCTCAGCCACAAAGAGTCGAACGATCTCTTATATTGGGTATCATTGACGAAGGTGAAAGACAGAGCTCATTTCCATGAGCTGATGTCTCGAAGATGCATTATTGGGAGTTCGATGGGATTTGAAGTAGTCTATGAAGACTTCTCTCCAATCCTCAGCCTTTTTTTCGTCCTCTACTTAGAAAGCCGCTTATTCGGTCGCTTCCTTCCTTTTAGACGATTCGGGAGATATTTCTGCTGGCGCGAGAATTTGGTGGCTTTGCATAATGATACTTACGTCATCGAGGTCTTCGTCAACCAGTTCTTTAGCGAGCTTGGCTAATGCAACCGCCTTGCTATTTTCTGCCCGCGGTATGCTTTCTAGAATGTAGGAGGGGATTTGAGTCTACAGTTGCTGCAATTTTTTGCCATATTTTATCAACTCAAGTTTGCACGTCTGATAGTCGCCATTCACTTGGCTAACGACCAGCTAGGATTCTCCATATATGAGGAGGTTTTTGATTCCCATATTGACAACAATCTCAAGACCTGCTATCAAAGCTTTATACTCAGCCTCATTGTTTGTTCTTGGCTCTGTTAATGAAAGGGCGAAACGAATTATCCCTAATTGCGGAGTCACGAAGATAAGGCCCACCCCGGCTTTAATTATGAGGGTGTTTTGATTTCGCTTTTTCATGGAGGATGCTCCATCGAAGTAGAGTTCCCATCAGGCATTATTTCCTTCCTCCTCCCTATAGATTGTGTTGAACACATATTCATTTGGCAATTCGCAATTTAAGGGAGAATCAGTTAGTATCGGATGCTCAGCAAGAAAGTCAGCGATGGCCTGGCCTTTTATTGCCTTGAGGGGTCGATATACTATCGAGAACTCCATCAAGAGGAGGGCCTATTTGGCATGCCTTCCTATTAACATGGCTCTTGACATCAAATACTTAAGAGGATCCACCTTTGATATGAGAGGGACCTCATGTGCCAAGGCATAATGTCGAAGCTTCGTTATCATGAAGATCAGTGCCAGGCAATGCTTTTCGGCGGGGGAGTAATTTTTTTCTACCCCCAGGAGAACTCGACTCAAATAGTAGAGAGCTCTCTCTTTTCCCTGGTCGTTCTCCTATGCCCATAGCGCGTTTAAAGAACCTTTAAGGGTTGTTGTGTACAGGATGAGGAGATTTCCTTTGACCGGAGCGGTCAACACCGGAGGGTTCTGTAGATATTTCTTGATTTCATCTAGTGCACTTTGGCATTTACGATCCCAAACAAACGGGGTTCCCTTCTTCATTAGATGGATGTAGGGGCGGCATTTGTCTGAGAGGTTAGCTATGAACCGTCGGATATACGCGAGCTTCCCTTAAAGAGACCACAGTTGTTTAAGAGTTCTTGGCGCAGGCATTTCTATAATCGCCTTAATCTTTGATGGGTCTATTTCGATACCTCGGTATCGTACGATGAATCCTAAGAATTTGCCTAAGGAAACTCCAAACGCGCATTTCAGAGGGTTCATCTTCTGGTTGTACTTCTGAAGGCGCTGGAACACTATCTTCAGATGCTCCCAATGCACCTCGTACGATTTGCTTTTCACCATGAGGTCGTCGATATAACATTCGACAATTTTGTTTATGAGATCATCGAAGATCTTTTTCATGTCCCTCTGGTTGATGACGCCAGCGTTCTTCAGACCAAATGGCATCACTTTGTAGCAGAATATGCCCAGCGGAGTCCGGAAAGCAGTGTGCTTTTGGTCTTCAGGATGCATCTTTATTTTATTATACCCCGAAGATCCATCCATGAAGGAGAAGGTTTCATGGGTGGATGTGTTATCGATCATCAGCTCGATAACAGGCACTGGGAAGTCATCCTTCGGACAAGCTTTGTTGAGATTCCGAAAATCTATGCAGATACGTACTGTCCTATTTTTCTTCATTACCGGAACGATATTGGCGATACAGTCAGGGTATTGAACTTCTTGGATAAAGCCAAAGTCGATTAGCTTCTTGACTTCGGTATTGATGCTTATCTCAAGTTCGAGCCGCATTCTTCATGGCGCCTGTTTGACTGGCTTAACTTCTGGTGATATTGCCAGTTTATGCATGGCTATTTTTGGATCTAGTCCCGGCATCTCGGAATAGTTCCACGCGAAGCAGTCTTTATACTGCATAAGCACATCTTTTAATGTAACCATCTGCTCTTCAGATAATAGGTCACTGACGAATGTTGGCCTTGGCTCGTTTTTCGTCCCCAAGTTAATTTTTCTCTGGTTGTTTGCTGTGGTGTGTATCCCATCTTCCAGCTCTTTTGGCGCCGTTGGAAATTCTGAGATCACTTCATTCTCATCTTCATTTGCGAAGCACTGGGAGAGGTCGTCCACATTCTCGTGCTCTCCCTCCTTTGAGAATGCTATCATATGGCAGGTACGAGCTCGTTTCCAAGCTCGATGCTGATCTAGACTTTCCCTCGCAGTGTAGGTTGCTCTCGGCTCATGCTTTCATGGAGGGGCTACCCTCTAACTGTCGGATAGAGCAAACCTGCCTTGCTGATACTGATCTTCAATCTAGTCTTTGAAGGTGAAGCAGTCTTCAAGAGGATGTTCCACTACTCGGTGGTAGGAGAAATAATTCAGGTGATGGACCTCGTTTATCTGTTCGGGGTAGCGAGACTCCGGGAGCGTCATCATTTGATGCTTCATGAAAAGGTTGAAAATTTTCCTTGTCTTGTCTTGAAGGAAAGAGTACTCCCGACCCATCTTCTTCATAAAAAACGGGTTCCAGCTGACTTTTTCTCTCTCGCGTGGCTTCTTAGATCCGCTTCGCTGTCTTTGAACGCCTTCCCCGTTCTTGATCTTGCCATTGCTTCTGCATCGGACTTTTTCCTTGCCGCGAGAGCGCACAGCATGCTGAGAGTGAAGGGCATCGTCTTCTTCTCCTTCCGTAGCCTGCTGAATGATACACTGCGTCCTGGCTTTCTCATAAATGGCCATTTCGCGGGTATGGTCATCCCGAACCTTTTAACCCGCTTCTCTTATTAGATTGTCAATCTGTTCTTCGAATAACGGGCTTGGTATTCTCACGGCGGGATCTCGCTCTGGTTCAACATCAACGCTATCTGGAAATGCATTCGCTTCTCCACCGGAGTTATTTATGACATGGCAGCTATGGAATCGCTCCCGTTTCTTGGACTGAACGTATCCAAGGCTAATCGTCTCAATTCTCCCATTGAGCATCTTCTGTAAGTCTCGAGAACGTCCCAAATCTTGTTATAGAACTGGGCTTGTCGAGCAGTCTGTTTGAAATGTACACCTTGGTATCTCAATAGCCTTTTTAGTCCCTCTGCATAGTACCTGGGCAGACGGATTGGTCGAAGCCTGTCGAGCGTAGGTTGGACACCGTGCCGTACTTCTTTCTTTAGTTTAGTCCCCGTGGATTGATAGAAAAGGATCGCCTTTTCACCTCTTTGCTTAGGAGGGACGTAGAAGGTCTGCAGCTCTTGCACGCTGTATGTATCAAGTGCATTGAGTTCTTTGTAATACGGCTGCAGAACCATGATAATCTGTAAATTCTAGTCAGCTCCAGCAAAGGTCTGCATTGGCAGGCGGACGAAGAACACTGCGTTGGCTTCGTCTTCAGAGTTACTGCCAAAGACCAAAATAGGAGTACATGGTCTTGGCCTGTTACCTTGGGGTTGTCCCGAGTAGACCAACTCTTCATCCTCCTCGGTATTGCTCCCAAATATCGGGATAGTAGCGATGGCTTTTTGTTTATTCTCCAGTTTGCGACATCTTTCCATGTCTTCGAAGTCTGGTAAGAAGTACTTAAAGTCTTCATATTTGCGTACTTCATTTATGGAGAATGGATTCAGCTCCCATGTAACTGTGTACCCGAGGCCGTCCTTGAAATACTTCATACACCGATGTTCGTAGAAGGAATGATGTTGTACTCATGTAACCAAGCCCTGCCGAGCAAAGCATTATGGCAAATCTTGGCGTCAATAACATGGAACTTGATGTCAGTGACGAGCAGCCAGAAGCGTAATGTCAGTATTACAGACCCGAGCGTTTGTGATGATTGGGAGTTAAAACCGGAGATGGTAATTTTATCCCGAGCTAAGTGTTGCACATTCATGCAAATCTCCTTCAACACTCTTACATTGAGAAGGTTGACGGAGGACCCGTTATCGACCAGGATCTTCCCTATCTTGACATCATGACAATACCCGGTTACATACAGTGGACGGTTGTGCTCGCATGTTCCAACAAGGAGGTCTTCATCACTGAGGGTGATATCAGCCGTGTGGACTTCTTCCAGCTCGTCTTTCATCTTTTCTTTGCAAGGAAGGCTTGAAACTGGTCGGGCTCTTGTAACGCCTTGATCAGAGAATCTCGTGCCTCTTTAGATAGGAGAAGGGCATCCAAAATACTCAATTGTAAGGGTATCATCCTCAGATGTGCCAGGACATTGTAATCCACCTTATTCTTTTTGGGTGGGTCCTTAGCTGTGAGCTCTTCGACGAATCTATCATCGAGGGCAATCTCCTCAGGGAATTTTTCCTTCCCTTTGTCCCTTTTGCCCGAGCCTTTGTTTGAGGGTCCGAGATTCTTTTTAGGAAACGTACGATTACGCAGCTGAATGTTCTCACAGTTCTTCATCTCTTCTTCTTTTTCAGAGGTGGATTCCTTGAAGAGAGGGCCGAGGGCTATTTCTTCGTCAGAATCACTCTCGAAGGTAAGAACTTGAGATTTTGCTCTTGTCGAACTGGTATCAACCATATGACAGTTGTCAGCCGTTCCTTCACGCTTATCTGTCGCGCTTCTCTATTCCCGACGGGCTTTGCAACAACAATTGAGCCTTTTATCCCAAGCATATGGGTTAGGCTACATGAACCAACATGAGAATCATGCCGAGTCCAGCACATGAATCCTCCGCCTCCACTCACTCCTATTGAACAATATACTTTCATTGAGGCCTTTGGCAACCATATCGTTTCGTATCGCCTCTATCCATGTTTTCTTTGGTCTCCCTTTTGCCCTTTTGCCATTGCCCATATCAAGAGTATCTATTCGTCGAACCGGTACTTCCATAGGTCTGCGTCGCACATGACAAAACCATCTTAGCCGGATTTCCCGCATCTTCTCCTCCACAGGTGCTACACCAACTTTTGCACGAATATCCTCATTTCACACCTTATCTTTTCTAGTGTTACCGCAAATCCAACGAAACATGCGCATCTCCGCTACGTGCATCTTCAGTGT
The DNA here is from genome assembly GCA_030015575.1 of Agapanthus africanus. Classification (NCBI taxonomy): domain Eukaryota; kingdom Viridiplantae; phylum Streptophyta; class Magnoliopsida; order Asparagales; family Amaryllidaceae; genus Agapanthus; species Agapanthus africanus. Next base: position 113,175,159 of record CM057338.1, on the reverse strand, counting down.
ATGATGCTTCTTAGGAGCCCAGCATTCTGTACCATATAATAAGGCAGGCCGAATAGCGCTCCGATAAAATTTCCCTTTCAATTTTAACGGAAAGTTATGATCATACAAAATCCCTGTTGCACTCCTCCATTTCAACCAACCAGCTTGGATCCTTTGATTAACATCACTATCGATCTCCCCGTCCTTTTGGATGATGGAACCTATATATCTAAACTGATCGCTCAGTGATGTCTCTTGCCCTTCCAATGTTATACCAATATGGTTTTGACATCTCTGTTTACTAAATTTGCAATGCATATATGTTGTCTTGGACCTGCTCAATCCCGACGAGCTTTGCGCTTCATTCAATTAAAGTGTTGTTGATGGGCAACATATCCCTGCCACCACTTCTTGAAGACATTGCACTCTTCGGTAGGGTGTGTGACCTTCCGATAGTATAGGAAGTAGTTCGGATGTACATTTGCTTCGTCGAGGCATGTACTCCCAGGAGTATTTCCTTCGAAAGATGGCGGCTTCATTCCCATTGACAGAGCTTTAGAGAACTGCTTCCCTACCTTGATTCTGCTCTTATTGGTGGCAGGTGCGCTTCTATCCGGTTGGGATACTTTATGACTTCTTATTACCGGGGCTTCTTCATCTTGACGCCGACGCTTGGCCTTTTCGTATATGGTCGTTTCACGTTCTCGGTCAGCTTTGCTCTTTTGAAGGGCTTCGTTCAGCAGCTTGTCGATCAGGTCATCTGACGGTTCCATGGATTTTAGTTCTGGATCTGCCCCCAGTTTCTCTATGTCAGGAGCTCCTTTGCCATTTATCGACGAGTGAGAGATCATGTGGCAGCTCATCACATAATCCTCGGGTTCTTCTGAAGAATTGTCTCCTTCATCGATGTCACTGTTTCCGTTCTCAAGAACATGCTTGAAGAATTCTTCCAATGCGACTGGGGTCCGTGCTTTTTGATTGTATTCCTCCAGTACGTTGATGTACTTTTGCCGACCCATACGATTTCTGTCGAGTTTCACGGGCTTCTTGGCCTTCTTCTTTTTCTTTGAAGACGTCAGAGGCTTGGCCTGAAGGTTTTGACCATCGTTACCAACTTTCGGCGTTGGGCGCGGTTTCGGCATCCCGTCAATAATCTCAGGCTCCAGCGGGTTTTTCCACCTAATCGCCGGACATGCTTGAAGATCCTTCAACATTCTTTTAGTTTTAGTCGAAAGGAAAACTTCCCACGGAGCTTTCTCTACAAATGAGCAAGATGCCCTTGGTGTATCCACCTTTTTAAGAGCGTGCTGTTGTGGCGGGTTTACCTTCCAGCTTTCGGACAGCGCGAACTTGCTTTGTTGGTACAGGTCTTCAACCCAGTTTTTGAAGACGTAACAATCTTCAATTGGGTGGCCTACTGTTCTGTGGTAGGGGCAGTAAGCGGGATTGTTCACGTCGTCCGATTGCAGCGGGCGTCTCGGATCTGGCAGAGTGATGAGTCTGTTGCGCACTGCCAGCTTGAACAATCTCCTCATTTTATCCCAGAAAAACGAGTAAGGACTTCTCAACTTCTCTTTGAGAGCTCACGGTTTGTCATTTTGGCGAGCAACCGGTTTCGGGTCACTCGGTTGTTATTGAGCGTTGGCGACGAAGGTCACTTTCCCTTTCTCTTTTTCATTTCGGAGATATGTTTTTGAAGAGGATGGCCTATGGCCCATCTGGTCCATTTGGGCCAGCTTGTCAATCAAGGCCTGGAAGGTGGTCTGCTTGAAGAACATCATAAATTGGGATATAGTTGCCTGAGGGTCAAGGGTCCCGACGAACATACCACAGCAGGAGCTTCTTCTATGTATTGTTCGCATTTCGACCATAGGTTTCGCCACCGAATTGCGTACTGAACCCAGGTTTCTCCTGGCTTCACCCTGGCGTTGATTAATGCCATGATCGGGTGCGCTCGCTAGCGCTTGCGAACCATTGCGTAAACAGTAGCTCTATTTCTATAATTGTCTTGATGGAATCATTCGGAAGCTCCGAATACCATTCAAATGCAGTCTCCACAAAGCTGCCGACAAATTGGCGAAGCAATAGTTTGTCATCGCCTCCCGTACTGCCGCATACAGCTCTAAATTGAGCAACGTGCTGGTGCAGATTGTCTGTCCCTTTATACACGTGGAACTTAGGGATCGTATATCCCGGCGGGTACTTAATCTGATCGTACCTGCCTGGATAAGGCCGCCTAGTTCTGATGACTTGGCTGGCCGCTTCACTCGCTTGATGAGCTCGTATTTGTTGAACTATGTAGTTATCAAGGGTAGCCTTGGAAATTGTCTCTTCTTTGGTTACTGATACAGTCGGAGGAGGGTTTGACGTTTCCCCTATGTCGTCTTCGATAATTATCGGAGGGTCTTCAGCTGGAGGTTCCGACCGGACCATCATCCCCACTATGTTTTGGAACAGGAGCGTCATTTGTTTTATATTAGCCGCTTATTCCGCGGCCTCTTTGTCTTTCTTTTCAAGCACCCTCCGTAGGAATTCGGTATCGGTCTCTTGCTCCTGGCGTTGTTCCGACGATACTTCTGGGCTTTCTTTCTTCCCAGTGAGTGCGGCCATTCTTGTCAACATATCCTGGAACTTTTATTGTTGCTCCTGATCTTTCGTCACAGACCGTGTGAGTGGTCGATGACTCACGAAAGCACGACTATCCTCTTTTCCGGATTCCATGTAGACGGTATGCACAACCATGCCCCCAGACTTGGGGCGTTTGGGTCCACTGCCTTTGATATTTGCCGCCGGTGGTGGGAGATTCTCAGGCATTCTTTTTTTGTGGGGGACCAAAGTTGAGGGGGCCGTTGCAGCAGGTGTTTACTCCAATCAGAGCAAAGCTCTGTTCAAATTCCAAGGTGGGAAAAGAAGCAATACTTTTGTTTTTCTCCAATCAGAGCAAAGCTCTATCTTGAAAATTAAAGTGAAAATTAAAGTTAAAATAAAGGAAGCAACGCTTCAGTTGCGCAGGCGCTGCGCTGCACGACACGTGTCACGCGCTGGGGCATCTGCGCCAAACAGAATTAAAATTTTAAGAAATCTTTTCTGTTCTTGTTAAAACAAGAAGATTTTCTTCTGCAAAGCAGAAGCCTTTGGATCAAAGATCCAACGGTGGGGAAAATTCCCCAAATCACTCAGAGAAAGATCTCTTTAACAAACTTAACTAATTTATGGGCAATATAAAAAGGACCCCAGACCTCAATTAAAAAGGATGAACATCTTTCTAAAAAAAAGAGAGAGAAGAGAACTCTGAGAAACTCCTCAAGAATAAAAAAGGTAAAAACCTTAAGAAAAAGAGAAAGTTCTCTTATGAACAGATCATAGATCTAAAAACAAGATCAATGATCTTTAATAAAAATAAAATAAAACAAAATAGTGCTTTGCACTTTTCATGAACCTTTGGTTCTCTGAGATAAGAAAAACAAGAAAAAACTTATTTTTCTTTGATCTAAATTAGATCAAGAAATCAAATAGTGCTTTGCACTTCTGTTCTTAAATCTAAAAGATTCTTGGTGCTTTGCACTTGCAAACTGCGCTGTTGCGCTCTTGGGAGAGCGCAACGTGTCAGCATCTAAACCACTTGCGCTACGCGCTCTTGAAATAAGAGCTTTGCTCTCTGGAGTTGGCGCAACTCACCAGAACGCGCCACGTGTCAGCAGCGCAACAGCGCAGCGCACTGCACTGTTGCGCTTGCGCTCACCAGAGCATGACACGTGTCCTCACCACAAGCGCTTGCGCTCAGTGATTGGCGCAAAACGCCTAACAAATGCAATGCATTTTAATGAAGGGCCAGGCCCAATTAAAAGACCAAACAGGCCTAATTAAATTGATGCTCTACATTATTTATAAATGGGCAAAGCCCAAACAAAATAATAAAATGCTGTGCAGATGCCTTGCAGAGCCCAAAATAAATTGATGCTCTGCATCTTTTATGGGCAGAGCCCAAACAAAAAGAAGTAATGCAATGCATTATTTAAGTGTGGGCAAAGCCCTAGCACAGGTCTAATAGACTAAGAATAAATAAAATGTTGAACATTTTCAACTGGACTTAGCCCAATTCTGGCCGTAAGTCCTTAAATTAAATTGAACTGAGCACAAATACTCTATCTCAAATCAATTTACCTTCGGTCCAAGGGTACATCTCTGAACTCCTCTGACACCCATCGTTGTAATTCTTCAACGACGTCAGAGAGGTGATGGGTCCCAACGACCACACATGGATATGGACTGCGGGGTCCTTAAACTCGTGGACCGAGACGTCCCTAAATTAATGTTGGACCGAAACGTCCCTAAACTAATGTTGGACCGAAACGTCTTTAAACTAATGGTGGACCACCACGTCCCTAAACTGGAACACGGACCACTACGTCCCTAAACTGGAACAATAGAGCCTCCAAACGCTCTTTTGCCGGATCTAAACGGTCCCGTTTAAGTTGATCTTAGCCCAAAATACGGCTAACGTATCCTTAAACATTCAAATGGACTATAAAACTCCAAATCAACTTTGGTTCAAGGGTACATCTCTGAACTCTGACACCTATCGTTGTAATTCTTCAACGACGTCAGAGAGGTGACGAGTCCTGACGGCCAAATAATAAATGGATCACCACGTTAAGTTGATCTTAGTCTCAAACAGGACTAACGTATCCTTAACGAACGTTTAAGTTGATCTTAACCGCAATACGGCTAACGTATCCTTAAACTAAAAACACCAAACCCGAATCTAAGTAAATACGGATTTGGAATAATCCACGTCCTACGGGCGACGGCATTACCCAGTCTCCGTATACAATCCACGGGCAACCACAGACAAAACAAACACACATGACACGAAGTTAAATTCTGGAGAAGGAGAAAGTTGTTACCGCGATGCGGTAGCGTAATTAACTGCAGGGGCTTGCGCCTGCAGGGAAGAGCGTCCCCACAATAAAAAACCCCTCAAGCGAGGGGGAATCTGACGAAGTCTGCTACATCGGCCGCATCCGTCTAAACCTCCGATACACGGTGCCATAAATCAACTTGGCATCTTCGGAGAGGTGGACGGATAAAACCAAATAGCATCTGCCCCGAATCTCAGCGTCAAGACATCACGGTCCTGTGCGCCGTCTTTCGGAGGGAACAGATTCCGGCACGCCCGGTGGGACCTCTTCCTCTTTCCACTCCACACTTCGTGTGTCGTGTTCGCGAACGAATCGCCGTTTACTGTGGTTGCCTGTGGATTCGAGGTACTAAGATTTGGTGTCTTGCTCCGTGCAGAAAACAGAAGATCAATGGCTTCAAACTGCACTGCCTACAACTGCAATTCTCGCTCGGTCCTTACTGGAGGAGTGACTTATGGGCTCCAAGCGGCCTCCCTTTTCAAAATGCCGGTGGAGCAGGTGGCTCAAACCACCACTGGACTATTTTTTGGGACCATGCTCCCACCAATGAGCTTCAACGCCCCAATGACATTGCAAGAAGCTCCAAAGAAGTCGGTCTTCGATCGACTTACCACTGCCGCGACCCCTCTCAACAGGTCGCCCAACTCCACTGCTTCAGGTTTTAATGGATTAGGCCAGAACTCCATCGGGCCCATGAAGAAGCCTACCATACCAGAAGACGTTATCCCGAAGCGGATAGCCATCCCAGCTCCCGTTCTTGGCAAAGTCACCAAGGTTGCTTCCCATGCTCGGAAGTCCGCTTCTGACAGGTTGGCCGTCCCCGTTCAACGGACGTCGGTCTTTAAAAGGCTGGTACCAGCATATTCTGACCAACACGGAGGGCATGAGGAGGTCACCCCTATAGCTGAAACAACTCCATTAGCACGACATGCTCGACGTCGCCACTGGCGCCGAGTAAAGAAGGCTGAGGGCAACTCCTCCTCTGGGATAACTCCGCCAGCTCCAACGGTGGGGACCGATGCTGCTGTTCCAACCGGGAACAGCTTTGAATTGCTAAACACGGTGCGCAGAAACTCTCCTACTGCGGTGCGGAAGCGAACTCCTTCACCTATGGAGAATACTCCAGAGAAGAAGCTAGAACAGCCCCCTCAACGGCTGTCCTCTAAAATTTACAGAGTCTGGCGACAGGTCCAGGAGTCAGTGATTGATGAAAACTATCTCCGCCAACGGAAAAAAATGAAGGTTCGGCAAGAGAAGGATTACTCCGTCAAGCCCTAAAAACCAATAGTTACCCGGGTGCCCATTACAACGGCCCCCTTAACTCCAATCATTCAAAAGAAAAGGAGGCCGCAAAAAGCCCCTGTGAACATGGCGAAGCATAAAAGCGCTGAACACAAACGCCCCAAATCTGGGGGCATGGTGGTGCACACTGTTTATATGGCTTCTGGAAAGGAGGAAAGCCGCACTTCTACGGGCCACCGACCGCTCACCCGATCCGTGACGAAAGCCCAGGAGCAACAACAAAAGCTTCAGGAAATGATGACTACAATGGCTGCACTCACTGAGCCAAAAGAAAGCTCTGAAACGTCTTCGGATGAGCGTCAAGAACAAGAAACCGACGCTGACTTTTTATGCAGAGTCCTCGAAAAGAGGGACAAAGAAGCTGCAGAGCAAGCGGCTAACATAAAACAGATGGCGCTCCTCTTCCAAGATATGGTTGGGATGATGTTACAGCCGGACCCTCCTGCTGAAGATCCTCCGATCGTCCTTGAAGACGACAGGGGAGAAACGTCAAATCCTCCACCGGCTCTGTCAACAGTCAAGGAGGAGACAATATCCAAAGCTGACTTGGACGAATATATAGCTCAGTAGATCCGGGTTCATCAGGTGAATGAAGCGGCTGGGCAAATTGCTAGAACCGGACGATCGTATCCGAGCTGGTACGACCAAATCAGTTACCCGCCGGGATATACGATCCCTAAATTCCACGTATATAAAGGGCCAGGGAATCCGCATCAGCATGTCGCTCAATTCAGGGCCTTATGCGGCAATACTGGAGGCAATGACAAATTGTTGCTACGTCAATTCGTCGGTAGCTTAGCAGAAACAGCCTTTGAATGGTATTCGGAGCTACCTAACGACTCTGTCAAAACATTTGCAGAGATGGAGCAGCTGTTTACACAAAGATTCGTGAGTGCTAGTGAACGCACCCCGATAACAGCACTAATAAATGCCAGAATAAGGCCAAGCGAAACGTGGGTCCAATACGCAACACAATGGCGAAACCTATGGTCGAAATGCGAACAACGCATAGAAGAGGCATCTGCGGTAGGCATGTTTGTGAGCACTCTCGATCCGCAGGCGACCATCTCGCAATTCATGATGTTCTTCAGGCCGACCACCTTCCAGGCCTTGATTGACAAATTAGCCCAAATGGACCAGATGGGCCATAGACCGTCTCCTCCAAAATCAGATTCCCGAGATGAGAAAGGAAAAGGGAAAGCGATCGTCGTCGCCAATGCTCAACAACAGTCGAGCAACTCAAAGCCGGTCGTTCGCCAAAACAACGTGCGTCCACGCCCATTTCTCGAAGAGAGGCTAGGACGTCCTTACTCGTTTCCTCAGAATAAAACGAGAAGACTGTTTAAGCTGGCAGTGCGTAACAGACTCATCAATCTGCCGAGTCCAAAGCGTCTGTCGCAGCCAGGCGATCTTAATAATCCCAATTATTGCCCTTACCACCAAACGGTAAGTCACCCGATTGAGGATTGTTTCGTCTTTAAGGGATGGATCGAGGATCAATACCTGCAAGGCAAGTTCGCGCTGTCTGAAAGCTGGAAGGTAAACCCACGACAGCCGCACTCTCCAAAGAAGACGGACACGCCGGGGGCAGCTTGTTCTTTAGTCAAGGATGAAAACAATTGAGAAAACTCATCGGATGAATCCGAAGACTACGTAGCGACTTGTCATATGATTTCTCATTCACTGACGGATGATAAAGAGGCTCCTTGCGCTGAGAAACCAATGGCGAATCCTGAGCCGGAGATTCTACAGCCATCAGACGAGTTGATCGATGTCTTCCTAAGTGAAATTCGTCTGAAAACAAAAGCCAATCAAGAGCGTGAAATGGCCATACTAGAAAGAACCAAGGTATTCCCGTCAAATCAAAAGCCATACACTGCGGGTAAAAACAAATTCAAGACGAGGAAACGGTTCGCCAAAGCTCTATCAGTAGGAATGAAGCTACCGCCCTCTGAAGAAAATTCTTTCTCTGAGGTAGAGATGCACCCTAACTTCTGTTTATATCATCAGAAGATCATACATCCTACCGAAGACTGCGAGTCCTTTAACTATTGGTGGCAAGGGTATGTCGCTCAAAAGCAACACTTCGACAGGACAAAGTGTGAAGCTTGTGGACATCGGAAAAATGCCATATATGAGCGCAAAGGAGCCGCCGCAAACTGTCATATAGCCGACTTCAAGGGATCACAAATTATCACCTTTGGAAGCGACTCTGACGAAGAAGCTATCCCCAACTTTTCCCTCGGGGAATCTATTTCGGAAATAAAGGAATTGAGAAGCTGCGAGAACGTTCAGCCATGTAATCGCACGCTATTCAAAAAAAAATCTCGGCCCCGTAAACAAGGGACCGAACAAAAAGAATAAAGGAAAAGGAAAAACGGCCTTCGTCGCTAGCGCTCAACAACATTTAAGTGACCCTAGACCGGTTGCTCGCCAAAGCAACAAGCGGCAACCCCTCCAGGAAAAGTTGAAACATCCTTACTCGTTTCCTCAAGATAAAACAAAGGGACTGTTCGAGCTGGCAGTGTGCGACAGACTCATCAATCTGCCGAGTCCAAAACGTCCGTTGCGGCTAGGCGATGTTGATAATCCTAATTATTGCCCTTACCATCAAACGTTAGGTCATCTGATCGAGGATTGCTACGTCTTCAAGAACTGGGTTGAAGACCAATACCAACAAGGCAAGTTCACGCTGTCCGAAAATTGGAAGGTGAACCCGCCACAACCGCATGCTCCGAGAAAGATGGATACGCCGGGGGCATCATGGTCAGTCATAGAGAAAGACCCATAGACCGAAAAGTCAATAAACTAGATATTCGTCTCAAATACGGCGACGGCGGACCGAGATGTCCTTAAACTAATGATGGACCACAATGTCCTAAAACTTGCAAATGACCGAAATGTCTTTAAACTACTACCGCAGCATCCTTAGGCTGACGAGATGAAAAAAAAATAAAAAAATATAAATATAAAGAATAAAAAAAAATTAAAAAAAAATTAAAAAATGGTATGTCCATAAGCAAAACGGGCAAGGATGAAAACCCAAAAGGGCTCCGTGAGTAAAAACAGCAGGACTACCGGCGAGTGTTCGTGAAAACCCGAAAGGGCGCGACCTCGTAAAAAAAAAAAAGAGACGGTATGTCCATAAGCAAAACGGGCACGGATGAAAACCCGAAAGGGCTCCGTGAGTAAAAACAGCAGGACTACCGGCGAGTGTTCGTGAAAACCCGAAAGGGCGCGACCTCGTAAACACAAAAAAAAGACGGTATGTCCATAAGCGAAACGGGCACGGATGAAAACCCGAAAGGGCTCCGTGAGTAAAAAACAGCAGGGCTACCGGCGAGTCTTCGTGAAAACCCGAAAGGGCACAACCTCGTTAAAAGACACTTATAAGGTTCCCTCGACCTTGTAAGGAGAAACCACCCGCGTGAGATCCTTACGACTCACAAAGGGAGCAGCACACTTAGGGATCTCCACGATTCCTAAGGAGAAAATACACTTGCGAGATCCTCACGACTCGTAAGGAGAACTCTCTTATGGGACCCTCACGGCTCATAAGATTTGAAAGTCTTAAGTTACAGAGACCTAAACCTGTGCTTAAGCAACCCCCACAACTTTCGTTATGGCCCTACAAGCGGCTCGATACTGACCCTTGTATACAATCCACGGGCGCGAATAAACATTCCCTAACCAAGTCCCATCCGTGACTGGGGATATGTCCATACGGTGAACGACCCTTGCAAGTCCTCTCGACTTATGAGGAGAAAACCCTTTTGTAAGATCCTTACGACTTACATAGGAACATACACTTAGGAATCCTCATGATCCCTAAGGAGAAAACACACCTACGAGATCCTCACGACTTGTAGGGAGAAATACCTTTGTGAGAACCTTACGGCTCATGAAGTCAAAAGCCTTAGTCGACAGAATTCTAACCCTGTTTACTAAGCCACCCTTTGTTCGATATCGACAAAGGCAAATGATGATTCTCTCCTGGCAATATCCCAGTTGTAGCGATGCTGATGCATAAAACGGTATCAAATTCCAAGTCCCTTCATGGAAAATGATGATTCGCTCCTGGCAATATTCCAGTTGTAGCGATGCTAATGCTGAGATTGGTGTCAGATTCCAAGTTCCACACTCGCGATAAAAAATCAGCGAGCCACACATGCATACGAAATAGCCGAAATGATGGGGCAACTTGCAATAAAAAGCAGCAAGTAAAAATGTATGCATGCAAAATAGCCGAAATGATTGGGCAATCGCGACCTTCGCGATATAAAAGCTGAAATGATAGAGCATCGCGGAAATAAAAAAAATGAATGAATGAAACTTTGGCCCTACAGGCGATAGTACAGCAATCCCTGTATACGATCCAGGGGCACAAACAAAGAAGGAGGCACCCTTTCCTTCCCAATGCTCCATCAGAAAACGGAACCAAATCTTAACGGCAATATCTACGGCCTAACAATCAAACAAACGAAGCCACGGCAAAATCCCAGCTCCACCCCGACGTTCGTTTCGATACAACAGACGAATTGTCACCCCAGCGTTCTTCCTCTTACAGGATTCGGACATGACAAAGCAAACGAAGCGAAGGCCAAATTCCTAGCTTCAAGGTCTTAACGGCGAGTCATATAAAGCCTGAAAGACAACTAGAGATCATCTCATACCAGTGCGGAATGGTCACCACTTCGACGTTCGTCTCGACACAGCAGACGCAACAATCATCAAACAAATGGAGCCACGGCAAAATCCCTAGTTCCAAAACTCGACGGTTCATCAGCAACCTAGAGACAACCTCGACGTCCGTCTCGATATAGCAGACGAGATGTCACCCCAACGTTCGTCTCGATACAGTAGATGCAATGTCAACAACAGCGTTCCTCCGCAGTCCAGCTGGAGGCAGATGCAACGTCAACAAAAGACCTCACGGTCAAAACAAAGTGGAGTAACGGCAAAATCCCAACTCCACCTTAGCATTCGTCTCGTTACAGCAGACGCAATTTCAACAACGGCGTTCCTTCGCAGTCCAGCAGGGTGTACATGCAAAGTTAACAAAAGACCCCATGGTCGAAACCAAGCGGAGTGACGGCAAAATCCCAGCTCCACCTCAGCATTCGTTTCAATACACCAGACGCAGTGTGAGTAAATGAAGCGAAGGCCAAATTCCTAGCTTCAAGGTCTTAACGGCAAGTCATATAAAGCCTGAAAGACCACCGGAGATCATCTCACATGGAGTGGTCACCTCCTCGACGTTCATTTCGATACAGCAGACGAGTTGTCACCCCAGCGTTCTTCCTTCAGCAGGGATTCGGACGTGACAAAGCAAACGAAGCGAAGGCCACATTCCTAACTTCAACGTCTTTACGGTAACTCACATAAAACCGGAAAGACAATCGGAGGTCATCTCGCACCAGCACAGAGTGGTCACCACTTTGACGTTCGTCTCGATACAGCAGACGAAATGTCAACCCCAGCGTTCTTTCTCCAACAGGATTTGGACACACCAAAGCAAATGAAGCGAAGGCCACATTCCTAGCTTCGACGTCTTGACGGTAACTCATATAAAACCGGAAAGACAATCGGAGATCATCTCGCACCAGCACAGAATGGTCACCACCTCGACGTCCATCTCAATACAGCAGACGAGATGTCACCCCAATGTTCGTCTCGACACAGCATACGCAACGTCATTAAACGAATGGAGCCACGGCAAAAGCCCTAGTTCCAAACCTCGACGGTTCACTAGCAACCTAGAGACAACCTCGACGTCCGTCTCGATACAGTAGATGAGATGTCACCCCAATGTTCGTTTCGACACAGCAGACGCAACGTCATTAAACGAATGGAGCCACGGCAAAATCCCTAGTTCCAAACCTCGGCGGTTCACCACCAACCTAGAGACAACCTCGACGTCCGTCTCGATATAGCAGACGAGATGTCACCCCAACGTTCGTCTCGACACAGCAGACGCAACGTCATCAAACAAACGGAGCCACGGCAAAATCCCTAGTTCCCACCGCAACATTCGTCTCGATACAGCAGACGCAATGCCAGCAAACGAAGCAAAGGCCAAATTCCTGGCTTCAGGGTCTTGACGGCAACTCACATAAAGCCCGAAAGACTATCGGAGATCATCCCCACACCAGCGCGGAGTGGTTATGACTCATCGGGGCTCACCAAAATAAGCCTAACCTCAAGTAAAAAGCGACATGGTAAATTCCTAACGCTTTCTCTTCCGACGGTCAAACTGCCAAGGAGGATTGCTTGAAGACGTCTTGTCCAGCCCCCGAAGGGATCAGAGACACGGCAGTCGCAGGGCTACTCGAACAGCACGATTGCCTATCGAGGACTATATCAGCTTATGCGACAGTACGATGGCCAAAACCCTAAGTACCACCAACCTTAACGGGCTTCTGTCGTAAAGAGCAGAGGTTAAATGCGACGTTAAGATGTTCTTGCGAGAAACGCTCGATTCGTCTCGACTTGCAAAAAAAAAAAAAATTGTTGAGGCGGCTCGACTCGTGAGATAAAGCCTTAGGCAGTGGGCATAAAAGAAGCCTGTTTCCTAAGCACTGAGACCCTGCAAGTTGGCCCAAAACGGTCTCTTGCATACCATCCACGGGTCTCACTCTCCAACATCGAACTTCGACAAGGAGGGAAACAACCGCTTACAAGTCCTCTCGACTCGTAAGAGGGAAAAATTCTCTTGTAGGATCCTTACGACTTATAAGAGAAAACCACACTTAGGAATCCTCACGATTCCTAAGGAGAAAAATCCACCTACGAGATCCTCTCGATCCGTAGGGAGAAAAGTCTCTATGAGACCCTCACGGCTCATAGAGTTGAAAAGTCTTAGGCAGCAGATTTGAATCTGCGGCCTAAACCCTCGCTATCTCGTGAAGAAATCAAGAAGCTTACTCTATTACCTGCTAATTGTGACGACATGCTGAGAAAGAGGAAAAGCAACAGAAAGAGCATCCGATTTACATTTGATCAAGCGTTCAAGACACATTCATTCATGCATGGGCAAAAAGACTCAGGACAAAAGATATATAATAAAGACAAGCTGGGATAAAAAAAATTTCCATTAACATTGCCCGAAGTTCTTACAGTTATACAAACAATAAACGAAAGTTACAGCGGAATAATCTCAGATCCAGGACATGGATTGAGGAATTCAAAAGCGACCCTATCTATGACTTTCCAAGCCTCGCGGACCATCCTAGTGTGCTTCCTTTCGCGAGCACAAGCGTCAGGGTCCCCCCGATATCTACCACCCTCCGATAAGCAGCGAGTATGGCAGACTGTTGAAAGACCTCGTGCAAGAGGTCGATAAGACCGTCTCGCCGTCTCTTCGAGATAAAGTTCAATAGGTACACAGAGTGCACCTTGTCCTCAGCGGCATCCAACGCCCTAAGCGGCACGCCGGTACAGAATAGGGGAAGCGCTTCCCAGATAGCTCCCACGATAAGTTTAAAAAGAGAGGAACGTCGGGGAAGCAGTAGACCATTGTATGCGTCGAAGCGACTCATTATTTCAGCACACTCCTCGTTTGTGAACTCCCGATTTTGAGAGCGGCCAAGTCGGCGGATGTCCTCATGAGAGATGATCTCGTTAAGAGCATACATGTGGGCGTTCATTGTTCCTGTGAAAGAGGATCAACAGAATTATCAGAAAGACTGATTAAGCAAAACGATATAATGCACTGAGCAATAAAATGCCATCTTTGAGTTCCAAGATCCATGAAGAATTCTTAAGAGTTCTTCTATATGATTTGGGAGGAGCAAAGCTCCATTAATGAATTAAGAAAATCCAAGGAAAATCTTTCAGAGAGCAGAGCTCTATGGAACCCTAGTAGGGTCCCCTTTAGTTCTCTTTAGATCCCTTTAAGACCTGTAGAGCAAAGCTCTGCTAAGTGAAACCCTAAATAGGTTTCCTTTAGATCAGGGATCTATTGAGAGCGAGGCTCTATCAATGAAAATTAATTTAATTTAATTTAATCCAAATTAAAATTTTCACCTAAAAGTTTTAAGAGTTTAACTCTTAAAGTTCTTGAAAATAAAGAGCAGGGCTCTGAGTTCTGAAAGTAAAATTTTAGAGATGAGAATCATCTAAGGGACCAAAGGTCCAATTTATAGGCATCAAGTGCCCTTTCAGCTTCCAAGGGATGGCGCGACGGTTCGGAGTCTGCCACCGCTGTGCTCACGTTAGGAGGCCACGTAAGCGCAACGGTGGGGGGGCATTTGTTTACTCCAATCAGAGCAAAGCTCTGTTCAGATTCCAAGGTGGGAAAAGAAGCAATGCTTCTGTTTTTCTCCAATCAGAGCAAACCTTTATCTTGAAAATTAAAGTTAAAATAAAGGAAGCAACGCTTCAGTTGTGCAGGCGCTGCGCTGTGCGCTGCGCGACACAGTGTCAGCGCAGATGCGCTAGCGCAGTGCGCTGCGCGACACGTGTCAGCGCAGACGCGCTAGCGCAGTTGCGCTGCGCTGTGCGCTGCGTGACACGTATCACGCGTTGGGGCATCTGCGCCAAACAGAATTAAAATTTTAAGAAATCTTTTTTGTTCTTGTTAAAACAAGAAGATTTTCTTCTGCAAAGCAGAAGCCCTTGGATCAAAGATCCAACGGTGGGGAAAATTCCCCAAATCACTCAGAGAAAGATCTCTTTAACAAACTTAACTAATTTATGGGCAATATAAAAAGGACCCCAGACCTCAATTAAAAAGGATGAACATCTTTCTAAACAAAAAAGAGAGAAGAGAACTCTGAGAAACTCCTCAAGAATAAAAAAGGTAAAAACCTTTAGAAAAAGAGAAAGTTCTCTTATGAACAGATCATAGATCTAAAAACAAGATCAATGATCT
This sequence comes from Agapanthus africanus, assembly GCA_030015575.1. NCBI lineage: Eukaryota > Viridiplantae > Streptophyta > Magnoliopsida > Asparagales > Amaryllidaceae > Agapanthus > Agapanthus africanus. The sequence goes on along the minus strand of CM057338.1, from coordinate 113,160,084 downwards.
TTAATAAAAATAAAATAAAACAAAATAGTGCTTTGCACTTTTCATGAACCTTTGGTTCTCTGAGATAAGAAAAACAAGAAAAAACTTATTTTTCTTTGATCTAAATTAGATCAAGAAATCAAATAGTGCTTTGCACTTCTGTTCTTGAATCTAAAAGATTCTTGGTGCTTTGCACTTGCAAACTGCGCTGTTGCGCTCTTGGGAGAGCGCCACGTGTCAGCATCTAAACCACTTGCGCTACGCGCTCTTGAAATAAGAGCTTTGCTCTCTGGAGTTGGCGCAACTCACCAGAGCGCGCCACGTGTCAGCAGCGCAACAGCGCAGCGCACTAGCGCAGCGCACTGCACTGTTGTGCTTGCGCTCACCAGAGCATGACACGTGTCCTCACCACAAGCGCTTGCGCTCAGTGATTGGCGCAAAACGCCTAACAAATGCAATGCATTTTAATGAAGGGCCAGGCCCAATTAAAAGACCAAACAGGCCTAATTAAATTGATGCTCTGCATCATTTATAAATGGGCAAAGCCCAAACAAAATAATAAAATGCTGTGCAGATGCCTTGCAGAGCCCAAAATAAATTGATGCTCTGCATCTTTTATGGGCAGAGCCCAAACAAAAAGAAGTAATGCAATGCATTATTTAAGTGTGGGCAAAGCCCTAGCACAGGTCTAATAGACTAAAAATAAATAAAATGTTGAACATTTTCAACTGGACTTAACCCAATTCTGGCCGTAAGTCCTTAAATTAAATTGAACTGAGCACAAATGCACTCTCTCAAATCAATTTACCTTCGGTCTAAGGGTACATCTCTGAACTCCTCTGACACCCATCGTTGTAATCCTTCAACGACGTCAGAGAGGTGACGGGTCCCAACGACCACACATAGATATGGACTGCGGGGTCCTTAAACTCGTGGACCGAAATGTCCCTAAACTAATGTTGGACCGAAACGTCCCCAAACTAATGTTGGACCGAAACGTCCCCAAACTAATAGTGGACCACCACGTCCCTAAACTGTAACACGGACCACTACGTCCCTAAACTGGAACAATAGAGCCTCCAAACGCTCTTTTGCCGGATCTAAACAGTCCCGTTTAAGTTGATCTTAGCCCAAAATACGGCTAACGTATCCTTAAACATTCAAATGGACTATAAAACTCCAAATCAACTTTGGTTCAAGGGTACATCTCTGAACTTCTCTTACACCTATCGTTGTAATTCTTCAACGACGTCAGAGAGGTGACGAGTCCTGATGGCCATATAATAAATGGATCACCACGTTATGTTGATCTTAGTCTCAAACAGGACTAACGTATCCTTAACGAACGTTTAAGTTGATCTTAACCGCAATACGGCTAACGTATCCTTAAACTAAAAACACCAAACCCGAATCTAAGTAAATACGGATTTAGACTAATCCACGTCCTATGGGCGACGGCATTACCCAGTCTCCGTATACAATCCACGGGCAACCACAGACAAAACAAACACACACGACACGAAGTGAAATTCTAGAGAAGGAGAAAGTTGTTGCCGCGATGCGGTAGCGTAATTAACTGCAGGGGCTTGCGCCTACAGGGAAGAGCGTCCCCACAATCAAAAACCCCTCAAGCGAGGGGGAATCTGACGAAGTCTGCTACATCGGCCGCATCCGTCTAAACCTCCGATACACGGTGCCATAAATCAACTTGGCATCTTCGGAGAGGTGGACGGATAAAACCAAATAGCATCTGCCCCGAATCTCAGCGTCAGGACATCGCGGTCCTGTGCGCCGTCTTTCGGAGGGGAACAACAGGCATCCCCGTAGATGACACCTTCCTTGGTACGATGGAGAGATGGTCCTCCTCTTACCGAGCCTTTGTCTTCATTAGCTGGCGAGAGTAATCTTTTTCAATTACAGAGTCTTGAACTTTCCGCTACACTTTATGGATATTGGAGGACAGCCGTTGTGGAGGCTGTTCCGATTTTCCTGCGTTGTGTTTTCAACAGGTGGAAGGGACTTCTTTAATACAGCGGTTGGAGAGTTCTTGTGCACCCTCCCGAGCAGTTCAAAGCTGTTCCCAGTTGGAACAGCGTCATCAATTTCCAGCGTTGGAGCTGGTGGAGTAAGCCAGAGGGGGAACTGCCCCAACCTTCCTTACTCGGTGCCAGTGGCGACGTCGAGCATGTCTTATGGATGGGATTACCCCAGTTTTAGAAGCGACCTCGTTATGCCCCTTTTTTTGACGAGGGACTGCTGTTGGTGCCAGCCAGTCGAAAATCGACGTTCGTTGAGAGGGAACGTCTAACCTGCCGAAGACTGACTTTCGAGTAAGGGAAGCTCTTATAACGACCTCACCTGCAGCAGGAGTTAGAACGGCCAGTCTTGCGAAAGCCGATCCTCTAGCAGGAGAAGCCCCTTTGACGGCTTCGTCTGTCAGAACAGGAATGGATATCCGCCTCGAGATATCCCCTTCTGGTATCACGAGCCTTTTTGCGGGCCCATTTGAGCTTAGGCTCAGCCTGTTAAAGACTGAGGCGCTGGAATTGGATGACCCGTTGAGAGGGGCCACGGTGGTTGCAAGCCGATCGAAATTCGACTTCTTCGGAGCCTCTTGTGATGGCATTGAGGCATTGAAGCTTATTGGCGGGAGCATGGTCCCAAAAAACAGTCCAGTGGTGGCCTGAGTCACCTGTTCCACCGGCATTACAAAGATGGAGGCCGCTTAGGGCCCATAGGTCACTCCTCTGGCGGGGACAGAGTGAGAGTTGCTGTTGAAGTTAGTGCTGCTGGAGGCCATCGATGTTATCTCCTTTTCTGCACAGGAGCAAGACACCAAATCTTAGTACCTCGAATCCAAGGGCAATAATATTAAACCGTGATTCGTTCGCGAACACGACACACGAAGTGTGGAGTAGAAAGAGGAAAAGGTCCTACCGGGCATGCCGGAATCTGTTTACCGCCGAAAGCTGGGAAGACAAACGTCTTGCCTGAATTTTAGGGAAGATGCTATTTGGTTTTGTCCGTCTACCTCTCCGTAGATGCCAAGTTGATTTATGGCACCGTGTATCGGAGGTTTGGACGGATGCGGCCGTTGTAGCAAACTTCGTCAGATTCCCGCTCGTTGCAAGGGTTTTTTGATTATGGGGATGCTCTTCCCTACAGGTGCAAGTCCCTGCAGTTAATTACGTTACTGTGTAGCGATAACCACTTTCTCTTGCTCCAGAAGGTCACTTCGTGTCGTGTGTGATTGTTTTATTTTTGGTTGCCCGTGGATTCTATACGGAGACTAATTTGTGTTGTCGCCCGTAGGGCGTGGATTAGTCCAAATCCATATATTCTTAGATTTGGGTTTGGTTTGATTTAAGGATTGTTAACCTCGTTTAGGATTAAGATCGACTTAAATGTTTGTTAAGGATACGTTAGTCCGATCTTGGACTAAGATCTACTTAACTGGGTTTAGGATCATTCTTGATCCAACAAAAGAGTATTTGGGCTCAATCGTTTTAGTTTAGGGACGTTACAGTCCATAAATCACCATTTTTTTGTGGTGAGGGTTTAGTTTAAGGAAGTTGCGGTCCACAGCTAGTTTAAGGACATTGCGGTCCATTGTAGTTTAAAGACGTTGCGGTCCATAGCAGTTTAAGGACGTTGCGGTCCATAACTAGTTTAAGGACATTGCGGTCCATTGGGGTGTGCTCATGGGTTTGGGAGTGCTCCAAAGAGCTGTTGGTTGTCGGGACCCTCCACCTCTCTGAAGATGTTGAAAAATTACAACGACATGTATCAGAGGTATGGAGAGATATACCCTTGAACTAAACTCCAGATTGAAGGGAGAGATCATGGTGGAAAGAACATCATTTTAGATGCTATGTATAAGGAGGTCATTAGTCATCTTTGGAACTAAGATCGATCTGGGGGAGACCTGAGTATAGAAGGTCTCGGTCGATTGATAGTCAAAAGGTGTTTTGGCCTCAGGAGACTTGGCTAATTTAGGCTAAGGTTAGTCTCTTATAGTGTTAAACACTAATATCTGCTCAGCGCTCACGTGCTCCCACGTGAGGCTCAAAAGCGGTGTTAAACACTGAAATTTAGGGCGCTCACATAAGGCACGTGAGGCGCCTGAAAGTTGGCACTGTATACTTTGGTCCAAATCCCCATCTGTATATAAGTGTTAAGCACTTAATTCTTTTGGCCATCACGTGTGGGCACGTGAGGCGCCCTAAAGCTGGGCACTGTCTCTTTGGATTTATTCCCTCTTCCTGTATAAGTGCTAAGCACTATTAGGGGTCATGTATGGTGTAATACCTGGAATCTGGTATATAAAAAATTTTGTATATTTTTCTATAAACTTTATTTCCTATATTTTTCCAATTTCATTTTCCGTTAAATCATATTTTTCCCTAATTATTTTCCCAATCTTATCTTAATTTCCTAATTAATTTCCATATAATTTTTCTAACCCTAACTATTAAACCCTAACCTTTTATTTTTCTAAAATTCTACTTAACCTAAAGACCAGCCCATTCTCCCCCATGTGAGCCCACAAACCCACTTCTTCTTCCATAACCCGAACCCAGTCCCTGCCCGACTCGCCCCGAACGCATCCCCCCTTCTTCTTCTCCTTCCCTTTCTTCCCGCCTCTTTTCCCGCTTCCTCACCCCTCGTCTTCGCCTCAACGAGCCCCCACGACCCGCTCAACCACGACCCTCCCTCTCTTCTCGCGACTGCTCTCCACGACCAGCTCCTCCCCGCGACTTGGTTCTCGACTCCACGTTTCCCCCATGGCTTCCCCTCCTTCGCGCTCCCCGAGATCTCCGCTACAGTCCTTAACCCCTCGCCTGCCTCGCCTGTTAGGTCCACGTTACCCACCCCGGTTCTTTCGGGGAGGCAGAATAGGTAAAAATCAAAATTTTCCTCACTAGGTAACATGGACCATCCAAGAGGGATCTTTGCTAAACAAAAACTAACAAATAAACTATAAGTTTTACCTACTATGAAGAATGGTTATACCTAGGTCTTGAACTCCTTCTCTTCTTTTTGTGGTTCTCCGCCTTGCTTGCTTCTTGTAGTGGTTTGAAGGGCTCCTCCTCGTAGTCTCCTCTTTGCCGTAGATGGATCCACCCGATGGCCTCGAACTTGAGCTCCTATCTCACCCTAAAGATGACTAAGGTGCTTGGTTTGCTAGACCTAGGACCTTAGAATGAGTAGAGAAGAGTTATGGTGGTTTTGCCTATTTCCAACTCATGGAACACTTGAACTTTGAGAGAGGAAGAGGGAGAGCTTTCTTTCAAGAGAGAGAAAGAATATGATAGAATGAGCTCTCATGTTGCAACCATGCTCACATATTTTGGAATAATGATGAAAATAATAATAATTAAGAATTGTGATGGTTAGTTTATGAATGACCATTATCATTACATTCATTTAATGTAATTTGCAAAGAACAAGAAGCATCATTGAAAACAAATGATGATGGTCAACAAGTCCACAATGGTCAACCGGTCAACAAAGTCAACAAGCCAACAAAAGTCAAATGTTCAACTCAACCATGACACGATAATTCTTAATTAATATTATTAATCATATTCATCATTCTCATTAGGGTTTGGAAAAAGTCAACGGTCTACAAGTCAACCAAAGTCAAATGGTCAACAACCCTAATGAGAATCCTCTGCCTCTGCCTCTGTCAACTGTGCATACACACCCGCATCCGTGTTTCGAGGAACACGAATACACTGAGACAAAACCAATCCCAAAAAAATACTAGGATCTGGCTTAAACCAAAGCCCGCTAGTACTAACTGCCCGGACACCAAACGTGCACAAGTGCGCGGATGTGAACGAACCCCGTCGCAAAACTATTCGACCTCTACTCTGTTTTGCCCAAAGGCGAGTAACCCTCTGTGTGGAACTCTAAAGGCTCGACACTACGCTGGCAGTGGGTTTAACCACAGGCCGCAAGCGGTACTAGCTGTACGTAACGGTCCGCAGGTAGATGCCGACAAGAAGACTGATGAGGTGAACCCATCCGAACTCTTACTGAGCCTGAATGTGACAATCTCCTTACAGTCCGGTCTGTTCGTCTGAGAATATCGCATGGCGGGCCTAGGGGGCGGTAAACGTCAGTCCCCTAATAGCGGTACAAGTCGTGTCGGAGTGTAGCCCAAAACACCCTGAGAATCTACTGGAAAACCTACCAGTAATTCTCGCTTGCCCTGGCCAAGGACGACAATATGTAATGGCTCTCCTAGACACAGCGCGATATCAACTCCCAATACCGGGAGAGACGAATCCTGTCTAACCGTCACTGCCTCCAAGTGCTTCGGGACTGCACCCAACTACTACCTGTTTGCACGACTCAGTAGAGCCGTGGTAGGGCAGCAATCTAAGAACAGTGGGAACACACTTGAGGCGAAGTGACAGTGTCAAGTCAGCGGACTAAGCTGTATTCATGTCACCTGGGAACTGTTAACTGACGATAGGTATAATACCAACCAACAGTTCCCGACGTGTCCTGTCCAGTGTATTCGTAACCTAACGAGCACCTGCATACTATCTCCAGTACGACGTACTGATAGCTGTGGGACAGACCATCTCCCATGTTAGGAAGAGAAGCGTATGCACCAGTCTACTCTGGAGTATCGATGCCCTGTCTCGATAATCCTACGACTAGAGACTAAAATAAGGATGTGCTTATAGACCACACAGCCCCCACTAGTGTGATCGCCATCACAACGCCGGTAGTCAAGCAAAGATCCTAAGGGCTCTATCGATATGTTTTCAGCGATATGTTAAAAGAAATATATACACATATTATGATAGAAACAAACCAAGTAGCATACTACTATATCGAGCAAGACTGTCGTAAACCCGTATATATATATCCTAAGCTTCCAAAATGTATTATACAAACTAGTACTATACAATAATGGCCTCTAGGGCATATATATCTAACAATCTACCACTTGCACCAAAGGCCAGTAATTGGTGTACCGCATACCCAACGTCTGCTCAAGGCCAGTTGTTGGCTTACCGCATACCCAATAGATCAAAAAGTCGCTTGAACTGTGTTTGAGGGAGGGCCTTTGTGAATGGATCCGCCGTGTTGTCTTTTGTGTCCACACTCCGTACCTCGATCTCCTGGCGATCAATGATCTCCCTGATCAGGTGATATCGCCTTAAAATGTGTCTGGATTTTTGATGGGACCTTGGTTCCTTCGCTAAAGCTATAGCCCCATTGTTATCGCAATACAAAGGTATTGGGTCAACAATGGACGGAACCACCTGAAGTTCACTAATGAACTTCTTCATCCAGACTGCCTCTTTTGCGGCATCGCTTGCAGCAATGTATTCAGCCTCCATCGTCGAGTCTTCGACGGTATCCTATTTGGAACTCCTCCAACACACCGCCCCTCCATTGAGGGTAAACAAAAAACCCGAGACAGACTTGCTGTCATCTTTGTCACTCTGGAAGCTTGAATCGGTAAAGGACTTGACCCTGAGGTCTCCATTACTGTAAACCAGGAACATCTCCTTAGTCCTTCTCTGGTACTTGAGAATGTTCTTCACTGCCGTCCAGTGGTCCTCACCTGGGTCTGACTGATACCGGCTCACCACGCTCAGCGCGTAAGCTACATCTGGTCTTGTACATAGCATCGCATACATTATAGATCTTACCGCCGAAGCGTAGGGTATAGTGCTCATGCGAACCCTCTCCTCATCAGTCTTAGGAGACATCTTCTTGGAGAGGGTGATTCCGTGCAATGCGGGTATGTTACCGCGCTTGGAATCTTCCATACTAAATCTCTTTAGTACGGTCTCTATGTACCTGGACTGCGAAAGTCCCAGTAGTCTCTTGGATCTATCTCTGTAGATCTTGATCCTCAGAATGTACGAGGCATCACCCAGGTCCTTCATGGAGAACCGTTGTGACAAGAATAGCTTGACCGATTGTAGCATAGGAATGTCATTTCCTGTCAAAAGAATGTCGTCCACGAACAAGACTAGGAACACGACGGTTCTTCCTACAATCTTCTTATAAACACAAGGTTCATCTTCGTTCTTGATGAAATCAAATTCCTTGATTGCTTCATCAAAACAGATGTTCCAGCTCCGCGATGCCTGCTTTAATCCATAAATGGATTTAAGAAACTTGCACACCTTCCCGCTGCTCCCACTGTCCACGAAACCTTCTGGCTGATCCATGTATACGCACTCTTCTAAACAGCCGTTTAGAAAAGCCGTTTTAACGTCCATCTGCCAAATTTCATAGTCATGGAAGGCAGCAATGGCAGGTAGAATCCGAATGGATTTGAGCATAGCCACTGGAGAAAAAGTTTCGTCATAGTCCACACCAGGTCTTTGACGAAAACCTTTTGCAACGAGTCTAGCCTTATAGGTTTCCACCTGCCCATCTACACCAAGTTTCCTTTTGTAGATCCACTTGCATCCAACGGGTTTTACCCCAGGTGGAGCAATATCCAAGGTCCACACTTTATTGGTGTACATGGACTCCATTTCGGATTGCATTGCTTCCAGCCACTTATCAGAGTCCTTACTGATAATGGCCTGCCTGAAACTGGTAGGGTCATCTTCTTCCAAGATGCAATCCTCTCGATCCCCGTCTACGAGAAAACCGTAGTATCTCTCGGGCGGATGACAAATCCTACCAGATCTGCGGAGTGGCTGAGGTTTGTTGGGTGTAACTGAATCAAGCGGTTCCTCCAAATCTTTAGTTAAAGTTTGTGTTTCTGGAATTTCATCCAGTTTTACCGTGCTGCCACTAATATTTTTAACAAGAAATTCTTTTTCCAAAAATGTAGCATTCCTGGAAACAATTATCTTCTGTTCCTCTGCATGGTAGAATAGATACCCACTAGAATCTTTTGGGTATCCCACAAACTTACATAAAACTGCCCGTGCCTCAAGTTTGTCTGGATTCTGCTTTTTGACATAAGCTGGGCAACCCCAAATCTTAATACGTTTAAGATACAAACTCTTACCACTCCATATTTCATATGGAGTCTTAGGCACGGATTTGGATGGAACTTGATTCAATAGATGTGCGGCTGTTTGAAGTGCATATCCCCATAATGAAAGGGGCAAGACAACACTACTCATCATGGAGCGAACCATATCCAATAGGGTACGATTCCTCCGTTCCGATACACCGTTGTGCTGTGGTGTATAAGGAGGAGTAAGCTGAGAGAGAATACCATTCTCTTTTAAGTAATCTAGGAATTCCTTGTTTAATTATTCCCCTCCCCTATCCGATCGGAGGATCTTGATACTTTTGCCAGTCTGGTTCTCTACTTCGTTTCTGAATTCCTTGAATTTCTCAAAAGGTTCAGATTTATGTTTCATCAGATACACATATCCGAACCTAGAGAGATCGTCAGTGAATGTGATGAAATACGAGAACCCACCCCTTGCATGTATAGACATTGGACCACATACATCACTGTGTATGAGTCCCAAGAGCTCTGCTGCCCTTTCTCCATGTCCGGTGAACGGAGATTTGGTCATCTTTCCTTTGAAACAAGACTGACAAGTTTCATAAGATGAAAACTCGAACGTATCCAAGAGTCCATCTTTATGCAACTTACTTAGTCTTTTCTCTCCGATATGACCAAGTCTACAATGCCATAAGTAGGATTCGTTCGTATCTGAACTCTTCCTCTTGCGTGCGTTTTGTACATTGAGAACTGTATTCTGATTTAGAACGTAGATACCATTACACGGTGTACCTTATGCAACCAGTACCTTATGAAGGTAAATGTTCATGATATTTCTATCAAGAACAAAGTTATATCCATCTTTATTGAGTAAACAAACTGATATGATGTTGCAAACCATGGAAGGTACATAGTAGCATTCATTTAAAATCATAGTATTGCCATTTGGAAACACTAGGTGATATTCACCGACGGCTGCAGCATTAACTTGTGCTCCGTTCGCTACCCTGAGCGACATATCACCAGGTACAACTTTCCTACTTTTTCTCAGTCCCTGCAATAGATTACAGATATAAGATCCTGATCCGGTATCAAGTATCCAGAAGGTAGGGCTGACCGTAAAGCAGTTCTCAATTACAAGAACACCTGAAGTAGATGCAAAACTATGCTTCTTCTTCAACTGGGTATCCTTGGAATCCATACAATCCTCTTTCCCTTACTCATATTTATGACTGTTGTCGTAAGTTAGAGCTGTACTAACGTTCCCCAGCCCCAAATAAGAATTCGGATCAGTCAAGCGATACATTTTATTATCTTGATTAGGGCGTGAAATGGTTGCTACCTGGAGAGAGAGAAAAGAAACACTCAGCGTGCGCTCTTGCAAGATTAGATTGGTTTATTGATTTATCTAACCAGGATGGCTCCCACTGTTTTCTCAAATTCTTCTTCAAACCCTAAAAGAAGAACTAGTCAGGATTAATCGCACGTCACAATACTTGCTTAACCTTTCAGCCAGGCTAGTGTTGGTACTTCGAGGGAGCTTTTCCAACACTTTCATGAAGTTCCTTAATTAAATAACCTCTTTTCCCTGGAGGCGTAGCCCCGCTAATACCGTTCTAGACACCTACTTGGTTTATAGCATTGATTGTTAAGTGAAATAATCTCCCGAGAGTAATCCAACTCATCAGTGGGATCGGGATCCAACTATCATTGTGCGATGACCTAGATGGAATCCACTCTAGTCACTACACTCTAGAAGGTATGCTAAATCTGCAAGTTTCAGTTTCTTTAGAAACTCCCGATATGGATTTTTGCCCCTAGGACCCAAGTGACCTTGACACAGTCAACAAATCAAAGAGTCCTAGTCAAGTTCAACCCGTCATTATCTTGATTGCATTAAACCCACCTGCATAACCCTTGACACAGTCAACAAGGTTACACGACTGTCCTAACCAATCACATTGTATCCAGCAGATAAGAAATACTCAGCTACCGTTCACTGCGCCTTGACACAGTCAACAAACGTAGCACGAATACTAAGTATAACTTATAAGAAATGACGGAGGGCTACGGCTGAGTTTTTGGCGAAAAACCCGTTAACGTAATGAACTTGATATCGTTGAAGGAACCTGATAACCTTTTTAAAATTATAGCGACGATAACTTTTGCTAAAGAGGTAACTCCCTGTGAAGGGATCTCGGCTCTTTCCTCGTTGAATGAGGTGCAGGATATTCCAAACTGAATACCTCGATGCAAGGCAAAAAATAATCGACTATAGTGAAGTTATTACCCTGACACTAACTTTTGTCCAAGGGGTCACTCCCGGTGAAGGGATCTCGGCCCTTGCCTCGTCGAATGAGGTGCTGGGCATTCATAACCGAATACCTCTGTGCAAAAAAAAAGAGAACGTCCTTGCAATAACAGCTTTTTGAAAATTGTTCCAACAACGTCTTTTAGGTTTGTTTTTTCTTTGCATTAATATAATGCGTCCCATCAATTAATCCTACCATTGCAGAAAACAACGAAAATATGACGTACGCTTATGCCATCCGCATTCGCCACGGGGCCCCGTCATTACCCGTTAGGTTACTTAACTAATGAAAGAGTGGGGGCTGGACTAGCGCGGATGCAAAACATAAGCAGCGCCTACTGGATATCATATATAGATATATACATTCGTCAGATGCAATGATAGCCATTCCAGATCACAGATGAACACATTGGATATGCTAGGAATCCGCGTTACATTCGAGCCTGCAACAAAAGACGGATTACACGGTCGCGATGAATAACCAAACCCCATCCTAGACCCCTACGGGTGCAGCAAACTACCCGCCAAATACCCGAAGTGAAGCAGCCTCCCTCAACAACGTGAGTAGGCCACTCAGCACTTCAACGTACCCGGTAGTTTGTGCACCCCACCTTGGGTGTATCCTATGAGCAAAAACAGTAAAAGAAATAATATACAATGGCGGCTACAACCTCATCCCGGATGTGCGGCCATAAAAATAATATTACATCAATTTACATATTACATCAAATGAAAGATAAAGAAACTCTCATCTCACAAAACCCCGGCTATTCATCCGCGACAATCTAACAAGTTCATATACACAATCCAACAACATTACAGATCACAGATATGCACAACCCCCACTAATCGACATATAGCGATTAGCCGACGTTCAGTGCATATATCACATTACAAATATAACCATTTAGCAAGAGTTTGTAGAACTTCGATCAAAATACCAATTTGTAACTACCCCAAACACAACATTGTTCTCTGGAAAAACTGGGCAGAAACAAAACATTTTAAAAATCCCAAAACAGCAAATTGAGTAAACTGCAGGAAATCGGAGTCGCGGCCGAGTCAACTCGGCCGCGGATCCGCGGCGGAACCCATGGTTTCGCCGCAGTTCCGCGGCGAGTTGGCCGAGTCGTGGACTCAAATTTCTTGACAATTCCTATAAAACCCTGCACAGATTTTTAAGGCAAGTGGAATAATTTTTGGAGCAGTTTTAAAAATCGGCAGAAAGTATGGCTTTTGACATGTTTTCGGGATTTTTTTCCGGATCGAAGTTCTAAACACTTTACTAACAGTTAGTTGTTGTTTAGCTAGGCTCTGATACCACTGTTAGGTCCACGTTACCCACCCCGGTTCTTTCGGGGAGACGGAATAGGTAAAAATCAAAATTTTCCTCACTAAGTAACATGGACCATCCAAGAAGGATCTTTGCTAAACAAAAACTAACAAATAAACTACAAGTTTTAGCTACTATGTAGAATGGTTATACCTGGGTCTTGAACTCCTTCTCTTCTTTTTGTGGTTCTCCTCCTTGCTTGCTCCTTGTAGTGGTTTGAACGGCTTCTCCTCGTAGTCTCCTCTTTGCCGTAGATGGATCCACCCGAGGGCCTCGAACTTGAGCTCCTATCTCAACCTAGAGATAACTAAGGTGCTTGGTTTGCTAGAGCTAGGACCTTAGAATGAGTAGAGAAGAGTTATGGTGGTTTTGTCTCAAAGGTTCATGATTTCCAACTCATAGAACACTTGAACTTTGAGAGAGGAAGAGGGAGAGCTTTCTTTCAAGAGAGAGAAAGAATATGATAGAATGAGCTCTTATGTTGCAACCATGCTCACATATTTTGGAATAATGATGAAAATAATAATAATTAAGAATTGTGATGGTTAGTTTATGAATGACCATTATCATTACATTCATTTAATGCATTTTGCAAAGAACAAGAAGCATCATTGAAAAGAAATGATGATGGTCAACAAGTCCACAATGGTCAACCGGTCAACAAAGTCAACAAGCCAACAAAAGTCAAATGTTCAACTCAACCATGACACGATAATTCTTAATTAATATTATTAATCATATTCCTCATTCTCATTAGGGTTTGGAAGAAGTCAACGGTCAACAAGTCAACCAAAGTCAAATAGTCAACAACCCTAATGAGAATCCTCTGCCTCTGCCTCTGTCAACTGTGCATACACACCCGCATCCGTGTTCCGAGGAACACGAATACACCGAGACAAAACCAATCCCAAAAAAAATACTAGGATCTGGCTTAAACCAAAGCCCGCTAGTACTAACTGCCCGGACACCAAAATTGCACAAGTGCGCGGATGTGAACGAACCCCGTCGCAAAACCATGCGACCTCCACTCTGTTTTGCCCAAAGGCGAGTAACCCTCTGTGTGGAACTCTAAAGGCTCGACACTACGCTGGAAGTGGGTTTAACCACAGGCCGCAAGCGGTACTAGCTGTACGTAACGGTCCCCAGGTAGTTGCCGACAAGAAGACTGATGAGGTGAACCCATCCGAACTCCTACTGAGTCTGAATGTGACAATCTCTGTACAGTCCGGTCTGTTCGTCTGAGAATATCGCATGGCGGGCCTAGGGGGCGATAAACGTCAGTCCCCTAATAGCGGTACAAGTCGTGTTGGAGTGTAGCCCAAAATACCCTGAGAATCTACGGGAAAACCTACCAGTAATTCTCGCTTGCCCTGGCCAAAGACGACAATGTGTAATGGCTCTCCTAGACACAGCGCGATATCAACTCCTAATACCGGGAGAGACGAATCCTGTCTAACCGTCACTGCCTCCAAGTGCTTCGGGACTGCACCCAAGTACTACCTGTTTGCACGACTCAGTAGAGCCGTGATAGGGTAGCAATCTAAGAACAGTGGGAACACACTTGAGGGGAAGTGACAGTGTCAAGTCAGCGGACTAAGCTGTACTCATGTCACCTGGGAACTATTAACTGACGATAGGTATAATACCAACCAACAGTTCCCGACGAGTCCTGTCCAGTGTACTCGTAACCTAACGAGCACCTGCATACTATCTCCAGTACGACGTACTGATGGCTGTGGGACAGACCATCTCCCCTGCTGGGAAGAGTAGCGTATGCACCAGTCTACTCTGGAGTATCGATTCCCTGTCTCGATATTTGTTCATACCATAATATTGCATTATTATATTCCCCATTCTTATTCTTTTTATAAATAAACAGGTGCTTTTGACCCATATCTGCTACATAGTACAGCTTACAGGTTCGTGGAGCGAAAACAGTGAAAAAGACAAAAGACGATACAAAGAGGGACTTTTGACCAACAAACAGAAGGATTTTGATGAAGCCTACACAAATATCAGTTCACAGAGTACAAGGCAACGCAAGGTCCAAGATTACAAAGCGAACGGTTAAAAGTCCACTGCAATTGTTCATTGGAGATCTGGAAGAACTGGAGAAGCCAAATTGAATAAAGAACCAAAGAAATAAAAAGCCCAAGAATCCCAGAAGCAGCCCACAAAATTCCAGAAGATGAGCCAACCAATGGGCCGCGGAACCGCGGCCCAAACCCTACCCAGGCCGCGGTTCCGCGGCCATAAGAGCCCGGGCTTGAAGATTTTTTTGACCAAAATTCGGTTGCGGCGTTGACTAGACTTCTGAGGGTATTTTTGTAAATGCAGACGTGCGAATCAATTGTAACCTAGGGTTTCTATATCCTATAAATAGAAGCCTAAATCATTGTATTCTTTTCATACCTCCCTATGCCTCTTTCTATGAATAAAATTCAGAATTATTTTGGAGAGTATCGATGCTTCTTTTCATTTTAGAAATTCAGATCTGACAAGTCTTGTGTTGATGTTTGGAGAGAGCCATCTGTAAAGTAAGTAATTAATTTTAATTCTTGCCCTAGGTAATTTTTCATTCTCTGCCCTAGTATAAATTTAATTCCTTGCCCTAGTTAGATAGTTAGATCTTTAATTCAATTGCCCTAAATTAATTTAGTTTTTAAATTTAATTAATCCATTCACACCGTTCGGAATTAACTCGTTAGAGCGATTAGGAAATTCACAACATCCCTGTGGACCGATCCATACTCACCGGCTAGCTACATGCGACGCCGTTCTTGATTGCGGTTATAGATAGTTTTTGAGATCAATCAAATGGCGCCGTTGCCGGGGATGGCGTGTTATTTCCTTTTTGCAATTTCGGGTTAATCTTAATTAAAAAAATCATAAAAACTGAAAAAAAAAAATATAAAAATATATCATCTGTTATTTTTTGGAAAGGGTATTTTTTGTGAATCTTTGCAGGATCGACGGATCTGGAAAAATCCAGAGTGCGAAACAGAAAAAGGTAGATCAAAACAGAAAGGGATTGGAACAACAGAGCATCACAATTTTTTCATAGACCTGAAGCTTCAAATCCGCCGCTCGTCCGCCGCGCAAGCGCGCTCCCGCCGAGTTTCCGCGGTCCATTTGCCATGTCAGCGCGCGTGTTTTGCACTGTTTGCTCCCCTTTTCCCTCTTCTGCCAATCCCCATATATCTTTTGTCAAATATTCTGCAGGATTCCTTGCGCTTAAAAATCTTCCCTTCCAAATAACAAATCTTGTGCAGGATTCTTTGCGCCGCGCATAAAATAAAAAAATTTGATTGCAAGTGATTTACTGTTTTGCATATCTTTAAAACTGACTTTAAGGGGCTTTTGACCAATTCAGATTGGGTGGGGATTTTATCATCCTTCCCAGGACCCCAGAAATCACATAAGGCATTTGCATTGACCAATCTTTAATTAAAAAATACTAGACTCAGCCCTAAGGACTTCGAACTTAATAAGACAGAGGACTAGTTATAGGCATCGGCCGTTTATCCTAACCTGACTTTGCGGTGTCTAGGCAAGTGTGTCAAGGCAAGTGATTACTTAATTAGGACCGCTACTTGTAGCGGGGAGCCTCCCACTTACCTGGCGCTTACCTGGCCGCAATTGGCGGTGAAGTGGCGGTTTGAGGTCCTATTTCTAGCCCTTTGGAACAGTTAGGAGCTGTCTAGCTGACCTAGGTGACCCTAGATCTAGGCCTGATTGTGCATTTTTGGTTGATCGAAAGTGTGTCTTAGCCCTTTATCGAAAATTTTTGCAAAAAAAGTTCCAAATAAAGAGAAAAAGAAAAAAAAAATCTTTTTATAAAAAGACTTGCAACTTTTGTCGCTAAGAAATCCTTGCACCACCTACCTACTTTCTTTTCTCTTTCTTTAATCATGGGTACCCCACATCATAAATCTCTTGCCGAACTTTGGTATCCCGAACCTAACTTTGCCTCGTACGTCAATTGTTTCAGTCGATTTAAGGAAAATCCCTCCGTGCCCAAAATTTCTCTGAAAGATCAAATAGAAGCGTCTAGGAGAAACAGCTCGACTTTGCAACCTACCTTGTGTCAACCATGTCCACCTTCACCACCTTCTTATGTTGATACCACTTTTTCGAGTCCTGTTGTAACTCCTAAACCGTTGTCCATTACTGAGCATATTGGTCAATCTCGTAGTCGATCTTTCACCCCTCTCCACTCATCTAGTTCTAGGAATCAACAAGTCCATCCACCTTTTTATCCACATGTTGATCCTACTCCTATCCGAACATCCACTTCCTACCAGTCCTACCCGACTTTCCCACCTTCACTAGACACTGTTTCTACACAGCCTTTTGGGAGTTTCACGTATCCAAACAATTTCGAATCTTTTACCGAAACCCCTTCACCACCCATGTCTAGTTTGGAACAGTCGTTGGCAGCTTATATTTCAACAACAAACAAAATGGTGAGGAATGTGGATGCATCCATTGCCGCCCTTAGACAACCTAGTGAACCGGTAGCTAGTTTCTCGCTAGCTCCAAATTTTCCAATGTATGAGGAGGCGGTTGGACAGAGTGCGAATTTGAGAGGATTTCCAAATCAAACCTACCCATACCTAATTGAAGCCCACAACTCCGGTTTTCCATCAATTGCCCTAAATAGTTCACCTGTTGAAAATAAAAACGAGTTGTGTGACTTTGTAGTGCTTGATTTGCCAAATTGTGAAGAACCCCTTTCGAAACCACACTTAATCCTTTCGATCTTTACACCTCCAATCTAGAACCTGAATTGATAAATATCCATGCTTTTGATGAGGTGTCAGAAAAAATTAATTTTCACTTGATTGAGGATATAGACGCCGGGAATATTTTGGATGATGAACCAGTAGATTTGATTGAAATTTTATGCCCAAGTCATCATCTCGAGTCATTAAATATTTCTCCCGAATTTCATATGCGTCTTGATTTTGATGATAATGGCATGGATGAGTTAAATATTGAGGATAGTATTGAGGAGAGTATTGAGGATAATATTGAGGATAATATTGAGGTTGAACCATTCTTGTTTGATGTGTCGGATTTTCCAATTCATCCTCTTGAACCTTTAACTAAATCACCCTCCCTCCTTTCCATCGTTCCGACCACGCACAAGATCACGCTTGAAGATTGTGAGCTTGAAAATTTTCCCTTTGAATCTGACACAGTCCTCACAGCCGATAACACTAACGAGTGTTTCACTTTTTCGGACGATGTTGATATCTCACCGCCCGAGTTTGACTCCTTTGAATTTTCAGATGAGTTAGTTGAACCATTAGACTCGGTTGCTTACAGTCGTTTCGAACCATTGATGGAATCTTTCAAGTTCGAGACAGTTTACTACGGTGAGAATGAGATTATCCCTAATTCACTCCCTTTCGTCCTTCCTATCGTTCCGACCGTACAAGAGACCGTTACGCTTTCATCTCCAATACCAAGTTCGGCGTACCCATGCTTTCTTGCGAATGTTGAAGGATTTGATCCCATTTCTCGACTGGTTGATAGGTTAACACAATCGCTTTTAACACATCGGTCATCACAAATTGCGCTAATTTATTCACTCGATTTACACCCTCAAGATCGTGCTACCCTTCTTTCTCTTTTCCGCCCTTCTTCTCCTCCACCGAGACCATATTCCACTCTTCTTCTCATACGGTATTGTGTGGTTCTTATTTCTCTTCTTTCCACTCCCTCCTTTCGCCAACTCTACCATTACCACGATAAGATTTTTGAATGGTTGGTGCTAATCTTTGGCTTGTGTAAGGCCTTGTTTAATTTGGGGAGGACCTTGTTGTATATATGTATATATATATTTTTGTTTTCTTCTTCTATAAAAAATAAAAAAAAATTCAAAACATTAAAAAATATTTTAAAAAAAAATTATGAATAAATAAACAGGGGAGTGCCGGCATTTTGACCCTCTTTGTGTAGCATGACAGTGAGGACACTGTCAAGTTTAAGTTTGGGGGTATACTCGGTGGGTCTTCTTTCTTCGCATTCATGTATTTTTTTTTGCATTTGCATACTTATTTGAAAACCCATAAAAATTGAAAAATTTCAAAAATTATAAAAATTAAAGTATTCAACTTTGGCTGTATTTGACTTAAATTTGACAAATAGGTTAACTAGCTAGGAACAACTAGATCTTAGACTTAGTAAATTAAAAGCTCTAAAAATAACCTTTCTTAAAATTTAACGGTAGAAAGTATATGTCTTTGTAGTTATTTAGAAATAGGCAAATTTTGAGTTCACTTCTTGGGCTAAGTCAAAACAAAGGAAAAGTATTGATACTTTTATTAGAGTATAAGTTTGATTGATAATTCCTAGCTTAAGTCTAGATTCTGAAAATGTATACCCTACAATTTGCACAATCACGCAACTTGAAACTTGGAATAGTAGAGGAGACCTTGAAATGCTCTTGTCTAAAGTCCTTAGTACGAAGAAAATAAAAGAAAAAAAATGAATAAAGAAAAAAATGAACACTGGTTTTTGTGATTACTTAACGCTGCAAAAATAGAAAAATATTTAGCGAGGGTGCTTCATCACCTAGTGCCTTAGACCAACTGGTTTGGGAGTCACTGCTAAAAGCCTTGGGTGTTGCAAGACTAGGAATTATGCTTTAAAGTGCAAACGCATTTTGTAATCGGTCGTTGGTACCTCAAGAAGTATTAACGATCGCATGAAGGATGTGTAAGCAAAATTCATTTAAATTCACCAACTAATTAGTACTTTGGACAACGGACAAGGGTATGATTGCTTGATTTGAATTTCCAAGTGTAGGGGTGACTTATACACACACGTAGGGGTATGTGATTAGGATTTAGATAAGAGAGAGGAATGAAGAACAGAACTTGTATCTTTAATAGAGTTGATAAAAATTCCTAAGTGGAGATGGAACCCGAGAAAGAAAACTTAAGAGTTGCCGAAAGCTAAGTCTACAGAACATATATGATCTTAAGTTAAATGATGAGGAAGTGTGAAAAATATGGGTGGATAATTTACGAGTCGACGATAATAGAATTCCATGTTAGAAAACCTAATTGGAGAATAAAAGTCGAAAAAGCCGAATTGATAGGATTTTGTGGGTAGTATCCGCTGAAAACCCTCAGGAGACAACACTCCTCCTACCACGGACACCTAGAGGATTAACGGCTTGTTGCACGAGCTCAGTGCAATCGCGTTACCCTGCGAAAGTGAGGTTAGGTTTTTGTCGAGAATAAAACTAAGTTTGCTCGAGGACGAGCAAAAGATAAGTTTGGGGGTATTTGTTCATACCATAATATTGCATTATTATATTCCCCATTCTTATTCTTTTTATAAATAAACAGGTGCTTTTGACCCATGTCTTCTACATAGTACAGGTTACAGGTTCTTGGAGAGAAAACAGTGAAAAATACAAAAGACGATACAAAGAGGGACTTTTGACCAACAAACAGAAGGATTTTGATGAAGCCTACACAAATATCAGTTCACAGAGTACAAGGCAACGCAAGGTCCAAGATTACAAAGCGAACGGTTAAAGGTCCACTGCAATTGTTCATTGGAGATCTGGAAGAACTGGAGAAGCCAAATTGAATAAAGAACCAAAGAAATAAAAAGTCCAAGAATCCCAGAAGCAGCCCACAAAATTCCAGAAGATGAGCCAACCAATGGGCCGCGGAACCGCGACCCAAACCCTACCCAGGCCGCGGTTCCACGGCCATAAAGAGCCCGGACTTGAAGATTTTTTTGACCAAAATTTGGTTGCGGCGTTGACTAGTCTTCTGAGGATATTTTTGTAAATGCAGACGTGCGAATCAATTATAACCTAGGGTTTCTATCTCCTATAAATAGAAGCCTAAATCATTGTATTCTTTTCATGCCTCCCTATGCCTCTTTCTATGAATAAAATTCAGAATTCTTTTGGAGAGCATCGATACATCTTTTCATTTCAGAAATTCAGATCTGACAAGTCTTGTGTTGATGTTTGGAGAAAGCCATCTGTAAAGTAAGTAATTAATTTCAATTCTTGCCCTAGGTAATTTTTCATTCTCTGCCCTAGTATAAATTTAATTCCTTGCCCTAGTTAGATAGTTAGATCTTTAATTCAATTGCCCTAGATTAATTTAGTTTTTAGATTTAATTAATCCATTCACACCGTTCAGAATTAACTCGTTAGAGCGACTAGGAAATTCACAACATCCCTGTGGACCGACCCGTACTCACCGGCTAGCTACATGCGACACCGTTCTTGATTGCGGTTATAGATTGTTTTTGAGATCAATCAAATGTGCACGGAATCCTGCAGGAATGTTTCAGAAAATATATGGAGATTTTTGCAGAGGAAGAACAGAAAAGCTTACAGTTTGGGGATAATTTACAAGTCGACGATAATAGAATTCCTTGTTAGAAAACCTAATTGGAGAATTAAAGTCGAAAAAGCCAAATTGATAGGATTTTGTAGGTGTAATCCGCTGAAAACCCTCAGGAGACAACACTCCTCCTACTAGGGACACCTAGAGGTTTAACGGCTTGTTGCACGAGCTCAGTGCAATCGCGATTCCCTGCGAAAGTGCGGTTATGTTTTTGTAGAGAATAAAAAATAAGTTTGCTCGAGGATGAGCAAAAGATAAGTTTGGGGGTATTTGTTCACACCATAATATTGTATTATTATATTCCCCATTCTTATTCTTTTTATAAATAAACATGTGCTTTTGACGCATGTCTGCTACATATTACAGGTTACAGGTTCTTGGAGCGAAAACAGTGAAAAAGACAAAAGACGGCACAAAAAAGGCACTTTGACCAACAAATAGAAGGATCTTAATCAAGCCTACACAAAATATCAGTACAAGGCAACGCAAGGTCTAAGATTACAAAGCAAACGGTTAAAAGTCCACTGCAATTGTTCACTGGAGATCTGGAAGAAATAGAGAATCCAAATTGAATAAAGATCCAAAGAAATCATTTGATTGATCTCAAAAACTATCTATAATCGCAATCAAGAACGGCGTCGCATGTAGCTAGCCGGTGAGTACGGGTCGGTCCACAGGGATGTTGTGAATTTCCTAGTCGCTCTAACGAGTTAATTCTGAACGGTGTGAATGGATTAATTAAATCTAAAAACTAAATTAATTTAGGGCAATTGAATTAAAGATCTAACTATCTAACTAGGGCAAGGAATTAAATTTATACTAGGGAAGAGAATGAAAAATTACCTAGGGCAAGAATTGAAATTAATTACTTACTTTACAGATGGCTCTCTCCAAACATCAACACAAGACTTGTCAGATCTGAATTTCTGAAATGAAAAGAGGCATCGATGCTCTCCAAAAGAATTCTGAATTTTATTCATAGAAAGAGACATAGGGAGGCATAAAAAGAATACAATGATTTAGGCTTCTATTTATAGAAGATAGAAACCCTAGGTTACAATTGATTCGCACGTCTGCATTTATAAAAATACCCTCAGAAGACTAGTCAACGCCGCAACCGAATTTTGGTCAAAAAAATCTTCAAGCCCGGGCTCTTTATGGCCGCGGAACCACGGCCTGGGTAGGGTTTGGGCCGCGGTTCCGCGGCCTATTGGTTGGCTCATCTTCTGGAATTTTGTGGGCTGCTTCTGGGATTCTTGGGCTTTTTATTTCTTTGGTTCTTTATTCAATTTGGCTTCTCCAGTTCTTCCAGATCTCCAATGAACAATTGCAGTGGACTTTTAACCGTTCGCTTTGTAATCTTGGACCTTGCGTCGCCTTGTACTCTGTGAACTGATATTTGTGTAGGCTTCATCAAAATCCTTCTGTTTGTTGGTCAAAAGTCCCTCTTTGTATCGTTTTTTGTCTTTTTCACCGTTTTCTCTCCAAGAACCTGTAACTTATACTATGTAGCAGACATGGGTCAAAAGCACCTGTTTATTTATAAAAAGAATAAGAATGGGGAATATAATATTGCAATATTATGGTATGAACAATAATCCTACGACTAGGGACTAAAATAAGGATGTGCTTATATACCACCCAGCCCCCACTAGTGTGATCGTCATCACAACGCCAGCAGTCAAGCAAAGATCCTAAGGGCTCTATCGATATGTTTTTAGCGATATGTTAAAAGAAACATATACACATATTAAGATAGAAATAAACCAAGTAGCATACTACTATATCGAGCATGGCTGTCGTAAACCCGTATATATATATCCCAAGCCTCCAAAATATATTATACAAACTAGTACTATACAATAATGGCCTCTAGGGCATACATATCTAACATCGCCTCCATCCCTCTCTCTTCACTCGCTCTCTTCATCACTCTCTGCGCCCCTTCTCCCCCTCTCTCCTCTCTTCTTCTCCAAAACTCGAGCACCCCATTGTAAACCCACCGCCGGCTGCAACCGCCACGATCACCCCTACCGTCAAGCACCAACCTCCAGCACTTCCAACAACGGCCTATAGCACCTACCGAGCTCACCCAACACCTGTAGCACCACTGGAGCTCTACCGCGACGCCGACGGCCTCCTCCCTACCATATTCATCACCACCCGCTCTATAGCAGAGCCCCCCACTCCACCTCAAACCGACCACCGTGGCCACAACCAGTACGACCCCTCGCCGACGAGCTCGATCCCCGTCTCCTCCTTTCCTCCCTTGCTCACCACCTCCGGGCTGCGAGCTCTGAGCACACCACCACCAAGGCCTTCTACCTCCTACACACCCGAACCCACAGCGCCGACCTCGCCTGCACCTCTCCGTCGCCCACCTCGCCATCGTCGACTCCGCCTCCACCTTCTCGCCTCTCTCTCCCCAACACCAGAGCCTAAATCCCCCACTGCCGTCGACCCCAGCATAGCTCCGACGTCTGCCACGAATCCCTACCCCCTCGTTGGTCACCTGCAAACTCCAATCGCCGGCAACCCATCGCCGGTAGTATCATTTTCGTCGCTGCCACGCTCGCCGCCGACTCCTACCGTGCACCACCGACCCCAGAGCTCCCCAACATCCATCGTCACAGTCGTCACCATTTCCGTGCCCAGTTCTCGTGCCACGCCAGTGCCAGCTCTGTGCCATCGCGTACCCAGACGTGTCACGCCCTATGCCCTGTCCCCGTGCCACGACGTGCCATCCCCCGTGTCACACTGTACCCGATCCAGTACACGCGTCGTGCTGCTTCCGGACCACGCGCCGAGTCAAGACCGCGCCCACTTCCATGTCGCGTCATGCCACGCACCGAGCCAGGACCACGCCCACTACCGTATCATGCCCGCGTCGCCACCGCGCCCAGTA
This sequence comes from Agapanthus africanus, assembly GCA_030015575.1. Classification (NCBI taxonomy): domain Eukaryota; kingdom Viridiplantae; phylum Streptophyta; class Magnoliopsida; order Asparagales; family Amaryllidaceae; genus Agapanthus; species Agapanthus africanus. Next base: position 113,136,210 of record CM057338.1, on the reverse strand, counting down.
CCGGATCTCCACGCATCGCGTCCATGCCACGCGCCGTGTCCAGCATCACGTCGTCTCATATATCGAGACGAACTCTGAAGCGGCGTCGCTTCTATACCAAGCGACCGAAGGAAAGTGAACCCTCTTTCACTTTCTATAATCATGCTAAATATATTATAATTGCTTAATTATGAGTTAGTATATTGGATGAAGGTGAACCTATGTATATACATGCTACATGTTCAATGTTAAACCCTAAACCATAACCTATTTTAAAACACCCTAAATTGAGATAAATGAACCACTTTACTCTTAATGAATATCGTGTAGAAGTTTGGACGCAAAATATCGAGATTATCACTATGAAATGACATCCTGATAACCCTTACGAAATCTGAATTTTCCCGGACATGTTAGATCGTTAAAATCCTAATAAATCATTTACATATCGGATCTTAGCATTCTATGGCTCGTATCGAAGCCAACAGATATGCCTACAGTACCCTGAACTGCAATGAATACCGAGGCGATTTGCGGCCCTGAACTGCAGTCCGGGGCTGCTTTCGTTTTGAATACCTGGCGTTGGGAACACCTGTACACCCCTTAATTAAACTGATAATGTACGGAGCCCCATATGGTCGCATAGATAATTGGATTAACTAATACATGAATCTGGTTCCGTGCCGTTTCACTGCAATTTGATATTTAATTCGTATTTTAGAATACTGTTGTGTCCTGCAGTTTCTGCAGTGACAATTTGTACGCATTGACATTAAACTGAACATATCTCCCAGCACACAATGGACGTTACTGATCCGTCGGAGGTGTTGGAAACATAACAGAAAAATCTACAATTAGTTAAACTGTAACGTCGCCTAATTCTGCTCTCAACTGGAGTAAAATGTGTTACGAAACGGACTTCCAGTTCAGAAATTGGATTTCCAGCAGTGAACATTTAAAATGAAATGGCCATAACTAGGGAACCTGAAATCTGATTGACATGAAACAAATTTTGATTGATATATAATTAAACATGCTGCTTACCCCTTTTGTATTGTTTTGCTTAATTCTGCATGTATGATTTATAGTAAATTATGTAAGTGTTAGGAAATTGGTTGCTGATATTTTATTCATATCGTAATTGTTGCATTCTCACCATATCCTATACATTGGTAACCTAGTGATCGTGTACATTACCCAGTGATACATATTAGTGTTTTGATTGTGGCAAGTACGTGAGTGTTAAAGCGTGAATGAATAAGTGAAGTGACACGTACTTGTACACAATCAGCGAACCCAGTTAATTTATTGCATTGTCGACGTTTATGGGACATATATAAGTGTAACTATAACTGGTATGGGACGGTTATGGAAGCACTTATATTAGTATCATAGGTAAGGCGTCAAGCACTGTCCATTTGTCTTGGGTACCAGTCGAGACATTGATGGAGATCCTGTCTCCAGTTCTCGCGTAGACTTGTCATGGACCGACTAGTATTTGGGTTTATGGTCGGGAATTAATGTAGACCACGGGGTGTGGGGTAGTTTGAGTGTGAGTTCAACGGAATCTCGGGATTCCCATTGCCGGCATATATAGCGATTCTGGGAGTCATATGGGTGATATTACTATTTATTTGCGAGCGACTCGGGCCCGTGTTCCCTTGCCCCTAGGGCCCTACCCTTAGACGGGGGATACTCACGAGTGGTTGACTCTCACACTTGGCCTGACGATATGTTTAGCGACCTGGATAGTGAGACTTAGAGTCTGATAGGTTTAGTGACATGCATTGATTACTGACTCGATACACCTGCCTTACTGTTTACCCGCTTTACCGTTTATCTGTACTGGCTCCTTCATGCTTATATCATCACTGCATGCTTTCCATTTCATATTCATCAGTATTGCACATGTTACATATGTATTTTTATTTATTTCTATTGTACCGCTCTGACAACCTGAGTATGCATGCTCAGAGGGAGAAGTGGATTTAGCTTGGACCAGGACCTGACGTACCTCGAGGACATTCCGGATATCTAGATCAGCGACTCAGAGCTATACATCCTTGATCTCTATCTGGTTAGTTTTTTGTATTTGTTTTGATTTAGTGACTTCATTTCTCTTTACCTGTGCATTGATTACTGAATACCACGTAAAGCTAGAAGTCGAAGTGTGACTATGGCAGGATGTTTCCTCGGCCGTAGGAGCATGGCTGGCCTTGTCAACCTCTCGTATTCTGTATTTTGGGAAGCGGGGCGTGACATAAGGGCACGTGAGGCGCCCCAAAATGAGATCTGTCTTTGGATTTATAACCTTTCTATGTAATTGCTGAGCGCTCGTTTTAAGAGGTCACGCGGGAACACGTGATTTGATTTCAGTCTTTCCTTTTTGTTCCTCAGAGGTGCTCACGTGGGAACACGTGATCTATTGCTATAGCATTGAGCACTAATCATTTCTTTTACGTGCATGGAAATCTTGATCTGAGTTTTGAGCATTTCAAGTCTCTTATTCTGATAAGAACTAAATTCTTATATAAGCTTAAACCCTAGTTTTATTAGTGGAATTAAATTCCTATATCTTTTTTCGGAAGAATTAAATTCTTCAAACATAGTTCTTTCCCCTAAGTTTTGAGTCTGCATGATAGAATTTCCCCGATGAGAATTAAATTCTCAACTTGTGGGGAGATCTGCTTCTGTAGATCTCAACCAGAGGAAGAACTAAGTTTTTTTAGAAGAGTTAAACTCTTGAAATGGCGAAGAAGAGATAAAATGATCTCTATGTCTTTCTTCTTACCTAGGGTTTCTTTTTCTAAAAGGGAGCTCTGCTTCTTTTTTCTTTTTTTCTAATCTTACGGGGGGTCTCTCCTATGTTTTCTTGTGCAAGACTTGAAGTTTTGGGTCCTTTATATAGTAGAGGCAAGTTTGTTGATTTAGTTAAAGAAATCTCTCATTGAGAGATCTTAATTGATTTGTGGATTTTATCCACCGTTGGATCTTTGATCCAAAGACTTCTGTTTTACAGAAAATATTTTTCTTATTTTTAAGAAGATTGGGGAAATATTTTCCCATACAGAGCTTATTCTGTAGCTTGGTAATTTTTAATCACCATCGGATTTTTAATCCAACGGTACTCTGTTTTACAGAGAGCAATCTTTCTTGTTTAGAAAGATTCAAGGAAATATTTTCCAAATAGGTTTTTGATCCTTTTTATTTAGAGTTTAATTCTGTCAGCTTGGTAGGTGATTAGGAACCCTCACGTGCAGCACGTGACCCCCCATAGAATTAAACTGGTTTTCTTAGATGTAGCAGCCCCCAGAGAAAAGGCTTCATGTGTTGGCATGTGAGCCGATGTTCAGAATATCACGTGTGGCACGTGACCCCCATGAAATTAAGCCCAACAAAAGGCGCTGATACGGGAGCTTCTTTAACCTGTCTTTAGGAAACCGCCTATATACTTTGTATATAGATGCTCACGTGTTTGCACGTGAGGCTCAATTTCAGTCTTAATTGTTAAGCGTAAGTCCTATAATCTTTACTCCAAGGCGCATCACGTGTGGGCACGTGAGGCTCCATTAGGGGAATTTTTCCCATCTCTTTTCCTCTTTCTGTTTCTCCCTCCTCTTTTTTTTTATTTTTATAAGGGAACAGACACTAGCTTGGTCGAAAGGTTAAAGCAAGATATGTAGGGTGAAATTAATCCCGACTAATTCTTCTTTTATGGTTTTGTTCCCCTCCGAATGACGGCACGACTGGACGTCTTGCCTGTGATTCGGGGGCAGATGCTAATTGGTGCTATCCGTCCACCTCTCCGAAGATGACAAGTTGATTTATGGCACCGTGTATCGAAGGTTTAAACGGATGCGTCCGATATAGCAGACTTCGTCAGATTCCCCCTCGCTTAAGGGGTTTTGATTGTGGGGACGCTCTTCCCTGCAGGCGCAAGCCCCTGCAGTTAATTACGCTACCGCATCGCGGTAACCACTTTCTCCTTCTCCAGATGGTCACTTCGTGTCGCATGTGTTTATTTTACGTTTAATTGCCCGTAGATTGTATACGGAGACTGAGTTATGTCGTCGCCCGTAGGGCGTAGACTAGTCCAAATCCGTATTATCTTAGATTTGGGTTTGGGGGTTTTGGGTTTAAGGATACGTTAGCCTCATTCGAGTCTAAGATCGACTTAAACGTTTGTTAAGGATACGTTAGTCTAGTTTTCAGACTAAGATCAACTTAACGGGAACGTTTAGATCCAACAATAGAGCAATTAAGGGAGCCCTATTGTTTACTTTAGTGACATTGCGGTCAATAAGTAGTTTAAGGACATAGCGGTCCAGTGTTAGTTTTAAGATGTTGCGGTCAAGGTTAAGGATGTCGTAGTCCGTGGATTTAAGGACTCCACAATCCGATGTTAGTTTTAAGACATCACGGTCAAGGTTAAGGAACTCATAGTCCATGAGTTTAAGGACCCCACAGTCCGTCGTTAGTTTTAAGACATCCCGGTCAAGGTTAAGGACCTCATAGTCCATGAGTTTAAGGACCCCACAGTCCGTATTAATATGTGGTCATCGGGACCCGTCACCTCTTTGAAGACGTTGAGGAATTACAACGCCAAGTATCAAAGGAGTGAAGAGATGTACCCTTAAACCAAGGTAGATTAAATAATCTTTGGCCCAATTTGGAACCAAGACCAATTAATTATATTATGAGCCTATTGGCTCAGTTGAATTTGCATTGAGGACTTATGGCCAGCTAGGGCTAAGTCTAATCATGTTTAGGATGTTGGTCCTCTGTTGGTCCATTAGAGGAGAGGCTTTGCCTCTAGACACTTAGCCAATGGGGCTAAAGTTAGTGTTAAACACATAAGATCAACCGGTGTTGAACACTGAGAATGAGATTGACAAGTTAGTGTTTAACACTAAAAGATAGTTAGTGTTAAACACCAGCAACAGGGCTTTCAAATTAGTGTTTATACACTAAAACAAATCAGTGTTAAACACTGGCAATGGAGATTTCAAATTAGTGTTTAACACTAAGGCAGATCAATGTTAAATACTGGAAACAGGGTTTTCCAGGTTGGTGTTCAACACTAAGAAAGTCAGTGTTAAACACTGTAAATAGATGTTTTCCAAATTAGTGTTTAAACACTAAGAAAATCAGTGTTGAACACTGGATATAGAGGTTTCAATTTTAGTGTTAAACACTGAGGCAAGAGGGGTCACGTGGTAGCACGTGAGAGCGCCCTCAATTCATTTTATTCTGCCAAAAGTATTGAATACTTTGGAGCATCACGTTCTGTCATGTGATGGGAATTCTGGTGTTTGTCCGTTAAAGCTTGAGCCAAGGGGTCACGTTGTAGCACGTGATAGCGCCCTGTTTCCCTTTATTTTGTTCTACAGATAAGTGTTTAACACTTTTAATTCTGAAAGACATCACGTGTGGGCACGTGATGGGGGCCTGCGCTTTGATCTGTTAGAATGTTCATTAGGGGTCACGTGTCGACACGTGAGGGCGCCCTAAAGCTCTTTTCTGTTTCTTTTCAGGGGTCACGTGGTAGCACGTGACCCTATTCCTTTGCCTGTTTGAAGATGTGTTTATCTTTTTAAGAATTGAATTCTTCATAGGGTTAAACCCTAGCAATAACTTTAGAGGAATTAAATTCCTACTTTCTTTTGAAGAATTATATTCTTAAATAGGGTTAAACCCTCATTTCTTCTTTCTTGAGGGAATTAAATTCCTGTTATTTTAACAGAACTAAGTTCTTAACTAGGGTTAAACCCTGATTATGTTCATTCTGAAGGAATTAAATTCCCATAACATAGGGTCAAACCCTAATTTTATTTTAAAGGAATTAAATTCCTATAGTTCTGTGAGAATTAAATTCTCAAGCTTTCATTCCCTCTCTATGCTTTGGATCTGCATGGCAGGATCTCTGCCCATTGAGAATTAAATTCTCAACTCAAGAGGAGATGTGCACTTTACAGATCCTCCACCAAAGAGAGAACTATGTTCTTCTGTTTTATATCAGAGTTAAACTCTGTTGAGAATTGAATTCTCCTTTCCTTTCAAAAAGCCTTCCTTTTCTTACCTAGGGTTTTCTTTTGCAGAAGATCCAAATTCCTCCAAAATATCAAGGCTCTCCTCTTTTTTTATGTATCGATTCCTTTCTGCATGTATCTCCCTCTGTGTGTCTCTTGGCTCCTATTTATAGGAGGAGAAGCCGAATCAATTAGTTTTGGTGAATCTTTCATTGAGAGATTTAATTTGTATTCACCATTCGTTTTGGACCTTTGGATTATTATGTGAATTTTAATCACCATTGGATTTTAAATCCAGAGATTCTCCTTTGTTATTTCGGTTAGATTTTAAGGGGAAATCTTTCCAAGTTCATGCTTTTTCCATAGATAGGTGATATTTAAGAATCTTTAAATCTTTAATTCAATCGGTTCCTTTGGAAAGATTTGAGAGGCCTTTTCTCAGAATTTAATTCTGTTAACAGATAGGCTTTGAAAGCCGGTCATGTGTGGCCACGTGACCCTTGGTCACGTGTTGGCACGTGACCCCCTTGGAACGAGACCTCTTCTTCCTTTTTGCGCTCTGCCTTCTGGCCGCCGCTTGGCCGTCACGTGCCACCATGTGACCCTGGTCACGTGTGAGCACGTGACCCTCGCCTGGAGCCTTTTTCTTAATTTGATCAGGGAATTGAGTCTGCTGGTTTTGAGTGTCACGTGACCCTGGTCACGTGGGAGCACGTGACCCTGGTCACGTGGGAGCACGTGACCTCTTCTGACGCCTTTTCCTTGATTTGATCAGGGAACCGATGTGCCTTTGAAGCCGCTTTTAAATGTCACGTGCCAACACGTGACCCTGGTCACGTGGGAGCACGCGACCCTTTCTGAGCCCCTTTTCTTAGATGTAGTCGGGAAGCTGAATCTGCCTTGCCGATGCTTTTAGGCGTCACGTGCCAACACGTGACTGCTGGTCACGTGTGAGCACGTGACCCTTTTCTGAAGCCTCTTCCGTAGGCTTTCCTGATTTTAAATCAGGAAACAAATGCCCCCACAGCGTTGTTCTCACGTGTTTGCACGTGAATGCAACGCTGTCACTTTTTGTGACCGTTGGATTTCTCTAGGGATTTAGGGAGATGAAGTGTCTCCATCACATCCTATAAATACCCATGTCTCTTCAGAAGAGCCTTCACTTTGCTCATCTTCTTCCTTTGAGAACTTTTTCCCTTGAGAATTTAATTCTCGTTTCCAGAGCTTAGTTCTCTGTCTCAAACATTTTCCAGAGTTTAACTCTGTTGAAGGATCCTTTTTCCTCAGGTAATGATGTTGAACGGTCGAAGCACCTTTATTTTAAAAGAACTCTCTGGATTTTAAATCCGCATTAGGGGTTTTACCTCTTTTTATATGAACCCATTTTTTTGAATTTATCAGCGAAAATAGAGAACCATTTAATCTTCGAGCAATGGATCTCCTAGGGTTCACTTGATGCTTTTAGGGAGATAATGAGATCCGTTACCTCTTTTTTAAGGAATTTAATTCCGTTTGAAGAAAATGTTTCTGGGAATTTAATTCCCTTCTCTTAATAAGGAGTTTAATACCTATGAAGAACTCAGTTTCTTCACATGGAGGCTTCTTGGAGTCTCTTGACCCGAGGTTGTCCTTCTGCAATTAATGAAACAGGAGCTTTGTAATGATGTCTTCTGTGGGAATTTAATTCCTTTGATCCTGTTGGATCTGTTGTAGAGCCCGAGACAGATTTGTCCTCTAGGGGGAATGTGTAGGGTTACTTGAATCTCATTCTTTATTTAATGAGGATATTCCCTCTGTTTTATTATAACTGCTTGGTCTCATTATTAATGAGCCGTCATCTTGATTCTGTGGGGCCCATGTGTTTTGTAGCCAATGGTCTTAGAAAAATCTACTGTTGTTTTCTTCAACTAGTCTTCATGTTCATGCATGGATATATATATCGCTGACTTTGCTTTTAACGGTCTTCTTTTATTGGATTTCAGGTGTGATGGCTTCTGTTCCATGCTTTCCCTTTTCTCGCTCGGAGGCTTCTTTTCCTCAGTCACCATCTGATGAGGAAGCGATGGCGATGATCCGGGCCCATGACCCGAATTGCACCAACCTACTTCAATGGGGATCTTGGTATAGTCATATTATTCAGGGTCGCCGGAGTTTCCTTTGCGCGGTACCGACAGAGCCCACTTTCCCATTCTTACCGATGGACCCTCCGAGAACGGTTTTTGCTGTGGAAATGCCCAATTGGACTCCAACGGGGAGGATCGAGCCTTCGACGACTGGTATTCCGAACCATCCGATCCCGGCCATAGACATCTTGGGGCGGCGTATTTTCAAACGTGAGGCCCACCCGTAGGGGCAAATTTATAAGATAGGGCTCACTCCTCGACACCCTACGGGCTACCTTCTCTGGGCTCGCTACATCCTTTCTGCCCATCGTGCGCGGCTGCAGAAAGTCGGGCTTTATCAGGCAATATATGCGTCACTCTTCCATTATAAGTCCCCGCATGTCTGGTGGGTCAAGGCATTTTTGAACCAATGGAATCTTCCCACCAACACTTTCATTCTAGGAGATCGCGAGGTCTCGATCTCTCCGGCAGAATTTTATGACATTTCGGGGTTGCCAATTAGGGGTAGTCTGTATGAGGAGTTGCTTCCTTCTGACGAGTACATTTTTGAACCCGAGCCCACCCCGGTTGACGGCCTGTCTGCTGAGAATGCCGTCCGCCACAAGCGTCCCAGTTTAATCAAGGCGCTAGGTATCTTCGACCGATTATTCACCGAATCTGAAGATCAGGGTGTTACTTTCAAGAGCTTCATTGCTCGTTTCCTTCGCGAGGACGCCTTGTCAAAGACAGCCCCGAAGTTTGCAAACATGAAAGACCCCTTTGGGTTTGGCCCGAAGAAACTGCCAACTAATGAATCGGATCTGCCGCAATACTACATTCCCATAATGTCGCCGATGTCTTTCGAATCCATCGCAGCTCCCGGCATGGATGAGGAGACATTCTTCGTGGGGTTTGTTAGCGTCTGGCTCAGTTGGTTTGTCATCCCCATGCATCGTCGCTTTATGAGAGCTTCGGTTATCTATCCGGCTTATCGTATTGCTGAGGGAACGCGGTTGGCCATCGGCATCCCAGCCTTGGCGCACCTTTATCATGGGTTGGGCACCGCAGCTAACACCTCTACTCCTGGCGTGGATGTGGTAAACTTTTCGCTTCATTATTTCACGTCCTGGGTCGAAATGCACGTGTTAGGGGCTTTCGCTATGCATCAGAGGCCTGCGTTCTATGACGCCTACACTTTCCCTCGGCTTATGCGATTGGTGGATGCTTCTGCCGTTGACCCAACTCAATTCGGGGCTATTCGGGCGTTGATTTCTCCTTACGCTACTGCCGGCGGATTAATATTTAATGATCGGGTCTTATCTTCTTCCATGGGTTCGGCCCAGCCGCTTTGGGACCGGTCGAAAGATGACGCGCCCACTTTGAAGCCCCGGGAAGCCGCGCGCTTATATGGAATCAGACCGGGTTACCTGGTGTTTCGTCAGGACAGTGCGGCTCTCTTTATGCGGTACAATCCGCATCGCTTTGCCTGGCAGTTTGGCTATGATCAGGGCGTCCTATTTGAAGCTTTCATAATCGCGCCGGTTCCTTCGCTCGAGGCCGTCCGAGATGCCGCCCACCACTTTGTGAGGCTGAACACCGGTTCTCAGTTCATGATCCCCGATGGTGACTACTTTCCTCGATGCGTGGGGTCGTTTACGGGCTGGTATCTCCATCGGGTGAACCCGGTTATTATTGAGGAGAGAAGGGTGCTTCTTGGCCATGGTGCCCCTATTCAGGTTCCGGCCCCGGGAGCCATGCTGCGACCACGTGCCCCAGTCCGCTTTCCCCTGAGGGATATCGGCACTGCGATTATTCCTGGAGAGTCAGGAGAAGATCTTACTCCAATAGTTGGTACGCCCCTGGGTACTCGGTCGCGGGGTAAACGGGCTCCGGTAACAGTACCCCCACCCGAGGCAGCACCACCCTCCGTGTCATCAACGATGGCAGTGTCATCTCCAGTCGTGGCCCGGGGAGAGGGTGTTGAGGGCGACGTAGGCCAACGCCGCACTAAGGCTTCGAAGGGAAAGAGACGGTCGTCCTCGGCGACTGGTTCTGGGTCCAAGCGTCGAAGGAAGGTGGCTACTAATTTGCTCGACTCTTTAACGGAGTCTGAGCCCTTCCTTGAAGATGAGCCGTTGGCCTTACCGGAATCAAACGCTGAACTACTTTTTCCCAGTTCAGCCGCCGAGGAAGCTGCACAGTTGGCTGAGGCTATAAGGCGTTCCAAAGACGCGTCTCAGAACGCCAGGGTTCCGAAGAAGCCCTATCCTGCTGTAATCTTTTATTAGGACCCCTCGTGGATTCGGCGGCGATTTATAGGCCCTTTGGAGGAATGGGGGGAAAGGGCCTTGAAGCAGGCTGTTTCAGAGGACACGGCGGACGTGCTTTCTTTATGGACCGGCGGCCATGAGTCCACTCTCGAACCCCGGCGAGCACGCCTCCTTGAGAAGGAGCAGCGGCTTGAAGAAGCCATATTGAAGGCTTCGTTACGCATTGGTATGCCTTTATACTTCTTTATACCATTTCGGATTGTTTATGCCTGCATGCCTGCATCTTTATTCTTGTGTGAATTCTGCAGAATCTTCGACGCTGGGGGAGCTCCCTACCGGCTCGTTGAAGCCAAAGCCTGTCAAAATTCCCGATGAAGCATTGCTCGATGTGGAGGGGGCTGATGAGGCTGCTCCTCTTGCAATAGAGCCTCCAATGGCAGTTCCTGATCATGAAGCGTTTGCTCCTTTGGGGCAGGCTCCTCTGGAGATTGCTGCCCCAACGGCTCTTCCTGAAGGCGGCCCGGAGGCTGAGATGGAGGTAGTGGGGACTACCCTCCCTCTGTTGGAGCCCGAGGTTCCGGCAGAGGCTGTCGAAGCTGCTATCCCCCCGACTCAGAACGGGAGAAGTGTTGAAGGTAACCTTCTGAATTTTAAATTAGCAGCCTTTCCGTTGTCTGACCTCTTTTGTTTTCTCAGAATTACGCGAGTTGGTGGCCTCTATTGTCGATCTGTCTCCACGGCAATCCTTTCAGCGTCTGCTGGAGATGGCAGCTCCACAAGCGATATCCCCCCAACGCATTGTCCTCTCATCCGGGCAAGGTTGGTGTCGTCCATCACTTCTCATAGCATCGTCGTTATTTTGCGTATTGACATTGATGTTTTCTATAGTTTTGGAGGCCGATGATGAGGTCGAGGTTCTCGAAGGGCCAGGGGAACCGTCAGCTCCTACTTGCACGACTTTCGGTAAGCGACATTTCATCATACTCTCATTCGTTCTTTGCTTAAGAATTTTACTGACATCTTCCAAATTTGAACAGCTCTGCCAGTCTCCACGGCGTTGGAGTCGCGCATCGTGATGCCGCCCGGCCCTTATGCCTTGCGAGCTTCAGAACGCTTGGCCGAATTAAGCCTTGTCTCCTTATCATCTTTGATTGAGGAGCTCCGTGCTGGCAGCGCGACAACCGCTGAAGCGTTTGCCGCCGAAGCTAACGGTTCTCTTCCTTTTCTCGCCACCTACCATAGCGAAGAAGTGGTGCGAGTCTGGATGGAGTTCTGTCGGCAGGTGGAGGCTCGCTTGCATGCCCTTGAATGTTCTCGCCTTTCCTCGGAAGTCGTGGCTGCAAAAGCGGAGTTGCGGGGTCTGATAGCACTATGCGCGGCCAACATGACGTCATGCGAGAAGAGGCTTGGCCGCAAATTCTCGGAGAGGGAGCTAGCTTCCAAGGCGCTGAGCGAGCTTCGCGCCACTCTTACTGCCAAGGCCAACAAAGCGTATGAACTCTGGCGGGTGCTTCAGGAGTCTATCAAAGAGGTGGTGGCTCTCGACAAAGCTGCCGCATTCACTCGTGAAAGGGTCGAGGCTCATAAAGCCACCGAGAAAGAGCTCGAAGCTCGGCTTGCTTCGTATCAGGCCCAGCAGGCGCAAGCGGAGGCCCGTCTTTTGGCGATCTTAAATCATGAGGCCGTGGCCCAACAAAAGCAGGATGAGCTGACCAAGCTGCTAAATCGCCCGCCAGCTTGAGGACTTGTATCTTTTCCCCTTTTTTTTTGTACATACTCATGGATGAGAGTATCTTCTTTTTGTTTCTTTCATGAATTGTACGTTGTATCCATTTTGGTTTAAGGAATAAAAGATACAATTTTCTTCTCAACGGTGTGTCTCTTTTCATTGACTGCGTTTGCGGACAATTCATCTTGGCCTACTTGCAGGGCAGCGATGGCTTAGGATTCAGGGTTAAGATCTGCTTCCTAAGACTTTCGCATTTTATGAGCCACGAGGGTCTCATAAAGAGTTTTTCTCCCCATGGGTCGAGAGGATCCCATAAGTGTAAGTTCTTCTTAAGAATCATAAGGATTCTTAAGCGGGTTTTCCCTTGAGAGTCGTAAGGATCTCACAAGAGAGTTTTCTTCCTTACAGGTTGTGAGGGCCTAGAAGTGCTGGATGTGGTCGCCCTTGTCCGTGTTTCACGGAGTCAAGGGTTTCTCAAGGCATCGTAGTTTAAAGACGTCGCGGTCAAGGTTAAGGACCTCATAGTCCGTGGATTTAAGGACTCCACAGTCCGATGTTAGTTTTAAGACATCACGGTCAAGGTTCAGGACCTCATAGTCCGATGTTAGTTTTAAGACATCACGGTCAAGGTTAAGGACCTCATAGTCCGTGGATTTAGGGACTCCACCGTCCGATGTTAGTTTTAAGACATTACGGTCAAGGTTAAGGACCTCATAGTCCATGGATTTAGGGACTCCACAGTCCATTGTTAGTTTTAAGACATCACGGTCAAGGTTAAGGACCTCATAGTCCGTGGATTTAGGGACTCCACAGTCCGATGTTTGGTTGCAGGGACCCGTCACCTCTTTGAGGACGTTGAGGAATTACAACGTCAGGCATCAAAGGAGTGAAGAGATGTACCCTTAAACCAAAGTAGAATCAATACAGAATCAGGGTGGTTGATTGTTAGTTTTAAGACATTACGGTCGAGGTTAAGGACATCATAGTCCGTGGATTTTAAAGACTCCACAGTCCGGTATTTGCTCTGGATGCTTCACACGGGTTCACTGCCGTGCTTGGCGAGGACCAGGCTCCGCTCTGGGCGTTTTCCGCAGGGTCAAAGAGTGACATTATCCGCGTTCCACGTGACCAGGAATTTTGCACTAGATGCTTCACACGGGTTCACTGCCGTGCTCGGCGAGGACTAGGCTCCGCTCTGGATGCTTCACACGGGTTCACTGCCGTGCTCTGCGAGGATCAGGATCCTCTCTGGACGTTTTCCACGGGGTCAAAGAGTGACGTTATCCACGTTCCACATAACCAGGAATTTTTCACTAGATGCTTCACACGGGTTCACTGCCGTGCTCGGCGAGGACTAGGCTCCGCTCTGGATGCTTCACACGGGTTCACTGTCGTGCTCTGCGAGGACCAGGATCCGCTCTGGACATTTTCCACGGGGTCAAAGAGTGACGTTATCCGCGTTCCACGTAACCAGGAATTTTGCACTAGATGCTTCACACGGGTTCACTGCCGTGCTCGGCGAGGACTAGGCTCCACTCTGGATGCTTCACACGGGTTCACTGCCGTATTCTGCGAGGACCAGGATCCGCTCTGGACGTTTTCCACGGGGTCAAAGAGTGACGTTATCTGCGTTCCACGTGACCAGGAATTTTGCACTAGATGCTTCACACGGGTTCACTGCCGTGCTCGGCGAGGACTAGGCTCCACTCTGGATGCTTCACACGGGTTCACTGCCGTGCTCTGCGAGGACCGTGATCCGCTCTGGACATTTTCCACGGGGTCAAAGAGTGACGTTATCCGCGTTCCACGTAACCAGGAATTTTGCACTAGATGCTTCACACGGGTTCACTGCCGTGCTCGGCGAAGACTAGGCTCCGCTCTGGATGCTTCACACGGGTTCACTGCCGTGCTCTGTGAGGACCAGGATCCGCTCTGGACGTTTCCCCGGGGTCAAAGAGTCCGCGTTCCACGTAACCAGGAATTTTGCTGATTGTATCCGCATTTCACGGGATGGAGGTTTGACTGTTGGCGATATGTATACCACCGAGCCATGGAACTGGGAATTGCCGCTGTTCCGCTTAGCTTAGCGTTGTGTCCGTTGTTACGAGACGAGTGTTGAAACGATCTCCAGGTCTTCTTTGGCCCGTCGAGACTTGGCTTCCTCTTCTGATGAAACCTGGGGGAGAAGTATGATCTCTTTTTTGTTTACGCCCTTGGATTGTGTACAGGGTGTGATGGAACATCACCTGTAGGGCATAAATTGAAACCCTTTTTTTATATTTTATTTCTTTTTCCGCGATGCTCTATCATTTCATCTTTTATATCGCGGAGGTCGCGATTGCCCTATCATTTCGGCGATTTTTCGCGGTGCCCAATCATTTCGGCTATTTTTTCATTTTCACTCGCTGTTTTTTATTGCGAGTTGCCCCATCATTTCGGCTATTTTTGATGCATACATTTTTACTTGCTGCTTTTTATTGCAAGTTGCCCCATCATTTCGGCTATTTCGTATGCATGTGTGGCTTGCTAGCTTTTTCGCCGCAAGCTTGGATTTTAGACACCGATTTCGGCATCAGCACCGCTGCAACTGGGATGTTGCCAGGAGCGAATCATCATTTGCCTCTGTCGATGTCGAACAAAGGTGGCTTAGTAAACAGGGTTAAGGGTCCTGTCGACCAAGGCTTTTGACTTCATGAGCCGTAAGGGTCTCACAAAGGTATTTCTCCATACAAGTCGTGGGGATCTTGCAGGTGTATTTTCTCCTTAGGGATCGTGAGGATTCCTAAGTGTATGTTCCTCTATAAGTCGTAAGGATCCTACAAAAGGGTTTTCTCCTTATAAGTCGAGAGGAATTATAAGGGTTGTTTACCATATGGACATGTCCCTAGTCACGGGTGTGACTTTGCTGGGGAAATGTTTATTCGCGCCCGTGGATTGTATACAAGGGTCAGTATTGAGCCGCTTGTAGGGCAATATCGAAGGTTGTGGGGGATCTGCTTAAGAACAGGTTTATGTTTCTGTAACTTAAGACTTTCAAATCTCATGAGCCGTGAGGGTCCCATAAGAGAATTCTCCTTACGAGTCGTGAGGATCTCGCAAGTGTATTTTCTCCTTAGGAATCGTGAGGATTCCTAAGTGTGTTGCTCCTTTGTGAGTCGTAAGGATCTCACGCGGGTGGTTTCTCCTTACAAGGTCGAGAGGACCTTATAAGTGTCTTTTAAAGAGGTTGCACCCTTTCGGGTTTTC
This sequence comes from Agapanthus africanus, assembly GCA_030015575.1. Lineage (NCBI taxonomy): Eukaryota > Viridiplantae > Streptophyta > Magnoliopsida > Asparagales > Amaryllidaceae > Agapanthus > Agapanthus africanus. The sequence continues at coordinate 113,120,855 of CM057338.1, read as the reverse complement.
ACAAACACTCGCCGGTAGTCCCGCTGTTTTTACTCACGGAGCCCTTTCGGGTTTTCATCCGTGCCCATTTTTCTTATGGACATACCGTTTTTTTTATTCTTTTCATTTTCTTTTTCTCCTTTTTTTTACGAGGCCGCGCCCTTTCGGGTTTTCACGAACACTCGCCGGTAGCCCTACTGTTTTTACTCACGGAGCCCTTTCGGGTTTTCATCCGTGCCCTTTTTTCTTATGGACATACCGTTTTTATTTATTATATTATTTTTATCTCGTCAGCCTAAGGATGCTGCGGTATTAGTTTAAGGACGTTTCGGTCCGCTATTAGTTTAAGGACGTTTCGGTCCGTCGTTAGTTTAAGGACGTTTCGGTCCGTCGTTAAGAGGCTGGCTACCGTTTATAAAACTTGAGCTTAGTAAGATAGCGAGCGGGCATGGTCGTCGTCACCTATCATTGACCTAGGCTGTGGCTCATTAAGCGTAGTATTTCTTTAGGAAGCGACCGTTTATCGTCCTGAAAGGCCTTTCACCGTGCACGTCCATGAGTAGATAGGCCCCACCCTGGTAGACCTTATCTATGATGTACGGGCCTTCATAGTTTGGCTCGAATTTTCCCCGCTTGGCGCGATTGGGGATCATAGGTCTTTTGACCACTAGTACGAGTTCGCCTTGGCGGAACGTCCTCGGCCTGGTCAATCTTTTGTACGAGCGCGTCATCTTTGCTTTGTAGGCCTCTAGATTTTGTTGCTCTATGAGCCGGGTTTCATCGAGGGCATCAAGCTCCTCAAGCCGAAGGTGAGCATTTTCTTCGTCCGTCAGCTCGTAGTGGACTGCCACTCGTAGAGAGGGTAACTCTATCTCGAGGGGGAGCACTGCTTCCGTCCCAAATACCAACGCGTACGGCGTTGTGTTCGTGGCCGTCTTGAACGTAGTTCGATAGGCCCAGAGAGCTTCTTGCAGTCTTTCGTGCCAGTCTTTCTTATTTCGTGACACCATTTTCTTCATGATCTTCGTCAACGTCTTGTTGAAGTCCTCGGCCAGACCGTTAGCTCGTCGATTGTAAACTGAAGAATATCTCCAGTCTATATTGTGCTGCTGCGCGAAGCGGCTAATCTTATGGCTTCTGTAGGCCGGCCCGTTATCGGAGATAATCCGTCGTGGAGTTCCAAACCGATAGATGACGTGCGTCTTGAATAAGTAGAGGATATTCTCTGTCTTCACTTCCCTCAGCGGTACTGCTTCTGCCCATTTCGAGAAGTAATCAGTTGTCGCCAGGATGAAACGATGTCCCCGGGACGATGCTGGTTCGATGGGGCCGACTATGTCAGTCCCCCACATTTCGAATGGCCAGCTAGCCACCGTTGGATGTAGTGGATTCGGATGCTGGTAGATGAAATCCCCGTGGATTTGGCACGAGTGACATTGCTTCGCATACTCGAGGCAGTCTTGGATCATCGTGGGCCAGTAGTAACCCATCCGTTTAATTTTTAACTTCATCTTCGGGCCTGCTTGATGAGAACCACATATTCCGTCATGAACCTCTTGAACGACTCTTTTTGCTTCGTCCGGTCCTAAGCATCTCAGCCACAGAGAATCAAACGACCTCTTATACAGAGTATCATTGACGAAAGCGAAAGATATAGCTCGTTTCATGAGCTGATGTCTTGAGGACACTTCTTCGGGGATTCGGTGGGACTTAAAGTAGTCTATGAAGACCTCCCTCCAGTCCTCAGCCTTCTCACGGTCTTTTATTTGTAGGGTTGTTTGCTCAGTCATTCCCTTTTCTTCGTATGACTCGGGAGATATTTCTGCTAGGGCGAGCACTCGACGGCTTTGTACCATGATTTTGACGTCATCGAGGTTCTCGTCAGCCAGTTCTTTAGCGAGCTTGGCTAGCGCGTCTGCTTTGCTATTTTCCGCACGTGGTATGCTTTCCAAAGTGTAGGAGGGAATTTGGGTCAATATTTGTTGTTCCTTTTCGCCGTACTTTACCTACTCCGGTTTGCACGTTTGGTAGTCACCATTTACTTGACTAACAACCAGTTGAGGGTCCCCGTATATAAGGAGGTCTTCGATTCCCATGTCAATGGCGATCTCGAGGCCCGCTATCAAAGCTTCGTATTCGGCTTCGTTATTCATCCTCGGCTCTGTTAAGGAGAAGGCGAAGCGCATAATCCCTCCTTGTGGAGTTACGAAGATGAGGCCTACTCCCGATTTGATTATGGGGGTACATTGTTTGCGCTTCTTCATGGAAGATGCTCCATCAAAATAGAGTTCCCATCGGGTATCACCGCCGCCGATCGCATCAAATGCATGTTCGTCCGGCAAATCGCAGTTCATAGGAGAACCGGCAGGTACTGGATGCTCAGCAAGGAAGTCGGCGATGGCTTGACCTTTCACTGCCTTAAGAGGCTGATATGTTATTGAAAACTCCATCAGGAGCAGGGCCCATTTAGCGAGTCTCCCTGTCAATATGGCCTTTGACATTAGATATTTTAGGGGATCCACCTTTGATATGAGACGGACTTCATGTGCCAATGCATAGTGCCTGAGTTTTGTTATCAAGAGATTAACACCAGGCAGTGTTTTTCAGTGGGAGAGTAATTGCTTTCTTCCCCCAGCATAACTCGACTTAAGTAGTAGAGTGCCCTTTCTTTTCCCTGGTCATTCTCTTGCGCCCATAATGCACCCAATGAACCTTCTACGGCAGTTGTATAAAGAGTGAGAGGCTTTCCCTTGACCGGTGCAGCCAACACCGGAGGGTTTTGCAGGTACTGCTTGATCTCGTCTAGTGCACCTTGGCATTTGTGATCCCAAACGAATGGAGTTCCCTTCTTCATTAGGTGGCTGTAAGGGCGGCATTTGCCTGAAAGATTGCCAATAAATCGCCGGATGTATACGAGCTTCCCTTGGAGAGACCGCAACTGTTTGAGGGTTCTTGGCGGAGGCATTTCCATGATTGCCTTGATCTTAGATGGATCTACTTCGATACCTCGGTGTCGGATGATGAATCCCGGGAATTTACCCGAGGAGACTCCGAACGCGCATTTGAGGGGATTCATCTTCAAATTATATTGCCGAAGGTGTTGAAATACAGTCTCAAGATGCTTTAAATGCTCTTCGTATGACATGCTCTTCACTACGAGGTCATCGATATAGCACTCGACGATGTCATGTATGAGATCGTCGAAGATCTTTGTCATGGCCCTTTTATAGGTAGTACCGGCGTTCTTTAGACCAAAGGGCATAACCTTGTAGCAGAATATTCCCAAAGGGGTCCGGAAAGCCGTATGTTTCTGGTCTTCAGGATGCATTTTTATTTGATTATACCCTGATGAGCCGTCCATGAAGGTGAAAACCTCATGCGTGGACGTATTATCTATCATTAGCTCAGTTACTGGTACTGGGAAATCGTCCTTCGGGCAGGCTTTATTAAGATCCCTGAAATCTACGCATATGCGCACCGTCCCATTTTTCTTCATTACCGGGACGATGTTGGAAATCCAGTCAGGATATTAGACTTCTTGGATAAATCCAGAATCGATCAGCTTCTTGACTACGGCGTTGATGCTCATCTCAAGCTCGAGCCGCATTCTTCTCGGCGCCTGCTTGACTGGCTTGATATCCGGGGATATTGCTAATTTATGCACAGCAATCTCAGGATCTAATCCCAGCATCTCGGAATAGTTCCACGCGAAGCAATCTTTATGCTGTAGAAGCACGTCCTTTAATGCAGCCACCCTTTCTTCAGATAGCCTCTCACTGACGAATGTCGGTCGCGGATCGTCTGCCGATCCCAACTCAATCTTCTTGAGGTTATCTGCAGTAGTATGTATGCCATCTTCCAGTTCTTTCGGAGCTGGCGGAAATTCTGAGATCACCTCATCATTGCTGTTCTCAAAGCACCAGGGAAGGTCATCCATGTCCTTGGGCTCTTCTTTTAATATCGTAATCATGTAACAGGTGCGAATCCGCTTCCAGGACTGAGGTGGATCCGGTTCTGCTCTTGAGGCTTTGGGTTCATGCTTTTGTGGCGGCGTTACCCTCCAGCCGTTGGATAAAGCGAATCTACCCTGTTGGTACTGGTCCTCGACCCAGTTCTTGAAGGTGAAGCAGTATTCGGTAGGATGTCCTATGGCTCGGTGATAAGAGCAATAGCTCAGATGAGAAGCCTTGTTAGCTTGCTCAGGGTGTCTAGACTCTGGAAGCGCGATCATTTGATGTTTTATAGCGAGCTCGAGTAACCTCTCCGTCTTGTCTCGAGGGAAGGAATACGCTCGACTCATCTTCTTCATGAGGGACAAATCCGGACCACGCAACGCCCGATCACGCGACTCTCTAATCCTGCGTCGTTGTTGTCGGCTCCTCTTTCCGCTTCTTGATTTATTTCTGCCTCTACGTCGGGCCTTTCGTACAACGGGTTGACAGGGATGAGCATCTTCGTCTTTTGCAGCCTGTTGAAACAGACGTTGCGTCCTGGCTTTCTCGTAGATGGCCCTCTCGCGGTTGTGGTCTTCCCGAGCTTTTTGACCCGCTTTCCTGATAAGCTTGTCCATTCGTTCTTCAAATGACGAACTCGGCCCTTCAATCGCGGGATCTAGTTTTGATGAGGGGTTGGCATTTCCTGACAGGGCGTCCTCTTCTTCATCAAAGGTATATATGGCGTAGTTACTGTGGGCCCGTTCCCGTTTTCTGCCTCTCACGTATCCAAGCCCAAGTGTTTCCATTTTCCCGTTGGGCAATTTGCGTTGAGTCCCAGGGACATCCCAAATCCTGTTGTAGAACCGAGCTTGTCGAACAGTCTGTTTTAAGGGTACTCCTTGGCGCTTCAATAGCCTCTTTAGTCCATTTGTATAGTATCTGGGCAAACGGATGGGTTGGAGCATGTCGAGTGTAGCATCCGCGCCATGCCAGATCTCCTTCTCTACTTTCTTCTCTGAGGATCGGTAGAATAGGATTGCCTTCTCACCTCTTTGCCTGGGAGGGACGTAAAACGTTTGCAGGTCCTTCACATTATAAGCTTGAAGTGTGTCGAGATCCTTGTAGTGTTCTCGCGGCACCATGGTGATTTGCAAACTCTGATCATCGCTAGGGGGTGCTTGTATTGACGGCCGATTGGAGAACACGGCATTAACCTCATCTTCCGAGTCACTTCCGAAGACCAACATGGGGGCGGGCGTCCCCGGGTTGTTGCGTTGAGATGGCCCAGCATAAACTATCTCTTCTTCTTCTTTGGTATCGCTCCCGAAAACAGGGATGGCGGCGGCGGCTTTGTTCTCCAGCTTGCGACACCTTTCTGTATCCTCAAAATCTGGCAAAAAGTACTTCGCATCTTCGTATTTGCGGACTTCGTTCACGGAAAATGGGTTTAGCTCACCTGTTACGGTATACTCGAAACCATCCTTAAAGTACTTCATACACTGATGTTGTGTAGAAGGGATGGTGTTGTACTCGTGTAACCAAGGGCGACCGAGCAAGGCGTTGTAGCAGGTCTTGGCGTCAATGACATGGAATTTGATGTCTGTGACGAGTAGTCCGAAGCGTAATGTTAGTATTACAGATCCGAGAGTCCGTGACGATTGTGAATCGAAACCGGAGATGGTAATTTTGTCACGAGCGAGGTGTTGCACACTCATGCAGATTTCCTTTAACACCCGAACATTAAGGAGATTGACGGAGGATCCATTATCCTCTAGGATCTTGCTTATCTTGATATCATGGCAGTATCCAGAGACATATAGGGGACGGTTGTGGTCGCACGTCCCGAGAAGGAGGTCTTCGTCCCCGAAAGTGATGTCGGTCGTATGCACTTCCTCCAGTTCATCCTTCATCCTTTCCGTGGCGAAGAAGGCTTGGAATTGTTCGGGTTCTTGTAACGCCTTAATTAGTGAATCTCGCGCTTCTTTTGATAACAGGAGGGCATCGAGAATGCTAAGTTGAGAAGGTAGCTTCCTTAGGTGCGCCAGGATATTGTAGTCCACCTTACCTTTCCTGGGAGGGTCTTTGGTAGTCAGCTCTTTCATGACTTGGTCATCTAAAGTGATATCCTCAGTGACCTTTTCCTTTCCCTTATATTTTCTATTTGCGAGCCCGAGATTCTTTTCCGGGAGCGTGCGATTGCGCAGCTGAATATTTTCGCAGGCCTCCGGTTCCTCTGCTTTCCCTAAAACGAATTCTTTAAAGAGAGGACCCAGAGCCATTTCTTTATCAGAGTCGCTCCCAAAGGTGAGAACTTGTGACCCTCCGGCGTTAACCATGTAACAGTTGCCAGTGGTTCTGTTGTGCCCGTCGGCAGTACTTCTTAGTTCCCGACGGGTCTTGCATTTCATGCGCTTAAAATGTTGTCGATGAGCAACATATCCCTGCCACCATATCCTAAAGGCGTCGCACTCCTCCTTGGGTTGTGAAATTTTCCGATGATATGCGCAATAATCAGGGTGCCTCTCCGCCCCATTGAGCGTGTTTTCTTCCGAGGGTGGTAGCTTCATTCCCATTGACATGGCTTTGGCAAACCTTTTCCTCGTCTTGAATATCTTCTTTTCTGCCTCGGGTGCCTTTCGATCTGGCGGGAGTACTTCAACTCTTTCGTTCAGTCGCCTGCATTTGGCCCCTTCCGATGCGGCCATCTTACGCTCCTGATCCGCTTTACTCTTTAGACGAATCTCGTCTAGAAAGGCATCGATCATTTCATCTGTTGGCCACACAAGCTCTGGTTCAGGCTCTGTCCCCAGTTTCTTAGTGCCAGGAGTTTTTTCATCGTCGGTAAACGAGTGGGAGATTACGTTACAACTCGCCACATATCCCTCGGATTCATCCGACTAGCTTTCTCCATCATCTTCCACCTGAAAGATGTGGTTGAGGAACTCTTGCAGTGTGACAGGAGTTCGCGCCTTTTGATTGTACTCTTCCAGCGCGTCGATTTGCTTCTGCAAGTTCGTGCGTTTGTCTCCAGGCTTCACGGGCTTCTTAGATTTCTTCTTCTTTTTCTTCGAAGATTTTGACGGTAGGGCATGAGTACTTGGGCCATCACCACCGCTCTTTGTAGTTGGGCGTGGCCTCAGCATTCCTTCAATGATCTGGGGTCCCAGCGGGTCCTTCCATTCGACCGCCGGGCACGCATGAAGGTCCATCAGCATCTTTTGGTTTTAGTTGACAGCACGACCTCCCATGGAGCTTCCTCAATAAAGCAACAAGTTGCCCCCGGTGTATCTGCTTTCTTGGGAGTATGCAGCTGTGGCGGGTTCACCTTCCACTTTTCGGACAGCGCAAACTTCCCCTGGAGGTATTGATCTTCAATCCATCCTTTGAAGACGAAGCAATCCTCAATCGGATGACTTACCGTTTGATGGTAAGGGCGATAGTTAGGGTTATTCACCTCAGTGGGTTGTGGCGGTCGCCTTGGATTTGGCAAGTTTATAAGTCTGTTGCGTACTGCAAACTCGAATAACCATTTCGTCTTGTCCCGTGGGAACGAGTAGGGACGCTTCATTTTCTCATTATAATACCGGCGTCTTTCTTCCAGTTGATCTGTCTGCTTTGGGGCATTGGTTTGCTGCTGGGCATTCGCGACGAAGGTTGCTTTTCCTTTACCCTTGTCACTCCGAGGCTCGGGCTTCAGGGGAGACGGTCTATGACCCATTTGGTCCATCTGGGCCAGCTTGTTGATTAGAGCCTGGAATGTGGTTGGCTTAAAGATCATCATGAACTGGGAGATAGTTGCATGAGGGTCTAGGGTTCCCACGAACATGCCCACCGCGGGCGCTTCCTCAATGCGCTGCTCGCATTTCGACCACAAATTCTGCCAGCGTATAGCATACTGGACCCAAGTTTCGCCTGGTTTTACCCTGGCGTTAATCAATGCCGTTATTGGAGTGCGTTCGCTGGCGCTCGCGAATCGCTGAGTGAATAGCAACTCCATTTCAGCGAACGTCTTGATAGAATCGTTCGGGAGTTCTGAATACCATTCGAACGCTGTTTCTGATAAGCTACCCACGAATTGGCGAAGCAACAGTTTATCATCACCGCCGGTGTTACCGCAAAGGGCCCTGAACTGGGCGACATGTTGGTGGGGATTGCCGGTCCCCTTATACACGTGAAATTTTGGTATTGTATAACCCGACGGATATTTGATTTGGTCGTACCAGCTTGGATACGGCCGTCCCATTTTTACGACTTGACCAGCTGCCTCAGTCGCATGATGAACCCGGATTTGCTGGGCTATATAGTCGACCAAATCAGCCTTAGAGATTGTCTCCTCCTTGGCCGTTGAGAGGGCCGGCGGTGGATTTGACGTTTCTCCCCGGTCGTCTTCAAGAACGATTGGGGGATCCTCAGCGGGTAGGTCCTGTTGGATCATCATTCCTATCATATCTTGGAAGAGAAGGCCCATACACTGTATGTTGGCTGCTTGTTCAGCAGCCTCTTTGTCCTTCTTCTCCAATATTCGGCGAAGGAACTCAGCGTCGGTTTCTTCCTCCTGGCGTTCGTCCGAGGACGTTTCTGGGTTTTCTTTTGGCTCGGTAAGTGCGGCCATAGCATTCATCATTTCCTGGAGCTTTTGCTGTTGCTCCTGAGCTTTGGTCACCGACCGTGTAAGCGGTCTATGACCTGTAGACGCACGGCCGTCTTCCTTTCCTGACTCCATGTATACGGTATGGACCATCATGCCCCCAGACTTAGGGCGTCTGGGCTTAGTGCCTTTAGCTGTCGTTGCAGGCTGGGGGATCTTCTCTAGCTTCCTCCTTTTATGAGCAGTGGAAGTTGAGGGGGCCGTTGAAGTGGGCACCCAAACAGCCTTTCGTGGTTTAGCCTGGTGACTGGCTTCCTGTTGGATTTACAGCTTCTTGTGCTGGCGGGAGAAGTTTGGATCGATCATCGAGTCTCGGGCCTGCCGCCAAACCTTATAGATCTTGGAAGACAGCCGTTGAGGGGATCGGGGCTGTTCTGGCTTTATTTCCGCAACTTTTTTTAGTGGAGGAGGAGACTTCTTTAGCACCGCAGTAGGAGAATTCCTTTGCACCTTATTTAGCATCTCGAAGCTGTTCCCAGTTGGAACGGCAGCATTAACTTCCACCGTTGAGGCTGATGGAGTTAGCCTAGAGGGGGAGTTGCCCCCAGCCTTCCTTACTCGGCGCCAGTGGCGACGTCGAGCGTGTCGAGCGGACGGCGCTGGTTCAGCGGTGAGGATGGCTTCGTCTTGCCCCCTGTGTAGGTGGGGGGTCGTTGCTGGTGTTAGCCTGTTAAAGGCCGATGTCCTTTGGGTAGCAGGAGCGGGAGCTGGAGCCGTTAATCTTGTAAAGACCGACTTTTTGGCAGGGGAAGCCGCCTTGACGACTTCAGGAGCAGGACCGGTCACTTTCTTAGAAGTAGCCTTCTCTGGGATTGCAGGCCCCATTACGGGTCCACAGGAGTTCTGGCCTAATCTAGAGAAGACCGAGGCGTTGGTGTTGGGTGACCCGTTGAGAGGGGCCGCGGCAGTGGTAAGACGATCAAAGACCGACTTCTTGGGAGCTTCCTTTGTCAGCACTGGAGCGGTGAAGCTTGTCGGCGGGAGCATGGTCCCAAAAAAAAATCCCGTGGTGGCTCGAGTGACCTGTTCCACGGGCATTATGAATAACGAAGCAGCTTGTGGTCCGTAGGCTATACCTCCTGGCGAGGCAGAGCGTTGGTTGCAATTGCAGTACGAACAGTTGGAGCATTTCGCAGAAGTAGAAGCCATCGATTCTTTGCTTTCTGCAATAAGCAAGACGCCAAGTCTTAGTATCTTGAAACCCAAGGGAAACCATTAGCGAACCGCGATTGGTTCGCGAATCACGACACACGAAGTGTGGAGTGGAAAGAGGAAAAGGTCCCACCGGGCGTGCCAGAATCTGTTCCCCTCCGAATGACGGCGCGACTGGACGTCTTGCCTGTGATTCGGGGGCAGATGCTAATTGGTGCTATCCGTCCACCTCTCCGAAGATGCCAAGTTGATTTATGGCACCGTGTATCGAAGGTTTAAACGGATGCGTCCGATGTAGCAGACTTCGTCAGATTCCCCCTCGCTTAAGGGGTTTTTGATTGTGGGGACGCTCTTCCCTGCAGGCGCAAGCCCCTGCAGTTAATTACGCTACCGCATCGCGGTAACCACTTTCTCCTTCTCCAGATGGTCACTTCGTGTCGCATGTGTTTATTTTGCGTTTAGTTGCCCGTGGATTGTATACGGAGACAGAGTTATGTCGTCGCCCGTAGGGCGTGGACTAGTCCAAATCCGTATTATCTTAGATTTGGGTTTGGGGGTTTTGGGTTTAAGGATACGTTAGCCTCATTCGAGACTAAGATCGACTTAAACGTTTGTTAAGGATACGTTAGTCTAGTTTTCAAACTAAGATCAACTTAACGGGATCGTTTAGATCCAACAATAAAGCAATTAAGGGAGCCCTATTGTTTAGTTTAGTGACATTGCGGTCAATAAGTAGTTTAAGGACATAGCGGTCCAGTGTTAGTTTTAAGACGTTGCGTTCAAGGTTAAGGACGTCGTAGTCCGTGGATTTAAGGACTCCACAGTCCGATGTTAGTTTTAAGACATCACGGTCAAGGTTAAGGACCCCATAGTCTATGAGTTTAAGGACCCCATAGTCCGTCGTTAGTTTTAAGACATCCCGGTCAAGGTTAAGGACCTCATAGTCCATGAGTTTAAGGACCCCACAGTCCGTATTAATATGTGGTCATCGGGACCCGTCACCTCTTTGAAGACGTTGAGGAATTACAACGCCAAGTATCAAAGGAGTGAAGAGATGTACCCTTAAACTGAGGTAGATTAAATAATCTTTGGCCCAATTTGGAACCAAGACCAATTAATTATATTATGAGCCCATTGGCTCAGTTGAATTTGCATTGAGGACTTATGGCCATCTTGGGCTAAGTCTAATCATGTTTAGGATATTGGCCCTTTGTTGGTCCATTAGAGGAGAAGCTTTGCCTCTAGACACTTAGCCAATGGGGCTAAAGTTAGTGTTAAACACTAAAGATCAACCAGTGTTGAACACTGAGAATGAGATTGATAAGTTAGTGTTGAACACTAAAAGATAGTTAGTGTTAAACACCAGCAACAGGGCTTTCAAATTAGTGTTTATACACTAAAACAAATCAGTGTTAAACACTGGCAATGGAGATTTCAAATTAGTGTTTAACACTAAGGCAGATCAATGTTAAATACTGGAAACAGGGTTTTCCAGGTTGGTGTTCAACACTAAGAAAGTCAGTGTTAAACACTGTAAATAGATGTTTTCCAAATTAGTGTTTAAACACTAAGAAAATCAGTGTTGAACACTGGATATAGAGGTTTCAATTTTAGTGTTAAACACTAAGGCAAGAGGGGTCACGTGGTAGCACGTGAGAGCGCCCTCAATTCATTTTATTCTGCCAAAAGTATTGAATACTTTGGAGCATCACGTTCTGTCATGTGATGGGAATTCTGGTGTTTGTCTGTTAAAGCTTGAGCCAAGGGGTCATGTTGTAGCACGTGATAGCGCCCTGTTTCTTTTTATTTTGTTCTACAGATAAGTGTTTAACACTTTTAATTCTGAAAGCCATCACGTGTGGGCACTTGATGGGGGCCTGCGCTTTGATCTGTTAGAATGTTCATTAGGGGTCACGTGTCGACACGTGAGGGCGCCCTAAAGCACTTTTCTGTTTCTTTTCAGGGGTCACGTGGTAGCACGTGACGCTATTCCTTTGGCTGTTTGAAGATGTGTTTATCTTTTTAAGAATTGAATTCTTCATAGGGTTAAACCCTAGCAATAACTTTAGAGGAATTAAATTCCTACTTTCTTTTAAAGAATTATATTCTTAAATAGGTTTAAACCCTCATTTCTTCTTTCTTGAGGGAATTAAATTCCTGTTATTTTAACAGAACTAAGTTCTTAACTAGGGTTAAACCCTGATTCTATTCATTCTGAAGGAATTAAATTCCTATAACATAGGGTCAAACCCTAATTTTATTTTAAAGGAATTAAATTCCTATAGTTCTGAGAGAATTAAATTCTCAAGCTTCCATTCCCTCTCTATGCTTTGGATCTGCATGGCAGGATCTCAACCCATTGAGAATTAAATTCTCAACTCAAGGGGAGATGTGCACTTTATAGATCCTCCAGCAAAGAGAGAACTATGTTCATCTGTTTTATATCAGAGTTAAACTCTGTTGAGAATTGAATTCTCCTTTCCTTTCAAAAAGCCTTCCCTTTCTTACCTAGGGTTTTCTTTTGCAGAAGATCCAAATTTCTCCAAAGTATCAAGGCTCTCCTCTTTTTTTTATGTATCGATTCCTTTCTGCATGTATCTCCCTCTGTGTGTCTCTTGGCTCATATTTATAGGAGGAGCAGCCGAATCAATTAGTTTTGGTGAATCTTTCATTGAGAGATTTAATTTGTATTCACCATTCGTTTTGGACCTTTGGATTATTATGTGAATTTTAATCACCATTGGATTTCAAATCCAGAGATTCTCCTTTGTTATTTCGGTTAGATTTTTAGGGGAAATCTTTCCAAGTTCAGGCTTTTTCCATAGATAGGTGATATTTAAGAATCTTTAAATCTTTAATTCAATCGGTTCCTTTGGAAAGATTTGAGAGGCCTTTTCTCAGAATTTAATTCTGTTAAGAGATAGGCTTTGAAAGCCGGTCACGTATGGCCACGTGACCCTTGGTCACGTATGGGCACGTGACCCCACGTGTGGGCACGTGATCCCCTTGGAACGAGACCTCTTCTTCCTTTTTGCGCTCTGCCTTCTGGCTGCCGCTTAGCCGTCACGTGCCACCACGTGACCCCTGGTCACGTGTGAGCACGTGACCCTCGTCTGGAGCCTTTTTCTTGATTTGATCAGGGAATTGAGTCTGCTGCTTTTGAGTGTCACGTGCCAACATGTGACCCTGGTCACGTGGGAGCACGTGACCTCTTCTGAAGCCTTTTCCTTGATTTGATCAGGGAACCGATGTGCCTTTGAAGCCGCTTTTAAATGTCACGTGCCAACACGTGACCCTGGTCACGTAGGAGCACGTGACCCTTTCTAAGCCCCTTTTCTTTGATGTAGTCGGGAAGCTGAATCTGCCTTGCCGATGCTTTTAGGCGTCATGTGCCAACACGTGACTGCTGGTCACGTGTGAGCACGTGACCCTTTTCTGAAGCCTCTTCCGTAGGCTTTCCTGATTTTAAATCAAGAAACAAATGCCCCCACAGCGTTGTTCTCACGTGTTTGCACGTGAGTGCAACGCTGTCAATTTTTGTGACCGTTGGATTCCTCTAGGGATTTGGGGAGATGAAGCGTCTCCATCACATCCTATAAATACCCATGTCTCTTCAGAAGAGCCTTCACTTTGCTCATCTTCTTCCTTTGAGAACTTTTTCCCTTGAGAATTTAATTCTCGTTTCCAGAGCTTAGTTCTCTGTCTCAAACATTTTCCAGAGTTAAACTCTGTTGAAGGATCTTTTTTCCTCAGGTAATGATGTTGAACGGTCGAAGCACCTTTATTTTAAAAGAACTCTCTGGATTTTAAATCCACATTAGGGGTTTTACCTCTTTTAAAAACTATCTATAACCGCAATCAAGAACGGCGTCGCATGTAGCTAGCCGGTGAGTACGGGTCGGTCCACAGGGATGTTGTGAATTTCCTAGTCGCTCTAACGAGTTAATTCTGAACGGTGTGAATGGATTAATTAAATCTAAAAACTAAATTAATTTAGGGCAATTGAATTAAAGATCTAACTATCTAACTAGGGCAAGGAATTAAATTTATACTAGGGAAGAGAATGAAAAATTACCTAGGGCAAGAATTGAAATTAATTACTTACTTTACAGATGGCTCTCTCCAAATATCAACACAAGACTTGTCAGATCTGAATTTCTGAAATGAAAAAAGGCATCGATGCTCTCCAAAAGAATTCTGAATTTTATTCAAAGAAAGAGGCATAGGGAGGCATGAAAAGAATACAATGATTTAGGCTTCTATTTATAGAAGATAGAAACCCTAGGTTACAATTGATTCGCACGTCTGCATTTATAAAAATACCCTCAGAAGACTAGTCAACGCCGCAACCGAATTTTGGTCAAAAAAATCTTCAAGCCCGGGCTCTTTATGGCCGCGGAACCGCGGCCTGGGTAGGGTTTGGGCCGCGGTTCCGCGGCCCATTGGTTGGCTCATCTTCTGGAATTTTGTGGGCTGCTTCTGGGATTCTTGGGCTTTTTATTTCTTTGGTTCTTTATTCAATTTGGCTTCTCCAGTTCTTCCAGATCTCCAATGAACAATTGCAGTGGACTTTTAACCGTTCGCTTTGTAATCTTGGACCTTGCGTCGCCTTGTACTCTGTGAACTGATATTTGTGTAGGCTTCATCAAAATCCTTCTTTTTGTTGGTCAAAAGTCCCTCTTTGTATCGTCTTTTGTCTTTTTCACCGTTTTCTCTCCAAGAACCTGTAACCTATACTATGTAGCAGACATGGGTCAAAAGCACCTGTTTATTTATAAAAAGAATAAGAATGGGGAATATAATAATACAATATTATGGTATGAACAATAATCCTACGACTAGGGACTAAAATAAGGATGTGCTTATATACCACCCAGCCCCCACTAGTGTGATCGCCATCACAACGCTGGTAGTCAAGCAAAGATCCTAAGGGCTCTATCGATATGTTTTTAGCGATATGTTAAAAGAAACATATACACATATTAAGATAGAAACAAACCAAGTAGCATACTACTATATCGAGCAAGACTGTCGTAAACCCGTATATATATATCCCAAGCCTCCAAAATATATTATACAAACTAGTACTATACAAAAATGGCCTCTAGGGCATACATATCTAACATCGCCTCCCTCCCTCTCTCTTCACTCGCTCTCTTCATCACTCTCTACGCCCCTTCTCCCCCGCTCTCCTCTCTTCTTCTCCAAAACTCGAGCACCCCATTGTAAACCCACCGCCGGCTGCAACCGCCACGATCACCCCTACCGTCAAGCACCAACCTCCAGCACTTCCATCAATGGCCTATAGCACCTACCGAGCTCACCCAACACCTGTAGCACCACTGGAGCTCTACCGCGACGCCGCCGGCCTCCTCCCTACCATCTTCATCACCACCCGCTCTACAGCAGAGCCCCCTACTCCACCTCAAACCGACCACCGCAGCCACAACCAGTACGACCCCCCGCCGACGAGCTCGATCCTCGTCTCCTCCTTTCCTCCCTTGCTCACCACCTCCGGGCTGCGAGCTCCGAGCACACCACCACCAAGGCCTTCTACCTCCTGCACACCCGAACCCACAACCCCGACCTCGTCTGCACCTCTCCGTCGCCCACCTCGCCATCGTCGACTCCGCCTCCACCTTCTTGCCTCTCTCTCCCCAACACCAGAGCCCAAATCCCCCACTGCCGTCGACCCCAGCATAGCTCCGACGTCTGCCACGAATCCCTACCCCCTCGTTGGTCACCTGCAAACTCCAATCGCCGGCAACCCATCGCCGGTAGTATCATTTTCGTCGCTGCCACACTCGCCGCCGACTCCCACCGCGCACCACCGACCCTAGAGCTCCCCTACATCCATCGTCGCAGTCGTCCCCATTTCCGTGCCCAGTTCTCATGCCACGCCAGTGCCAGCTTTGTGCCATCGCGTACCCAGACGTGTCACGCCCCATGCCCAGTCCCCGTTCCATGACGAGCCATCCCCCGTGTCACACTGTACCCGATCCAGTACACGCGTCGTGCCGCTTCTGGACCATGCGCCGAGTCAAGACCGCGCCCAGTTCCGTGTCGCGCCGTGCCACGCAACGAGCCAGGACCACGCCCACTACCGTATCATGCCCGCGTCGCCACCATGCCCAGTACCGGATCTCCACGCATCGCGTCCGTGCCACGCGCCGTGTCCAGCATCACATCGTCTCATATATGGAGACGAACTCTGCAGCGGCGTCGCTTCTATACCAAGCGACCGAAGGCAAGTGAACCCCCTTTCACTTTCTATAATCATGCTAAATATATTATAATTGCTTAATTATGAGTTAGTATATTGGATGAAGGTGAACCTATGTATATACGTGCTACATGTTCGATGTTAAACCCTAAACCATAACCTATTTTAAAACACCCTAAATTGAGATAAATGAACCACTTTACTGTTAATGAATATCGTGTAGAAGTTTGGACGCAAAATATCGAGATCATTACTATGAAATGGCATCCTGATAACCCTTACGAAATCTGAATTTTCCCGGACATTTTAGATCGTTAAAATCCTAATAAATCATTTACATATCGGATCTTAGCATTCTATGGCTCGTATCGAAGCCAACAGATAAGTCTACAGCACCCTGAACTGCAATGAATACCGAGGCGATTCGCGGCCCTGAACTGCAGTCCGGGGCTGCTTTCGTTTTGAATACCTGGCGTTGGGAACACCTGTACACCCCTTAATTAAACTGATAATGTACGGAGCCCCATATGGTCACGTAGATAATTGGATTAACTAATACATGAATCGGTTCCGTGTCGTTTCACTGCCATTTGATATTTAATTCGTATTTTAGAATACCGTTGTGTCCTGCAGTTTCTGCAGTGACAATTTGTACACATTGACATTAAACTGAACATATCTCCCAGCACACAATGGACGTTACTGATCCGTCGGAGGCGTTGGAAACATAACAGAAAAATCTAGAATTAGTTAAACTGTAACATCACCTAATTCTGCTCTCAATTGGAGTAAAATGTGTTACGAAACGGACTTCCAGTTCAGAAATTGGATTTCCAGCAGTGAACATTTAAAATGAAATGGCCATAACTAGCGAACCTGAAATCTGATTGACATCAAACAAATTTTGATTGATATATAATTAAACATGCTGCTTACCCCTTTTGTATTGTTTTGCTTAATTCTTCATGTATGATTTATAATAAATTATACAAGTGTTAGGAAATTGGTTGCTGATATTTTATTCATATCGTAATTGTTGCATTCTCACCATATCCTATACATTGGTAACCTAGTGATCGTGTACATTACCCAGTGATACATATTAGTGTTTTGATTGTGGCGAGTACGTGAGTGTTAAAGCATGAATGAATAAGTGAAGTGACACGTACTTGTACACAATCAGCGAACCCAGTTAATTTATTGCATTGTCGACGTCTATGGGACATATATAAGTGTAACTATAACTAGTATGGGACGGTTATGGAAGCACTTATATTAGTGTCATAGGTAAGGCATCAAGCACTGTCCAAATGTCTTGGGTACCAGTCGAAACATTGATGGAGATCCTGTCTCCAGTTCTCGCGTAGACTTGTCATGGACCGATTAGTATTTGGGTTTATGGTCGGGATTTAATGTAGACCACGGGGTGTGGGGTAGTTTGAGTGTGAGTTCAACGGAATCTCGGGATTCCCATTGCCGGCATATACAGCGATTCTGGGAGTCATATGGGTGATATTACTAATTATTAGCGAGCGACTCGGGCCCGTGTTCCCTTGCCCCTAGGCCCCTACCCTTGGATGGGGGATACTCACGAGTGGTTGACTCTCACACTTGGACTGACGATATGTTTAGCGACCTGGATAGTGAGACTTAGAGACTGATAGGTTTAGTGACATGCATTGATTACTGACTCGATACACCTGCCTTACTATTTACCCGCTTTACCGTTTATCTGTACTGGCTCCTTCATGCTTATATCATCACTGCATGCTTTCCATTTCATATTCATCAGTATTGCACATGTTACATATGTATTTTTATTTATTGCTATTGTACCGCTCTGACAACCTGAGTATGCATGCTCAGAGGGAGAAGTGGATTTAGCTTGGACCAGGACCTGACGTACCTCGAGGACATTCCGGATATCTAGATCAGCGACTCAGAGCTATACATCCTTGATCTCTATCTGGTTAGTTTTTTGTATTTGTTTTGATTTAGTGACTTCATTTCTCTTTACCTGTGCATTGATTACTGAATACCACGTAAAGCTAGAAGCCGAAGTGTGACTATGGCAGGATGTTTCCTCGGCCTTAGGAGCATGGCTGGCCTTATCATCCCCTCGTATTCTGTATTTTGGGAAGCGGGGCGTGACATATGGGCACGTGAGGCGCCCCAAAATGAGATCTGTCTTTGGATTTATTCCCTTTCTATGTAATTGCTGAGCGCTCGTTTTAAGAGGTCACGTGGGAACACGTGATTTGATCTCAGTCTTTCCTTTTTGTTCCTCAGTGGTGCTCACGTAGGAACACATGATCTATTGCTATAGCATTGAACACTAATCATTTCTTTTACGTGCATGGAAATCTTGATCTGAGTTTTGAGCATTTCAAGTCTCTTATTCTGATAAGAACTAAATTCTTATATAAGCTTAAACCCTAGTTTTATCAAAGGAAATAAATTCCTATATCTTTTTTCGGAAGAATTAAATTCTTCAAACTTAGTTCTTTCCCTTAAGTTTTGAGTCTGCATGACAGAATCTCCCCGATGAGAATTAAATTCTCAACTTGTGGGGAGATCTGCTTCTGTAGATCTCAACCAGAGGAGGAACTACGTTTTTTTAGAAAAGTTAAACTCTTGAAATGGCGAAGAAGAGATAAAATGATCTCTATGTCTTTCTTCTTACCTAGGGTTTCTTTTTCTAAAAGGGAGCTCTGCTTCTTTTTTCTTTTTTTCTAATCTTACGGGGGGGTCTCTCCTATGTTTTCTTGTGCAAGACTTGAAGTTTTGGGTCCTTTATATAGTAGAGGCAAGTTTGTTGATCTAGTTAAAGAAATCTCTCATTGAGAGATTTTAATTGATTTGTGGATTTTATCCACCGTTGGATCTTTGATCCAAAGACTTCTGTTTTACAGAAAATATTTTTCTTGTTTTTAACAAGATTGGGGAAATATTTTCCCATACAGAGCTTATTCTGTAGCTTGGTGATTTTTAATCACCATCGGATTTTTAATCCAACGGTACTCTGTTTTACAGAGAGCAATCTTTCTTGTTTAGAAAGATTCAAGGAAATATTTTCCAAATAGGTTTTTGATCCTTTTTATTTAGAGTTTAATTCTGTCAGCTTGGTAGGTGATTAGGAACCCTCACGTGTAGCACGTGACCCCCCATAGAATTAAACTGGTTTTCTTAGATGTAGCAGCCCCAGAGAAAAGGCTTCATGTGTTGGCACGTGAGCCGATGTTCAGAATATCACGTGTGGCACATGACCCCCATGAAATTAAGCCCAACAAAAGGCGTCGCGTGCTGATACGGGAGCTTCTTTAACCTGTCTTTAGGAAACCGCCTATATACTTTGTATATAGATGCTCACGTGTTTGCACGTGAGGCTCAATTTCAGTCTTAATTGTTAAGCGTAAGGCCTATAATCTTTACTCCAAGGCGCATCACGTGTGGGCACGTGAGGCTCTATTAGGGGAATTTTTCCCATCTCTTTTCCTCTTTCTGTTTCTCCCCCCTCTTTTTTTTATTTTTATAAGGGAACAAACACTAGCTTGGCCGAAAGGTTAAACCAAGAATTGTAGGGTGCAATTAATCCCGACTAATTCTTCTTTTATGGTTTGAAGGAGGATTCGAGGAACAGTAGGAGCCATCCTGTTTAGATAAATTAATAACCAATCTAAACTTGCAAGAGTATCATGCTGAGTGTTTCTTCTCTCTCTCCTAATTGCAGCGACCAAAATGATCGGGCTTAAGTTACTGCGAGATAATAATATATTGACTGGGAAAAACTATAAAGATTGGCTAAGGAATGTCCAGATGGTCATTACCTATGACAAGCCGGGCTACCTCCTTACTGCCAAAGCCCCCACCATCCCAGATCCAGATTCCAGTGTCGCGGATGTTGATATCCGTAAGACATGGGAAATAGACAGTGCGAGAGCCAAGTGCCTCGTGCTGGCCTTAATGGATAATGAACACCAGAGACGGCACGAGAAGACGGACTTAGATTTCATCTTCCTTCATACCAAAGATTTATATGGAGAACAATCTCGTATCGTATGATATGAGACCTCGAAGAAATTGTTTCAGACGAGGTTGGCTGTCAGGTCATCTGTAGGGTACCATGTCCTTACGATGATTAGATATATTGAAGAGCTCACGGACCTTGGGACCACGTTGGAGAACGAGTTATATACTGACTTGATTCTATAGTCCCTCCCCTCTACCTACTCCCAGTTTATCTTGAATTTCAACATTCAGGGGAAGGGACTTTCACTTTCAGAACTTCTCAACATATTGAGGAGCGCTGAAGGCACCCTGCAGGAATACATGGAGACACCCGCTCTGCTCATTGGGGAATATTCCTCTTCTAGATCCAAGGTGAAAGCCAAGGGAGAGAAGAAGAAGGCCTCCACCAAGTCGATAGGCGGTGTTGGTAAGGTAGAGGAAAAGGGCGGGACAAAAGTTTCAGGGTTAACAGTAGGGAAGTAGGAATGTTTCTATTGTCACAGGAAATGCCATTGGAAGAAGGAATGCAGGGCTTGGAAAGGCAGAAACCAGAATTTGAAGCGCGTTGTGGCTTCGGTTTTATGTGTGTTTATGATTGAAAACTGTCTGTTAATTAACTCTACTTCCTAGGTACTAGATACCGGATCAGGATATCATATCTGTAATTCATTACAGGCTCTGAGAAATTATAGAGTTATCAAGGCAGGTGATATAACTCTCAGGGTTGCTAACAGAATGAGCATGGACGCTGTATCTGTAGGGGAATATCATTTAGTATTGACAAGTGTGCAGATTTTTATTTTGCGTAATTGTTTGTGTGTAGCTAGTCTGGCTTGTAATATCATTTCTGTATCTTTACTTTCTAAAGAAGGTTATGATTTTATATTTGTAAGCAATGTTGTCAACATCCACCTAAATCAAGCTTTGATTGGGTCAGGTACACTAGATAACGGTATATACGTATTAAATCAAGCTCAAGTTTTCAATGTCCAGAATGCACTTAAAAGAAAGTCTCCAGAATTAAATCAGGTTTTCTTATGGCATTGTAAACTGGGTCACATCAATGAAACACGGTTGATGAATTTACATAAAGAGGGATATTTGGATCCGTTCGAATATCAGTCTTATGCAACTTGTCAATCATGTCTCAAAAGAAAGATGACAAAGGCTCCGTTCACTGGACACGGGGTATGAGCGAGCGAGCTCTTAGGATTTATACACAGCGACGTGTGTGGTCCAATATCTACACATACAAGAAGTGGTTATTCCTACTTCATTACTTTTACGGATGATTTCTTAAGTTATGGACATGTATTCTTGATGAAATATAAATCCGAGGCCTTTGAGAAATTCCGGGAATATAAGAATAAAATGGAAAAATAAACTGGCAAAAGTATCAAGACGCTTAGATCTGATCGAGGTGGTGAATACTTAAGTGCCGAGTTCTTGGATTATTTAAAAGAGAATGGAATTCTCTCTCAGCTTACGCCTCCATACACACCTCAACACAACGGTGTATCGGAAAGGAGGAACCGAACCTTATTGGATATGGAACGTTCCATGTTGAGTAACGCTGAGTTTTCGCGATCTTTCTGGGGTTATGCACCAGAATCAGCTGCATATCTTTTGAAAAAGTTTCCTACTAAGTCAGTGCCTACCACACCATATCAGATGTGGAGTGGGAAAAAACCCCATCTTAAGTATCTTAAGATATGGGGATGTCCATCTTTTTTAGAAAAGCAGCATGCAGATAAGATCGGGGTACGTTCAGTACTGTGTAAGTTTGTGGGATACCCAAAGAACTCCAGGGTGTATCTTTTCTATTACATAGAGGAACAAAGGGTCTTTGTTTTACGGCATGCCCACTTTTTAGAAAATCAATTTCTTGAAAAATAAATAAATGGGAGCGCAATAGAATTGGATGAAATTCCAGAACCACAAGCTATTACTGAAAGTATGGTGGAACAAGATGTTTTGAAAGAACTGGACATCCCTATGCCACTCCGAAGGACTAGTACGCAGTCTTATCCCCCCGAGAGATACTATGATTTTCTCATAGACAGGGATAGAGAGGATTGCATCATCGACGATGATGAGCTAAATAGCTTCCAGCAAGCCATTCAGGGCCGAGACTCGGTAAAATGGCTGGATGCAATGTGGACCGAAATGGAGTCCATGTACACCAACAAAGTATGAACTTTGGACATGGCTCCAGAAGGGGTAAAACCTGTAGGCTACAAAGGGATCTTCAGAAAGAAGATTGGTATAGATGGACAGGTTGAAATATATAGGGCTAGCCTTGATGCAAAAGGTTTTCATTAAAGACCTGGTTGGGACTATGATGAAAACTTTTCTCCATAGGCTATGCTCAAATCCATTCGAATCCTTCTTGCCATTGCTGCCTTCCACGATTATGAAATTAGGCACATGGATGCGAAGACCGCTTTTCTGAATGTAAATTTGGAAGAGTGTGTCTATATGGATTAGCCAGAGGGTTTCATAGAGAGTGGGAGCAGCGGAAGAGTGTGCAAATTGCTTAAGTCCATTTATGGATTAAAGCAGGCATCGCGGAGTTGGAACATCTGTTTTGATGAGACGGTCAAAGAATTCGACTTTATCAAAATTCCAGATGAACCATGCATTTATACTAAGATTGTAGCGAGAACTATGATATTCCTCGTCTTGTACGTAGATAACATTCTCCTGATAGGAAATGACATTCCTATACTACAACAGTCAGAGGATTCTTATCACAAAGATTCTCCATGAAGGACCTGGGTGATGCCTCCTATATTCTGGGGATCCAGATCTATCGTGATAGATCTAAGAGAATGTTGGGACTTTCATAGTCCAGGTATATCAACACCATACTGAAAAGATTTAGTATGGAAAATTCAAAGCACGATAATCTAACGGCTTATCACGGAATCACCCTCTCCAAAGAGATGTCTCCTAAGAATGATTTGGAAAGGGATCGCATGACTATTATACCCTACACTTCTGCGGTAGGCTCTATAATGTATGCAATATTGTGTACCGGACCAGATATATCTTACGCACTGAGCGTTGTAAGCAGGTATCAGTCAAACCCAGGAGAGAAGCACTGGATAGTAGCTAAGAAAATTCTTAAGTACCTAAGAAGGACTAAGGAGATGTTCTTAGTGTACGGCAGAAAAGATCTCCAGATCGAGGCCTTTGGTGACTCCAGCTTCTAGAGTGAGAAGGATGACTCCAAGTCCATGTCGGGTTATTTCTTTACCCTCAATGGAGGGGCGGCCCATTGGAAGAGCTCCAAGAAGGACACCGTTGCTGACTTGACGATGGAAGTGGAGTATATCACTGCATGTGACGCCGCAAAAGAAGCAGTCTGGATGAGGAAGTTCGTAAGAGAACTTTAGGTGGTTCCATCCATTGTTGATCCAATACCTCTGTATTGTAACAACAATGGGGCTATAGCTTTAGCGAAGGAACCAAGGTCCCATCAGAAGTCCAGACATATCTTGAGATGGTACTACCTGATCAGGGAGATAGTGGGTCACCAGGAGATCGAGGTGCGGAGAGTTGACACAGAGAACAACACTGCAAGTCCACTCATAAAGGCCATCCCTTAGACATAGTTCTAGAGGCTAATCGAGATGATAGGTCTGCGATATGCCAATACATGGCCTTAGTGAAAGTAAGAGATTGTTAGTGATATATGCCCTAGAGGCCATTATTGTATCATACTGGATTGTATATTACAGTTATAATAACAGGCTTGCTCAAAATGGTAGTATGTTACTTGGTTTGTTTCTACCTCAATATGTGTGTATGTTTCTTTTAGCATATCGCTTATACATATTGGTAGAGCCCTTAGGATTTTTTCTTGACTACCAGAGTTGTGATGGCAGTCATACTAGTGGGGACTAGGTAGTCTATAAGCACATCCTTATACAAGTCTCTAGTCGTAGGATTATCGAGATGGGGCATCGATACTCCAGAGTAGACTAGTGTATACACTTCTCATCCCAGCATGGGAGATGGTCTGTCCCACAACCATTAGTATGTCGTACTGGAGATAGTATACATGTGCTTATTAGATTATGAGTTACACTAGACAGGACTCATTAGGAACTGCCGGTTGGTATTATACCTATCGTCAGGTAGCAGTTCCCGGGAGGCATAAGTACATGTTAGCACATTGACTTGACATCTCTATTCTTCTCGAGTGTGTTCCTACTGCACTTAGATTACTACCCTACCACGGCTCAAAGGAGTCGTGCAAAAAGGTAGTAGTTGGGTGCAGTCCTGAAGCACCGAGAGGCAGTGGTGGTTAGATAGGATTCGTCTCTCCCGGTATTGGTGGTTGATATCGTGCTGTGTTCGGAAAGCCATTACACAAAGTACCTATCCAGGGAAAGAGAGATTTACTGGTAGGTACTCCAGTAGTTTCTCAGGGTGTTTTGGGCTCTAATCCTACATGACTTATTGCGCTATTAGTGGTCTGATAGTTACCATCCTCTAGGCCCGATATGCGATACTTTTATATAAACAGACTAGACTGTACGGAGATTGTCACAGATAGGCTCAGTAGGAGTTCGGATGAGTTTGCTCATCGGCCTTCTCATCGACAGATACCTGGGTAGCCGTTACGTGCATCTAGTACCGCTGACGTGCTTGTGGTTAAACCCAATACCAGCGTACTGTCGAGTCTTTACAGTCCCACACAGAGGGTTTCCCTATTTCGGGCGAAACGATGTAGAGGCCGTATGGTTTTACGACAGAGTTTCGATCACATACGTGTACTGGCTACACGCATGATGTTCGGACCGATAATACTAGTGGGCTTTGGTTTAAGCCAGATCCTAGGATTATATTATTGGATTATTTTTGTCTCTTTGTATTCATTTTTTTCGGAATACGAATACGGGTATATATATACGGTGACGGGTATTCTTGTAATTTTACAAGAGTGCTTCTAGAAGAAAACACCTCATTTTTGTTTTAATCCATTTAGTTAAATGGATAATGATATGGAGGCATGAGGTTTTATTAAGTACATGATTGAAGCATGGCAACTTGGTGACTCATTGTTTTGATGACTATTGAAGCATGGTTGATTCATTGATGAATTATTATATGCTTCATAGTCATCAACATTAACCATTCTTCATATGATTATCTCTTCAACACACACTCTCCTCCAAGGCTCTCTTCTTCTTCCTCAAACCCTAATAGCTCTCATGTGTTCAGAAATCTAGGGTTATTGCGACAAATTAATCCATTATCATTCTCTACATCTTCTAGGTTACTTAGCTTAGCAAACTAGGTAGAGGTTGGAGCTTGAAGTACATACTCTCGGGTGGATCATCTTTGACGTGAGGAGGCCGATGTTGCAAGCTCGATCCGATCTTCGAGGAGCTTAAGACGGGGAGAAGAAGACCCGAAGGACTTGGTTCTTGGAGTTTGCCAGTTAAGGTTTCCATAAAGATCCTGGAGTTTAGTCGGTGTTGCGAAGCTTCGAAAAATCGTTTTTTGTAAATTCCGCCTTCCTATGAACCCGCAGGGTGCGCGACATCGACTTACATTCTTATCGACAGATACCTGGATAGCCGTTACGTACAACTAGTGCCACTGACGGACTTGTGGTTAAACCCACTGCCAGCGTACTGTCGAGTCTTTAGAGTCCCACATAGAGGGTTTCCCTGCTTCGGGTGAAACGTTGTAGAGGCCGTACGGTTTTACGGCAGGGTTCCGATCATATACGTGTACTGGCTGTACGGATGTTGTTCGGACGGATAATACTAGTGGGCTTTGGTTTAAGTCGGATTTAAGTATTATATTATTGGATTATTATTATCTCATTGTATTCGTATTTTTCGGAATACGAATGCTGGTATGTATATACGGTGAGGGCATTCTTGTAATTTGACAAGAGATACTTCTAGAAGGGGACACCTTATTATTTGGATTTATCTATTTTTGGAAATAGATTAATGTGGTGGAAAATGGAGATATTTGTGGCATGGTGAAGCATGGCACATTTGTTTTATTTATTGGTTTGTGTTTACTATTGAAGAATGGTTGCTATTTTTTATTGGAAAATAATCCATGCTTCAGTGAGATGAGTATGAGCAATTCTCCACACTAGCCAACAGTTGTTCATTTGCTCATTTGCTTTCTCTCTCCATTTTGCTCTCCTTCTTTCTCAAGACCTAAAACCTTCATATGAGTTGTGAATCATTAGGTCCTTTGAGATTAAATACTCCAAAATACACTCTACATCTTCTAAGCAACCTAGATTAGTGAACTAGGTACCTTAGTTACCTCGGTTTAGAGGTTGGAGCTTGAAGTGTAGACTCTCGGGTGGATCATCTTCGACACAAGGAGGCCAACGATCAAGCGTGATCCGGATCTTCGAGGAGCTCAAGCTAAGGTGGAAGAGAAGACCCGAAGGACTAGAATCAAGGAGGTATAACACTATCATAGTAGTTAAAAACCTCCAGTAGTATATCTAGTTAAGGTTTCTGTAAAGATCCTGAAGTTAAAGTCGGTGTTGCAAAGTCAAGAAAATCGTTTTTTGTAAATTCCGCCTCCCCATAAGTGCGTGGGGTGTACAACATCGAATTATAGTGGTATCAGAGCCTACTCAAAGCTTAACTAGCATATTAGACGATGTTTAAAGTTACGAAACCAAAATAACTCCAAAATGGTTAAAACTAAATCTAAGTTTATGTTGATTTCAAAGGAGCCTCTAATTTTTTTTTAAACAATTGCACGGTGCTCCTTTAGTTGTAACTAGATCATCATAGAAAAACGAGCCAAAATCTCCAAAGTTTGGCCAGCCAAAAGTCCATTTTTCCCGGCTTCGCCGGCCCTTCTAGGGAATTCGGTCTTGGAAGTTTTGTGGTTTTCTGTACTATTGGATTTAGGTTTTTAGGTATTGTTTGTTTTTGCCCAGATTTCATATTATGTTATGTTTGTCTTGGGGAAATATGGAGCATTTTGAAATTACAGTTTTAACATCGTTTATTCGTTTCAGTTTGTATATGTGTTGCTAAACGTCTACCAATTGCTATGTCGATTAGTGGGGGTTGCACATATCTAGTTTCTTGTTGATGGTTTGTGTATATGAAGTATTAGATCATCGTGAATGAATAGCCGGGTAATGTGAGAAGAATGTTCTTTTCTTTCATTCATGTAAATTTGTAAATTGATGTAATATTATTTTGCAGGGTACATCCAGGTTGAGATTGTAACTACCGTTGTATTATTTCATTTGCTTTTTCTTGCACCTAGGATAAACCCTAGATGGGGTGCACAAACACCGGGTTCTTGAAGTGCCGAGTGGCCTACTCATTTTATTGAGGGAGGTTGCTTTACTTCGGGAATTTGGCAGGTAATTTGCTGCATCCGTAGGGGTCTAGGGTGGGGCTTGGATATTCATCACGACCGTGGAATCCATCTTTCGTTATAGGCTAAAACGAAATATGAAAATCCTAGTATATCCAATATATTCATCTATGTTGCTGTGATCTGGAATGCCTATTATTGCGTGAGACGAATGGATATATATATATATATTTATATATTGTATATAATAAACGTTACTTATGTTTTGCACCCGCGCTAGTCCAGCCCCCGCTCTGCCGTTAATTAAGCAACCTAACGGTGCATGACGGAGCCCCGTGGTGAATGCAGATGACATAAGCGTATGTTCTATTTTCGTTTGTTTCTGCAATGATAGGGTTAAATGATGGGACCGCATTAATATTGATTAATGCAAAGAAAACAAACCAAAGTTAAATCGTTGGAACAATTTTAAAACCACTCGGTTTTCTTGAAAAACAACTTTTAAATGCGAAGCCTAAACCACTCCTTTTAAAAGTTTTCATAGTTCTTTCGACTATATATAGTTCATTACGTTCACGGTTTCGCTAAAATCAGCTGTAGCCCTCCGTCATTCAGATGGGTATTCAGTAGTATTCAAGCTACGTATTTTGACCTTCGCTAAGGCATAGTGATTGGTAGCTGCTGGGTATTCATCCGTAACATAGATAGATGCATTAATTTGGGACAGTCGTACAGCTATTTTGGCCTTCGTCAAGGGTTTGTGCGAATGGGTTCAAATTAACCTAGACAATGACGATTAGAACTTGACTTGCGTTTTATAATATGTTGTCCTTTGTCAAGGTCATAAGAGCTTAGGGCAAAAATCCACATCGCGAGTTTCAAAAGAAAAGGAAACTTGCTGGTTTTGCATACCATATGGAGTGTGATGATTTTGGTACGATTCCTTCAAAGTTGTCACACGATGATATTTGGATCCCGATCCCACCGTGAGTTATGTTACTCCTCGGGAGATTTTTCACTAAAAACAATCAATGCTATAAAGCTAGTAGGTGTCTAGAACGATGTTAACGGGGATATGCCTCCAGGGAAAAGAGATTATGTAATTAAGGAACTTCACGAAAGCATTCGAAAACCTCCCTCGAAATACCAACACTTGCCTGACCGAAAGGTTAATGAAGAATTGTAGGGTGAGATTAATCCTCACTAATTCTTCTTTTATGGTTTGAAGGAGGATTCGAGAAACAGTGGGAGCCATCCTTTTTAGATAAACTAATAACCAATCTAAACATGTTAGAGTATCATGCTGAGTGTTTTCTTCTCTTTCTCCTGACAGCAGCGACCAACATGACTGGGATTAACTTACTGCTAGATAAAAATAAATTGATGGGGCCAAACTATAAATATTGGCTAAGGAATGTCCAGATGGCCATTACCTATGACAAGCTG
The DNA here is from genome assembly GCA_030015575.1 of Agapanthus africanus. Taxonomy (NCBI): domain Eukaryota; kingdom Viridiplantae; phylum Streptophyta; class Magnoliopsida; order Asparagales; family Amaryllidaceae; genus Agapanthus; species Agapanthus africanus. The sequence continues at coordinate 113,092,132 of CM057338.1, read as the reverse complement.
GGCTACTTCCTTAGTACAAAAGCCCCCGCCATCCCAGGTACAGATTCTACCGTTGTGGACGTTGAGATCTGTAAGACATAGGAAATAGATTGTGCGAGAGCCAAGTGCCTCGTGCTGGCCTCAATGGATAATGAACACCAGAGACGGTAAGAGAAGATGTACTAAACTTCCATCTTCTTCTATACCAAAGATAGAGCAATCTCGTATTACAAGATATAAGACCTCGAAGAAATTATTTCAGGAGAGCTTGGCTGTCGGTTCATCTGTAGGGGACCACGTCCTTAAGTTGATCAGCTATATTGAAGAGCTCGTGGATCTGGGGACTACGTTGGAGAACGAGTTGTATACATACTTGATTCTACAGTCCCTCCCTTCTACCTATGCCCAGTTTATCTTGAATTTCAATATTCAGGATAAGGAGGTTTCACTTCCAGAACTCCTTACCTTGTTGTGGAGTGCAGAGAGCACCCTACAGAAAACCAGGAAGACACCGGCTCTGCTTATTGAGGAACCTTCCTCCTCTAGATCCAAGGCGAAAGCCAAGGGGAAGAAGAAGAAGGCCCTACCAAGCCGAAAGGCATTGTCAGTAAGGTAGAGGGAAAGGGCAAGGAAAAAGTTTTGGGGCCGACAGTAGGAAAGGTAGAATGTTTTTATTGTCATAGGATAAGCCATTGGAAGAAGGAATGCATGACTTGGAAAGACAGAAACCAGGATTTGAAGCACGTTATGGCTTCGGCTTCAGATGTGTTTATGATTGAAAACTGTCTGTCAATTAACTCTACTCCTGGGTACTAGATTCCCGATCAAGATCTCATATCTGTAATTCATTGCAGGCTCTGAGAAACTGTAGAGTTATCAAGGCAGGTGATATAACTCTCAGGGTTGCTAACGGAATGAGCATGGATGCTGTATTCGTAGGGAAATATCACCTATGATTGACAAGTGGGCAGATTTTGATTTTTCAAAACTGATTTTGTGTACCTGGTTTGAAATATAATATCATCTCTATATCTTTACTATCTAAAGAAAGTTATGATTTTACATTTGTAAGCGATGTCATCCACATCCACCTTAATCTTGTTTTGATTGGGTCAGATACACTAGACAACGGTATATACGTATTAAATCAACCTAAGGTTTTCAATGTCCAAAACACACTTAAAAGAAAGTCTCCAGAATTAAATCAGGCTTTCTTATGGCATTGTATACTGGGTCACATCAATGAAACACGGTTGATGAAATTACATAAAGAGAGATATTTGAATCCGTTTGAATATCTGTCTTATGCAACTTTTTAATCATGTCTCAAAGGAAAGATGACAAAGACTCTGTTCACTAGACACGGGGTAAGAGCGAGCGAGCTTTTGGGACTCATACACAGCGACATGTGTGATCCAATATATACACATACAAGAAGTGGTTATTTCTACTTCATTACTTTTACAGATGATTTCTCAAGGTATGGACATGTATTCTTGATGAAACATAAATCCGAGACCTTTGAAAAATTCTGAGAATATAAGAATGAAGTGGAAAAACAAACAGGCAAAAGTACAAGACACTTAGATCTGATCGAGCTGGTGAATACTTAAGTGCCGCGTTCCTGAATTACTTAAAAGAGAATGGAATTCTTTCTCAGCTTACTCCTCCATACACATCTCAACAAAACGGTGTATCGGAATCGCGGAACCGCACCTTATTGGAATTGGTACTTTCCATGATGAGTAACGCTGAGTTATCACGATCCTTATGGGGTTATGCACTAGAATCAGTTGCATATCTTTTGAACAAGGTTTCTACTAAGTCTGTGCCTACCACACCATATGAAATATGGAGTGGGAAGAAACCTTATTTAAAGTATCTTAAGATATGGGGATGTCCAGCTTTTATAAAAAAGCAGCATGCGGACAAGCTCGAGGCACACTCGGTACTGTGTAAATTTGTAGGATACCCAAATAACTTCAGGAGGTATCTTTTCTATTACACGGAAGAACAAAAGGTCTTTGTTTATCGGCGTGCCGACTTTTTGGAGACTTAATTTCTTGAAAAAGAAATAAGTGGGAGTGCAATAGAATTGGAAGAAATTCCAAAACCACAAGTTATTACTGAAAGTATGGAGGAACCAGAAGTTTTAAAGGAACCAGACATCCCTGCGCCACTCCGCATGACTAGTAGGCAGTCTCATCCACCCGTGAGATACTACGGTTTTCTCATAGACGAGGATAGAGAGAATTGCATCATCGACGATGATGAGCAAACTAGTTTCTAGCAAGCCATTAGGAGCAGAGACTCGGTAAAATGGCTAGAAGCAATGCAGACCGAAATGGAATCCATGTACACCAACAAAGTATGGACTTTGGACATTGCACCACAAGGGGTAAAACCCGTAGGCTGCAAATGGATCTTCAGAAAGAAGATTGGTGCACATGGACAGGTTGAAACCTATAAGGCTAAACTTGTTAGAAAAGGTTATCGTCAAAAACCTGGTTTGGACTATGATGAAACCTTTTCCCCAGTGGCTATGCTTAAATCCATTTGAATCCTTCTTGCCATTGCTGCCTTCAATGATTCTGAAATTTGGTAGATGGACATAAAGAATGGAAATTTGGAAGAGTGTGTTTATATGGATCAGTCAGAGGGTTTCATAGACAGCGGGAGCAATGGAAGAGTGTGCAATTTTCTTAAATCTATTTATGGATTAAAGCAGGAATCGCGGGGTTGGAACATCTGTTTTGATGAGACGGTCAAAGAATTCGACTTTATCAAAAATCCAAACGAACCATGCATTTATAGTAAGATTGTAGAAAGAAATGTGGTATTCCTAGTGTTGTATGTGGATGTCATTCTTATGATAGGAAATGACATTCCTATGCTACAATCAGTCAAAGGATTCTTGTCACAAAGGTTCTCCATGAAAGACTTGGGTCATGCCTCCTTCATTCTGGGAATTTAGATCTATCGTGATAGATCTAAGAGGATGTTGGGACTTTTCCAGTCTAGATATATCAACACTATACTGAAAAGATTTAGTATAGAAGATTCCAAGCGCGATAATCTACCGGCTTGTCACGGGATCACCCTCTCCAAAGAGAAGTCTCCCAAGACTGATTTGGAAATGGATAGTGATTGGTATGATTTCTCGTTGTGTCGGTGTTTAGAAAAATTGTATAGAAATCACAACCAAAAATATTTGACCGCAATCAATAACGGTGTCGAAATGTAGCGCGTTAGTAAGTGCGGATCGTTTACAGGGATTGTGCGATTCGTTCGTATTTGTTTTGTTTGAATTGAAAATTTAATAGAAAAGAAAAGAAAATGATTCAAGATGTTATATCAAATGAATTTCAAGAATCAACTAGATCTAATCAAGAATCAAGAAAGCATTAAAAGTCAAGAATAAGAATTGATAGAATTCCAATCGATTAAAGTTTCAAGAATTTAAGTATAGCTCGTAGGAGTAGATTAGATCATAGATGTGAAGAAGATTAGCAATTACCTTTTCTTATCCATTAACGAATTGATGCTACTCGATGTCGATTTATCGAGGATTAAGGATCTTACGAAGAATTAGGGTTTCCTCATCTTATCCTTTGTCCATTCGATTAATCACATTCACAAGATAGCTTCTAGGAAGTTAAATGATCGATCGTTGATCTCTAGTTCCGAGCGAAAATAATCAAGAAAGCATTTCGCGTCGAAACTAGATCATCGATCATTTGATTTTCAAGAATTTACAAACGTTATAGGACTTAAGAAAATGTTTAAAGATTCATCAACTTCATCATTCTATCGATCGTTTCGACTCCTCCACGAGCGGAGTTTACTCAAGCATCATCACAAAGAATACATTCAAGAATCGAAGTTGAATCATAATGCTTTGAATTGAAAGATAAGCAAGTTAAAAGAATCTTCACCTTTATTTATTTAACGATTTGTTACATATTGCTCAAGACTACAAGAATTTGAGAAGGAACAAGATTGTCGAATCTAGCGTTGCATCGGCTCCTTAAGTCGCAGATCGGCTTGGATCTCATGCTCAGTTGAAGACCGGCTTCGCTTCATAAAGGATGGTTGAAGACTTGCTTCGATTGAACTCCATGATCTTGAACTTTTGGATTTTAGAATGGATTAGGGTTAGGGTTTGAGGTTACAAGTTGTGTCACTCAACTTGTGGTGGAGAATTGTTGAACAACCTTTGAAGTGAAGCCTAGGGTCCCTTTTATAGGCTTAGGAGTGATTAGCTTCCTTAAGAAGCTTGGATTAGGTTAGCTTCCCTTGTAAGCTAGTTAGTTGGGTAGAACTCTCTAGAACTAGTTAGTTAGGATTTAGCTTCTAGCTTAAGCTAGGAGGTTAGGGAGAGGGTTCTAGGCTCTTAATGTAGTTTAGGTAAAGCTTGTTTAGGAAGCTAGGACATCATTAGTTTAGATCAAAGGGCCTTTGCTGATCTGGCAGAAGCTTCTAGGGTTATCTGGAAATTGCAGAGGCTTAATGAGTTATAGGACCTGAGAGAAGACTTCTGCAGCTGAAATGGGATGACTTGGCAGTCACGTGGCCGCGGATCCACGGCGCAAACTGGCTCCTGCCGCAGATCCGCGGCTGTATAGGAGCTTTAGGGCTTCAGCTTCTCATTAGTGCTTTGCTATGTCTTTAAGTGTACTCTATGATATGTTTATTCCCTGAATACCTTCTAGATCACTACCAGATTTCAAATCCTTGAGTTGGCGTATTCTTTAACAGCACTGTTACACAAATTTGACCATTCTTCCGAAATTTGCTGCACAGACTTCAAAACACATGTTGCGCTACACAAGAATGATGCAATGTCATGAAACACAGTCAATTTCCCTAAAAATGCCGGTTTTAGTATACAGTACAGGTAATCGAGTATTTTACAGGTGTTTTGCTAATATGTGCTATATGAATACCGAACACCTCTACATGAATGCAAAAGATAGGGAAATTGCCGTGTTAAAAATGTAGTATTTTCGACTAATCAAATTCCCCCAAACTTATTTTCGGTCATCTCGAGTGAACAATTTTATTAAAAAGAGAAGGAGAAAATAAAGAAAGAGAAAAACTAATTGGCACACTTTCGTAGGCAACACGATTGCACTGAGCACGTGCAACAAGCCTTTAAACCTCTAGGTGTCCCTAGTTGGAGGAGTGTTTTCTCCTGAGGGTTTTCAGTGGATTGCACCCACATAATCCAATAATAAAAGGAAGATCATGAATATTACATTTAAAGAAAAGAATTATAAAAGAAAAGCTTTGAAAATTAGGGTTTCCAACTAAGCTAGCTTTTCGGTTGTCATGAGCCCTATCTTAATAGTCATGAAAAGATGTTAGAAATAACATCCTCCCTCAATAAAACATCGTCTTTATTCTTTATTCCTATCTGTATTCCAAACATCGATCATATAACCCTACGTGTGTGTAAAGAACATCCCTACACCCGGAGAATTCAATTCAAGCTATCATACTCTTGTCCATCCACCTCAGTACTTTTTAATTAATGAATATTTAGATGAGATTGCTCACACACTTTCATGCGACCGTTAATACTTCTTGAGGTACTAACCGACCGATTACTTATGTGCTTGCTTATTTGGTGTTTTTCCTCGTCTTGCACCACCTAAGGCTTAGTAGTGACTCCCAGACCAGTTGGCCTTAGGGCACTAGGTAAAGAGGCACCCTCGCTATATTTTTTTATTGCTGCCTTGGCGATAACAAAACCAGTGTTCATTTTTCTCACAATTTTATATTTTCTTCATTTTTCTTTTATTTCCTTCATACATAGGCTTTAAGACAAGAGCATTTCAAGGTATCCTCTACTATCCCGGGCTTCAAGACGTGTGTAAGTGCGAATAGCAGGGTATCAACGTTCAAAATGTTTGGCTTCCAGAATAGAAACTATTTTTCAGACTTATTTTTATCCTCATATTAGTGACTTCCTTCATCTTACTAACCCTTGGGACAACGGCTCATAACTACTTATTACTAGTTCGTATAAGAAAACTTCTAATTTTCTTGGTTTTCCTAAATTTTTCTAATCTCATGGATGTAATTTTTCACTATCTAATCTTTTATTATCTTATTTATGTATAAAATATTTATATTTTTTGTTTAAATTTTTTTAAATTTTTATAGGTTTTTAGAAAATGTTTTGTGCTTATGCAAAGTATGATGCAAATGATGCGAAAATAAGCACAAACCTCCCCCAAACTTGTTTTCAACAGTGTTCTCACTATTGCCATCCGCTAAATCTTGAAAAACCTGTAAGTTTGGGAGGAAATTTATCAATGAGGGAAAAATATTTAAGTGAAGATCCTCCCCCAAACTTATTTTTGGCTCATCATTTTGTGTAAAAAAAAAAATCTTTTCAAGAGCCAGATTATACCCCCCTGTTCATATCAGATTTTTGCATTTTCATACCGCCCAATTTTTATCACATTGCATATCGGTAGATACTCTTGAGCCGTGTTTGCTAGTCAATTGCAGGATACAGGTTCTCGGCTCTAAACGGTGAAATTCATGGAAAAACACGACAAAATCCGGGTTCCTGCCAACCACAGATAAAACACGGGTCTCCGCTCTTTATCCTTCTATTGCCACACACCAGTTTAGGAGACAAAATGGCAAATCGATTGTCACGTTCATGCACAAGGCTCAATGGCAACACAAGTTCCAAGAAATCTACGCGGAGCTCAAGAAAATCTTGACAAAAGGTCCACCTTTCCCTCAACAGAAATTCTGGAAGAAATGTGGAAGTATTTTCAGAAAATACATGTACCAGACAAGAGTGGACAGCAGACCAGGAAAGTACCAAGAACCCCATGCCCTGACTCCATTAGTGTGCCGCGGATCCGCGGCATAAGGAGGCTTAGGCCGCGGATCCGCGGCCATACTGGCGAGTCAGAGGGTCATTTTCCAGGGGTGTTTTGGTCTTTTTGTTTGTGTTCTGGTGATTGCCCTAGGTTTTCATTTTTTAGCCTATAAATAGCCCAGAACTTTGTGAAGGAAAGGGTCCATAATCTTGTATTTTCTTTTCTAGGTTTAGTTGTGTTTCTTCTTGCTCTTCTCATCTCTTCTCCATTAAAACTTGTAGTGAGCTTTGTGAGTGAAGAATGATGAATAAAGAAGACTCTTTTGCTATTATATCTTGTCTTGTTCTTTTATAATTGCTTGTAATTTTAATTTGTTAACTAGTTGTTGTTATTTCTTGTTCTTTCTTTCTTCTCTCTTTTCTTTATCCTTAAAACGACCATGATGCTTACGCCTGATCCTCGCCAAGGTGAGGTCGCAAATAGCTAGTTGTTATCTTCTAATCTCTTCTTTCTATCTTCCTCTTTTGTTTTGTTTTATTTTTCCGTATCATGATGTGTGAGTAGTTTCATACTTGTTAGGGTAGGATAAGGGAAGTTTGAGAGAAGGAAATCTCTCTCACTCTTTTCTTGCCCAACAGCTTAATTCGACTCCCGTTAATTGAACCACAATCCGCTCCTTACGGCACCCTATCCTACATGATAGCGGTGATTCCATAGTGAGACCGGTTGTGGTTGAATTAACCGGAGGTTATGGCTAAGAGCCAAGAACGGACGGACAAGCACCAAAAGGAAGAACTTATGCGTTGGAAAGCCTAGCTTATACTCGCAAGTTCCTTCCTAGTCGTGCTAATCCCCGTTGTTGCCGATTACCGTAACACCGATATTAAGAGGGGCAATGAAAGATGTGGGAGACTCCTAACTCAAACTAACCTAATCCTAACCCTAACAAGCTCTCTTTACATATCATTTTACCGCTTAACTAATCACAGCAAAATCTGAAAAACTGGACTTAACTCGTTAAAGCACATAGAAAAAGATTCCCATCTCCCTGCGGACGACCCGTACTCAACCGGCTAGCTACGAGCGAAACCGTCTTGATTGCGGTATTTAACTAAACTTGAACACGCAGAATTTCTAACAATCAAATGGCACCGTTGCCGGGGAGACGGTAGTTTATTTCCTTGTGTAATTTCAGGTTAACTTGTGAATATAACCGAAAAACAAAACAAAAAAATATACATTGTAAAAAAACCATCTTGTTATTCTTGATTAGTTTTTGTGCAAGTGTGAAGGAAAATACAAAGTTCGAGTTCAGTGGCCAAGACATAGAAAATACGGAGTTCAAGTACAGTGCCAAAGACGTGGGAAGATAGACCCACATTTCGCGGCTACACCGCGACGGATCAAAACGAAGTAACGGTCTACTTAAAAAATCTGGAGCAGTTCCAGTGAGCAAATCAAGATTCAGAAAATCCAGACAAGCAGAGGACAAACACAGGAGCTCACACCAGAAACCCAGAAGCCCAATTCTCTGTTCCTGCCGCGGAACCGCGGCAAAAGAGGGCTTAGGCCGCAGAACCGTGGCCACTTGGTGGCCTCGTCGACTCAAAATCTCTGTAAGTCTTTCTCTTCTCTCTCCCACTCCTCTGGACTCCAATAAACTGTGTTTTCTGCAGCCTTCTTTGCACAAATTCTCTTCCCCCTTCCAATAAACTGTTCTTGTGCAGGATTCTTTGCGCCGCGCTAAAATAAAAATTGTTTGCAGTTGATTTGTTACCGCTTTGCATTCTTTAATACGGACTTAAGGGGCTTGAAACCAATTCAGATTGGGTGGGGATTTCATCACCCTTCCCAGGACCCCAAAAATCACAAAAGCATATGCATTGTCCATTGTAATTAAAAAATACTAGACTTCAGCCCTAAGGACTTCGCGCTCATTAGGAGAAGTTAAACCGTGTTTAGAACCTCTCTTAACGGTATATTGTTTACGGGGTGTCTAGGAAAGTATTAACGGCGCAACCGCCAAAAGAGAAAGGGTTATTTAATTAAGGAACTTCGCGAAAGCGTTGGAAAACCTCCCCTTATCTCTGTACTTATCTGGCCTCGTGATCAGTGTATTTTAAGCCCGTTTCTCGACACAGTTTTGCTTCGACAATCAAGTTCTGGAGCAGGTCTAGCAGACCTAGGAGACACTAGATCTAGGTGTGATTGTGCATATCTTGTTTGTGATTGCTTAAAGCCGTAAGTCCGTACATATTTCTGTAAAGCTCTTTCTAAAAAAAAAAAATCAAAAATCAAAAACTTTTATAAAAACTTGCCCTTTGTCGCCAAAATCCATTTTCACCTACCACCCTTCGTTTCTCCATTTACGTTTTCTTACCCTCACCTTCTCCGCTTTGACTATACTAAACTCGTTTAGTGTATGTCCGCTTGGACTCGGGACACTAGCACCCGTCTAGTCCGTGTTACGTTATTCGCTACCGACTACGCGATCGACTCAGACATCGATACTTCGTCCACTCCTCTTTCACCCCTACCTTTGCCGGCCAACTCCGACGTTGACCGGAATTCTGTTCATACATCTTCTCCTTCACCTTCACTTTCACCGACCTCTTCTTCCGCGATGTCAGGATTTAATCCGAACATCTCTTTGACCACCCCTGGATTGGCTCCACCTCCTACGGAGACCAATAACCCACCACCACCGCCTGTTGTAGCGCCGCAGCGAATTGCGCTCCAGGATCGTTTCTATCCCACCCGTTCTGCACTCCCCACCTGCCTTTCTCTTCCACCGGCCAATGGGGATAATTTTGAAATTAAGCCCCACTTCATCAACATGCTTCCACGATTTCATGGGCTTGAATCTGAAGATGCCTATATCTTCATCAATAAATTTCAAAACGTTTGTGCCATGATGAAAACCACCCAACTGTCGGACGATGCTATACGTCTACGGGTCATTCCGTTCACTTTGTGCGATCTTGCTGAAAAATGGCTGTATAGCACCGCTTCCCATTCCATAACCAGTTGGGACGAGTTTGTAAAAGCGTTTCTAAAGAAATTTTATCCGAATCATAAAACCGCAAGGATTCGCAATGAAATCAACCAATTCTCTCAGCTTCCTTCTGAACCCTTCTGGAAGTGCTTTGACCGGTACAAAGACCTTCTTATTCAGTGTCCTCACCACGGTATAGAAAAATGGCAACTCTGCCAAACCTTATACGAGGGCCTGAACCCAGCAACGAAGCAGTTGTTAAAAACCATCTGTCAGGGCCACTTCCTATCGAAATCTGACGAGGAAGCGTGGCAGTTCTTTGACGACCTTGCGGAGCAGACGCTATAATGGGAGAGCACCAGACCGACTTCTTCTTCTTCTACCTCCACTTCTACCGGTCAGTCTAGGGTAGGAATTCACCAACTTGATGTCTCTATTGCGATGAAAGCTGAAATGGCTGCAATAACAAGAAAGCTTGAAGCGATAGAGAGAAAATTTTCTTCTCCTGCTCCTGCTCCTGTTCTCCCCCTTCGTACCATTTGCGCTTGTTGTTCCGATCCTTCTCACTTGACCGAAGAGTGTCCTTACAATCCACCATCGCAAGGACAGGATCAGGTTAATGCTGCATTTCAGCAAAGACCGAGGAATGATCCATACTCTTCCACCTACAATCCTGGTTGGAGGAACCACCCCAATTTCGCCTGGAACCAGAATCAGAATCAATTCCAAGGCAACAATTTCCAAAGGCCCCCTCCGCCGCAACAACAAGCGCAACAACAAACTCAACATCAATTTCAGCAGCCCTTCCAACCCCAACCTTTTCAAAATCAGACGAACAACTTTGCACCCAACAATTCTTTTCCACCAAACAACTTTGTTCCGTCAAACAACGACAAGGTTTCCTCGCTCGAACGAAGTCTGGAGGCGTTCGTTAAACAATCGACTCAATCCACAGCAAACATCCAGTCTTCCATTCAATCCTTAGTGCAACACACTGCCGCACACGGGCAAAGCATCAAGACCATCGAGGCCCAGATTGCACAGCTGAACGCGGCCTTAAGCGAGCGAGAGAAGGGGAAGCTCCCGTCTCAGCCACTCCCAAATCCCGGTCACCCACATAATGCACATGTTGCTCTTGAACAACAGAACCATAATGTGAGTGCCGTGACCACACTGAGATCGGGAAGGATGCTGCAAAACAACATCGGCACACGGATCAATGATGACACCCCGGCCGCTTCTTCTTCTACTTCTTCTTCTTCTTCATCTCCTGCTTCTGCGTCTTCTGAGCCTATTCTCCGTTCTTCACAAGGCTCTCCTTCCTCTTCTTCTGCTCTGAATGGACCCACTTATCACTCCACAAAAACACCTGTTCTGGGATCCGTTCCAACTCCACAATCTCCTCCTCCAGCATTAGACTCAACCAATTTTCAAAATGTTCCATTTCCAAACCGGTTGAGGTCTAATAAACAAAATCCTCAAATGGAGAAGATTCTGGAGTTATTTAAGCAAGTTAACATTAACATTCCTATTTTAGATGCTGTCCAACAAGTCCCGTCCTACGCGAAAATATTAAAGGACTTGTGCACGAAAAAGAGGAAGTCTCAGGTACCCAAGAAATTTTTCTTGGCTAGTGCTGTGAGTGATGCCCTTACCCAATCTTTACCACAAAAACGGAAGGACCCTGGCTGTCCTACGATTTCTATTACTATTGGGGATAAGAACATCAACCACGCACTATTAGATCTTGGTGCCAGTGTTAACCTGCTTCCGTATTCAGTATACGAGCAATTAGGCGTCGGAGAGCTGAAACCCACGCACTGCACTCTCCAAATGGCCGACCGATCGATCACCCATCCTAAGGGTGAGCTAGAGGATGTGTTAATCAAAGTCGGGGACTTCATATTCCCCGTTGACTTCATTGTATTAGACACACAGCCTGTAGCTAACCCCCGGAAGCAGATTCCGGTGATACTCGGTCGCCCATTTCTTGCAACCTCAAATGCTGTGATCAATTGTCGCAATGGTTCGATGAACCTCTCTTTTGGAAACATGACGATTGAACTCAACATTTTTAGGTTGGGGAATCAGCCCGCCGAACCTAATGCTCATATACTGGACGTCTGCTCAATCCAGGAGATCACCCCAGAAGAATATGAATTCGAGGAGTTTCTGTTTGATCACGATAATCTTGATGCCACTAGTGCGTTCCTCTTCGAACCTGCTGCTGTTTCTGCGCCCGACAACGACTACGAGTGTTTCACGTTCTTGAACGATCTTAGCCGCGCACAACCCGAGTTTGAATCTTTCAAATTTCCGGATGAGTTACCTGAACCATCCGACTCGGTCGCTTACACTCGTTTTGAACCTTTGCTGGAGTCCTTTGAGTTCGAGACCTTTGCACCAATCTTGCCTTCAATCATTTCACCTCCAATGCTCGAACTCAAGCCTTTGCCGTCTCACCTTAAGTACGCTTACTTAGGTGAGAACGAGACCCTCCCTGTCATCATTTCGTCTTCTCTAGCTCCAGAGCAAGAGAAAGCCCTTCTCGCGGTCTTGCACAGCAACAGGCAAGCTTTTGGCTGGTCCATGGCGGACATCAAGGGGATTAGTCCCCTGATCGTTGAGCATCACATTCATCTGATGGATGATGCCAAACCAGCCCGAGATCCACAAAGACATCTCAATCCAGTCATGAAGGAGGCTGTGAAGAAGGAGATCGTCAAATGTCTAGATAGTGGTATCATTTACCCTATCTCTGATAGCCAGTGGGTTAGCCCTATCCACGTTGTCCCCAAGAAGTCGGGCATCACGGTCATAACCAACGAGGCGAACGAGTTAATCCCTACTCGCACCCAAACTGGGTGGCGAGTGTGCATTGATTACAAAAAACTCAACGCCGCAACACGGAAAGACCACTTTCCGCTACCTTTCATTGACCAGATGCTTGAACGATTGGCCGGACACGAGTACTACTGCTTTCTTGATGGCTACTCCGGCTATAATCAAATTCCCATCACCGAAAAAGACCAGGACAAGACCACTTTCACTTGTCCTTTCGGCACGTTTGCATATCGTCGCATGCCCTTTGGGTTATGCAATGCGCCCGCTACCTTCCAGCGGTGTATGATGGGAATTTTCTCAGACATGGTGGAAAAATTTCTGGAGATCTTCATGGATGACTTCTCCATCTTCGGCGATTCCTTCAACGAGTGTTTGCTGCATCTTGACGCTGTCCTTACCCGATGTAAGGACAAGAATCTCACTTTGAACTGGGAGAAATGCCACTTCATGGTGCGCGAAGGTATTGTCTTAGGACATATCATCTCGCAAAATGGCATAGAGGTTGACAAAGCAAAGATTGAGGTCATTTCCAATCTGCCTCCTCCCCGATGCATCAGAGATATCCGAGCCTTCCTTAGCCATGCCGGTTTCTATAGACGGTTCATCAAGGACTTTAGCAAGATTGCTAGGCCCTTGACTCTTTTGCTGGCCAAGGACACGCCATTCGACTTCAACTCGAGCTGTATGACTGCATTTGAGTCATTGAAACGCTCACTCACTTCTGCTCCCGTTCTTTCTTCACCTGACTGGACGCACCCATTCGAGATTATGTGTGATGCATCCGACTTTGCCATTGGTGCTGTCCTTGGACAACACATCGACAAGATGCCGCACGTAATCTATTATGCGAGCCGAACCCTGAACGACGCCCAACTCAATTATACAACAACTGAGAAGGAATTCTTGGCTGTTGTATTTGCTTTAGAAAAGTTCAGGCCTTACCTCATCGGCTCTCCAGTCATTGTCTACACAGACCATTCTGCTCTGCGTCATCTTTTTGCGAAGAAAGATGCAAAATCTCGGTTAATACGTTGGATCCTCTTGCTTCAAGAGTTTGACCTTGTCATTAAGGACAAACGAGGATGTGAAAATGTAGTTGCCGACCATCTCTCACGACTTCCTTCTTCGCCTTCGCTTCCAATTCCGATTAACGACATTTTCCCGGATGAACAGCTCTTGACAGTATCTTGCGAACTCTGGTTTGCAGATATTGTGAACTATTTGGCCACTGGATTACTACCGACTGAATGGTCAAGTCAGGACAGACTTCGCTTCTTATCCCAAGTAAAACACTTTTACTGGGACGAACCCTATCTGTTCAAGTATTGTCCTGACCAGATTATTCGTCGGTGTGTCCCTGACGAGGAATTCAAGAGTGTGCTGTCATTTTGCCACGATCAAGCGTGTGGTGGGCATTTTGGGCCCAGAAAGACAGCTGAGAAGATCTTGCAATGTGGTTTCTACTGGCCACAACTCTTCAAAGACGCTCACGACTATTGCAAGACTTGCTCCCGGTGCCAACACATGGGCCGGATATCCCGGAGGAACGAGATGCCGCTCCAACCGATCTTGGTTGTGGAGATTTTCGATGTTTGGGGGATAGATTTCATGGGGCCGTTTCCCAGATCTTTTGGGAACTTGTACATCCTTCTCGCTGTTGATTACGTCTCTAAATGGGTCGAGGTTGTGCCCAGCCGGACTAACGACAACAAGGTTGTCGTTAGGTTCCTTAAAGAAAACATTTTCTCCCGGTTTGGGCACCCCCGAGCGATCATTAGCGACAATGGAAGTCATTTCTGCAACAAAACTTTCGAGGCCTTGATGCGGAAATACTCCATTAATCATAAGCTATCCACGCCCTACCACCCCCAAACCTGCGGGCAGGCCGAAGTTTCAAATCGGCAAATCAAGCAGATACTGGAGAAGACGGTTTCCAAGAACCGTAAGGATTGGTCGCTGAAACTCATTGATGCCCTTTGGGCCTTTCGAACCTCTTATAAGACCGACCTTGGCATGTCTCCCTATCGGCTTGTGTACGGAAAAGCCTGCCATCTACCTGTCGAAATAGAGCATCGCGCATTTTGGGCGATAAAAGAGTTGAATCTGTCTCTCGAAGATGCGGGCAGCCATCGAAAGCTGCAGTTGAACGAACTAAGCGAGCTTAGGGATGAGGCTTACGATAACGCGGTTGTCGTTAAGAACCGAACGAAGGTGTTTCACGATAAACACCTTTTGCGCAAAACCTTCGTACCTGGTCAGCAGGTACTGCTTTACGACACCCGACTTCACTTCCATCCAGGAAAGCTCAGATCTCGCTGGAAAGGGCCGTATTTTGTGCGGAATGTGTATCCACAGGGCGCTGTGGATTTGGAAAATCCAAAGGACGGTTCATTTTTCAAAGTGAACGGACACCAACTCAAACCGTACCTTAGCGCCGAACCAACAGAGGAGTGCCTGTTCTTACAGAAGCCGGTTTACCCCGCCTAATCTTCCTCTGCCTACCTCCAAACTTCGGTTATCCAGCCAAGAACAGTGGACACTGTTCCAAATAAGTTTGGGGGTATGTATAAACCATTTTGTATATATTTGTGTATATTCTTTTTCTTTTCTTTAAAAACCAAAAAACAAAAAATTTGTGTATCGCTAACCGACAATTTTGACCCTTCAAAATGATCTCTTCATGCAATAACAGTGAGGACACTGTCCGGTTTAAGTTTGGGGGTACGCTCGGTACGCATTTCTTACCTTCGCATTCATATGTATATTTTGCATCTGCATATTAAAATCCATAAAATCCATAAAAATCTGAAAATTTTCTAAAAAATATAAAAACTTTTCTGTCAAGTTAGCTTGTGGAAGAACTCTGATTCAACATTTCGACGGTTTTTGTTTGAAAAAATAGGAATAACTAAATCTTATGTTTAGATTTTGAAAACCTGAAAGATAACTCTCCTTTGAAGTTAACTATAGCTGATATACGTCTTTAAATCACACCACACGTGTCGTGAGTTTTTGGAAATTAGATGACAAGTCTTTTTATGTCTAAAAACTTTTAAACGGATAAATGATTTTCTGAGGATCAAATAGGTTTGTTCGGAAATAAGTAATTTCAAGAATAGTTTATGAAGTAAAGCGAATATGAAGGAATGTTATTGATGCCGTAATTGGAACTAAGTCTGAAAAATAACCCATCTGAAACTTGATTGGAATGATTACACACCAAAACCCACTAAACACGTCTTTTATCCAAAAAAATAACTGAACTGCCGGTTATGTCTCCGTTCGTATTAAATCATCTGATTTTCACGCCAAACTGTCTTTTGCTTTTGGACCTAGGTAACTTGAGTAATTAAGTCCGCTGGGGTGTTTCTACACCTAATGCCCTAAAACCAACTGGTTTGGGTGCATTGGCCCAAAGCTCGCTAAGAAGCCTAGAAAGTCCAGATTAAAACAAAGTCAAGCAAGTGTTCTCTCCGAGTTAAAATTCCTAACGGTTCTTTGTGTGAGAATAATCTTGATAAAAGACAGGCTTTTATAAAAAAATTTAACGGAGATATGAAGGTTTTATTCTATGATAAAGACTATTGCACGTTCACAGAGGTGTGTATGAAATGAAAACAAGAAAAAGGTGGAGTGAAAAATACGACTTAGTTTCCTGTTAAGGAAGATAGAAATTCTGAAGTTGAAACCTTACTGGAAAACGAAACTTGAAAAATGCTTAACTCTTTATAAAACTTATGTGATCCTTTTAAAATTGTTATCTGGGCTTTATTGTGCGACATGATGACTTTAATCGATCCTTCTGGAACTTAACGACACTATTTGCACTGCACGTAAAGACATATAAAATCTGTAGTTAAATAAGAAGCGAGGTGTGAAAAATAAAGGTTCGATAGTCTAGACTTAGGATTATAGAATTGTTATTTTCTGAAACAAAACTTTAGGGTTTGAATCTTAGTTATTTTACATAACCAACTTGACCGGATTTTGTGGGTAGTATCTGCTGAAAACCCTCAGGAGACAACACTCCTCCTACTAGGGACACCTAGAGGTTTAACGGCTTGTTGCACATGCTCAGTGCAATCGCGTTCCCTGCGAAAGTGAGGTTAGGAATTTTTTTTTTTGTAAATAAATTGGCTTTGCTCGGGACGAGCAAATGATAAGTTTGGGGGTATTTGTTCATATCAGATTTTTGCATTTTCATACCGTCCAATTTTTATCACATTGCATATCGGTAGATACTCTTGAGCCGTGTTTGCTAGTCAATTGCAGGATACAGGTTCTCGGCTCTAAACGGTGAAATTCATGGAAAAACACGACAAAATCCGGGTTCCTGCCAACCACAGATAAAACACGGGTCTCCGCTCTTTATCCGTCGGTTGCCACACACCAGTTTAGGAGACAAAATGGCAAATCGATTGTCACCTTCATGCACAAGGCTCAATGGCAACACAAGTTCCAAGAAATCTACGCGGAGCTCAAGAAAATCTTGACAAAAAGTCCACCTTTCCCTCAACAGAAATTCTGGAAGAAATGTGGAAGTATTTTCAGAAAATACATGTACCAGACAAGAGTGGACAGCAGACCAGGGAAGTACCAAGAACCCCATGCCCTGACTCCACTAGTTTGCCGCGGATCCGCGGCATAAGGAGGCTTAGGCCGCGGATCCGCGGCCATACTGGCGAGTCAGAGGGTCATTTTCCAGGGGTGTTTTGGTCTTTTTGTTTGTGTTCTAGTGATTGCCCTAGGTTTTCATTTTTTAGCCTATAAATAGCCCAGAACTTTGTGAAGGAAAGGGTCCATAATCTTGTATTTTCTTTTCTAGGTTTAGTTGTGTTTCTTCTTCCTCTTCTCATCTCTTCTCCATTAAAACTTGTAGTGAGCTTTGTGAGTGAAGAATGATGAATAAAGAAGACTCTTTTGCTATTATATCTTGTCTTGTTCTTTTATAATTGCTTGTAATTTTAATTTGTTAACTAGTTGTTGTTATTTCTTGTTCTTTCTTTCTTCTCTCTTTTCTTTATCCTTAAAACGACCATGATGCTTACGCCTGATCCTCGCTAAGGTGAGGTCGCAAATAGCTAGTTGTTATCTTCTAATCTCTTCTTTCTATCTTCCTCTTTTGTTTTTTTTTTTTTTCCGTATCATGATGTGTGAGTAGTTTCATACTTGTTAAGGTAGGATAAGAGAAGTTTGAGAGAAGGAAATCTCTCTCACTCTTTCCTTGCCCAACAGCTTAATTCGACTCCCGTTAATTGAACCACAATCCGCTCTTTACGGCACCCTATCCTACATGATAGCGGTGATTCCGTAGTGAGACCGGTTGTGATTGAATTAACTGGAGGTTATGGCTAAGAGCCAAGAACGGACGGACAAGCACCAAAAGGAAGAACTTATGCGTTGGAAAGCCTAGCTTATACTCTCAAGTTCCTTCCTAGTCGTGCTAATCCCCGTTGTTGCCGATTACCGTAACACCGATATTAAGAGGGGCAATGAAAGATGTGGGAGACTCCTAACTCAAACTAACCTAATCATAACCCTAACAAGCTCTCTTTACATATCATTTTACCGCTTAACTAATCACAGCAAAATCTGAAAAACTGGACTTAACTCGTTAAAGCACATAGAAAAAGATTCCCATCTCCCTGCGGACGACCCGTACTCAACCGGCTAGCTACGAGCGAAACCGTCTTGATTGCGGTATTTAACTAAACTTGAACACGCAGAATTTCTAACAATCACCCCCCAAACTTGAGTTAAGCCATGTTAATCTTTGAAAATCACATGAGGGGGTCAAGAATCATTGGTCGATGCCAAGCTTTGCAAAGACCGAAAGTTAACACCAACCATTCAAAAATTTTATCAATGCAGTGCTCTGGTTGGTGGAAGAAGAAGTGGGGAAAGGTTAAGTGGTGGAATAGAATGTGTGTGCGTCTCATTTTGGAGAGACGATGCAGTGAATGTGATGGATTACTCGCATTCTTTTTACAGTTCAGAAGAAAGGGTGGAGGTTCAATTTCATTGATTGGGAGATGATTCATCTCAACACCCGTGTCATTCAAAAATGCGAGTTCATCAGCGAATATTTCCTCAAAAGTTCCATCAATACCCCGAAGAATAATGTCATCACAAAGTACGGGGTGATCTTCAGACTCTAAAAGCAGTTCATAATCGGTGTTAGTTGTTGACCCGGACATCTCGGTGGAAGAGTCCGTATGTGTATGATACATAGTTGGGTCAAACAATAACATATGAAAAGAGTCAAGATCGGTATCATGGGGATCGTCAAATTCGCTGCTGTCGACATCCATTAAGTCGATAGAACAGACCTGAGCAGTAGGTTCGGAGGGTACACTTCCCAACTTGAAAATGTTCAGCTCAATTGACCTATTCCCGAAGGATAGGTTCATAGAGCCATTACGACAGTTGATGATAGCGTTGGAAGTGGCCAAAAAGGGACGACCTAAAATCACCGGAATTTGATTCTGTGGGTTCGCTACAGGCTGTGTATCAAGTACAATAAAGTCAACAGGGAATATAAATTCCCCGATTTTTATTAACACATTCTCCAGTTCACCCCTAGGTTTGGTAATTGATCGGTCAGCCATCTGGAGAGTTATGCTTGAGGGCTTTAACACTCCGATACCTAGTTGCTCATAAACTGAATATGGAAGCAAGTTAACACTAGCGCCAAGGTCTAGTAGAGCACGGTTGATGTGTTTTTCCCCGATAGAAATGGAAATAGTAGGGCAGCCAGGGTCCTTACGTTTCCTCGGTAATTGCTGGGGGAAAACCGTGTCTACAGTCTTTTCCATGAATATCTTCTTGGGCACTTGAGTCTTCCTCTTCCTAGTGCACAAGTTCTTAAGAGTTTTCGCATAGGAAGGAACTTGTTGGATGGCATCTAGGAGAGGGATGTTGATATTTACTTGCTTAAAAATGTCCATAATCTTCTCCATATGTAGACTCGATTTGTTAGCCCTTAACCGATTAGGATAAGGTGCTTTAGCAATAAGTGCTGGGTCCATCATAGGAGAAGGAAGTGTGTGTGGACCTGATCCCAGAATAGAAGTGGGGATCGTCTGTGGAGAACTAGAAGAAATGGGCTGAGGTGGCGAGCCTTTTGGGAAACGAAGAATAGGCTCGCAAGAAGGTGGTGGGGTAGAAGAACTGGGGTCAGAATTAGAAGTAGAAGTGGAAGGAAAGGTCTCAGCCGGGGTGTTATTGATTGATTTATCAGTGTCATCAAACTCTTCCCCAACGTGATTGTCAAGCACTCTTCCAGATCTCAACGTGATTGCATCCACATCATGTGAATAGCCTGGATTGGGTAAATGTTGAGCTGGAAGTTTCCCTTTCTCTCTTGCACGCATTTCGTCTTTTAGTTGTGCAATTTGTTCTTCCATCGATTTGATATTCTCATTTTGAGAGACAATGATCTTCATCACATTCTCGACGGAATATTGCATTTTTGTCGTCCCTTGGATGGATTGTTTCATGAAAATATCCAAGGTTTGTGCTAGTGCAGAGGTATTATCTGTACCGGTCAATTGCAAAGAGTTTTCATGTGGTGCAAAAGTGTTGGCCGGATTTTGGAAGTTTTGTGCTTGGAAGGGGTGCTGACTCAATTGAAGTGGTGGTTGCTGTTGTGGTGGAGGGACCCTTTGAAAATTGTTTTGGGTTGGAACCGTGTTTTGAGATTGTGATTGGTTCCAAGCAAAGTTAGGGTGATTCCTCCAACCCTGATTATATGTGGAAGAAAATGGATCGTTTCTAGGTTTTTGTTGGAAAGCAGCATTGGTATGCTCGTGACCTTGAAACGGAGAATTCAATGGACATTCATCCGTGAGATGTGATGGATCAGAACAGCATCCACAGACAGTTTTGGAGAGTGACATTTGATTTAGGGCGGCGGCTAAAAATTTGTTTTCCATAGTGTCGAATTTCTTGTGTAAAGCTGCAATTTCAGCTCTAACTCCTATGGAAATATCATTGTCATCCCTAGATGATTGACTCACACCCTCCCACTGTAAAGATTTTTCAGCGAAATCTTCTAAAAATTTCCAGGCTTCCCCATCATCTATGGTCATAAAATTGTCTTGACACATGGATTCAAGGGTCTGTCTTGTGTTAGGATTAATGCCCTCATATATGATTCGGCACAGTTCCCATCTAGGGATTTCGTGATGTGGACATTGGACTAACAAATCCTTGAAGCGTTCAAGACATTTTGAAAATGGTTCATTTGGAAGCTGGGTGAATTGATTTATTTCGCTACGGACTCGAGCTGTCTTAAGATGTGGGTAGAATTTCTTTAGGAATGCTTTGACGAATTCTTCCCAATTTGAAATGGAATGTGCGGTAGTGTTATACAGCCACTTCTCAGCTATATCGCACAAAGTAAATGGGAGAAGACGAAAACACATTGCATCCATAGAAAGCTGGGAGGTACCCATCATTGCGCATACATTTTCAAATTTGGTGATAAAGGCATATGCGTCTTCAGACTCGAGACCGTAAAATTTTGGTAGAAGGTTGATGTGTTGGGGTTTAATTTCAAAATTTTCCCCGTTGTCTGGTAGAATGGAGAGACAGGTCGAAAGAGGACCTCGTGTAGGATAGCACCTCTCTTGGAGAGAGATGCGGGGTGGATTCTGCGCACCAACGGACGGCGGCAGATTAGTGGTAAAGAAGTTCGATGGAGACGGATCCATCGATGTGGGTGTGGTGGTGGGTAAAGAAAAGGTAAATGTAGAAATACCGACTTCGGAGTTGATCGGGGGGACGCGGACTAAACGGGCACTAGAATCCCGTGTCCATCCTATTTTGCACTAAAAAGGGTTAGTACAAGTGGCAGCGCGACTTATAATTAGGGGAAATGAAGTGTTGGTGTTTGTTTTGAAAATATACGGATTTTTGAAAAAATGATGCGATCACAACAAATGCAACAAGAAAAACTCTAATTCTAGGGGTCACCTAGGTCAAAGCTCTAGACGGCTCCTAACTGCCAAAAGACAAGTCGCAGGATCAATCCTCCACTGCCTCTTTGTCTCCCCTATGGCCAGGTATGTGCCGAGTAAGTGGGAAGGTACTCCACTACGTAAGTAGTGGGCCTAATTAATAACCACTAGCTTTCGACACACTTGCTTTAGACACCACAAAGAAACGTGGATAAGCAATGAATTACCCACGTCCTTCTTCTGTCCTAAGTGAGCGCAACGGTCCTTAGAGTCATCTCTAGATATTTTTTAGTTAATGAGGGTAAATGCGGATGCAAGTTTGTGATTTTTGGGGCTTAGGAAGGGTAATGAACTCCCCACCTAATCTGGATTTGGTCTTTGCCCTTTAAATTCCGTATTAATATGCAAACAACCAAGAAATCAAAAACACGCACAATTTATTTTGCTTTTTGCGGCGCTGCGTTTTATTTGCAAAGAAACCTGCAGCAAATTGTTATTTGGAGAAGACAGAGGAGGAGATAAGAAAGTTAGAGACTCACAGAGCAAAATTGGTACAGTGAAGAGCTAGACTCGCCGCGGAATCGCGGTTTGATTATGAGATCGCTGCACAAATTTTTAACAGAAGGCTTCTGTTCACTTCCCCAGTTCTCTGGAAATTTCAGAAAAAAATTTCTCCAGCTCCAATGATTCCAGATTTCCTCGCAATCAAATCACAACAACACGTATTAGTGTTTACGCGAATTTTGATCTAAAAATTATAATGGAATAAATCTTTCAACTCAAATTTCAAAATACGAACAATTAGCGCACTATCCCCGGCAACGGCGCCATTTGATTGGTATGATTTCTCGTTGTGTCGGTGTTTAGAAAAATTGTATAGAAATCACAACCAAAAATATTTGACCGCAATCAATAACCGTGTCGAAATGTAGCGCGTTAGTAAGTGCGGATCGTCTACAGGGATTGTGCGATTCGTTCGTATTTGTTTTGTTTGAATTGAAAATTTAATAGAAAAGAAAAGAAAATGATTCAAGATTTTATATCAAATGAATTTCAAGAATCAACTAGATCTAATCAAGAATCAAGAAAGCATTAAAAGTCAAGAACAAGAATTGATAGAATTCCAATCGATTAAAGTTTCAAGAATTGAAGTATAGCTCGTAGGAGTAGATTAGATCATAGATGTGAAGAAGATTAGCAATTACCTTTTCTTATCCATTAACGAATTGATGCTACTCGATGTCGATTTATCGAGAATTAAGGATCTTGCGAAGAATTAGGGTTTTCTCATCTTATCCTTTGTCCATTCGATTAATCACATTCACAAGATAGCTTCTAGGAAGTCAAATGATCGATCGTTGATCTCTAGTTCCGAGCGAAAATAATTAAGAAAGCATTTCGCGTCGAAACTAGATCATCGATCATTTGATTTTCAAGAATTTACAAACGTTATAGGACTTAAGAAAATGTTTAAAGATTCATCAACTTCATCATTCTATCGATCGTTTCGACTCCTCCACGAGCGGAGTTTACTCAAGTATCATCACAAAGAATACATTCAAGAATCGAAGTTGAATCATAATGCTTTGAATTAAAAGATAAGCAAGTTAAAAGAATCTTCACCTTTATTTATTTAACGATTTGTTACACATTGCTCAAGACTACAAGAATTTGAGAAGGAACAAGATTGTCGAATCTAGCGTTCCATCGGCTCCTTGAGTCGCGGATCGGCTTGGATCTCATGCTCCGTTGAAGACCGACTTCGCTTCATAAAGGATGGTTGAAGACTTGCTTCGATTGAACTCTATGATCTTGATCTTTTGGATTTTAGATTGGATTAGGGTTAGGGTTTGAGGTTACAAGTTGTGTCACTCAACTTGTGGTGGAGAATTGTTGAACAACCTTTGAAGTGAAGCCTAGGGTCCCTTTTATAGGCTTAGGAGTGATTAGCTTCCTTAAGAAGCTTGGATTAGGTTAACTTCCCTTGTAAGCTAGTTAGTTGGGTAGAAGTCTCTAGAACTAGTTAGTTAGGGTTTAGCTTCTAGCTTAAGCTAGGAGGTTAGGGAGAAGGTTCTAGGCTCTTAATATAGTTTAGGTGAAGCTTGTTTAGGAAGCTAGGACATCATTAGTTTAGATCAAAGGGCCTTTGCTGATCTGGCAGAAGCTTCTAGGGTTATCTGGAAATTGCAGAGGCTTAATGAGTTGTAGGACCTGAGAGAAGACTTCTGCAGCTGAAATGGGGTGACGTGGCAGTCACGTGACTGCGGATCCGCGGCGAAAACTGGCTCCTGCCGCGGATCCACGGCTGTATAGGAGCTTTAGGGCTTCAGCTTCTCAGTAGTGCTTTGCTATGTCTTTATGTGTACTCTATGATATGTTTATTCCCTGAATACCTTCTAGATCACTACCAGATTTCAAATCCTTGAGTTGGCGTATTATTTAACAGCACTGTTACACAAATTTGACCATTCTTCCGGAATTTCCTGCACAGACTTCAAAACACATGTTGCGCTACACAAGAATGATGCAATGTCATGAAACAGAGTCAATTTCCCTAAAAATGACGATTTTAGTATACAGTACAGGTAATCCAGTATTTTACAGGTGTTTTGCTAATATGTGCGATATGAATACCGAACACCTCTACATGAATGCAAAAGATAGTGAAATTGCCGTGTTAAAAATGCAGTATTTTCGACTGATCAGATAGCATGAGTATTATACCCTACGCTTCTATGGTAGGCTCTATAATTTATGCGATGTTGTGTACCAGACCAGAAATTGCTTATGCACTGAGCATAGTATGCAGGTATCAGTCAAACCCAGGGGAGAAGTACTGGATAGCAGTTAAGAACATTTTCAAGTACCTGAGAAGGACTAAGGAGATGTTCTTGGTGTATGGCAATAAAGACCTCCAGATCAAGGACTTCGCCGACTCCAGCTTCCAGAGTGACAAGGATGACTCCAAGTCCATGTTGGGTTATGTGTTTACCCTCAATGGAGGGGTGGTCTATTGGAAGAGCTCCAAGCAGGACACCGTTGCTGACTCGACGATGGAAGCAGAGTATATCGTTGCATGTGACGCCACAAAAGAAGCATTCTGGATCAGGAAGTTCATAACAGAACTTCAGGTGGTTCTGTCCATTGTTGATCCAATACCTTTGTATTGTGAAAACTACAGGGCTATAGCTTTAGCGAAGAAACTAAGGTCCCATTAGAAGTCCAGACACATCTTGAGGCGATACCACCTGATCAGGAAGATCGTAGATCGCCGGGAGATCGAGGTGCGAAGAGTAGAAATGGAAAATAACACTGCAGATCTACTCACAAAGGCCATCCCTCAGATACAGTTTGAGAGACTATTCGAAATGATAGGTCTGCGATATGCCAATACATGGCCTTAGTGCAAGTGGAAGATTGTTAGTGATATATGCCTTAGAGGCCATTATTTTATAGTACCGCATTGTATATTACATTTTGAATATTTAGGATATACACAGATATAATAACAGTCTTGCTCAATATGGTAGTATGCTAAATTGTTTGATTCTATCTCAATATGTGTATGTGTTTTTTTAGCATATCGTTAATATATATGATAGAGCCCTTAGGATCTTTGCTTGACTACCAGCGTTGTGATGGCAGTCATACTAGTGGGGGCTGAGGAGTCTGTAAGCACATCTTATACTGGTCCCTAGTCGTAGGATTATCAAGACGGGGCATCGATACTCCAGAGTAGAGTAGTGTATACACTTCTCATCCCAGCTGGGGAGGGCCTGTCCCACAACCATTAGTATGTCATACCGGAGATAGTATACAGGTGCTCATTGGGTTATGAGTTACACTGGATGGGCTCGATAGGAAATACTGGTTGGAATTATACATATCGTCAGTTAGTAGTTCTCGGGTGGCATGAGTACAGGTTAGTCCGTTGACTTGACATCACTATTCGTCTCGAGTGTGTTTCCACTATACTTAGATTACTACCCTACCACGGCTCAAAAGAGTCGTGCAAATAAGTAGTAGTTGGGTGCAGTCCCGAAGCACTTGGAGGCAGTAGTGGTTAGATAGGATTCGTCTCTCTCGGTATTAGGGTTGATATCGCGTTGTGTTTGGAAAGCCATTACACAAAGTCCCTGGCAAGGGCAAGCAAGTTTTACTGGTAGGTACACCAGTAGTTTCTCAGGGTGTATTGGGCTCTACACCTTCACAACTTATTGCGCTATTAGGGGTCTGACGGTTACCACCCCCTACGCCCGATATGCGATACTCTTAGAAGAACAGACCGCACTATACGAAGATTGTCATAGATAGGCTCAGTAAGAGTTCGGATGAGTTTGCTCATCGGCCTTCTTATCGACAGATACATAGGTAGCCATTACGTACAGCTAGTGACACTGACAGACTTATGGTTAAACCCATTGCTAGCATACTGTTGAGTCTTTAGAGTCCCACATAGAGGGTTTCCCTGCTTCGGGCGAAACGATGCTGAGGACGTATGGTTTTATGGCAGGATTCCGATCATATACGTGTACTGGCTGCACGGATGTTGTTCGGATGGATAATACTAGTGGGCTTTCATTTAAGCCGGATTCTAGTATTATATTATTATGTCATTATCTCATTGTATTCGTATTTTTCATAATACGAATACGGGTATGTATATACGGTGAGGGCATTCTTGTAATTTCACAAGAGATGCTTCGAGAAGGGGACACCTTTTTATTTAGATTTATCTATTTTTGGAAATAGATTAATGAGGTGGAAAATGGAGATATTTGTCCCATGGTGAAGCATGGATCATTTGTTTTGTTTCATTGGTTTGTGTTTACTATTGAAGCATGGTTGTTATTTTCTATTGGAAAATAATCCATGCTTCATGTGAGATGAGTATAAGCCATTCTCCACACTAGCTAACACTTGTTCATTTGCTCATTTGCTTTCTCTCTCCATTTTTCTCTCCTTCTACCTCAAGACCTAAAACCTTCACATGAGTTGTGAATCATTAGGTCCTTTGAGATTAAATACTCCAAAATACATTCTACATATTTTAAGATTAGCGAACTTGGTACCTTAGTTACTTCGGTTTAGAGGTTGGAGCTTGAAGTATAGACTTTCGGGTGGATCATTTTCAACATGAGGAGGCCAACAATCAAGCACGATCCAGATCTTCGAGGAGCTCAAGCTAAGGAGGAGAAGAAGACCTGAAAGACTAGAATCAAGGTGGTATAAGACTATCATAGTAGTTAAAAACCTCCAAGTAGTATAGCTAGTTAAGGTTTCTATAAAAATCCTGGAGTTAAAGTCGGTGTTGCAAAGTCAAGAAAATCGGTTTTTTGTAAATTCTTCCACCCCACAAGTGCGTGGGGTGTATGACATCGACTTACAAATTCTACCAAGTGGAGCTTACCTGCTCATGGATATGCATGACGAAAGACCCTTCCGGCTAATAAATGTCTGATTCCTAAAAAAATACTACACTTGACGAGTCACGACTTAGGTCAATGATAGATGACGAAGCTTGTGTCTGCTCGCTATCTTCCTGAGTCAGGACTCTGAGAGTTGTATCCAAAAAGCTCCGTCGCCTAAAAAACGGCGACAACGGACCGAGTTGTCCCTAAACTAGAATATCCGCCCAAACATAGCGACAACGGACCGAGAAGTCCTTAAACTAACTATCCGCCCAAACATAGCAACAACGGACCGAGATGTCCTTAAACTAAAATTTCACCTCAAATATGGCGCAACGGACTGAGATGTCCCTAAACTAGCACATCGCCCCCCAAAACGGTGATATGCTCTCTTGAGATCTATATTGCAATCGAAGTCCTAACGGCGAAAGTCGCAAGTCAAGTCCCACTGGCTACACAGCTACCCCAGCAATGAAACCACCCCTAAATCCCATCGACAAGCAGATGGGTCACCTGCGACGAAGCACTTTTAAGAGTTTCTCCATTCAAGAAAAAAAGGTGGTATATCCACAAGAAAAATGGGTACGGATGAAAACCCGAAAGGACGCCGTGAGTAAAAACAGCAGGACTGCCGCTGAGCTTCGCGAAAACCCGGAAGGGTGCAATCTCGTAAAAAAATAACCTGTGTGAGATCCTTACGAATGGAAAGTATGTCTTAGCACCTCTAATAGGTTTATACAAGTACCAAGTATGCAATTTTAAAAAAAACTAGAGTTCTAAGAAATACTAACCTAGAATCGAACTAGAAAATTAGGGTTCTATTGTAAGCAAACAAGTTTTACGCTAAGTGAAAAGAGAATAAAACCTTTGTAGACCAGTCCTTCACTTCTAAAACTCCAAGTAGTAGTCTCTAGAACTCTTCTTAGACTCCACTTGAGAATGGAACGAGCTTGCTTTGTAGTCTTTGATGCCGAAGATGATCCGTCTTGAAGTCTTTCTAACTCTAGCTCATTCTTCACCAATCAAGGCATTAGTGAAGCAAATAACCTACACTAAAGGGATAGTAAAGTTTAGGTTGATAAAGAAGGATTTTTGCTCACAATATTTTCTTCTTTTTCCTTTTCTTTTTCAAGAAAAATCTAGAGAGGAAGAAGAAGGGGAATGAACTTGGAATGGAGAGAGAAAACCATGAGATGAAGTGATTAAATGAGCATAGAAATATCTATGAATAAAACAAAGAGAATGGAGTGAGTCATGGCTTCTCAAGGCTTCCACAAACATCGTAGAATAATGAATCATTTCCATTTTTCAATTAATTCATAAATAAAACTATTTCCTACTCTTCACAACACTCATGTGTGATTCTCATACATCCTAGTTCTATATATCATCAACCATGATACAATTATATATATATCACACACATATATAATATCACACACACACACATACATAAAAATCTCTAATGAGCTAATATTAGTTTATATATATATATATATATATATATATATTAAATTATTAAATCAATATTTGATTCAATAATCCAGTTATATCATAAATAACCGACTAATATCGTATATATATGTATATCACATTATTAAATCAACACTTGATTCAATAATCCGGTTATATCACATATAACCGTCTAATATTCAATACCCAACATCAAATCAACACTTGATTCAATAATTCGGTCATATCATATATAACCGGCCAATATCAAATATATATACATATAACAAATCATTGAATCAACACTTGATTCAATAATCCGGTTATATCACATATAACCTAACCGATATCAAATATCCCGAGATTAGAATACGGTATCACATATTCATATTTAATCAAGCTCCCGCACATATCACAATATGTGCGCTACTTCGTTTTGCTTGAGCTAGGAAACCTCTGTGTGGGACTCTAAAGACTCGTCAATACACCAATAGTAGGTAATGATCACATCAGATGCCCACAAGCCGTCAGCGGTACTAGCTGGACATAAAGGCTACCCAGGTACTGAACGAATAGAAGATCAACAAGCAAGCTTGTCCAAACTCCCATAAAGCCTATAAGAAACACTTATTGTATAGTCCGGTATCTTCGTCTGATATGTCGCATATCGAGTCTAGGGTGGAATCGTCAGACCCCAATAACTTGATAAGTCATGCCGATGTGTGTCCTATAACCTTTAGAGAAACTACTAATAACACTTATCAGTAAATCTTATCAGCCCTGGCCGGGGACTTGCTGTTATAGCCAATCGAGTATAGCGCAACATCAACTCCCAATACCGGGAGAGACGAAACCCCTCCTATCGCTCACTGCCTCCATGTGACTCGGGACTGTACCCAAAATGCACCTGTTTGCACGACTCATTTGAGCCGTGGTAGGGAGGAAATCAAAGCACAGTGGGAACCACACAAGACACTATGAAGATCTCGAGTCTACAAAGTAATTTGCACAAGTATCACCAGAGAACTGCTATCTGACGATAAGTATTGTACCATCTAGGAGTTCTCGGCGAATCCTGTTCGGTGTACCCATTCTCTAATGAGCACCTATGTACAATATTTGATGTCAAACAATAATGGTTGTAGGATCAACCATCGCCCCATACAGGATCAAGAAACGCACATACTAGTTTACTCTGGAATATTGATGTCTTGTCTCGATACTCTCTCGACTAGGAACTGTTAAAGGATGTGCTTGTGGACTATATAAGCCCCACTAGTATGATCTGCATCATAGTCCTGGTAGTCAAGCCTACATCCTAAGGGCTTTATCAACATGTAACAGAGAGATAGTATAATAATACAAGTATACATGTTAAGATAAAGAGCAACCAGATAGCATACTATCACGTCGAGCAAGAAAGTCCTCTATATATATGTCCATGTATCTACTATAATATACAATAATACTCTCTAGGGCATACATATTCCTAACACGACTCACACAGGAGTAACACACTTAGGAATCCCTACGATTCCTAATGAGAATTACACTTGCGAGATCCTCACGGCTCGTAAGGAGAATTTCCCCCTATGAGACCCTCACGGCTCATAGAATTTAAAAGTCTTAAACTACAGGGATCTAAATATGTTCTTAAGCCGTCATATTCCCCTAATATTGCCTTACAGGGCCCTATATTGACCCTTGTATACAATCCATAGGCATAAATAAATATTCTCTCACCAAGTTCTACAATTGGCGAGAAATGTCCCCATATGGTGAACGACACTTGTAAGTCCTCTCGACTTATAAAGAGAAAATACTTTTGTAAGATCCTTATGACTTACAAGAGAAAACACACTTAGAAATCCTCACAATTGCTAAGAAGAAAATACATCTACAAGATCCTTTCAAGACCCTTACGGCTTATAAAGTCAAAAAGCCTTAGTTGACAGGATCCTAACCCTGTTTGCTAAGCCATCTTTGTTCAAATCGACAAAGGGAAATAATGATTCGCTCCTGGCAATTTTCTAGTTGTAGTGGTGCTGATGCCTAAATAGGTATCAAATTTCAAGCCTCCTCATGGTAAATGATGATTCGCTCCTGGCGGTATCCCAGAGGTAGCGATGCTGATGCCAAGAATGGTATCAGATTTCAAATCCCCAACTAAAAAAAATTAAAAAAAATTAACAGAAATGACAGGGCACCGTGGATAAAAAGTCGAAATGATTGGGCAATCAAGACTTTCGCAATATAAAAAGCTGTAAAGATAGAGAATCACGGAAATAAAAAATAAAATAAAATTTCCACTGCCCTGCAGGTAGGTCCACAATGACTCCTGTATACAATCCATGGGCACAAACGTAAGAAAGGGAACCATATTGTCACGCCCCACTTCCCAGAGTGCGCTAAGATCGGCACGTGACAGAGCCAACCATGCTACCTGTGGATAGGAAACATCCCTCCACAGTCACATTACGGCTGTCTATAAGATATCAAGGACAGTAGAAATAAAATAAACTATCTAGCACATGTTCATATGCCCGAATAAACAAGTTAAGAAATAATATGCGAAAGCAATAGATCCAATAAACAATAATAATTTGGAATGTACGTCCTAAATACAGGCTCACATCAGGAATGAAAATGCTGAAAGAAAACTAAGCTAAAATACTAACAGGTCCTCACTGCTCAGCCTGTTCACTGAAATACTCCTGATCGGCCTGCTGCAAAGGTAGAGTATATGGGCCATGCAAAACCCAGACGTTAGTGCGTCATAATATCAACAATAATATAATCAGGGGTAGCAAACATGCAGGCACAAGTATGAACAGTAATAAAGGTATAACAGTAACACGAATGTGGAACAGTGAAGAGTAAAAGCATATGTGACGTGCAGTGGGTAATCTGAACTAAACTACTGGGTTAACTACTCTCAATTCTGTGAAATCGATTTAATGAATCATCGATGTAACTCAATACTATCCTGTGTGTGCCCGGGACCACGGTCCAAATTCTAGGGCTGAATCCAAGACATGCCACTAGGCACTAAACAAGAAACATGTACAGATGAATGATGTCAACATCAGCATCCCTGGGATGGCCTAGCCCGTAAAACTGATCAGTATAAGCATCGAACTATCGAGTTACAAGTCAGGTTTCATCATTGATTTCCCCATACCCCCAAGTTATGTGTTCATGTCAGGTATTGATAAATCTGAGGCTAATGCCAATGCAGGATCAAGCAGGAACAGGTTTGTCTATACAGACAACAGGATATGTCCATTGGGACAACATGTCAGGATTGTCGGTATTAGAAATAGGATCAGGTAACATGTCACGTAGTGATATATCAGGTCATATCAGGTAGTGTACATATATCAAGTCATATCAAGTAGTGGTGTATCAGGTCATGTCAATAGTGCACAGTGTATCAAATGGGTGCCCAACAGTAAAATGTAGCAAGTATTAGATCAGGATAAAAGTACGGATGTACGATAAAAGCATGGATGCACAATTATCTATTCACAACCGAATATCATTGCAATAACAGCTTTTTTGAAAAATATATTCCAACAACATCAGATTAGGTTTTTTTAACTTGCATTGATCCGAATCAATGCAGTCCCATCAATTGATCACACCAATAAAGAACGAAAATAATGACACGTATATGCCACCCGCATTCGCCACTGGGTCCTGTCATTACCCGTTAGGTTAGTTAACTAACGACTGAGCGGGGACTGGTCTAGCGCGGATGCAAAACATATACAACATCTACTAGTATATATATCAATATATAATATTCGCTCAAGGCGTGATAAAATGCAACATCACAGAAATGTAATAAGCATCACAGAACAATACAG
This sequence comes from Agapanthus africanus, assembly GCA_030015575.1. Lineage (NCBI taxonomy): Eukaryota > Viridiplantae > Streptophyta > Magnoliopsida > Asparagales > Amaryllidaceae > Agapanthus > Agapanthus africanus. The sequence goes on along the minus strand of CM057338.1, from coordinate 113,059,777 downwards.
ATATCTGGGATCCCCGGGTTTCATAGAGCCGCTACTGAAACCCGACGTTCCCCTGGTCATGTGGATAGCCTGTGCAATGAAAATCCTAGACCCCTACGGGCGCGGCAAGTCACCCACCAAAACCTGAAGCGAGGCAGCCCCCTTCAGCAACGTGAATGGACCACCCAGCACTTCACGGAATCCGGTGACTTGGGCACCCCTCCTGGGTCAACCTGTACCCCCTACGAGTGCGGCGAATAGCCCGCCAATTCTAGAGTGAAGTCCCCTCCGTCTCAATGCCATGAGATGCGGGCCCGTTGCCCTCTAGAACCCGGCTACCCGTGCACCCCTCCGCGGGGTAATCCTAGTACAGAAAGTAAAATATACATACAACGGGTACATCGACCTTACCCCGGTCGTGCCCCAAAAGAATATTATACAAACGGGCAGTGACGGCAGTCCACATGTCGGACGCTCGCCCCGCAATATCAAATGTACATATAAAACAAAACTGTACTAATATTGCATCCAGGCTATCCCCCATGACCAATCCGCAACATCACAGCAATACACAGAACATCAACGTGAATGTCACGTTCGCAAATCCGTCTAAAAGGGCTATAGCAGTTAGACAGGATTTACCGATCAAATGACATTCACGGTCGCAGATATAATGTAAATACTGTGAACTAACATGTTTAAAATTTTCGATCGATCAATTTTACCGAAGTGGGCCCCAAGCACTACTGTAGCACTCAAAGAAAATCTGGGCCCAAACAGAATATTCCAAAACCCCCATTTTCAAGTCCAAGAGCCTCTGTAAAATTTTGGTGGGGTGATCACACATTACGGCGGCGGAACCGCGGCCAGAACAGGGGTGTGGCCGCAGTTCCGCGGTCTGTGTAGAGTATCACAACACCAACTTTTTACAGAAGTCTTAAAACTCCCTGCATGTCATTCTGCAACGTACTGAAAAATTTTCTGAGCACAACTGAAAATCGACAGAAACTGTCAAATTGAAATTGGGGTTTTTGGGATATTTGTTCGATCGAAACTTTAAACACGTTAGACCAATCTAGACTAGGTTAATGGCGTGGCTTTGATACCAGTGTAAGTGCACGGCGGCGTCCCGGCCGTCTGAACGAGGCCAAAATGCGGAAACGATGTTTTACTTTAACTTTTGAACCGGCACCACCGCGCACAAAAATCCTGGATCGTGCCATTAATCTAATCCTAGCTAACAAGAGAAGGGGTAGAGAGATATACCGAGCGATCCATGTCCTTCGGTCTTCTCGTCGTCGTCCCGATCTCCCCGCGGAATCTCCGGTCTTCACCTCCTCGCCGGAAGGGCACCACGTCGCCGGGTTCTTTTACGGGCTCCCACCTCTGGACCGAGGCAACTCGGGCACGAAGTTGGCGAGTCGACGTGCCTAAGGATGATGTAGGTTAACTGTAGATTGCTTTGTCTCATTTTGGGGTTACTAGAAGTTGCCTTTTGGTAGAGGTAATGAGTTGTGGAATTTTTGTGGAGCTATGGGATTTTTTGCAAGCCATAAGAGATGAAATCCCATCACCAAAAATTGGGACAGCCCCATCCTCATTTGGCCGGCCATCACTCAAGGAGAGAATGAGAAGGGAGAGTATGAATGAGGTGAGTGAGTGAGCCAATAATCAAAGAGAGAGAAAAGGGTTATGATGTGAAGAAATGATCACAAACAAATCCAACACTCCATCAACCATCGTGAAAACCATGTCCCCACAAAAGTCAAGCCATGATGAAGTTAAGAAGGTCAAGCAATGATTATCCAAGGAAAGTCAAATGAGGGTGCAACCATCATGAAGCAATAATATGCAAAGACCACCCTCCAAAATGCTTATTTGCACAAATGCAAATAAGCCCTCCTCCACCAATCTTCAGCCAATAAAAGATACAAAGAAAAATGGCCGAAACGCAAAACAAACTGGCAACTCCAAAAAACTGATCCCGTAATAAATTACAGGAAAACCCCGCGATTGTATATACATACCCGCAATTGTATTCCGACCGAATACAAATGCAATGAGACAAAATCTACACTGTACAATACTAGGATCCGGCTTAAACCAAAGCCCGCTAGTATTTTCCGTCCGATCATGATCCGTGCAATACCGCACGTATCTGATCGAACCCTGCCATATCTCCATACGGCCTCTACAGCGTTTCACCCGAAACTTGAGTAACTGGTCTGTGGGGAACTCTAAAGACTCGTTAATACTATGGCTGTGGATTTAACCACTAGCACGTCAGAGGTATTAGCCATACGTGATGGGCTACCAGCTATTGACAACAAGGGACGTCTGTGAGCGAACTCATCCTGACACCCTACTTAGCCTGTCAGTGACAATATCCGTACAGTCCGGTCCATTCGTCTATGAGCATCGCATGGCGGGCCTAGGGGGTTGGTAAAAGTCAGACCCCCAAAAGCGGTACAAGTCGTGTCGGGGTGTAGCCCAGAACACCCTGAGATACTACTGGAATACTTACCAGTAAATCTCCTGCCTTGGCCAAGGACTTCGTGTAAGGGCTCTCCTAGACACAGCGCGACCTCACCCCCAATACCGGGAGAGACGAACCCCTGCAGATCCGCTCACTGCCTCCATGTGGCTCGGGACTGTACCCAACTAAAACCTGTTTGAACGTCTCCTTTGAGCATGGTAGGGTAGTAATCAAAGTACAATGGGAACTCACACGAGACAAATGACGATCTCAGGTCGATGAACTAACCTGTACACATGTCACCAGGGAACTGCTATCTGACGTCAGGTATAAGACCAACTAGCATGTTCCCGGCGAGTCCTGTCCGGTGTACTCATAACCCAATGAGCACCTGTATACATCTTAGGTGAACCAACTGACACCAGTGGCTTGTGAGACCGGCCACCGCCCCTCGTCGGGGTCTCGACTGTATACACTAGTCTACTCTAGAGTATCGATTCCCTGTCTCGAAACTCCCACGACTAGGGACCTTTTAAGGATGTGCTTATAGATCCCAGCTCCCACGTATCTGATCTCCCTCATACTGCTGGCAGTCAAGCAAGAATCCTAGGGGCTCTATCAACGTGCAATAGCGACCTGTAAGGTCACCTAAAGCAGTACACGATGATAAAGATAAACCGATAGCATACTATCATCTTGAGTAAGACTATCCTCTCGGCATAGGTCCTCCCTCAATCATTGCAATCACGTGCCTGTGATCCAATAATTGACTCTGAGGGCACTATCTCCAACAATTACGACAATAATAACATGAGTTAATATGATCTGTAGACGCAGCTATATATATATTAAATGATATGGATGCATACGGGTATCCGAAAACGGTAAAACTTTAATATGGATGTATAATGTGATAAACATGTAACATTTTATTCATATGGATGCATAATAATATACATAGCATGTAGCAAGATGAACTTGCATGCGACTAGATATGTAATAAGCTGTACGGATGCGAACGGATATTGTAAAACTGTAAAACTGTAATATGGATGCATAACTAAACAATATGTAATACTATTATTCGCATGAATGCAAAATATAATAGTATAGCATATAGCAAGATAAACTTGCCTCGATGGATCACAATACGGATACGTACGGAACGCCCGACGTCGGTAAATCGTCGCAACGCACACACGTGCACGGGACGGGTCCAGGAAAGGCAAGAGCACAACTATGCTGGTTGGGGTTGTTCACTGGATCTCTCGGATTGTCGGCGTCGAGTACGGCTCCGGTAGGAGACCGAAAACATACGAGATCAAGAAAGCGTGAGAAGAAGAAAGAAGAAGAAGAAGAAGAGGAGGAGGAAGAAGAAGAAAGATGTGGGTTTGGTGCCCTGGGTTTGGGGTTCTGGGCCGAGGTGGCGAAGGTGACGATAAGGTTTGCCGGTGTGGGGTTTGCCGGCGAGGTGCAGGGGTGTGCAGGGGGTTGTAGGAGGTGCTCGGGTTCAGGAAAAGAGAGGTTGAGAAGTGGAGTGGAGGAAGGTGGAGAGGAGGTGACGACGACGCCGTCGACGGTGAGAGCGAGGTGAGGAGCTAGGGTTCTTGGTTGTCGGGGTTAGGTCGTCGGCGGTTCTTGGGTTCTCGTGGAAGAATGAGAGGAGGAGAAGAGAAGATGGATGAAGATGAGATGGTCGAGGAGGTCGGTGAGATGAAGACGAGGACGCGGGTTAGACGACGATGAGGGGCGACATCGAGGGAAGAGGCGGCGGCTAGGGTTCAGCTTGCATGGGTTTCTCGTTGGGTTAAATTGGGAAAGGAAGAAGGGAGGTGGCGCTAAGGTAGAGGGCGGTGACCAGATGCGAGAAGTGCACAGTAAATGCGATAGGAGAGAGAGAGAGCGCGTTCGAGAGGAGTGAGGAATGGGAGAGAGAGAGTGAGTGAGAAAGAGAGAGAAAGATAGAGATAGATAAAGAGATAGAAAGATCGAGAGGAGAGAGAGAATTGAAAGAGAGAGAAAGAAACAGAAAAGAAAGAGAGGAAAGAATCGGTTAAATTTATATATTTTTTAAAAATCTTTTAGTTATTTTAAATTTAAACTGTGATAATTTTTAATAAAAATTTTATATTAATAAAATTTTATTTTCTGGTAAATACAAACTTAGTCCAAAACACGCCCGGGTCGGGTCTAAAAATTCAGTTTCAAAATATGAAAAATATATGTGGTAACCAAAACCAAAATAGGATATCCGGGTATCGAAAATGCATACCCCCAAGAACGGATGCACGTACGTGCGTGCAGCCATCCAAACAAGTCCGTTTCACTGAACGTGACGAGAACAAGATGCGCGATGCTACCACAGGGTCAGGGGTATCAAGCAGGCCATGCAATGTATTTTAAAAATATTTTATGTGACTTTTAAATGTTATATAAAAATATGCAGATGCCGGATATAATGCTAGTATGCAGTATGTATAATATGAAAGTGTACGGATCCACGTTACAAGCCAGGATAAATCATAAACATGAATCAAGACTGGTTTCAAGCAAGCGGGTCGGGTCGGATGCAAATACAGATGTCAAATATACTATTCGCACCCAAAACACAGTAAATCAGGAAAATACCATAAATAAATAAATACTTGAAATAGAACTGGTATAAATGAACTAGGGTGTTATATTATACCCAACTACAAAAAGAATTTCGTCCTCGAAATTCCAGGAACAAGAAAAGATAAACAATCAAGAATCTACAAGAATAGGTGTGGAAACTTCTGTCGAATCTCGTCCTCTCATTCCGAAGTCGATTCTCCATGCGAGCGATTCCCCAAGAAACAAGTACGAGAGGGATAACCTTGTTCTTAAGGACCTTTTCTCTTCGATCAACAATCGACATCGGTCATTCCTCAAAGGTTAAATCCTCCCTTACAGTCAGCTCCAAATGATCCAGCATGTGTGTTTCATCTCGAACATACTTACGGAGTTGAGATACATGAAACACGTCATGAAAATTCACCAAAGATGGTGGTAAAGCCAATTCATAAGCCACTTCTCCAACACAATCCATAATCTCAAAAGGCCCTACGAATCGAGGACTAAGCTTGCCTCGACTCCCAAAACGAATCACTCCTCTAGTAAGTGATATCTTCAAGAATACCAGATCACCAACAGCGAACTCTAGAGGTCTTCTCGATGTGTCGGCCCAACTCTTCTGTCGATCTTGTGCTGCCTTCATATGATTCCGGATAGTATTAACTTTCTCTATTGTTGCACAATCAAATCCGGTCCCAACAATCTTCGTTCTCCAATATTGTCCCAACAAACAGGTGAACGACACTTGCGACCATACAATGCTTTGAATGGATCCATCTGAATAGTCGCCTGAAAACTGTTGTTGTACGAAAACTCCACCAAGTGTTGATGATCCTCCCACGAACCCTTGAAGTCCAACATGCAAGGTCTCATTATATCTTCAAGAGTTTGGATCGTTCTCTCCGACTGGCCATCTGTCTGAGGATGATAAGCTGTGCTAAACTTCAATCGCATCCTCAAACTTTCCTGTAAACTCCTCCAGAAGTGCGATAAGAATCGGGTGTCACGGTCGGAAACGATGCTCACAGGTACTCCATGAAATCTCATAATCTCCTGCATGTACCGTTCTACTAACATTTCCGTCGACTGGACAACTCTAAACAGTATGAAATGAGCTGCCTTAGTCAATCGATCAACAATCACCCAAACTGCATTGTTGCCCTTTGGACTCCGCGGTAAAGCTGTCACGAAATCCATGGTTATATGTTCCCACTTCCATTAAGGAATCGGAAGTGGTTGCAATAAACCAGCAACCCTTTGATGTTCACCCTTAACTTGCTGACACACCAAGCATTTCACTACAAAGCGAACAATCTCCCTTTTCATGCCTTCCCACCAGAAATGCTGTCTTAGATCGCGGTACATTTTCATGCTTCCTGGATGTACGGAATATGTAGAATTGCGCGTCTCCTTCATAACTTCTTCACGAATGTCTCCTTTCGGCACACAAAAACGGCTAACATATCGCAACGAACCATCTTATGAATCAACAAGTCCGTTCGAAATCCCGCTTCAACTTGTTCTCGAAACTTCTGCAATATTGGGTCCTGTGACTGCGTTGCTTTAATATTATCGATCAACGACGGCTGTACTTGCAGCTGCATCAACTGTCCCGAAGAATGCGGTAGCACGATCTCCAACTTGAATCTCCGAAAATCTTCGATAAACTCCTTCTGTGCAGTCAACATCCGAATTGCTGGCAACCGACTGAGCGCATCCGGTAAAACATTAACTTTCCCCAGATGGTATTTAAGATCAAGATCGTAGTCAGCCATCAGCTCTAGCCATCTACGCTGCCTCATGTTAAGCTCTTTCTGTGTGAACACATACTTTAGGCTTTTGTGATCGGTGAATACTTTGACCCTTTCGCCCAATAAGTAGTGCCTCCAAATCTTCAAAGAGAAAATCACAGCTGCTAGCTCCAAATCATAAGTTGGGTAATTCTTCTTATGGATCATCAACTGTCTCGATGCGTAAGCTATAACTTTCCCATGCTTCATCAAAACACATCCTAAACCTTTCCCAGATGTGTCGCTATGAATTACGAATCCTCCTGAACTGTCTGGCACGGTCAAAATAGGAGCGGTTATCAATATCTGCTTCAATGCCTCAAAAGATGACGCACATTTATCTGTCCATACGAACGGTACTTCCTTATGCGTAATCTTGGTCAAAGGCTCAGCTAAACGAGAAAAATTCTCCACGAACCTTCTGTAATATCCGGCAAGTCCAAGAAAACTTCTGATCTCTGCTACGTTCTTCGGAATCGGCCAATCTTGAACTGCTGCAATCTTCTCGGGATCAACGGCGATTCCATCTCCGGATACGACGTGCCCCAAAAACTTCACTTCTTCAAGCCAAAACTCGCACTTGCTCATCTTTGCATATAATCTTTCTTGCCTCAACGTCTGCAATGCGATCTTCAAGTGTTCTGCATGCTCTTCTAGGCTCCTCGAATAGACCAGAATATCATCGATAAACACCACTATAAACTAGTCCAAGACTGGTGAAAAGATTCGGTTCATCAAGTCCATAAATACCACCGGTACATTCGTGACTCCGAATGGCATCACTAAATACTCGTAATGTCCGTACCGAGTTCGGAACGCAGTCTTGCAAATATCTTCCGATCTAACTCGGACCTGATGATATCCGGATCGCAAATCCAGCTTCGAGAATACCCTCGCGCCACTAAGCTGCTCGAACAATTCGCCAATGCGAGGGATCGGGTACATGTTCTTAATAGTCACCCGATTTAATTCTCGATAATAGAGGCACATCCTCCTTATGCCATTCTTCTTGACTAGAAGAACTGGAGCTCCCCAAGGTGAATTGCTGTTGTGAATCCAACCCTTCTCAAGCAATTCGGTAACCTGCTTCTTTACTTCTTCCAACTCCACTGGTGCCATCGGATAGTACGCCTTTGAAATTGGCGCTGCACCAGGAAAAAGATCGATCGCGAACTCCACATCTCGTTTTGGCGGTAAACACGGGATGTCCTTGAACACGTCCATGAACTCTCGAACTACAGCTGGCGCTTCCTCCTTATCAACTTCCATCGACGCAAGAACGGCGCTTGTCGGTCTAGCCCTAAACTCGACTGGCCCGACAGAACTGCTTCCTCCAGCGAAAACAAACTCCGGATGTCCGGGATTCTGGAAAATCACTTTTTTGCCCTACAATCAATGTGAGCGTAGAAAGTGCCGAGAAAATCCATTCCAAAGACAACATCATAGCTGCCGGTATCAATCACCAAGAAATCTGCAAATAACTCCCGTCCGCAAATAACAACTGAACAATCCTTACATTCGCTACTAGATATGATATTCCCATTCCCAGTGTGTATGTCCCAACAACTAGATAGGGTCATGCAAGAAATCGAGTGTGCAGCAATAAACTTGGACGACATGAAACAATGGGATGCACCAGAATCGAATAATGCTAATGCGGGAAAATCATGAACAAGTAGGATACCTGAAACAACTTCATCTGAAGCCTTGGCCTCTTCAGCCGTCAAGGTAAAGGCTCGAGCTTGATTAGGTCCCTGAGTTATCTGCTTCTGCCCCTGAAACTGCCTATGCGGTGGGTTCGGAACATCATCCTTCAAACGAAGCTTCGACGGACAAGTATTGATAGTATGATCCGCTGATCCACAAACCAAACAAAGTCCCAGCATCCTTCGGCAATCTCTCTTCATGTGTCCGGGTAAATGGCAGTAGTCACAAATCACGCTCTTTCTCTGATCAATGACGGGCTTCTTCATCGGTACTACGCCACGTCGGTTCACCGGAATTCCTCTGTGTATAGGCGCTCCGTTCGGCGCAAACGCCGGTTTTTGCACCACAACTGCCTGCTGCTGCGTATTCCCAGTCTTCACCGATAAGCTCTGCTGCTCTTTGGCCGCTTTAAGCACTTGCGAGAAAGTGGTCAAATCCAGAGATATAATGTGCCTCTGGATGTCCATATCCAAACTGCGCATAAACCTTCATGCCCTATCATCTTCTTTAGCCACCAATGGTCCAGCGAATTGATTGAGCCGTGTCCACTCAGCCGCATGCGCATCCATGGATCCGCCATTCTGCTTTAAACTGATAAACTTTTCTTCCATCTCCTCCCGTGCAGTGTGCGGAAAGAACTTCTCCAAGAAACTCTGTGAGAAAGTTGCCCAACTGATTGGCTTAGGCAAACGGGTCTCTTCCACGAGCCACCATTCATGGGCATAGTCTACCAATTAGATGCGTACAACATCCACTCTCTTGTCCTATGGAATCTGTGCCGCAACGAGCAAATTCTCCGTATCAAACAGCTACTGCTCTGCTGGAAACGGCTCCTCCAAACCAGTGAAAATGGACGGACCAAGTCTCCTAAAATCCGCCACGGTACCCACACGCTCGACCAGTTTGGCCGCATTATTGTTTACGGACTGCTGGACGGTCCGCAAACCTTCCTGAAAGGCTTCGGCTTGCCGCTGGTTCTGCTCGGTTTGCCTCTTCTGGTTCTCCAGCATCCCACGAATTACTCCAAGTAAAGCGGCGTCATTGTCACGTCTCTGGTACGATCGCAGATTCTTATTCGCCATGTTCCTGGAACCAAAACACCAAAAGGATTAGTATGATAAACAAGATTCAAACTTGCGATGAATAATGACCATAAATCAAGGATATGAATCAAGACTAGAACTCCAAGTTACTTAAATAGAGTACCGCATTGTAACCATGCCGCGGTACATAGTTACAATCACATAACTCCACTCAAGTCGCCCAAATCCTAGAGATAAACAACAGGGAACCGAAAGTTTCAAGTCGAGATGCAAAGTGGTTTGCATATCGTTAAGACAAGGATCAAGAGAAAGATATGATTCAAGAATCACGATAACAATGTGGCAGGACATGTTCCTAGTTATAAGTATTCTGATTCGTGTATTGGGTCTAATACCCAACTACAAAAGAATCAAACCCGATTAACCTAAATCCTATGGCTCTAATACCAAACAAACCCTGTGACGCCCCACTTCCCAGAGTGCGCTAAGATCGGCACGTGACAGAGCCAACCATGCTACCTGTGGATAGGAAACATCCCTCCACAGTCACATTACGGCTGTCTATAAGATATCAAGAACAGTAGAAATAAAATAAACTATCTAGTACATGTCCATATGCTAGAATAAACGAGTCAAGAAATAATATGCGGAAGCAATAGATCCAATAAACAATAATAATCTGGAATGTACGTCCCAAATACAGGTTCACATCAGGAATGAAAATGCTGAAAGAAAACTAAACTAAAATACTAACAGGTCCTCACTGCTCGGCCTGTTCACTGAAATACACCTGATCGGCCTGGTAGAGGATCTGGGTCATGCAAAACCCAGATGTTAGTGCGTCATAATATCAACAATAATATAATCAGGGGTAGCAAACATGCAGGCACGAGTATGAACAGTAATAAAGGTATAACAGTAACACGAATGTGGAATAGTGAAGGGTAAAAGCATATGTGACGTGCAGTGGGTAATCTGAACTAAACTACTGGGTTAACTACTCTCAATTCTGTGAAATCGATTTAATGAATCATCGATGTAACTCAATACTATCCCGTGCGTGCCCGGGACCACGGTCCAGATTCTAGGGCTGAATTTGAGACATGCCGCTAGGCATTAAACAAGAAACATGTACAGATGAATGATGTCAGCATCAGCATCCCCGGGATGGCCTAGCCCATAAAACTGATCAGTATAAGCATCGAACTGTCGAGTTACAAGTCAGGTTTCATCATTGATTTCCCCATACCCCCAAGTTATGTGTTCAAGTCAGGTATTGATAAATCTGAGGCTAATGCCAACGCAGGATCGAGCAGGAACAGGTTTTTCTATACAAACAACATGATATATCCATCGGGACAACATGTCAGGATTGTCGGCATCAGAAACAGGATCAGGTAACATGTCACGTAGTAATATATCAGGTCATGTCGGTAGTGTACATATATCAAGTCATGTTAAGTAGTAGTGTATCAGGTCATGTCAATAGTGCACAGTGTATCAAATGGGTGCCCAACAGTAAAATGTAGCAAGTATTAGATTAGGGTAAAAGTACGGATGTACGATAAAAGTATGGATGCAAAATTATCTATCAGGGGTTACATCATGACTATGTAGAATGCATATTATCAATCATAGGGTACTAATGTAATAATAATATAAATCAATGTAATATGGCATGCAACTAGGTACATAATTAATGGTATGGATGCACAAATATCGATTAGGGGTTCATTTACAGCTCCAAGTCTAAGTGAGATGCACATTATTAAGCATAGGGTGTTACTACAATAATAACATGAGTTAATATGATCTGTAGATGCAGCTATATGTATATTAAATGATATGGATGCATACGGATATCCGAAAACGGTAAAACTTTAATATGGATGTATAATGTGATAAAAATGTAACATTTTATTCATATGGATGCATAATAATATACATAGCATGTAGCAAGATGAACTTGCATGCGACTAGATATGTAATAAGCTGTACGGATGCGAACGGATATTGTAAAACTGTAAAACTGTAATATGGATGCATAACTAAACAATATGTAATACTATTATTCGCATGAACGCAAAATATAGTAGTATAGCATGTAGTAAGATAAACTTGCCTCGATGGATCACAATACGGATACGTACGGCACGTCCGACGTCGGTAAATCGTCGCAACGCACACACGCGCACGGGACGGTTCTAGGAAAGGCAAGAGCACAACCACGCTGGTTGGGGTTGTTCACTGGATATCTCGGATTGTCGGCGTCGAGTACGGCTCCGGCGGGAGACCGAAAAAATACGAGATTAAGAAAGCGCAAGAAGAAGAAAGAAGAAGAAGAAGAGGAGGAGGAGGAGGAGGAAGAAGAAAGATGTGGGTTTGGTGCCCTAGGTTTGGGGTTCTGGGCCGAGGTAGCGAGGGTGACGATGAGGTTTGCCCGCGTGGGGTTTGCCGGCGAGGTGCAGGGGGTATGCAGGGGGTTGTAGGAGGTGCTTGGGTTCTAGAAAAGAGAGGTTGAGAAGTGGAGTGGAGGTGGAGAGGAGGTGATGACAAGGTCGTCGACGGCGAGAGCGAGGTAAGGAGCTAGGGTTCTTGGTTGTCGGGGTTAGGTCGTTGGGGGTTCTTGGGTTCTCGTAGAAGAATGAGAGGAGGAGAAGAGAAGAGGGATAGCGATGAGATGGTGGAGGAGGTCGGTAAGATGAAGACGAGGATGGGGGTTAGACGACGAAGGGCAACGTCAAAGGCAGAGGAGGCGGCTAGGGTTCAGCTTGCATTGGTTTTTCGTTGGGTTAAATAGGGAAAGGAAGAAGGGAGGTGACGCTAAGGTAGAGGGCGGTGACCAGATGTGAGAAGCACACAGTAAATGCGATAGGTGAGAGAGAGAGCGTTCGAGAGGAGAGAGAAAGGGGGGGAGAGAGAGTGAGAGAAAGAGAGAGAGATAGAGAGAGATCCAGAGGAGAGAGAGAATAGAAAGAGAGAGAAAGAAATAGAAAAGAGAGAGAAAAGAATCGGTTAAATTTATATTAAAAAAATATATATTTATGTTATTTTAAATTGAAATTTTTAATAAAAATATTATATTAATAAAATTTGATTTTCTGGTAAATACAAATTTAGTCCAAAACACGCCCGGGTCGGGTCTAAAAATTCAGTTTCAAAATATGAAAAATATATGTGGTAACCAAAACCAAAATACGATATCCGGGTAACAAAAATGCATACCCCCAAGAACGGATGCACGTACGTGCGCGTAGCCATCCAAACAAGTCCGTTTCACTGAACGGGACGGGAACAAGATGCGCGGATGCTACCACAGGGTCAGGGGTATCAAGCAGGCCATGCAATGTATTTTTAAAATATTTTATGTGACTTTTAAATGTTATATAAAAATATGCAGATGCCAGATATAATGCCAGTATGCAGTATGTATAATATGAAAGTGTACGGATCCACGTAACAAGCCAGGATAAATCATAAACATGAATCAAGACTGGTTTCAAGCAAGCGGGTCGGGTCGGATGCAAATACAGATGTCAAATATACTATTCGCACCCAAAACACAGTAAATCAGGAAAATACCATAAATAAAGAAATACTTGATATAGAACTGGTATAAATGAACTAGGGTGTTACATATATTTTCCCACCAGGCTTTGTCAATGGTGTAAGTCGATATCACACACCCCACGTGTTAGCGGGGAGGAGGAATTTGAAAAAAAAATGATTTTTACGAGTTTCGCAACACCGACTAGAACCAAGGATCGTCCATAAACCCTAGCTAGCAAACTACTTAAGGTTTAACTACTCGGATACGCAGTTATATTTCACGATACATGTCCTTCGGGTCTTCATCGCTGTCCTCCTCCTCTACGTAGCCTCCAAGAATCGATCCGGATCGTAGGTCTTCGACGTCCTCCTCGAGTCAAAGACGATCCACCCGAGAGTCTATAGTCCGAGCTCCACCTCAAAATCGAGGTAATTAGGGCAACAAGCTTGCTATACTTGATGGCCTAGGTGATGTAGAGTATGAAGATGGATTTATTTGTCTCTTGAAATCCTAGAATTCTCAACACATGAGAGCTGATCAGTCGAAAATATTGCATTTTTTAACACATCAATTTCCCTACTCTTTGCAATCATCTAAAGGTGTTTAGAATAAATATAGCACATATTAGCAAATCGTCTGCAAAATATCAAATAACATGTGTTATACATTATAACCTGCATTATGAGGGAAATTGAGTGTTTATTATTGCACGCATGATCTTTTGTATATCAAACACTTGTCTCGAGATTGTGTGCAGGAAATTCTCCAGGTAAAAGAGCCGGAACTGCTTAAAGTGCTGATAAAATACGTCAAGTCAAAGACTTGTGATCTGGCTGTAAACAAGGAAGTATAAAAATATTCCAGACATCAGAAAAGTACCATGAAGACATCCCAGATCAGTACAAAAATTTCCATGCAGTGATCTCCCTAAACGGCCGCGGATCCGCGGCCGAGTCAGGCCAATCCGCCGCGGATCCACGGCCGCCTTGACTCATCGAGGGTTGGTTATGTTTGCAGAGTTCTCCTTAAATGGCAAACTTCTTCAAGACGCTTTAAAGTCCCTCGAATTCTCCAGAAGCTTCCCTTCTAATAGCCAAGTTTCTTCTGCAAGCCTAATACCTGCCAAGATTCTCATACAAGCTAGCTAACTACCTTAATCTAGAAGCTTCTCTACAACTACCTAGCTTTCTATGCAAGATTCATAACAACCAAGCTTCCAAGGGAAGCTAAACCTAGCTTAGCTTCCAAGGGAAGCTAAACCTAGCTTAGCTTCCAAGGGAAGCTAAACCTAGCTTCTAAGGGAAGCTTGAAGGAAAACTATAAAAAGGGACCCAGGGCTTCATTAAAGAGGTTATTCTACAATTCTACACACAAGTTGAGTGACACAACTTGTAAACTCAAAACCCTAGCCCAAATACAATTCAAAAACCAAATCAAGATTCATTGAGTACCAAATCAAGTAAGCATTCAACAAGCTTTTGAAGCAACGCCGATCTTCATCCGAGCAAGGGATCCACGACGATCCGCGACTCAAGAAGACGATGCGAAGCTAGTTCGACGATTTAGTTCCTCCTCAAATCTTGTAATCTTTGAGTGTATTGTAACGAACGTCGATTTATAAAAGGTGAAAATTCTTGATCTTTCTTTTCTTTACATTTGAGCATTATGAAGAGTTATCAATTCTTGATTGCTTTCTTTTTCATGATGTTTGAGTGAAAACTCCGCTTGTGGAGGAATCGAGAAAATAGATAGATGACGATGATTAAATTCTTGTACGATTCTTAAGTCTTATGCGTTTTGTAAACATTAGGAAATTGAATCAACGATGACCTACTTTTGAGCGAGATGCTTTCTTGAATATTTTCGCTCCAAATTAGAGATCAACGATCGATGATTGAATTTCCTAGAGGCTAGAATTTGAATGCTAATTAACGAAAGAACAAAGGATGATGATGGATAAACCCTAGTTTCTTCGCTAGATCCCTAAATCTCGTTGATCATCATCGATCTAATAACAAATGTTCAATAGATAAGAATTTTTAATCATTATTCTTTATCATCACTATCAATTGGATCGATTCCTACAAGGCTCTTTACAAATTTTGATAATTCGATTAGTTTGGGACATTTCTTGATCTCTATCATTTCTTGATTTTAGATCTAGTTCTTTATGATTCTTGAAACTAAATTTCACAATTCTTGAATCATTTTCTTTTCTCTTTTAATTTTCGACTCAACTAAAACAACTACGAACGAATCACACTTTCCCTGTGGACGATCCGCACTCGCTAACGAACCTACAAATGACACCGCTAATTGATTGCGGTTTTTATAAATTTCTTTGGTTGTGAAACATTTTACATTTTCCAAACACGACACGGAAATTAAGGATCCATTAAATGGCGCCGTTGCCGGGGATCAATCAAATGGCGTCATTGCCGGGGATAGTGTGCTAATTTGTTCGTTTTTGTAATTTGAGTTGAAAGATTTATTATTCCATAAGAATTTTTAGATTAAAATTCGCACAAGCGCTTAACGATTTGTTGTGATTTGTTGCAAGGAGATCTGGAATCTGTGGAGCGAGAGAAAAAATTTTCAGGACATCTCAGAGAGTTCAGTGAATGAACAGGAGCATCTTCACGAATTTTTGTGCAGAGATCTCACCTTCATACTGCGCATCCGCGGCCAATTCTAGCATTTCACGGCGGTTCCGCGGCTACTCAGCAGTTTCAGTGCACCAAAATTCTCTCGTATATTCTGTACTTTCTTATCTCCTCACTGCTCTGTCCATTAACCAATTTCTGCAGGTTTCTTTGCAAATATTCGCAGCGCCGCTAAAAGGAAAAATTGTGCGTGTTTGATCTTGGTTGTTTGCATTTTTAATACAGAAATTAAGGGGCAAAGACCAAATTCAGATTAGGTGGGGAGTTCATTATCCTTCCTAAGCCCCAAAAATCACAAAATTGCATCCGCATCACCCTCATTAACTAAAAAATATCTAGACAAGACTCTAAGGACCGTCGCGCTCAATTAGGATAGAAGGAGGTTATGGGTAATCTATTCCTTATCCGCGTTTCTTTTGTGGTGTCTAAGGCAAGTGTGTCTAAGGCAAGTGGTTACTTAATTAGGCCCACTACTTACGTAGTGGAGAACCTCCTATTCACCTGGCACTTACCTGGCCACAGGAGAGGCAAAGAGGCAGTAGAGGATTTATCTTGCGACTTGTCTTTTGGAAGTCTAGGAGCGGTCTAGAGACTTGACCTAGGTGACCACTAGAATTAGGGTTGCTTGTGCATTGTTTGTGTGATTTTTCAAAAATCTGTATCTTTTTCAAAACAAACACCAAACTCATCTTTTCCTTAATTATCACAACGCTGTCACTTGTGTAAATCATTTAGTGAATGCTCGGCTGGACACGGAATTCTAGTGCCCATCTTGTCCGCGTTCCACCTATCGACTCCGAAGTCGGTATTTCTACGCCTACTTGTTCTTTATCCACCACCACACCCACTTCGATAGACAATTCTCCATCGAACTTCTTTAACACTACTCTGCCACCGTCCGCAGGTGCGTAGAATCCGCCCCGCATCTCTCTCCAAGAGAGATGTTACCCTATGCGAGGTCCTCTTTCGACCTGTCTCACCATTCCACCAGCCAATGGGGACGATTTTGAAATTAAACCACAATATATCAATCTTCTACCAAAATATCATGGTCTCGAGTCTGAGGACGCGTACATCTTTATTACCAAATTTGAAAATGTATGCGCTATGATGGGTACTTCACAGTTTTCTGTGGATGCTATGCGTCTACGTCTTCTCCCATTTACCTTGTGCGATATAACCGAGAAGTGTCTTTATAACACAGCCGCACATTCTATTTCAAACTGGGATGAATTCGTCGCAGCTTTCCTTAAGAAATTCTACCCCAATCATAAGATAGCTCGAGTCCGTAGCGAAATAAATCAATTTGCCCAGCTTCCAAATGAACTATTTTCGAAGTGTTTTGAACGCTTCAAGGATCTGTTAGTTCAATGTCCTCATCACGGAATCCCTAGATGGGATCTGTGCAGAATCATATATGAGGGCATTAATCCTACCACAAAACAGACCCTTGAATTCATGTGTCAAGGCACCTTCATGACTAAGGATGATGGTGAAGTCTGTAGATTTTTAGAAGATTTCACTGAAAAATCTTTAAAGTGGGAGAGTATAAACCAGTCATCGTCTAGGGGTGGCATTCACCAAATTGATGTTTTCATAGGAGTTAGAGCTGAAATGGCAGCAATGAAAAAGAAACTCGAAGCTATGGAATATAAATTTTTAGCAGCCTCCCTAAATCAGATGTCACTCTCCAAAACTGTCTGTGGATGCTGTTCTGATCCATCACATCTTACGGAAGAATGTCTATTGAATTCTTCGTTTCAAGGTCAAGAGCATACCAATGCTGCTTTCCAACAAAGACCTAGAAATGATCCGTATTCTTCCACTTATAATCAGAGTTGGAGGAATCACCCTAACTTTGCTTGGAACCAACAACAAACTCAAAACACCGTTCCAAATCAAAACAATTTCCAAAGGGCTCCTCCACCACAACAGCAACCACTACAACTGACTCAGCACCCCTACCAATCACAAAACTTTCAAAACCATGTCAACACACCTGCACCGTATAATCCTTTGCAATTGACCGGTCCTGATAATTCCTCTTCACTCGAACAAACTTTTGAAATATTCATGAAACAAATATCGGCTGAATTTAAGTCTTCCCTCGATAAATTCCAGAAAAACTCTGACCTCCAAAGTGAGAGTATCAAATCGATGGAAGCTCAAATTGCCCAATTAAAAGCCGAAATGAGTGCGAGAGAGAAAGAGAAACTTCCGACTTAACCCCTACCAAATCCTAGGCATTACAATGTGAATGCCATTAAAACATTGAGATCAGGAAGATTACTGAATAATCACGTTGGGGAAGAGATTGATGATAATGAAAAATCTATCAATAATACCCCGGCTGAGACTTTTCCTTCCATACACACTTCTACTTCTGACCCCAGTTCTTCTACCCCACCACCTTCTTGCGATCCTATTCTTCGTTTTCCCCAAGGCTCGACACCTCAGCATACCTCTTCTAGTCCACCAAAAGATGATCCCCACTCCTATTCTGGGATCACTTCCACACACACTACCTTCTCCAATGTTGGACCTAGCTCTTATTGCCAAAGCTCCAATCGGTTAAGAGGTAACAAATCCAATCCACGTATGGAGAAGATTATGGAAATGTTTAAACAGGTTAACATCAACATCCCTTTCCTAGATGCTATTCAACAAGTCCCCGCTTATGCGAAAATTCTCAAAGACTTGTGCACTAGGAAGAGGAAAACTCAAGTGCCCAAAAAGGTCTTCATGAATAATAATGTTACCACTGCTTTTACCCCACAGTTACCAAAGAAACGTAAGGACCCAGGATGTCCTACAATCTCGATTACTATTGGGGGTAAAAACATTAACCGTGTTTTACTTGACCTGGGCGCAAGTGTCAACCTACTTCCATACTCTGTTTACGAGCAGTTAGGGATTGGAGAGTTAAAACCAGCTCATTACACTTTCCAAATGGCAAACCGTTCAATCACCAAAGCTATGGGTGAATTAGAGGATGTGTTGATAAAAGTCGGGGAATTCATATTCCCTGTGGACTTTATTGTTCTCGATACACAACCTGTAGCAAACCCACGGAACCAAATTCCGGTGATTTTGGGTCGACCATTCCTTGTCACTTCCAATGCTGTCATTAACTGTCGAAACGGTTCAATGAACCTATATTTTGGAAAAATGACAATTGAACTGAACATCTACAAAATTGGAAGTCAGCCATCTGAACCCTCTGCTCACATACTTGAAGTATTTTTTTCTACGAGATTGCTCCCGAAAGTTGTGAAGTTGATGAACTTTGCTTTAAAGATCTCGACGACACTAGCACATCAATGTTTGATCTTTCACAACTTAGTGAGGACACTCTTTCCACTCTTGAGTCTGACATTCTTGACTCATCACCTTCCGAGTCTGTATCATATGCAGGCTACGAGCTTCTTTGTGACTTTGAATATCATTCGATGACCCCACCTTCTATAATTTCTCCGCCAGCATTAGATCTCAAACTTTTACCTTCCCATCTTAAATATGCATATTTAGGTGAGAATGAGTCCTTACCGGCGATCATATCCGCTTCTCTAGCCTCAGAGCAAGAGAATGCGCTTTTGACGATATTGAGATCTAATAGGCAGGCGTTTGGTTGGACAATGGCTGACATCAAACAGATTAGTCCCTTGATTGTTGAACATCATATATATTTGATGGATGAAGCCAAGCCAACCCGAGAACCACAGAGACGGTTAAACCCCGTAATGAAGGATGCGGTTAAGAAAGAAATCTTCAAATGCCTTGACAATGGTATCATTTACCTAATCTCCGATAGCCAATGGGTGAGTCTAATTCATGTTGTCCCTAAGAAATCTGGCATCACGGTCATAACAAATGAGGCAAATGAGTTAATCCAGACACGCGCTCAAACTGGGTGGCGTGTATGTATTGATTATAGAAAACTCAATACCGCAACGAGAAAAGACCACTTTCCTCTTCCTTTCATTGACCAGATGCTAGAACGCTTAGCTGGACGTGAATATTATTGATTCATGGACGGATACTCTGGCTATAACCAGGTCCCTATTGCCAAAAAGGATCAAGATAAAACCACATTTACTTGTCCTTTTGGTACCTTTGCTTATAGACGCATGCCCTTTGGGTTATACAATGCTCCCGCTACATTTCAGCGGTGTATGATGGGGATATTCTCGGACATTGTCGAGAATTTTCTGGAGATTTTCATGGAAGATTTCTCGATATTCAGAGATTCTTTTGCTGACTGCCTATCTCATCTTGACGCAGTTCTTACTCGTTGCAAGGAGAAGAACTTAACCTTGAATTGGGAAAAATGCCATTTCATGGTCCAAGAGGGAATTGTGCTTGGACATGTTATTTCACAGAAAGGCATTGAGGTTGACAAAGCTAAAATAGATGTTATTCAAAACCTTCCTCATCCCAAATGCGTCAAGGATATACGATCTTTTCTTGGCCATGCAGGCTTTTACAGAAGATTCATTAAGAATTTTAGCAAAATTGCTAGACCTTTAACTCTTCTCTTGGCCGAGAACACAACCTTTCACTTTGACTCGGATTGTGAGGCAGCATTTGACTCACTTAAACACTCTCTCACTACAGCCCCTGTTCTATCTTCTCCAGATTGGAACCACCCTTTTGAGCGTATGTGTGATGCATCAGATTTTGCAGTTGGTGCAGTTTTAGGACAGCACATTGAAAAGATGCCACGCGTGATCTATTATGCAAGTAAGACCCTGAACGATGCTCAAATTAATTATACAACTACCAAAAAAGAACTTTTGGCGGTTGTATTTGCCTTAGAAAAATTCAGGCCTTACTTGATTGGCTCACCTATTGTTGTGTACACTGACCACTCCGCCTTCAAACATCTTTTGGCAAAGAAGGATGCTAAAGATAGGCTAATACGTTGGATCCTTCTATTACAAGAATTTGATCTTATTATTCAAGATAAGAAAGGATGTGAAAACGTTGTAGCCGACCATCTGTCGCGCATCTCTTCTTCACCTGTGACCCTACCAATCAATGATTCTTTTCCAGACGAACAACTCTTGAATGTATCCGATGAACCTTGGTTCAGGGATATAGTGAATTATCTTGTTACGGGACTTACTCCCCGCGAATGGTCGAAACAGGACAAACATCGATTTCTATCCCAAGTAAAACATTTTTACTGGGATGAACCATATCTGTTTAAGTATTGTCCTAATCAGATCATTCGCAGGTGTGTCCCTAATGATGAATTCAAGAGTGTTCTATCTTTTTGTCATGATCAGGCATGTGGGGGTCATTTCGGTCTTCGAAAGACGGCGGAGAAGGTTTTGCAATGCGGTTTTTATTGGCCGACTTTGTTCAAAGATGCATTTGATCATTGCAAAACCTGTGCACAGTGTCAACACAAGGGTAGTATTTTCCGGAGAAATGAAATTCCACACAAACTCATCTTGGTGGTTGAAATTTTTGACGTTTGGGGTATTGACTTTATGGGTCCTTTTCCCAACTCCTTTGGGAATCTGTACATATTGGTTGCGGTTGATTATGTCTCGAAATGGGTTGAAGCTATTCTTTGTCGTACTAATGACAAAAAGGTTGTCATTAAGTTTTTAAAAGAAAACAACTTTTCGCGATTTGGACACCCACGCGCTATCATTAGCGATAATGGGACACATTTCTGCAATTGGTCTTTCGAGACTTTGATGCGGAAATATGCAATCAACCACAAACTTTCCACACCCTATCATCCCCAAACGAGCGGGCAGGCTAAGGTTTCTAACAGACAAATCAAAACAAATTTGGAGAAAAAAGTTTCTAAAAATCGAAAAGATTGGTCAACCAAATTGACGGATGCTCTTTAGGTATTCCGAACTGTATATAAAACCGATCTAGGTATGTCTCCTTACAGACTAGTGTTTGGTAAGGCTTGTCACCTTCCGGTCGAGATTGAGCACAAAGCAATGTGGGCCATTAGAGAACTCAACTTTGACTTAAATCAAGCCTGCAACTTTCGGAAGCTGCAATTAAACGAGCTAAGCGAACTCCGCGATGAAGCTTATGATAATGTTGTAATTGTAAAGAACCGGACAAAGGTATTTCACGATAAAAACATTTTGAGAAAAAATTTTACACTTGGTCAACAAGTTCTTCTTTATGATTCACGACTCCATCTTCATGCGAGTAAGCTACGATCTCGGTGGAAAGGACCTTTTGTTGTGCAGTATGTGTACCCGCCCAGGGCAGTTGAGGTTGAAAATGTTGAAAACGGTACAATTTTCGAAGTAAATGGACATAGATTAAAACCGTATTTTTCCACTGACCCCACGGAGGAGCTCCTGTTTTTACAGGAGCCACTTTATCTTGATTAAAATTCCTCCGCCTCACCTCCATGTCTTGTAAAATACTGTATCATCTTTAGAATGGAGGTGAGTGAAAAGAATAAGTTTGGGGGAGGATTTTCACGATCATATTTATTGCCCCCATTAATAAATTTCCTCCCAAGCATACAGGTTTTTGTGATCCAGCGGATGGCAACAGTGAGGACACTGTTGAAAACAAGTTTGGGGGAGGTTTGTGCTTATTTTCGCATCATACTTTGCATAAGCACAAAACTTTTAAAATATATAAAAATTTAAAAAAAAATCAAAAGATAAAAATATTTAATATTTAATTAGATAATAAAAGATTAGATAGTGAAAAATTACATCCAAAAGATTGGAAAAATTTAAGAAAACCAAGAAAATTAGAAGTTTTCTTAAACGAACTAGTAATAAGTAGTTATGAGCTGTTGTCCCAAGGGTTTGTAAGATGAAAGAAGTCACTAATCTGAGGATAAAAATAAGTCTGAAAAATAGTTCCTAGTCTGGAAGCCAAACATTTGAATGTTGATACCCTACTATATGCACTTACACACGTCTTGATGCTCGAGATAGTAGAGGATACCTTGAAATGCTCTTGTCCAAAATCCAAAGTATGAAGGAAATAATAAATGGAAAATAAAAGATAAAATGGAGAAAAGAAAAAAAATGAACACTAGTTTTGTTATCACCAAGGCAGCAATTTAAAAAATATAGCAAGGGTGCTTCATCACCTAGTGCCTTAGACCAACTGGTCTGGGAGTCACTGCTAAGCCTTAGGTGGTGCAAGACGAGGAAAATACAAATACACCTAATCAGTAAGCACATGAGTAATTGGTCGGTTAGTATATCAAGAAGTATTAACGGTCGCATGAAAAATGTGTGAGCAAATCCATCTAAATATTCATTGATTAAAAAGTACTAAGGTGATGGACAAGAGTATGATAGCTTGAATTGAATTCTCCGAGTGTAGGGATGTCTATGACACACACGTAGGGGTATATGATCGATGTTTGGAAGAATGGTAGGAATGAAGACTAAAGACGATGTTTAATTGAGGGATAATGTGATTTCTAATATCTTTTCATGACTATTAAGATAGGCGCATGACAACCGAAAAGCTAGTGTAGTTGGAAACTCTAATTTTCAAAGTATTTCTTTTATAATTCTTATCTTTATATGTAACTTTCACAGTCTTCCTTTTATTATTGGATTTTGTAGGTGCAATCCGCTGAAAACCTTCAGCAGACAACACTCCTTCTACTTGGGACTCCTAGAGGTTTAAAGGCTTGCTGCACGTGCTTAGTGCAATCGTGTTGCCTACGAAAGTGTGCTAGTTAGTTTTTCTTTTATTTATTTTCTCCTTCTCTTTCTAATAAAATAAGTTTGCTCGAGACGACCAAAATTACGTTTGGGGGAATTTGATCAGTCGAAAATATTGCATTTTTTAACACATCAATTTCCCTACTCTTTGCAATCATCTAAAGGTGTTTGGTATAAATATAGCACATATTAGCAAATCGTCTGCAAAATATCAAATAACATGTGCTATACATTATACCCTGCATTATGAGGGAAATTGAGTGTTTATTATTACACGCATGATCTTTTGTATATCAAACACTTGTCTCGAGATTGTGTGCAGAAAATTCTCCAGGTAAAAGAGCCGGAACTGCTTAAAGTGCTGATAAAATACGTCAAGTCAAAGACTTGTGATCTGGCAGTAAACATGGAAGTATAAAAATATTCCAGACATCAGAAAAGTACCACGAAGACATCACAGATCAGCACAGAAATTTCCATGCAGTGATCTCCCTAAACGGCGGTGGATCCGCGGCCGAGTCAGGCCGATCCACCGCGGATCCGCGGCCGCGTTGACTCATCGAGGGTTGGTTATGTTTGCAGAATTCTC
Organism: Agapanthus africanus; assembly: GCA_030015575.1. Classification (NCBI taxonomy): domain Eukaryota; kingdom Viridiplantae; phylum Streptophyta; class Magnoliopsida; order Asparagales; family Amaryllidaceae; genus Agapanthus; species Agapanthus africanus. The sequence continues at coordinate 113,035,700 of CM057338.1, read as the reverse complement.
CTTAAATGGAAAACTTCTTCAAGACGCTTTAAAGTCCTTCGAATTCTCCAGAAGCTTCCCTTCTAACAGCCAAGCTTCTTATGCAAGCCTAATACCTGCCAAGCTTCTCATACAAGCTAGCTAACTACCTTAATCTAAAAGCTTCTCTACAACTACCTAGCTTCCTATGCAAGCTTCATAACAGCCAAGCTTCCAAGGGAAGCTAAACCTAGCTTAGCTTCCAAGGGAAGCTAAACCTAGCTTCTAGGGGAATCTTGAGGGAAAACTATAAAGAGGAACCTAGGGCTTCATTAAAGAGGTTATTCTACAATTCTACACACAAGTTGAGTGACACAACTTGTAAACTCAAAACCCTAGCCCAAATACAATTCAAAAGCCAAATCAAGATTCATTGAGTACCAAGTCAAGCAAGCATTCAACAAGCTTTTGAAGCAACGCCGATCTTCAACCGGGCAAGAGATCCACGACGATCCGCGACTCAAGAAGACGATGCGAAGCTAGTTCGACGATTTAGTTCCTCCTCAAATCTTGTAATCTTTCAGTGTATTGTAACGAACGTCGAATTATAAAGGGTGAAAATTCTTGATCTTGCTTTTCTTTATATTTGAGCAATACGAAGAGTTATCAATTCTTGATTGTTTTCTTTTTCATAATGTTTGAGTGAAAACTCCGCTTGTGGAGGAATCGAGAAAATAGATAGATGATGTGTAGGATTCCTAGGCATTCTTTTGGAGTCTCACAAGTGATCAAACATGCACAAATCAAATTTTACGGGTGCCTACAAACCCAAATACGGATCGTTTACTAGATATCTAGGCGAAACAAGCAAGTAAATGGAAATGTATCTAAAGGAAAGTGACTACAACCTTTGTAGATCCGGTCCACCACTTCCTAAGCTCCGCGATGATCTCCCTCCGCTGTCCAAATCGAATCCTGAACTCAAGTATCGGCTTCGTCGAAGAAATGGGCGGGCTTGATCGTCGGTTCGATGCCGAAGATGATCTACGTCGAGGCATCACAAGAACGAGCTCCGCCTTCGCCAAGTCAAGAAACTTGTGAAGACAACACACTCTACTACATGGCAAGTAGTAGAGGATGAAGAAATAGGAAGTTGGTAGACTTTAGATTTGGATTTCTCACTTGATTTGGCTAGTTGCCATTGAAGCTATCAACATCTTTCTTCTTGAAGAAGAAGAAGAAGAAGATAATATATGATAAGTTATTAAGTAAATGATAAATAAATCAATACTTATCATTTACTAACCCTTGGTTAGTTGTAGAGAATGGACCATGGTTAACTTGAATGGTTAGGGTTAAGGATGAGACAAGAATGGTGGACTAATTCAAAGCTTCAAGAATCTTCAACTAGCAAACAAAAATAGCAACCATTCTTTTCTCATCTTTTTCCAAAATAAATAAATAAATAAATAAGAAAAAAGAAACCCTAATCATAATCTTAACCATGGTCTAATTCTTTACACTAACCCTAGCTTGCATGTATCATCAAACATGATACAATCATGTGCACAAAATATATCACATATGCAATGTGCACAAACCAAGTGAGTAAATCCATTTAAAGTGAACCAATACTAGTTAATGCAAAGTAATATATCAAATATATAATTATACATTAAATCATTAAATCAACACTTGATTCAATGATCCGGTCATGTCGCATATAACCGGCTAGTATCCAATGTATCGGCTTATCGAATCAATCCTTGATTCGATAACTAGGTTATATCGCATACAACCATTCGACACATTCATCGCGAGAATGAAATACGGTATCACATACACGCATTATTCTCGGTCCCGCACATATCTCATATGCGCTCCTATTTCGTTTCGCTTGAGCCAGGAAACCTCTGTGTAGGACTCTAAAGACTCGTCAATACGCCGGTAGCGGATGATGATCATATCAAGCACCCACAAGCCGCAAGCGGTCTGCTAAACGTAACGGCCACCCGGGTATTGAGCGATCAGAAGATCGACGAGCAAGCCCGCTCACACTCTTTTGAATCCAACCAGTAACACTTACCGTATAGTCCGGTCTGTTCGTCTGATATGTCGCATATCTCGCCTAGGGGTGGTAAACGTCAGACCCCAATAGATTGATAAGTCATGCCGACGTAGGGTCCATAACATTCGTGAAACTACTGATAACTCTTACCAGTATATCACTGCAACCCTGGCCAGGGATTTCCTGTTATGGCCAGTCGAGCATAGCACAACATCAACCCCCAATACCGGGAGAGACGAATCCCCTCCTATCGCTCATTGCCTCCATGTGAATCGGGACTGTACCCAAAAACCACCTGTTTGCACGACTCAGTAGAGCCGTGGTAGGGTAGAAATCAAAGTACAGTGGGAGACACACAAGACTCTATGACGATCTCGGGTCAACAGACTAAGCTGTACCAGTGTCACCAGAGAACTGCCATCTGACATGAGGTATAATACCATCTGGGAGTTCTCAGCGAGTCCGTTCAGTGTACCCAGTCTCCACTGAGCACCCGCATACCATCTTCGATGTCAAACACCAATGGATATGGGATCATCCATCGCCCATCGCATGGGTCGAGAAGATATGCGCTAGTCTACTCTGGAATATCGATGCCCCGTCTTGATATTCCCACGACTAGGAACAATGAAGGATGTACTCATTGACTACCCAGGCCCCACTAGTATGATCTGCATCATAGTCCTAGAAGTCGAGTACACATCCTAAGGGCTTTATCAACATGTAATCAGAGAGACAGAAAGTATACATGTTAAGATAAAGAGCAACCAGATAGCGTACTATCATGTCGAGCAAGAAAGTCCTACCTATATATGTCCCAGCATCCATTACAATATACATCCAATGTACAGTAATGGCCTCTAGGGCATACATATAACTAACAATCTCCCACTTGCACTAGGGCCATCTGTAGCAGTGGTCGCAGTATCTAATACTCAACCATCCCATATGAGTCTCTCTCTGGGAAAAGTCCTTCGTAAGTGGATCCGCCGTGTTGTCCTCTGAGTCTTCTCTCCTAACCTCGATCACCCTGGAGATTAACTATCTCCATGATCAGGTGATGCTGCCTCAGAATTTGTCTGGGTCACTGATGGGACCAGGGTTCCAGGGCCGAAGCCACACTTCCATTGTCATACAATGGCAGGAACCTAGTTCATCTTATGAACCAATATACACCCAAACTTCCTCTTTGGTAGTATCTTTAATAGCGATGTTACCAGCCTTTATCGTCTAGTTTGTCACGGTATCTAGCTTGGAAATCTTCCAACATACCGTCCCTTTACCGAGGGTAAAGACAATGCCTGCGACTGACATTCAGTCGTCCTTATCACTCTGGAACCCTTCCAGTGATTCTCCCCAGGATCGATTGATACCATCTCACTACAACTAGTGAGTATCCTAGCATCCAATTAAATCTATCTCATAGATCCAAAGCTTAGGATTTAGTAGGTATCACTTTGATCCTATATGGAAAATCATTGTGATAAGCGGAGATTGATCGAGCGTAGCATAGGAAACTCCTTCCCTAACAAGAGTATGTCATCCACGTACTCTATGAGGATCGTCACCATACTCCCTACTACCTTTTTGTTTATACAAGGTTCATCTACCATTTTGATGATGTCAACTTCTTTGACTAATCCATCAAAACAGATGTTCCAACTCCGCGATGCCTGCTTTATCCTATAAAGCATCTTGCACACGTTTCCGCTGCTCCCACTGTCTACGAGGCCCTCTGGCTGTGTTCTTATAGACGTTCTCTTCTAAATCAATATTTAGAAAAGTAGTCATGGCACCCAACCACCAGATATCGTAGTCGTGGTATGTAGCCGTGGCAAGTAGGATCTGGATGGATTTAAACATAGTCCCTGGAAAAGGTTTCATCATTATCCGTGTCTGGTCGATGACGAAAACCTTTAACAAGTCTAGCTATGAAAGTCTCAACTTGTCCATCTACACCAAGTAATCTTCTCAAGATATACTTGCTCTTGATGGGAATTTACCCTTCAGATATAGCAACCAAAGTCCATACTTTGTTGGTGTATAAGGATTCCATCTCAGATCACTAAGCATCCAGCCATTCTTACAGAGTCCCTTCTCTCGATGGCCTGCTCGAAACTGGTTGGGTTATCATCTCATGATGCAATCCTCGCTCCCACTGTCATCGAGAAACCGAGGTATCTCTCAGGTGGGTGAGGAACCCTACTAGATCGGCGGAGAGGCTGAGGTTCGTCGGAAGCTATTGAATCCTTTGGTTCTGTCAAATCATTAGCAGTTTTGTACAGCTGGAACCTTTCCAGTTCTACAGAACTGATCTTGCCTCGATCTTGTCCGGATTTTGCTTTTGACATAGGCCGGACAATCCCAAATCTTAACTTACTTAAGAGATAGGCTCTTCCCATACCATATCTCATATGGAATGGTAGGCAGTGATTTGATTCGAACCTAATTCAATAGGTATGCAGCTTCTCAAGCGCATAACACCCAAAAAGGAAATAGGTAACTCAGTAATACTCATCACAGAGTACACCATATCTAAAATTGTGTGATTGCCCCGCCCTGATACACCGCTGTGCTGTGGTGTATTCAGAGGAGTAATACGGAGAGAGAATCTCATTCTCCTTTAGAATGGTCCAGGAATGCCATGCACAAGTATTCTCCTCCCTGATCTCATCATAGGACATAATACTTATACCCGTATTTTGGTTCTCTACTTCCAATTTATATTCTGTGAATACCTCAAAAGCTTCGGACTTATGTTTCAACAGGAACATACGACTGAATCTTGAGAGATTATCAGAGAATATAATGAAGTATAAAGAACCAGTCCTGGCATGTGTAGACAGGAGACCTTACATACATCATCATGTATCAGTCCCAAGAGTTTACTAACTCTTCCTCTGTTTCTAATAAACAGAGCTATGGTCATCTAATCTTTGTGACATGACTGGCAAGTTTCACAAGATGTAAATTCAAACTGATTTAAATATGCATCTAAATGTAACTTCAGCTAGTCGGGTCGCATTGATATGACCTAGTCTACAATACCTCAAGAAGAATTTGTTCATTTCTGAACTCTTCCTCTTGTGTGTGTTCAGTATACAAGGAACTGTAGTTTGATTTAGAACGTCAATACTTTTAGATAACGTGCCTGAACCGATCAACTTTTGATATAGGAAATGTTCAAAACATTATCCAACAATACAAAATTATATCATTTCTTTACTAATAAAGAGACTGATATGATTTTGTATATCAGGTTCGGTATCTAATAGCATTTGTTCAGAATCAATGTATTCGTAATACAGGGTGACAGTGACCAACAGACTTGGCTGCAACACTTGCCCCGTTTTCTGCCTCATGAAACTTATCACCCGTTCTCAGTTTTTCTACCTTTTTGTAGCCCTATGTAACAGATTACATATCTGGGATCCTGATCCGGTATCATATACCCAGGATGCAGAGGATACTGAGAAACAGTTCTTTGTAATGAACATACCCGAAGGAGATGCATCATATGCACTTTCTTCGTTTGGGCGGCATAGGAATTCTGGTATTCCCCAATTTCCTGCTCTGTCTTATAACAATTATAAGTTGGAGCGGGACCAACGTTCCCCAGCTCAGTATAACAAGCGGGTTCGGTCAATACATCCATATTATTATCTTGATTAAGGCGTGATATGGTCGCTACCAGGAGAGAGAGAGAAGAAAACACTCAGCGTGCGCTCTTGCAAGATCAGATTGGTTATATATTTTATCTAATCAGGATGGCTCCCACTGTTTTTATCAAATCTTCCTTCAAACCTTAAAAGTAAAGACTAGCCGGGATTAATTACACTCTACAAGTTCGCCAATCTTTCAGCCAGGCCAGTGTCGGTACTTTGAGGGAGGTTCCCCGTGCTTTCGCACGGACCTAATTACAGTAAACCTCATTTTCCCAGAGGCGTAACCCCGTTGACACCTTTCTAGACACCTACTTGATCGGCTAATTGTAAAGTGCAAAACTCTCCCAGGAGTAACAATTACTCGCAGTGGGTATCGGGATCCAACTATCACATAGAAGGTATGCAATCTCATTGCAAATTTCAACACTTGAAACTCCCGATAATGGTTTTTACCCCTAGCACCTATGACCTTGGCTAAGGTCAACAAATCATAGGTACTAGTCAAGTTCTACCCGTCATTTCGTGATTAATTAGACCCACCCACATGACCCTTGGCTAAGGTCAACAAAGCCACATGACTGTCCTAACTAATCGCATCATATGCGGTGTAGGAAGACATCACTTAGCTACCGTACACTGTGCCTTGACTATGGTCAACAAACACAGCACGAATACTAAGTACTCTACTTCCTAAAATGACGGAGGGTTGCGAATGGTTTTTGTGAAAACCTTTTACGCTTTGAACTTGATCTCGTTGCGGAATCAAATGGTTTTTAAATGGAATGTTTTCGAGGCTTTTCTAGTTTTGCTAAAGGGGTCACTCCCGGTGAAGGGATCGTCGGCCCTTTCCTCGTCGAATGAGGTGCGGGATATATCATATATATCACTGTGCAAAGCGAAAACTATAGAAGCGATCAAAGACAAACCGAGGGTTATAGCATCTGCCGGTTATTGCTAAAGGAGTCACTCCCGGTGAAGGGATCTCGGTCCTTTCCTCATCGAATAAGGTGCAGGATGTTCTATAATGAACACCGCGATGCAAAGCAAGAACTGTAGCTACCTGTTTTTATTTTGAAATTCGATTCCACAACATCAATTAGGTTTATTTTCTTTCATTAATCTCATTAATGAATATCCCATCATTTAAATTTCCTAAACATCACAGATAAATATAACGTACGCTTATGCCATCCGCATTCGCCTCGATGTCCCGTCTGCACCGTTAGGTTAGGTAACTAACGGCAGAGCGGGGCAGGGCTAGCGCGGGTGTAAAACATAAGCAACATTTATATAATATATCATATATACTATATACAATATCTGTCACAGAACATCACATGATCACATCACAGATAAATCACGGCAGAAGAAACATATGAAATATTGGATATACTAGGACGTCCGTGTTTTCAATACGAGCCAGTATAAAACACGGATTCCACGGTCGTGATGAATAATCAATCCCACACCCCTAGACCCCTACGAGAGCGGCAAGCAACCCTACCAATTCTAGGGTTAGGAGACCCGAACTCGACTCCTCGAGTTGGTGTCCCACTGGACCCCAGAACCCGGTTACTTGTGCTCCCCTCCTTGGGTCTATCCTAGTGCAGAAAAGTAAATAATATACATCAACGGGAACAACTTCCGCAACCTGGAAGTGCCCCAATAAAAGAATATTACATACAAGATTTTACATGAATGAAAATGAAAAACACTCATCTCACATAAAAAACCCCGGCTATTCAAACACGACGATCCAATATAACATATCCAGCAACACATAACATCACATGTCATCAACGTAAGCAAACATGCGTATCCTAATTGTCGTTGACATATAGCAACGAAACCGGCGATATCACATATTACACTTACGGTCACAGAAAAGAAAGTGTAAAACTACAATAGTTGGAATCCGCAACCACCTCAGACATCGCATGCCTGATCAAATGAATTCTTTAGACATCGCATGCCTAACAATTATAAACCCCCCATTTTAGTCTCATTATCGAAAACACTTTTCAATATCAAGTCGGGCAATTCAACAGGATTCCCGACATTCTGATCGAATGCTCGTCGCAAACTTTAGTAGGCGGCCGCACCCCCGACGCCGTCGACAAAATGCACCAAGGCGGAACACCGCTACCGGGAGCACCCGAATGGATGCTTTCGGCGACGGGGTTCTCCTACAGTCACTTGGTCGGGGCTATGGAGTGAGGCTGTCTATTAAGTTTACCCGGCGAGTATCCGCGTACGCTACGTGATTGCGACGGACTTTTGATCACATCAAAACTCCGTGGCAACCGATCAAGTGAGACTAAACTGCTATGTTTATAATATTCATTCCGTTATCTCATAACTATTTGCGAATTCCAATTATTGTATCACATTCCGGATAAATAGAAAATGCTAAACTTTTCGATCGAACAATCGAACACCCAAGTTTTCCCGATACGGCTCAACACATGAAATAAGTCTAACAACATTCAGTTCGTGCCTCAGTACCAACGGTCCAGCCGTAGAAGGGTCAAGCCAACGCCTCACATGTGGCACGCCGTACTGCCCCAAACCCTAAGGTTCAAAGGGCAGTTCAAGACGGTCACATAATCGAGTTAAGGTTTGTTGTCTTCTAGAGGGACCATCGCGTTACTTGCACTACTTAGAACGTCGTTAAACTACGGAAAAATCCAACAATTGGAAATTTCCCGGCAGGGGAAAAAGTGGGTATTTATATCCGATCGAACTTTTTAACATATTCTAAAATACCCGGAAAAGCACACCGACAAAATTAGACAGTCCGATCGAATACACCGAGTCCCCAATACAACTCAGAAAATACAACTCTGGAATAAATATTAAAAATTCCCAGGAAAACCAGAACAGAAAACAGAGAATTACTGTGAAAAATTAAATACACAAAACAACAAAATGGCCGCGGAACCGCCGCACGAGCTATGCTCGTGCCGCGGATCCGCGGCTCATTGATGGAATTAGTCCATCGAAATTCACAGTAACTCTTAGATTATCCTACTGATTTTTCTGAATATTTTTAATCTACAAAAAACCACGTTTTTCAAAAAAGTCCAGAGAGCATTTTTCAAGTCGGGTTTTGGGTCGATCGGACTTCTGATTCCGTCGGGACTTCGCCTAAGGCTCTAGCTAGGCTCTGATACCACTGTAGGGTTCCTAGGCACTCTTTTGGAGTCTCACAAGTGATCAAACATGCACAAATCAAATTTTACGGGTGCCTACAAACCCTAATACGGATCGTTTACTAGATATCTAGGCGAAACAAGCAAGTAAATGGAAATGTATCTAAAGGAAAGTGACTACAACCTTTGTAGATCCGGTCCACCACTTCCTAAGCTCCGCGATGATCTCCCTCCGCTGTCCAAATCGAATCCCTAACTCAAGTATCGGCTTCGTCGAAGAAATGGGCGGGCTTGATCGTCGGTTCGATGCCGAAGACGATCTACGTCGAGGCATCACAAGAACGAGCTCCGCCTTCGCCAAGTCAAGAAACTTGTGAAGAAAACACACTCTACTACATGGCAAGTAGTAGAGGATGAAGAAATAGGAAGTGGGTAGACTTTAGATTTGGATTTCTCACTTGATTTGGCTAGTTGTCATTGAAGCTATCAACATCTTTCTTCTAGAAGAAGAAGAAGAAGAAGATAATATATGATAAGTTATTAAGTAAATGATAAATAAATCAATACTTATCATTTACTAACCCTTGGTTAGTTGTAGAGAATGGACCATGGTTAACTTGAATGGTTAAGGTTAAGGATGAGACAAGAATGGTGGACTAATTCAAAGCTTCAAGAATCTTCAACTAGCAAACAAAAATAGCAACCATTCTTTTCTCATCTTTTTCCAAAATAAATAAATAAATAAATAAGAAAAAAGAAAACCCTAATCATAATCTTAACCATGGTCTAATTCTTTACACTAACCCTAGCTTGCATGTATCATCAAACATGATACAATCATGTGCACAAAATATATCACATATGCAATGTGCACAAACCAAGTGAGTAAATCCATTTAAAGTGAACCAATACTAGTTAATGCAAAGTAATATATCAAATATATAATTATACATTAAATCATTAAATCAACACTTGATTCAATGATCCGGTCATGTCGCATATAACCGGCTAGTATCCAATGTATCGGCTTATCGAATCAATCCTTGATTCGATAACTAGGTTATATCGCATACAACCATTCGACACATTCATCGCGAGAATGAAATATGGTATCACATACACGCATTATTCTCGGTCCCGCACATATCTCATATGCGCTCCTATTTCGTTTCGCTTGAGCCAGGAAACCTCTGTGCAGGACTCTAAAGACTCGTCAATACGCCGGTAGCGGATGATGATCATATCAAGCACCCACAAGCCGCAAGCGGTCTGCTAAACGTAACGGCCACCCGGGTATTGAGCGATCAGAAGATCGACGAGCAAGCCCGCTCACACTCCTGTGAATCCAACCAGTAACACTTACCGTACAGTCCAGTCTGTTCGTCTGATATGCCGCATATCTCGCCTACGGGTGGTAAACGTCAGACCCCAATAGCTTGATAAGTCATGCCGACGTAGGGTCCATAACATTCGTGAAACTACTGATAACTCTTACCAGTATATCACTGCAACCCTGGCCAGGGATTTCCTGTTATGGCCAGTCGAGCATAGCACTACATCAACCCCCAATACCGGGAGAGACGAATCCCCTCCTATCGCTCATTGCCTCCATGTGAATCGGGACTGTACCCAAAAACCACCTGTTTGCACGACTCAGTAGAGCCGTGGTAGGGTGGAAATCAAAGCACAGTGGGAGACACACAAGACTCTATGACGATCTCGGGTCAACAAACTAAGCTGTACTAGTGTCACCAGAGAACTGCCATCTGACGTGAGGTATAATACCATCTGGGAGTTCTCGGCGAGTCCGTTCAGTGTACCCAGTCTCCACTGAGCACCCGCATACCATCTTCGATGTTAAACACCAATGGATATGGGATCATCCATCGCCCATCGCATGGGTCGAGAAGATATGCGCTAGTCTACTCTGGAATATCGATGCCCCGTCTCGATATTCCTACGACTAGGAACAATGAAGGATGTACTCATTGACTACCCAGGCCCCACTAGAATGATCTGCATCATAGTCCTGGAAGTCGAGTACACATCCTAAGGGCTTTATCAACATGTAATCAGAGAGACAGAAAGTATACATGTTAAGATAAAGAGCAACCAGATAGTGTACTATCATGTCGAGCAAGAAAGTCCTACCTATATATGTCCCAGCATCCACTACAATATACATCCAATGTACAGTAATGGCCTCTAGGGCATACATATAACTAACATGATGATGATTAAATTCTTATACGATTCTTAAGTCTTATGAGTTTTGTAAACTTTAGGAAATTGAATCAACGATGACCTAGTTTTGAGCGAGATGCTTTCGTGAATGTTTTCGCTCCAAATTAGAGATCAACGATAGATGATTGAATTTCCTAGTGGCTAGAATTTGAATGCTAATTAACGAAAGGACAAGGGATGATGATGGTGAAACCCTAGTTTCTTCGCTAGATCCCTAAATCTCGTTGATCATCATCGATCTAGTAACAAATCTTCAATAGATAAGAATTTGTAATCATTATTCTTCATCATCACTATCAATTGGATCGATTCCTACAAGGCTCTTTACAAATCTTGATAATTCAATTGGTTTGGGACATTTCTTGATCTCTATCATTTCTTGATTTTAGATCTAGTTCTTTATGATTCTTGAAACTAAATTTCACAATTCTTGAATCATTTTCTTTTCTCTTTTAATTTTCGACTCAACTAAAAAAACTATGAACAAATCACACTTTCCCTGTGGACGATCCCCACTCGCCAACGAACCTACAAATGACATCGTTAATTGATTGCGGTTTTTATAAATTTCTTTGGTCGTGAAACATTTTACATTTTCCAAACTGGACACGGAAATTAAGGATCAATCAAGAGCTTTTAGGGTTTTGATGTGAGGAGGAAGAAGAAGAGAGCTAGCTTGAGAAAAGAGAAATGATTTTTGATAATGATATGATAAAATGAGATGGCAACCTTGACACGACCACAAGCATGTCATGAAAAATATCTCATCAATATATCTAGGTCACAAAATATCTCACAAAAATATCTAAGTCAAATAGTCAAACCAAGTCAAGTGGTCAAGCCAAGTCAAATGGTCAAACAAAGTCAAGTAGTCAAAACAAGTAGCCATGCCTCAATTATCATTTACAAAAATAACAAATACTTTCCTCCACCTTATAATTGTTTTAATCAAGTCAATGGTCAAAACCCTAATGAGATGTCTCCTTCTATGCCCCTCTCATCCGTATATAAATACCCGTATTCGTGTTCCGAGAAACACGAATACAAAGAGACGAAACTGATCCATCAATATAATACTAGGATCCGGCTTAAACCAAAGCCCACTAGTATTATCCACCCGAACATCATTCGCGCACAAGTGCACGTAAGTGATCGAAGCCCTGTCGTAAAACCATACGCCTCTACACCTTTTGCCCGGTGCAGGGAAACTCTCTATGTGGGACTCTAAAGACTCGACACTACACTGGCAGTGGGTTTAACCACAGGCCGCAAGCGGTCCTAGCTGCACGTAACGGTCCCCAGGTAGATGTCGATAAGAAGGCCGAAGAGGAAAACCCATCTGAACTCCTACTGAGCCTGAATGTGAAAATCTCTGTACAGTCCGGTCTGTTTGTCTAAAAGTATCGCATATCGGGTCTAGGGAGGCAGTAATCGTCAGACCCCTAATAGCGCAATAAGTCATGCCAGATTGTAGCCCAAAACACCCTGAGAAACTACTGGAATATCTACCAGTAAATCTCGCTTGCCCTGGCCATGGACTTTGTGTAATGGCTCTCCGAACACAGCACGATATCAACCCCCAATACCGGGAGAAACGAATCCTATCTAACCGCCACTGCCTCCAAGTGCTTCGGGACCGCACCCAACTACTACCTGTTTGCATGACTCCTTTGAGTCGTGGTAGGCTAGTAATCAAAGTACAGTGGGAACACACTCGAGGTGAACTAGCAGTGTCAAGTCGACGGACTAAGCTGTACTCATGTCACCAGGGAACTGCTACCCGGCTATAGGTATAATACCAACCAACAGTTCCCGATGAGTCCTGTCCAGTATACTCATAACCTAATGAGCACCTTCATACTATCTCCAGTACGACGTACCGATGGCTGTGGGACAGACCATCTCCCCTGCTGGGATGAGAAGCGTATACACTAGTCTACTGTGGAGTATCGATTGTTGGATATAGTGCCCTCAGAGTCAATTATTGGATCACAGGTACGTGATTGCAATGATTGAGGGAGGACCTATCCCGGTAGGACAGTCTTACTCGAGATGTTAGTATGCTATCTGGTTTGCCTTTATCATCGTGTACTGTTTTAAGTGACCTGACACGTCGCTATTACACGTTGATAGAGCCCCTAGGATTCTTGCTTGACCACCAGCAGTATGAGGGCGATCATATAAGTGGGAGCTGGGGGTCTACAAGCATATCCTTAAAAGGTCCCTAGTCGTGAGAGTTTCGAGACAGGGCATCGATTCTCCATAGTAGACTAGTGTTTACAGTCGAGACCCCGACGAGGGGCGGTGGCCGGTCTCACAAGCCACTGGTGTCAGTTGGATCACCTAAGATGTATACAGGTGCTCATTGGGTTATGAGTACACCGGACAGGACTCGCCGGGAACATGCTAGTTGGTCATATACCAGACGTCAGATGGCAGTTCCCTAGTGACATGTGTGCAGGTTAGTTCATCGACCTGGGGATCGTCATTTGTCTCGTGTGAGTTCCCACTGTACTTTGATTACTACCCTACCACGGCTCAAAGGAGTCGTGCAAACAGGTTTTAGTTGGGTACAGTCCCGAGCCACATGGAGGCAGTGAGCGTATCTTCAGGGGTTCGTCTCTCCCGGTATTGGGGGTGAGGTCGTGCTGTGTCTAGGAGAGCCATTACACGAAGCCCTCGGCCGAGGCAAGGAGATTTACTGGTAGGTATTCCAGTAGTATCTCAGGGTGTTCTGGGCTACACTCCGACACGACTTGTACCGCTTTTGGGGGTCTGACTTTTACCAACCCCCTAGGCCCGCCATGCGATGCTCATAGACGAACGGACCGGACTGTACGGATATTGTCACTGACAGGCTCAGTAGGGAGTCAGGCTGAGTTCGCTCACAGACGTCCCTTTTGGTCAATACCTGGTAGCCCGTTATGTATTGGCTTATACCTCTAACGTGTTAGTGGTTAAATCCACAACCAAGGTGTTGATGAGTCTTTAGAGTCCCCCACATTCAGTTACTCAGCTTTCGGGCGAAAGGTTGTAGAGGTCGTATGGAGATATGGCAAGGTCCGATCAGATACGTGCGGTATTGCACGGATCAGGATCGGACAGTTTGTACTATAGGCCGTATGATTATATGGCAGGGTTCGATCAGATACGTGCGGCATTGCACGGATCAGGATCGAACAGATATTACTAGCCGGCTTTGGTATAAGCCGGATCCTAGTATAGTACAGTGTGAATTTTGTCTCATTGCATTTTTTATTTCGGTCGAAATACAAATGCGGGTGTGTATGCACAGTATCGGGGTTTTCCTGTAATTTATTACGGGACCAGTTTTCTGGAGTTGCCAGTTTGCTTTCCGTTTCGGCCAATTTCCTTTGTATCGTTCATTGGCCGAAGATTGGTGGAGGAGGGCTTATTTGCATTGTTGCAAATAAGCTTTTGTGGAGGGGGGTCTTTGCATGTTTCCTTGTATCATGATGGTGCATCATTCTTTTGACCTTGACTTCTATCTTCATGATGGCATGACTTTTGGAAGTGATCATTAGCTTGTTGGAGTGTTGGATTTGGTGCTATCATGGTTGTCAGTGAGTAGTTGAGAGTGGGTGTGATTGTGACCATATTCTTTTTTCATGATTTCTTTTTTGCATGATAGTCTTTCCACTCTCTTCTTTTTTGGATGGCTCTCTCATTCTTTCCCCTCCCTCACCTCTCATGGCCGGCCCAAGCATTGTGGGGCTGTCCTAAATTTTTGGTGGGGATGTTTGGCTCGTTTCATGTTGCAAAAATCCCACAAGTTCAATTCAAAAAGCCCCAAGTTCAATTCCTCCACAAAAGGCAATTCCACAAACCCCAAAATGAGACTTGCTCACTAGATATTCTACAGCGAACCTTGGGCACGTCGAGTAGCCGGCTTCGTGCCCGAGTTGCCTCGGCATTGAGGTGGGAGCCCGTAAAAGAAGTAGGCGATGTGGTGCACTTCCGGCGACGAGGAGGAGACGGGACATTCCGCAGGAGATCGGGACGAAGACGAGAAGACCGGAGGACTTGGATCGTCGGTATATCTCTATTCCCTTTCTTGTAGTAAGCTAGGACTAATTAATGGTTCGATCCGGGTGTTAGTGCGCGGCGGTTTGCCAGTTCAAGAAAAATTAAAGTTTATCACCGCTTCCGCATTTGGCCGTCGGATTGACGGCCGGGGCGCCGCCGTGCACTTACAGTGGTATCAGAGCCTCGCCATTAACTTAGTCTAGCTTGGTTTAATGTGTTTTGCATTTCCGATCGACCAAAATTCCAAAATCTACATTTTTGTTAACGACAGTTTTCTGTTGAAATTTTTTGGTCTCCAAAAATTTTTCAGGTTGTAAAATAGTGTTGTACTGGAGATTGTAAGCCTACTATAGAAATTCGACGCAGTAAGTCGACCACCAGAGCGCGGAACCGCGGCAAAACGCCCCCTTGGGCCGCGGTTCCGCCGCACAATGGTGTCCTTACTGCATCAAACTTCTTCAGTTGCTTTCTGGGATGAAAATATGGGTTTTGGAATATTAATTTTGGGCCCAGAATTTCTTGATGTGCTACAGTAGTGCTTGGGGCCCACTTGTTATAATTTGATCGATTGGATATTTTTAAACACATTAATTCACAGTATTTACATTATATCTGCGACCGTGAATGTCACTTGATCGGTAAATCCGGTCTAACTGCTATAGCCCGGTTAGACGGATTTGCGAACGTGACTTTCACGTTGATGTTCTGTTTTTGCTGTGATGTTGCGGATCGGTCGTGGGGGATAGCCTGGATGCAATGCTAGTACAGTTGTGGTTGTATTATGTACATTTGATATTGCGGGGCGAGCGTCCGACATGTGGACTTCCTTCACTGCCTGATTGTATTATTATTTTGGGGCATGACCTGGTTGCGGTCGATGTACCCGTTGTATGTATATTTTATTTTCTGTACTAGGGTTACCCCGCGGAGGGGTGCACGGATAGCCGGGTTCTAGAGGGCAGCAAGCCCGCATCTCATGGCATTGGGACGGAGGGGGATTCACTCTGGGATTGGCGGGCTATTCGCCGCACTCGTAGGGGGTACAGGTTGACCCAGGAGGGGTGCCCAGGTTACCGGATTCCGTGAAGTGCTGGGTGGTCCATTCACGGAGCTGAAGGGGGCTGCCTCGCTTCAGGTTTTGGCGGGTGACTTGCCGCGCCCGTAGGGGTCTAGGATTTCATTGCACAGGCTATCCACACGACCAGGGGAACGTCGGGTTTCAGCAGTGGCTCTGTGAAACCCGGGGATCCCAGATATCTGTATTGTTTCTGTGATGCTGTACATTTCTGTGATGTTGCATTTTATTCACGCCTTGAGCGAATATAATATATTGGTATATATATTAGTAGATGTTGTATATGTTTTGCATCCGCGCTAGTCCAGTCCCCGCTCTGTCGTTAGTTAGCTAACCTAACTGGTAATGACGGGACCCAGTGGCGAATGCGGATGGCATATACGTACATCAGTATATTTTCGTTCTTTGTGGTGTGATCAATTGATGGGACTGCGTTGATTCGGATCAATGCAAGTTAAAAACAAACCTAATCTGATGTTGTTAGAACACTTTTCAAAAAGCTGTTATTGCAAGGACGTTCACTTTTGTTTTGCATCGCGGTATTCAGTTGGAATATCCTGCTCCTCAGTCGACGAGGCAAGGGCCGAGATCCCTTCACCGGGAGTGACCCCTTAGACAAAAAGTTTGCGTCAGGGCAATGACTTGACTATAGCCGATTACTTTTGCTTTGCATCGTGGTATTCAGTTGGAATATCCTGCACCCCATTCTACGGGGAAAGAGCCGAGATCCCTTCACCGGGAGTGACCTCTTTAGCGGAAGTTGTCGTCACTATATTTTTAAAAAGCTATCCGTTCCTTCGACGATATCAAGTTCATTACGTTAAAGGTTTTCGCCAGAAACCATTCGTAGCCCTCCGTCGTTTCATATGGATAGTCAATAGTATTCAAGCTGTGTTTGTTGGCCAAAGTCAAGGCACAGTGTTTGGTAGCTGTTGGTTATTCATATGCAGCATAGATAGATGCGTTGGTTTGGAACAGTCGTATAGCCTTGTTGGCCAAAGTCAAGGGCTTGTGCGGGTGGATTCGAATCAACCTGGAGAATGACGGGTAGAACTTGACATGTGACTTATGATTTCTTGGCCAAAGTCAAGGTCATAAGAGCATGGGGAAGAAATCACATCGGGAGTTTCAAAAGAACTGAAACTTGCCAGATATGCGCATACCTTCTGGAGTGTGATACCGTGAGCGGATTCCGTCACGTTGTCATGCGATGATAGTTGGATCCCGATTCCCACTGATGAGTTAGTTTACTCCTCGGGTGACCCCGACTAATTCTTCTTTCAGGTTTGGAGAAGAATTTGACGGTACAGTGGGAGGTTTCCAGATTAGATAAATTGGTAACCATTCTGATCTAGGTTAGAGTGTACGCTGAGTGTTTCTTTTCTCTCTCTCTTTGGCAGCGACCATTGACCGGACCCTAAGACTATGACTCAGTGACCAAGTTGACCGAACCTTCTTAACACTGGCCTTTGGATTGTCAGAGTTGCGAACCTCATTGCCACTCCTACTTTTACCCTTTTCTCCAGGACACCCCGTATTACTACGAACGTCCACTTCCATTGGATAAAACCATCGTATGGTTAGATACGAACTCGAAGGAATTTATTCGAGGATGGTTTCAGGTTCTGGAGGAAACGGATAGGATTATTCAGTTGTCTTTTCCTTTTACCCTCTCTCAGGTTACGAGTACTCCTTGGTTTAGGGGTAGTACACCTATTACGCAAACTGGATTGTCTTCTTCCAAACCTTAGGCTGGTGCCGACCGGTAGGGAATGAAGAAAACCAATTAGCATAACGATGGTGTGCAGAAGGTATTAAGTTAAGACAAAGCAAGGGATTAGTAAGAGGGCAAAGTAAATTGCAACAGATATTCATGACCAAACCAGGTATTTCTTCGCCAATCCTAAAATCACCTTTGAATTTCTCCAGGACACTCCGTATCACTAAGAAGATCCACAGTTTATTTGGATACTCCATCGTATGGTTATATACGAACTCGAATGGAACTTGTTCCAGTTCGGGGATGGATTTTGGTCCAGGAGAAATAGGAATAAGGTTTATTCGGTTGTCTTTTATCTTCACCCTCTCTCATTGCGAGTGTTCCTAGGATTGGGACAGTACACCCATTATGCTTATTGGATAGTCTTCTTCCAAACCATAGGCTGGTGCCGAACGGTAGGGAAGGAAGAAAACCATTTGGCCTAAAGGGGTGTGCAGAAGGTAATGACTAAAGACATATGAAGGGATTTGGAGAGGTGGCAAAGAATTATACGGTTACAGTCGTGAATCTGGAAGAGGCATTACTAGGAATACCGGGATACCCCATCGAAACATTTCAATGTTTCAGTTTCACTGTGTACTGTTAAAGGAAAACTGATTTCTCAATTAGTCCTTACTCCAGGGTATGTATTTACCAGGTACGATTCTCACATCTGTATGGTTTTACAGATGATGAGTTGGAGTAAGTTATTGGGAATTGGGTGATTATCCTCATTATATCGGGATTCGTTGTAATCGGTGATATTTGAGGAAATCACCTGGGCTGTTTGCCGGTTGGCAAATATTTGGTTTTGAATATCCGCAGTTATGCACCAATTTCAAATTGATATATCTGTACGTCTATTTTCATAGAGTGAGATATACCTTTCTGAAATTATGTCTACGACATTTACCTATATCAGTGGATGGTTAGGTAAGGAGCATTAAACAGCGGTGTAATTCTTCTTAACCATAAGTACAGTTTTCAACCTACGACACACAGTGAGTGAGTTATCAGACTCAAGGGACTTGTACAGAGTATTGAATGATGTCCAGGGTCCATCAGGACAGAGGGGTTAGTCCTCGTACTATATTCGGTTTACTTATGACTTCTCTAGTTTTTAGACAGGTGTTTCGTGGAAACACAGGGTCCGAATTTGGAGAAGTTATAGGTATTTGAATAGAGTAGAGAACCAGGTGTAGAAAGTATCGGGATTCTTCAAAGTGATCGAAGATGTAGATACTTGTATATGGTATTCAGTTGATAGTAATAACTAAGAGAAATTGCTTCTCTTTCAGGTTACTCATAATTGGAAGCATTCCTAAGTTGAGTAATGCTGACCGGCCTCCTTCCATTTAGTTGACATGCACTGGAGACAGTTGCATGTTTTGGATCTGGTTCAATTAAATCAGTGCCTCTGGTCCTATATGGGATATAAAACAGTTCATATCTTAACGATGTTAAGGTACGGGGAGTTGTCCGGTTTATGATTAAAACCAGACACTGGACAACTCAAGGCACGTTTCTGTAATGGCTGTTCGTGGGTTGACCCAGGCTATGACGAGGGTTGACTTTCTACCATCTGGATGAACAATAGCGATATTGTTCTAGACTCGCCACAGTTTTATTAAAAATGGATTTTTTCAGAAAACAGTAGTGGGAGTATGGTAGAACTGGAAGTGATTCCAGAACCACAAACGATTACTCAAGATTTGATAAGGAACCTAAAGATTCAATCTGGTTTGACATTCCATTGGCCACTCCGCAGATAAGGTGGGTAACTTCAGGCACCCGAGAGGTACTACGGTAGCCTCAAGGACGGTGACAGGGAAGTTCTTGTTTACCCACAATTACCATTGCTGTTGTTCCAGGGTGCGAACCCGGCGGGAGGATGAGTATAGCGTCGTTCTAAACTAGTTTTAGCAGTGTACGTCTATATGACTCTGCCAGAGGGTTGTCGTAGTCAGTGGGAGCAGCGGAAGCATTGGTGGACAAGTAGCTTATGTCTATTTATAGACTAAAGCAGATGTAGCGGAGATAGATCATCTATTTCTGACGTGACAATCATGGGTTTGACTTCATCAGAATAGGGGATGGATCTGTTGAGAAGGTAGTAGGGTGTGATATCCTGGTATTTGGATGACATACACAAAGTAGGAAAGGAAACTCCTATACTACGATCGGTTATACTTTGGTCGTCACACAGTGGTTTCTCCACATGGGACTTGGAAATTATATCAGACAAACTGGTTACTAGATCTATGGTTTTAGATCTAGATTTGGGTGGTTTCCCAATCAGGGTACTTAGACAGCATTCTAAGAGTATTTAGAATGGACGACTCCATGCACGGTAGTATACCTGCAGGTAATGGAGTCACCCTCTCTAAAGGTGTCTTACAGACTAAAGGGGAGAGGGATGTACATGATTGGCAGATCACTTGCTCAGGCAATTGAGTCAATCATGAGATGTCAAGTACCACACCAGATGTTGTTCTTGCACTAGATGCAATAAGTTGACATTAATCCAATCCTGGAGAAACAGTCGGAAGCAGTTTTAGAACATAAGTGGATGTTCTAGGGATATGATAACGATAGCCTCATGCAGGAGACAGTTATCATTCCAGGCTTCCAAGGTGACATGGACGACAAGGAGGTTGTCAGAGTTATAGTTTTCCTTCTGACGAGGGGCAGTTTTTGGACAGGTGGTCCAAGGCAATACTGAGGGAGGCATGGCGCTGGATACTGATTAAGTTCAGTTGACGATACAGTCTAAGAAGTTTGGATTTGGAGTTCATTTATGAGCTATGTCCCATCAGACATCCAGACACATTCTAAGACAGGTATTGCTCATTTCGGGAGATGGCTTTCTCCGCGAACTTGAGATATAGAGAGACATGGAAAGAGACAACAAAGGGGATCCACTCACTGAGGCTATTCCTCGAACGCAATAGTTTCGCAAACGAGCTTTGTGAGACTGACTAGTAGAGGAGTTGGGTGTTCGGTATCACACGGGCTGTGAGTATGCGACATCACAATAATTAGCCTTGAGTGCAAGTGGGAGATTGTTGGAGATAGTGCCCTCAGAGTCAATTATTGGATCACAGGTACGTGATTGCAATGATTGAGGGAGGACCTATCCCGGTAGGACAGTCTTACTCGAGATGTTAGTATGCTATCTGGTTTGCCTTTATCATCGTGTACTGTTTTAAGTGACCTGACACGTCTCTATTACACGTTGATAGAGCCCCTAGGATTCTTGCTTGACCACCAGCAGTATGAGGGCGATCATATAAGTGGGAGCTGGGGGTCTACAAGCATATCCTTAAAAGGTCCCTAGTCGTGAGAGTTTCGAGACAGGGCATCGATTCTCCATAGTAGACTAGTGTATACAGTCGAGACCCCGACGAGGGGCGGTGGCCGGTCTCACAAGCCACTGGTGTCAGTTGGATCACCTAAGATGTATACAGGTGCTCATTGGATTATGAGTACACCGGACAGGACTCGCCGGGAACATGCTAGTTGGTCATATACCAGACGTCAGATGGCAATTCCCTAGTGACATGTGTGCAGGTTAGTTCATCGACCTGGGGATCGTCATTTGTCTCGTGTGAGTTTCCACTGTACTTTGATTACTACCCTACCACGGCTCAAAGGAGTCGTGCAAACAGGTTTTAGTTGGGTACAGTCCCGAGCCACATGGAGGCAGTGAGCGTATCTTCAGGGGTTCGTCTCTCCCGGTATTGGGGGTGAGGTCGTGCTGTGTCTAGGAGAGCCATTACACGAAGCCCTCGGCCGAGGCAAGGAGATTTACTGGTAGGTATTCCAGTAATATCTCAGGGTGTTCTGGGCTACACTCCGACACGACTTGTACCGCTTTTGGGGATCTGACTTTTACCAACCCCCTAGGCCCGCCATGCGATGCTCATAGACGAACGGACCGGACTATATACATATTGTCACTGACAGGCTCAGTAGGGAGTCAGGCTGAGTTCGCTCACAGACGTCCCTTTTGGTCAATACCTGGTAGCCCGTTATGTATTGGCTTATACCTCTAACGTGCTAGTGGTTAAATCCACAACCAAGGTGTTGATGAGTCTTTAGAGTCCCCCACATTCAGTTACTCAGCTTTCGGGCGAAAGGTTGTAGAGGCCGTATGGAGATATGGCAAGGTCCGATCAGATACGTGCGGTATTGCACGGATCAGGATCGGACAGTTTGTACTATAGGCCGTATGATTATATGGCAGGGTTCGATCAGATACGTACGGCATTGCACGGATCAGGATCGAACAGATATTACTAGCCGGCTTTGGTATAAGCCGGATCCTAGTATAGTACAGTGTGAATTTTGTCTCATTGCATTTTGTATTTCGGTCGAAATACAAATGCGGGTGTGTATGCACAGTATCGGGGTTTTCCTGTAATTTATTACGGGACCAGTTTTCTGGAGTTGCCAGTTTGCTTTCCGTTTCGGCCAATTTCCTTTGTATCGTTCATTGGCCGAAGATTGGTGGAGGAGGGCTTATTTGCATTGTTGCAAATAAGCTTTTGTGGAGGGGGGTCTTTGCATGTTTCCTTGTATCATGATGGTGCATCATTCTTTTGACCTTGACTTCTATCTTCATGATGGCATGACTTTTGGAAGTGATCATTAGCTTGTTGGAGTGTTGGATTTGGTGCTATCATGGTTGTTAGTGAGTAGTTGAGAGTGGGTGTGATTGTGACCATATTCTTTTTTCATGATTTCTTTTTTGCATGATAGTCTTTCCACTCTCTTCTTTTTTGGATGGCTCTCTCATTCTTTCCCCTCCCTCACCTCTCATGGCCGGCCCAAGCATTGTGGGGCTGTCCCAAATTTTTGGTGGGGATGTTTGGCTCATTTCATGTTGCAAAAATCCCACAAGTTCAATTCAAAAAGCCCCAAGTTCAATTCCTCCACAAAAGGCAATTCCACAAACCCCAAAATGAGACTTGCTCACTAGATATTCTACAGCGAACCTTGGGCATGTCGAGTAGCCGGCTTCGTGCCCGAGTTGCCTCGGCATTGAGGTGGGAGCCCGTAAAAGAAGTAGGCGATGTGGTGCACTTCCGGCGACGAGGAGGAGACGGGACATTCCGCAGGAGATCGGGACGAAGACGAGAAGACCGGAGGACTTGGATCGTCGGTATATCTCTATTCCCTTTCTTGTAGTAAGCTAGGACTAATTAATGGTTCGATCCGGGTGTTAGTGCGCGGCGGTTTTCCAGTTCAAGAAAAATTAAAGTTTATCACCGCTTCCGCATTTGGCCGTCGGATTGACGGCCGGGGCGCCGCCGTGCACTTACATCGATGCCCTGTCTCGATCATCCTATGACTAGGGACATATATAGGATGTGCCTATAGACTACCCAGCCCCCACTAGTGTGACTGCCATCACAATGTTGGTAATCAAGCAAAGATCTTAAGGGCTCTACCAATATGTATAAGCGATATGCTAAGAAAACACATGCACATATTGAGGTAGAAACAAACCAAGTAGCATACTACCATTTTGAGCAAGACTGTTACTATATCTGTGTATATCCCAAGTTCCCATTAAGTAATATACAATCCAGTATGATACAATAATGGCCTCTAGGGCATATATCACTAACAAAAGGGAGAGCCAGATCTTGATAGCAACATCTACAGCCTAAAGATCGACTCGACGTGCTTCTTATGCCAGCAGGGTACAGACACGACGTCAACAAAGACCCAAGGGTTGAATAAAGGAGGAGTGATGGAAAAATCCTAACTCCAAGTCTTGACGGTACATATAAAACCTAGAGGTTGTCCCGGTGTTCCTTCTCATTCCAGCAGGATGCAGACACAATGTCAGCATCAAACAAGAAAGACCCAAGGGTCAAAAGCAAAAAATGGAGCCATGGCAAAATCCTTGCTCCAAGTCTTGACCGTACATATACAACCTAGATACTGTCTCGACGTTTTCCCTCATTTTAGCAGGGTGTGGATACAACTATCAAATGAAATTGGAGCGATGGCATATTCCCAGCTCCGGACTTCAATTGCAATATAAACAGCACAGAGATCCTGCAGATGTCTACCCTGCTTTAGTAAAGAATCGGCGCAACATTGTCAAAGAAAAAAATGAAGTGAAGGCATATTCCTAGCATCGGGTCTTGACGGCAACTCATATAAAGCCTAAAGACCATTGGAGATCGTCCCACCCCAGAAGGGTGCAGTTACGGCTCATCGGGGCTCCAAATTGAGCCTAACCTCAACTAAAAACCGTCATGAAAAATTTCTAACGCTTGTACTTTAGAAGGTAATAGGACCTAAGGAGATTACTTGAAGATGTCTTTTCCAGTCCCCGTAGGGATCATAGACACAACAGTCGTGGGGCTACTCAAACAGAAGATTAAAATTGCATATCGAGGAATAAATCAGCCAACGTGACGGTACCACGGACTAAAACCCTAGTACCACAACCTACCGGACCTCTGTCATAAAAAGAATGGGGGTTATCTGCATACAACGTTAGGACAAGTTTGCTTGTAAATCCAAGGGAGCTAAACTAAAGAGACTCCGAAACGAGTGAATAAACTACAAACTCCGAAATGAGTGAATAAACTAGAAATTCTGAAATGACTACATAAACTACAAACTCCGAAACGAGTACACAAACTACGAACTCCGAAACGAGTATATAAACTACTTCATGCCAAAGCAAGACATCAAAAGATAGAAAGGTGCAAGCATGAAATAAAATATGTCTTTTATTCATAAATCAAAATGAATATAAGATACAAAAAAAAGAAAAAATATACAATGACAAAACTTTTAAGACGGCGGGTGGTTCAATAAGCCAGTTAGATCATCATTTTTCCGCCGGACCTCCGCCTCAAGCTCTAGCAACGCTGCAAGCTGAGCCCCTACCTATGCCTGTTGTTTTTGGTATAAAGAAAATCGATGCTCAAGCACTTTCTCGACAGTCTTGTGGGTCTCAAGTATTTCGCGTGTGAAAATTATGGCTTTATCAAGAGCCACCACCTCTGTAATTTCCTCCTAAAGGACCCGCCAGATTTCATAGGCCCGAATAGTCTTGGTTATGAGCTAGGCTTGAAGTTCCCCCAAAGCATTTGAAGCCAACTCTCTCTCCGAAAACTTCCGGTTGAGTCTCTTCTCCCAAGACCGGAGATTGGCCGCACACCAATCAATACATTCATGCAAACAGGACTTTACATATAGGATATCAGAGGAAAGGCGTACGCATTCGACTCCATATAGAGAGGCATCCACTTGACGACAATATTCGACCCAAGTATGCACCAACACCTCGTCATGGTAGGTGGTAAGGACGGACAAAGAAGCATTAGCTTCAACAGCAAATTCCTCAGCCATGACGAAGTGCCAGTACGAAGATCTTCAATAAGAGTTACCAGTGAATGAATGTTCTGCTTCGCCATCCTCTCAGAAATACGTCTGGTGTAAGAGCCCGGCGACATGCAAATATGAGACTCTAGCGGAGTTAGGGTTAGCAAAGCTGTGAAGATATATGTATGGTTAGTCGCATTTCCGTACGAGAAATAAGTAAAAGAATACCAGGGCTAAAGCGTCACTTATTCATGGCCACAGAAGGTAGATCTGAAAAATACCCAGGCCCATCAAGAACTTCAATTTCGTCCTCAGCCTGTACAACTGTGGTTTAAAGTAAAGGTCACATCAGCATCATTATGAAAATATAATAGGGAAGGCCAAGGAATATCAATCTTGGCCGGAGGAAAGGACGATGCACTGGGGGTATCGCGTGCGGGCCCGCCATGTTAAGTAGACAAAGGAAGGTTTCTTCCGGAGAACGATCTATAAAAGTGGATGCCAACTCTTGCAGTTCTAAGAGAAAGAAAGGGCCAGACATATGGAAAGGTCGTTATATATATATATATATATATATATATATATATATATATATAAGATTACCTTATATACTTCGCCCATTCTGGACTAGAGGGACAGCAGCTTCAGTAATCTCCTTTGCACCCTCCGGTGCGTCACTGGAAATATTTACAGAATCTATAGCCAGTTTGGCAACCTCCACTGAAGGAATAAAAGCCGTTACCAGAGGCTCTAAGACGCGATCTGGGCTCGAAACTGCGCCCGCCGTAGAAGGCCCTACAAAAGAAAAATGTGTAAAGACGAATGCGATATGAAAGCGATATAAATTATTTACTGAGAGGGATGTAAAAGATATATACCGATATGCCAGGAACTCTGAAGTATAGCCTTTTCGAGCCACTGCACATTTCTGGTTATTCGAGCTCGTCGACTTTCGATCGAAGATAAATCCCTGCCCGCCTTCAGAGCAGCCTCGTCTTCAGAAGCAGCCGATATTGGTTGTTTGTGAGCCCGTTCTTCTTCCAGCATTAAACGAACTACTGGTAACATAGCAGGAGCCGGGTCAACATCCCGGAATTCAACAGGGGAAAAGAATCCCTTCTTGTGGCGCATGTTTTCGGTTTCATCTTGTGAACGCTTCAAAATCTCGGCCAACTAAGCGGCCTCCTTTGCAGATGTACTAGGAAAGAGGAGACCGTCATCCGGTTCATGCGCAGATATAGGCTCATCATGAGTGAGAGGCTCAGACTCGAGCAAATTATCGAATAAATGGGTGGCCGATTTCTTCCTCCTTTTAGGGCCTGAGCTAGCACTGGTAGAGGGACGCTTACTCCCTTTTGGCACTATTGCACGGTGCTGCCCAATCTCGCCTTGGTTATCCGAATTTCGTAACGCCACTACTGGTGCTTTTTCAAAAGTCTCTGCCCTGGTTCTAGTGCGAATCGGCATACCAGCGGTATGAGGGACCGATTATGTTCGAGCGGCTTTAGGAATAAGCACTGAATCGCTGTCCCTCAGAGGAAGGCGAACGACCGACTGTGGCCGCAACGGAGCATTGATGTCTTGAGCTGGAGCATAGGCCTTACACTCGAAGAGCACCTGTCTCTCCTCTGCGATGATGAGACTAACCCGGTGACGATACCAGCCCTTGAAGTATCCTATGGGCCTTGGAAGGTAGTCGGGCTCGGGGATCATGAAGAGGGAACCGGTATTTAACCTCATGAAATGATGAATAACGTCAAGGGCACTCTCCAGCGAGAGAGTAGGCTCAACTAAAAAGAATTCAAGAGGGAAGCCCTGGTTGTAACCCAGCTGCTGGGCAAAGCGATGCGGATTATATCGCATGAAAAGAGCAGTGTCATTTAGGCGGAACACTAAGTACCCCGGCCTGATTGAATATAAATGCATGATCTCTTTGTGCTATAAATTCGGCGCCCCATTCTTCAACAAATCAAATTACTATTGAATAGGCCCCACTGGCACAGAAAGGACCCGATCATTGAAAACCATACTGCCTTTGTTTGAATACCTATTAAGCAACATGCGTAAAGC
The DNA here is from genome assembly GCA_030015575.1 of Agapanthus africanus. Lineage (NCBI taxonomy): Eukaryota > Viridiplantae > Streptophyta > Magnoliopsida > Asparagales > Amaryllidaceae > Agapanthus > Agapanthus africanus. Next base: position 113,008,309 of record CM057338.1, on the reverse strand, counting down.
CCTTAACTGAGTCGGATCAGGAGTAGAGGTATCAACCAATCTCATGACTCGTGAGAAGGTGTATGAGTCATAGAAATTAGGCCGCCGGTGCGCAGCAAACGCGCCTAACACATGCATCTCGATCCAAAACATAAAGTAGTAGAGGGAGAAATTCACGGTGTCTGCACCTGGGTTTGAATTGTTGGCAGCGGTTCTTAAACCATGGTATAGGTATGATAACCCTGCAACACTAATAGCCAATCGCGCTCTTTCGGCTATGCGATGTGCAGGGTAGAAGACAGAGGCTCTTATAAAACGGCGGTGCATCGGCATGGCGAACCAGCTGAGCCAGAGACTGATGAAGCCTACTAAGAATGTTTCTTCGTCTATTCCAAGAGCAGCGATCGCGTCAAAAGTCACGGCTAACGAATTTGGAATATAAAATTGCGGCAGATCTTCTTCTTTGGCCGATAATTTCTCCAAGCTGAATCCGAAGGGATTCTCGACCTTCGTAAATTTCGGAACTTTCTTGGATAGAGCATCTTTATGAAGAAAGAAGGGGATGAAAGCGTCAAAAGTAACACCTTGCCCTTTCGATGCCACAAACAGGGTCTCAAAAATATCTGAGGCCTTGATTAGACTTGGGTGCATACCTTCTGGAGTGTGAGTAACGTGAGTGGATTCCGTCACGTTATCATACGATGAGAGTTGGATCCCGATTCCCACTGATGAGTTGGTTTACTCTTCGGGTGATCCCGATTGATTCTTCTTTCAGGTTTGGAGGAGAATTTGACAGGACAGTTGGAGGTTTTCGGATTAGATAAAGTGATAACCATTCCGATCTAGGTTAGAGTGCACGCAGAGTATTTCTTTTCTCTCTCTCTTTGGCAGCGACCTTTGACCGACCCTAGACTATGACTTAGTGACCATGTTGACCGAACCTTCTTAAAATACTGGCTTTTGGATTGTCCAAGTTTCATAAGTCATTGCCACTCTTTCTTTTACCCTTCGCATTTCTCAGAACACCCCGTATTACTACGGACATCCACTTCCATTGGATAGATCCATCGTATGGTTATATACGAACTCGGAGGGATTTCTTTGAGGATGGATCAAGGTTCAGGAGAAATAGAATTGGTTTATTCAGTTGTCTTTTATTATCACCTTCTCTAAGGTTGCGAGGGCTCCTTGGTTTAGGAGTGTACACCTATTACGCTTATTGGATAGTCTTATTCCAAACCATAGGCAGGTGTCGAAAGGTAGGGAATGAAGAAAACCAATTAGCCTAAGTAGGGTGTACAGAAGGAAATAACTAAAGACAAAATAAAGGGATTAGAAAGAGGGCAAAGTAAATTGCGACTGTTATCATTCACGACCAAACCGCGTACTTCATCGCCACTCCTATTTCACCTTTGCTTTTTTCCCCAGTTCGGGAGAAATAGAATAAGGTATTATTCAGTTGTCTTTTATCATCACCTTCTCTCAAGTTGCAAGTACTCCTTGGTTTAGGAGGGTACACCTATTATGCTTACTGGATAATCTTCTTCCAAACCATAGGCTGGTGCCGAACGGTAGGGAAGGAAGAAAACCATTTAGCCTAACGATGGTGTACAGAAGGTAACGACTAAAAATAAATAAAGGGATTTAGAGAGATGGCAAAGAAATACACGGTTATAGTCATGAATTGAATTATGGAAGAGGCATTACTATGAATACCAGGATACCCCTACGAAACATTTTTTTCCAGTGCATTGTTAAAGGAAAACTGTTTTCCCGATTAGATACTTACTCCAAGGTTATGTATTTACCAGGTTTCATTCTCATATCTGTATGGTTTTACAGATGATGAGTGGGTGTAAGTTATTGGGAATTAGGTAATTATCCTCATTATATCGGAATTCGTTGTAATTGGTGATATTTGAGGAAATCGCCAGGGTACAGTTTTCAACCTACGACGCACAGGTTTTAAGTTATTTAACTCAGCGGACTTATACAGAGTATTGTATGTTGTCCAGTGTCCATCAGGACAAAGGGGTAGGTCCTCGTACTATGTTCTGTTTACTTATGACTTCTCTAGATTTTAGACAAGTGTTTCGTAGAAATACAAGGTCTAAGTTTTAAGAAATTGTGGGTATAAGAATAAAGTAGAGAACCAGTTGTCACAAGTATCAGGATTCTTCACAGAGATCGAAGATGTAGATTCTTGTGATTGGTATTCAGATGATAGTAATTGTTTTGAGAAACTTGTTTCTCTTTCAGGTTACTCATAATTGGATGGATTCCTAAGTTGAGTAATGCTAATTAGCCTCTTTCCATTAAGTTGATATGCACTGGAGACAGCTGCATGATTAAATATGGTTCCAATTAAATTGCCAAAGTTTCTATATTGGATATAGAATGGTTCATATCTTAAACGATGTTAAGGTACGGGGAGTTGTCCGGCTTATGCTTAAAACCAGACTCTGGATAACTCAGGGCACGTTTCTGTAATGGCAGTTTGTGGGTTGACCCTGGCTATGACGAGGGTTGATTTTCTACCATCTGGAAGATCAATAGTGATATTGTTCTTGACTCGCCACAGTTTTAGTAAAATGGATTTTTTTCAGAAAACAGTAATGGGAGTATGGTAGAACTGGAAGTGATTCCAGAACCGCGAACGATTACGGAAAATTTAATAGGATCTATAGATTCAATCAGGTTTGACATTCCATTAGCCACTCTGCAGATATGGTGGGTAATCTCAGACACCCGAGAGGTACTTCGGTAGCCTCAAGGACGGTGACAGGGAGGTTCTTGTTTACCCAGACTTGACACTACTGTTGTTCCATACTATGAAACCCGGCAGGAGGTTAAGTATAGCGTCGTTCTAAACTAGCTTTAGAAGTGCACGTATATATTATTCTGCCAGAGGGTTGTCGTAGTCAGTGGGAGCAGCGGAAGCATAGTGGGCAAGTAGCTTATGTCTATTTATAGACTTGAGCAGTTATAGCGGAGATAGATCATCTAATTTTGATATGACAGTCATGGGTTTGACTTCATCAGAATAGGGGATGGATCTGTTAAGAAGGTAGTAGGGTGTGATGTCTTGGTATTTGGATGACATACACAGAGTAGGAAGTAAAATTCCTACACTACGATCGTTTGTACTATGGTTGTCACACAGTTGTTTCTCCAGACAGGATATGGATATAATATCAGACATTCTGGTTTCTAGATCTATGGTTTTTAGATCTGGATTTGGGTATTTTCCCAATGTAGGTACTTTGACACTATTCTGATAGTTTTTAGAATAGTTGACTCCTGGCATGGTGGTGTACCTGCAGGTGATGGAATCACCCTCTCTAAAGGTGTCTTATAGACTAAAGGGGAGAGGGATGTGCATGATTGGCAGATCACTTACTTAGGCAATTGAGTCAATCGTGAGATGTCAAGTACCACACCAGATGTTGTTTTTGCACTAGATGCAATAAGTTTGTATTAATCCAATCCTGGAGAAACATAAGGAAGCAGTTTTAGAACATAAGTGAATGTTCTACGGATTTGATGACGGCAGCCTCCTTCGGGAGACGGTTATCATTCCAGGCTTCAAAGGTGACATGGATGACAGAGTGATTGTCAGAGTTATAGTTTTCCCTCTGACGAGGGACAGTATTATGGACAGGTGGTCCAAGAGGATACTGTGGGAGTCATGGTGCCGGATACTGATTAAGTTCAGTGATCGATACAATCTAAGAAGTTTGGATTTGGAGTTCATTTATGAACTAGGTCCCATCAGATATCCAGACATATTCTAAGACAGGTATTACTCAATTCGGGAGATGGCTTTCTCCGCGAACTTGAGATTAAGAGAGATATAGAAAGAAACTTCAGGGCGGATCCACTCACTGAGGCTATTTCTCGAACACAATAGTTTTACAAACGGGCTTTATGAAACTGATTAGTAGAGGAGTTGGATGTTCGGTTTCACACGGGCTGTGAGTAGTCGACATCCCAATAATTAGCCTTAAGTGCAAGTGGGAGATTGTTGGATATAGTGCCCTCAGAGTCAATTATTGGATCGCAGGCACGTGATTGCAATGATTGCGGAGGACCTATACCGGTAGGACAGTCTTACTTGAGATGATAGTATGCTATCTGGTTTTCCTTTATCAGTCGTGTACAGGTTCAGGTGACTGATCACTGTTACACTTTGATAGAGCCCTTAGGATCTTGCTTTACTACCAACAGTATGATGGCGATCATATACGTGAGAGTTGGGAGGTTTATAAGCATATCCTTAATTGTGGTCCCTAGTTGTGGGAGTTTCGAGACAGGGCATCGATACTCCGGAGTAGACTAGTGTATACAGTCGAGACCCCGACGAGGGGCGGTGGCCGGTCTCACAAGCCACTGGTGTCAGTTGGATCACCTAAGATGTATACAGGTGCTCATTGGATTATGAGTACACCGGACAGGACTCGTCGGGAACCTGCTAGTTGGTATTATACATATCGTCAGATAGCAGTTCCCTGGTGACATGTGTACAGGTTAGTTCATCGACCTGAGCTCGTCATTTGTCTCGTGTGAGTTCCCATTGTGCTTTGATTTCTACCCTACCACGGCTCAAAGGAGTTGTGCAAACAGGTAGTTTTTGGGTACAGTCCCGAGCCACATAGAGACACGTGAGCGGATCGGCAGGGGATTCGTCTCTCTCGGTATTGGGGGTGAGATCGTGCTGTGTCTAGGAGAGCCATTACACAAAGCCCACGGCCGTGGCAGGGGATTTACTGGTAGGTACTCCAGTAGTATCTCAGGGTGTTTTTTGGGCTACACTCCGACACAACTTATACTGCTATTGGAGGTCTGACGTTACTAGCACCCTAGGCAGATATGCGATACTCATAGACAAATGGACCGGATTGTATATACATTGTCACTGTTAGGCTCAGTAGGGTTTCCGGATGAGTTCGCACATCGGCATCCCTTGAGGTCAGTCCATGGGCAGCCGTTACGCACAGCTAGTGCCGCTGACGGCTTGTGGTTAAACCAACTGCCAGGGTACTGACGAGTCATTAGAGTCCCCCACAGACAGTTTCCCAAGTTCGGGCGAAATGTTGTAGAGGCCGTATGGTTTTATGGCAGGGTTCGGAAAATGCACGTGCGTTTACGTACGTGTCATATTTCGGGCAGATAATATTCGTGGGCTTTGGTTTAAGCCGGATCTGAGTATTATACTGTGTAGATATAATATCTTTGTCTCAGTTGCATTGTATTCGGTCGTAATACAAATGCGGGTATGTTTATACTGTTATGGGGTTATCCTGAAATTCGTTTCGGGATCGCTTTTGGATGTTTCCAGTTTCCAGTTTCCGTATTTGACATTCGGTTAAATGCGGATTTATCTTTCCGTCACTCTGGTGAGTCATGAGGGTGAGTCGTGCTTCTAGAAGCTTCTAGATTGGTGACTAGGTTCATGTATTTATGGTTGCATTAATTATATGATGACTAGGTTTTAATGACTCATGCTTTAGCATTAATGATTCTTGTTAACCTTAGAATATTTTCTTTATGATAAGCTTTCCTTTGTGGTCACCTCCCTTGCTCCTACACTCACCCTCTCTTCCTATATTATGGCCGGCCCCCCATTGTGAGTGAGAGAGAGAGAGATTGATTTCATTTTGGGAAAAGACTATGGTTTAAGGTGTATGGAAATTTGATAACTCATTTCTCATTCCATTTCATTTCGAGTGGCAACTTCATTAACCGTTCGTCCATAGCTTTAGACGTAACGAGACAAAGTGTTCTACTCATTCTCTACATCAATCTTGGTCGTCTCTTTTAGCAAACTTGACGACCGAGTTGCCTCGAGTCAGAGGCGGGAGCCCGTTTAAAGAACCGTTGACGTGGTGCCACCTGGACGAGGAGATCGGAGATCGACGAAATCGAAGCAGCCGCAACGGAGCATGGGATGATGGTTAAAGAACGAAGGACTCGGATCATTCGGTATAACCTTTCTACTCTCTTTACAGTTTGTTAGTTTAGCAATAATGGCAGATCCGGGTTATAGTATACGATAGCGCCAGTTAAAAGTTTTTGTTCCGCATTTGGCGTCTGTTAGACGGCCGGGGCGCTACCGTAGACTTACAGCTGAATCCGAAGGGATTCTCGACCTTCGTAAATTTCGAAACTTTCTTGGATAAAGCATCTTTATGAACAAAGAAGGCGATGAAAGCGTCAAAAGTAACACCTTGCCCTTTCGATGCCACAAACAGGCTCTCAAAAATATCTGAGGCCTTGATTAGACTTGGGTGCTTGTGTCGAACGACATTCTCGGTTGTCAAGCTTTCAACCAAGGCTGGCACTGTAGCAAACATATACTCATCAGGAGGTAATAATTCTTCGTAGTGCTCTCCCCTAATTGGCAGCCCTAAAATATCTCAGAATTCCTACAGCGAAATAGAGATTTCGCGGTCCCGTAGAAGAAACGTATACTTTGGAAGATTCCACTAGTTTAAAAAAGCCTTGACCCACCAGATGTGGGGAGCATGGTAGTAGAACAGTAACACGTAAACCGCTTGATACAGCCCAACTTTCTACAACCGTGAGCGTTGGGTGGAGAGAATGTATCGGGCCCAAGGAAGGTAGCCCACTGGATGTCGCAGGGTAATGCCTATCTTATAAATCTGCCCCTAAGTTCGAGCTTCACCTTGACATATTTGGCGTCCCAAAATGTCGATGGCCATCAAGGGTTGATTGGGTATCCCTGTCGTTGATGGCTCAATCCGGCCCTCGGGAGTCCAATTGGCCGCCTCCACTGCATAAGCAGTATGCGGGCACTCCGTGAATGAAATCGAGCAGATGGGTTCTGTTGGTACTCCACATGTAAAACTATGGCGGCCCCTGATAATATGACCGTACCAAATTCTCCATAGAAGAAGGCTCTTTTTGTCCTTGTCTTGTTCCCTATTCATAACCATAGCTTCCTCGTCTGATGGCCACTGTAGGAAAGAAACCTCCGAGCGTGTGTAAGGGAAGTAGGGAAGTGAGGCCATTGTACCTAAAGAAAGGGGACAAACAAAAAAGCTCATTAATAAAAGGTGTAAGTTTGTTTTATGGGACTACTAACTACAAAGCCAGTGGGCCCTAAGAAATCAAAATGATGGCTCATCAATGACGAGGCAAGAAGATCATTGTGAGAATCCAAAATGATTCTTATTAAATAAACGGTGGAGTTTAAAAAAACTCTCAACATCAAAGCATGTACTGTTAAAAATAAACAACAGAATCAAATCTGTAAAAAGGGTATTAAAACCCTGAGAAAGAAAGTGCTCGATAACAGGAAAGGGAATAAAATTCCTAAAAGTTCCAAAATCTCTCAGAGCTAAGTTATGTAAGATAATGGATTTAAATTCCTCCAACAATGGGATTAAATCTCAGAAATCCCCATGGTGGGAAACAAAGAAAATGGAATTAAATTCCAAAGATCCTCAAAGATTAGTTATAGGGTAAAACCCGAAGAAGAGAACCAACGATTCTCATTAATTCAAGACCAATGGTCATTTTAAAAAAAAGAGTTTTTTTAGATCTCTAAGAGATCGGTTCAAGAAAAGAGCAAAGCTCTGTTAATGGATTTAAAATCCAAAACAAAAATGGGTTTCCTAAGAGATGAATGTCGTTCATAATACTTACCAAAAAGAGTTTTTGTAGAGTTTAACTTTGTAGTTTTGTAGATGAGAGCTAAGCTCTGAAAGGAGAATTAAATTCTCCAGAAAAGAATTAAGGAGGAAGATGAGAAAACAGCGGTCATCTCAAGGGCCAAAGGCCCCATTTATAAGACATGATGGAGAGCGGTTCATCTTCCCATTCTCCTAGGCAATCTAACGGTGGTAAGGATGAACAGCATTGCACTCACGTGTAAACCATATAAGAGCAACGCTGGGGGGTATTTGTTCCTTCATAAAAAAGAGGGGAGAGAAAAAGGGGAGAAAATTCCCACTGCTTAAGCTTCACGTGTTAAACACGTGAGAGCCTATATGCAGAGCATATAAGCACTGCAATTAATCAACTAAAGGCTAAATGGGCCTCACGTGTTAACACGTGAGCGCCTATGTATAAAGCATGAAAGCACAAAAAAAACCCATACTGGGGTCACGTGTTAAAAACGTGAGGATACCGTTTTGAAGCATTAGCTTCAGATAGAGTTAAACTCTATGTATAGAATTAAATTCTATTTTTATATGCAAAGCATATAAGTATTAAGAGTAAATGGCCAAAGACCAAATTGAACTCACGTGTTAAAAACGTGAGCTCCCATATGCAAGGCATATGGGCGCCAAATGAAAGAAGCTAAGTAAGCCTCATATATTAAACACATGAGGGTGCCTCCTTGTGTAGAATTAAATTCCACTCTTGGGAAATACTTCCATAGATTTTTCTAAAAGAGAAATACCCTCTTCGTTAAACAGGGAACTGTTGGATCAAAGATCCAATAGTGATTAAGCATACAATTAAATTCTATTGGGAAGGAAATTCTCTGTTGAACAGAAAGTTGGTGGATCAAAGATCCACTGAGATGGAAAATATTTCTCATATCCTTCTAAACAGAGAAAGATTGTGCTCTGTTAAACCGAGGACCCTTGGATTAAAATCCAATGGTGATAAAAAAATCACCGTTCAAAAGAATAAAATTCTATATATAGGAAAATATTTCCCCAATCTTGTTAAAACAAGAAAACATATTCTTTAAAATAGAAACACTTGGATCAAAAATCCAACGGTGGGTAAAATTCCCCAACAGATTTTGAGACCAATAAAATCAATTGGAATCTCTCAATAAGATATTTTAATTAACAAACTTGCCTCCAGTATATAAAGGACCTGAGACGTCAAGTCTCGCACACGGATAGAAGCTTCTACAAAAAAAAAGAAATACAGTGAGCTCTTGAAAGAACAGAGAATTTAATTCTCAAAGAAGAAGACTCTCCTCCTAAAAAAACCCAAGGTAAAAAAGACACAGAGATCAAAATATCTCTTTTTACCTATATAAGGGTTTAACCCTTCTCAAAGAATTTAGTTCTTCCTCTGGATCAGAGATCCTCATGATAAGTCCCCCACAAGTTAAGAATTTAACTCTCATCGGGAAGATCTTGTTCTTGAGAATCAAAGTTTTAGAAAAGAACTAGGTTAAAAAAGAAAGAAAAAGAAAAGAACACATGCTCTAGGAATTTAATTCCTCCAAAATTAGAATTTAACCCTACATAAAGAATTTAGTTCTTATAAAAAAATGAAAGAAGAACTTAGTTCTCTAATAAAAAAAATGATGATCTAAGATTTTCAAAACAGAAATCTTGATGATCGTCAATGATTAAAATGTCTTTAACATAGATTAACATCTCTAAAAAGAAGAACTTGGTATCCCACGTGAAACACACATGAGCAAAATTAGTGCTCAGGATTATTATAGCGCCTTATGTATTTCCCACGTGAGTGCCTAAAACAAACAAAAGAAGAGCTAAACGCCTCACATGCTGCCCACGTGAGCATCTCCTTTGTGTTGATTAGGCAGCCACCAAATAAAGCATCCCAACACTCCAAAAATAAAGCAGTCGTGTGAAATACACATGAAACACTCTTGGAAACCCAAAATCTAGCGCCTTACGTGCTTCACACGTGAGCACCAAAGCTCTAGCAAAGTGCTTAGCACTTCTGTCTAAAAAAAGGGGTAAACAAACAAAACCCGAAGTCAATGATTAGAACCTCACGTACTTCCCACGTGAGTGCCATACAAAGTGCTTAGCACTCTATATTCAGTCAAAATGACTAAAGTGCTTTGCACTGATTGAGCAGCGTCCATATCTGAGTGCCTCACATGTTTCACACGTGAGCGCCAGAGAAAATTAGCGCTTAGCACTATAGTAGCGCCTTACGTGAAAAACACGTGAGCGCCAGGAAAGATTAGTGCTTAGTATAATTCCAACGGCCCATGTAAAACACACGTGAGCACTGTATATCTTAGTGCTTAGCACTGCTGGGTAGTATAGAAACCCAATCTCAACCTAAATTGGCTAAGTTTCCTAAGGTTAAATCTCTTTAATTTTGAATCAACCGAGACCATATGCTCGTGATTTCCAAACCGATCTTAGTCTCAAACATAACTAATGATCTCTCGTTGATGATATCCAAGATGATATTCATCCCATATCTTCTAAGGTAATCTTAGTCTCAAAAATGACTAACGATTCTTAGGTCCACCACAACCTTTTTTCCCTCAAATACTGGATTTGGTTCAAGGGTACATCTTTCCACACCTTTGATATACGTCGTTTTAATTCCTCAACGACTTCAGAAAGGTGGTGGGTCCCGACAACCAACAACTTTTTTCTCATCCCAACTTGATGTAAAATTTCGTCAAGACAGGTAATGATACATCCAACATTGATGCACTTCCAAATTAACGTGCACACGTCAAGACAGGTAATGATACATCCAACATTGATGCACTTCCAAATTAACGTGCACACCTCAAATCGGATCCCGTCCCAAATTGGGCGCATTCCATATCACCATCGTTCACTCCACCATGTAACAAATACACGTGCGCGTAAGATGAATGGTTGACTGAAATGTCCTTAAACTAACATTCATCCCCAAAATGGGAATGTTGGACCGAAATGTCCTTAAACTAACATTCGTCCCTAAAACGGGAATGTTGGGCCGAAATGTCCCTAAACTAATATTCGTCTCCAAAACGGGATTGTTGGACCGAAATGACCTTAAACTCCACGTGTGAGGTCCTTAAACTAAAATAATTGGGCCCTAAATGCTCATATGTTTTAAGTCGATCTTAATCTCAAACCAAATTAACAGTCCTTAAATAAACCAAATCCAAATCTAAAATATACGGATTTGGACTGATCCGCGCCCTACGGGTGACGACATAAACTAGTCTCCGTATACAATCTACGGGCAACCAAATAAACAAAAATACAACACGACATGAAGTGAATTTCTGGAGAAGGAGAAAGTGGTTATCGCAATGCGGTAACGTAATTAACTACAAGGGCTTACACCTGCAGGGAAGAGCATCCCCATAATAAAAAAAACCCTCATAAAATGAGGGGAGATCTGATATAGTCTTCTACAATGGCCGCATCTATCCAAACCTCCGATATATGGTGCCATAAATCAACTTGGTATTTTCGGAGAGGTGGATAGATAAGTCCAAATAGCGTCTGCTCCCAAATTCATGCCAGACGTCCCAACGTCTCGGTCCGGTCTTTCGGCGGTGAACAGTTGGTAACAGTTCATAATGGAAAAAACCTCAACTTCTCACCTTTGGGAGCGATTCCGAGGACGAAACACCCGTCAACCCACTCTTTGAAGAATCCGTCTCGGGAAAAGCAGAGGAAGAATAGAATTGCAAAAACATTCAGCTGCGTAACCGTACACTGCCTGAAATGAATCTCGGACTTGCAAACAAAGTTTCGAACAAAAAAAACAAAGGGAAAGGGAAAATGCCCGAAGAAATCATCATCGATTAAGAAGTGGTAAAAGATCTCGCCGCAAGGGACCTGCCTACGGAAAACAAGATGGACTACAATGTCCTAGAACATCTGAGGAAAATACCCTCGCAGCTAAGCATATTGGATGCTCTCCTCTTGTCCAAAAAGGCAGGAGATTCCCTGATTAAGGAATTGCAAGAGGCCGATCAGTTCCAAGCTTTCCTCGTGGAAAAGTAGGTGAAAAATGAAATGGCTGAGATCCACACGGCTGATATTACATTCAGCGATGAAGATCTACTCCTTGGTACGTGCGAACATAATCTCCCATTATACGTCACTGGATACCGCCACGACATCAAGATAAGGAAAATCCTTGTCGACAACGGATCTTTCGTTAATCTTCTCAACGTGAGAGTGCTGGAGGAAATTTGCATGAATGTTCAGCATCTTGCCCGAGACAAAATTACCATTTCCGGGTTCGAGTCACAATCATCACGGACTCTTGGGTCCGTAATACTGACGATACGCTTCGGGCTGCTCATCACCGACTTCAAATTTTATGTCATTGACGCCAAGAATTTTTATAACGTTTTGCTCGGCAGGCCTTGGTTACACGAGTACAATATCATCCCTTCTGCACAACATCAGTGTATGAAGTATTTCAAGGATGGCTCGGAGTACACTGTCACGGGAGAGCTAAAACCGTTCTCCGTAAACGAAGTCCAGAAATATGAGGATGCAAAGTAATTTCTTCCAGAATTCAAAGATACTTAAAAATTCCATAGGCCGGAGAGTAAACAAAAATCTACGGCCACTATCCCGATATTTGGAAGCGATACTTAGGAAGACGAAGAAATAGTCTACTCGAGGCAACCCCAAAAATAAAACAATAAGCCCGGACCACTTACTCCTATTTTGGTCTTTGGCAGCGACTCTAAGGACGAGGCCAGTGCATTGTTCTCCGTCCGCTCGTCGATGCAAACTCTTGCCGAAACAGATCAAAGTGTACAAATCATGATGGCTCCACCTCGATACTATAAGGAACATGATACACTCGATACATACAGCATACAAGAGCTGCGAACTTTCTATGTATATCTTAGATGAAGAGGTGAAAAGGCGATCCTCTTCTACAAATCTACAGAGACAAAAGTAGAAAAGGAAGTTTGGCATGCTGCCGATTTTACACTCGACGGGCTTCAACCCATCCGTCTGCCAAGATATTACGCGGAGGGATTGAAAGAGCTGTTAAGACACCAAGTCGTATCACTCGAACAAACTGTTCGACAAGCCTAATTCTACAAAAATATTTAGGATATTTCCGAGACTCGGCGAAGGAAGCCCAACGTAGAGATGGAGACAACCAGGCTCGGATATATTCGGTCCAATAAATGGGAGCAAGTTTACAGTTTCTACGTCATAAACAGCTTGAGTGAAGAGGAAAACGCTCTTCCAGAAAGCCGTGACGTCAAAATAGAGCCAGATCCCGATTTGAAAACGTCAAGTCTGTCGCTCGAAGAAAAAATTGACAAGCTAATAAAAGAAGCTTGTCAAGCGAGCCGGGACAACTACAACCGTGAAATAGCTATTTATGAAAAGGCCAAGATGCAGCGTCTCAGTCAGCAATCTTCGGAGGAAATAGACCATAACGCTCTTCATCCCCAGCCCCGCTATGTGTTCTCGCAAAAAGGGAAAATCCCGAAGTAGAGGTAAAAACAGGGCAAAGAATGCAAACAATGTTCGAAGATAACAAAGAGTGTCCAAGACGTCGTTCAATAGAGAAAAACTCAATTGGAGCCCATCCTTTATAAAGAAAATGGGTCGGGAATACTCTTTCCCTCAAGGCAAGACAAGAAAAATATTCAACATTGTCATGAAGCACCAAATGATGACACTTTCCGAGTCTTGGCACCCTGAACAAATAAACGAAGTCCATCACCCGGATTATTGCTTCTACCATCGAGCAGTAGGTCACCCCCTTGAATATTGCTTCACGTTCAAGGACCGGATAGAAGACTAGTATCGACAAGGCAGGTTCGCTTTATACGACAGCTAGAAGATAAGCCCGCTGCGAAAACACAAGCTAAAAAAGACCTACAACGTCAGATTAATACCAGCTCAACCGTAAAAAGGAAAGCGTACTCGTACCTGCCATATGACAACATTCTCAAAAGAGGGAGGGCACGAGAGTATGAATGATATCTTCAGGTGCTTCGCCAATGAAGACGAGGACGAAGTGATCTCAGAGTTTCTACCGGCACCAAAAGTGCTGGAGGATGGGATACACACCACGGCAAATAACCTAAGAAAAATTTACTTAGGGACAGAAAATGATCCAAGACCAACGTTTGTCAGTGAGCTAGTATCTGAATAATAGGTAGACACGTTAAAAAATGTGCTCATGCAGTATAAAGACTGCTTTGCATGGAACTATTCCGCAATACCAGGTCTAGATCAAAAAGTAGTGGTATATAAACTGGACATATCGCCAGGCATAAAGTCAATCAAACAGGTGCTGAGAAGGATGCGGCTCAAGCTTGAGATGAGTATCAACAGTAAAGTCAAGAAATTAATCAATTTTGGCTTCATCCAAGAGGTTCAATATCCCGACTGGATCGCTAATATCATTCCGGTGAGGAAGAAAAATGGGACGGTTTGCATCTACGCGGACTTTCGAGACCTTAACAAAGCATGCCCGGAAGATGACTTCCCATTGCCCATTACTGAGCTTATGATCGATAACACACCCACTCACGAAGTCTTCTCCTTCATGGATGGATCCTCATAATAAAATCAAATAAAGATGGATCCTGAAGACCAAAAGCACACCTCCTTCCGGACCCCGTTGGGGGCATTCTGCTATAAGATAATGCCCTCTGGTTTGAAGAATGCTGGCGCTACCTACCACAGGGGCATGAAAAAAATATTCGATAAACTCAAACACGAGATTGTCGAATGCTACATCGACGACCTTTTGGTGAAGAGAAAATCTCATGAGGAACATTTGAAAATAGTGTCCCAACGTCTTCGGAAGTATAATTTGAAGACGGGCCCTCTAAAATCCGCGTTTGGAGTTTTCTCAGGCAAATTCCTAGGATTCATCATACATCACCGAGGTATCGAAATTGATCCCTCAAAGATCAAGGCGATTATGGAAATGCCCATGCCAAGAACCCTCAAACAAGTGCAATTTCTCCAAGGAAAGTTCATGTATATCCGGCGGTTCATAGCCAATCTCTCCGGAAAATTCCGTCCCTATAATCATCTGATGAAGAAGGGGACCCTATTCGTCTGGGATCAAAAGTGCCAAAACGCACTAAACGAAATCAAGCAATACCGGCAAAATTCGGTGATATTGGCTACTCTGGTTAAGAGAAAACCCTTTATCCTATATACAACGGTCCTTAAGGGTTCTCTAGACGCATTGTGGGCACAAGAGAATGATCAAGGAAATGAGAGAGCTCTATACTATTTACGTCAAGTTCTCTTGGGGGCAGAAAGCAACTATTCTTCTGTCGAAAAACATTGCCTAGCGCCGATCTTCGCAATAATGAATCTCAGACATTATGCCTTGGCATATGAGATCCACCTCATATCGAAAGTGGATCCTCTCAAATATCTGATGTCAAAGGCCATACTGACTGGAAGACTTGCCAAATGGGCCCTCCTCCTGATGGAGTTCTCGATAACGTATCGATCCCTCAAAGTGGTGAAAGGACAGGCCATCGCTGGCATTCTCGTGGAGCATCCGATACCAGCCGACTCTCCCTTAAATTGTGAGTTGCCAAACGAACATGCGTTCGACGCAATAAAAGAAGAGAAAGAAGAAAATGAATCCCAACGCGAACTCTACTTCGATGGAGTATCTTCCATGAAGAGGTGAAATCAAAACACCCCCATAATCAAAGTTGGGATGGGCCTTATCTTCGTGACCATGCAAGGAGGGATATTACGTTACGCCCTCTCCTTAACAGAGCCAAGGACTGACAATGAAGCTGAATACAATGCTTTAATAGCCAGTTTTGAGATCGCTATCGATATGGTAATCACAGACCTCCTCATATATGAAGACTCCAGGCTGATTGTTAGTCATGTAAATGGCGATTATCAAACGTGCAAGCCAGAGCTGATAAGGTATGGCAAAAAGGTGCAGCAACTGCTGACACAAATTTCTTCCTATATCCTGGAAAGTATATCGTGAGCAGAAAACAGCAAAGACGATGCGTTGGCCAAATTGGCTAAGTAATAGGCCGATGAAGACCTTGATGACGTAAGGATCATAGTGCAGAACCGCAGGGTCCTCGCGCCAATGCTATGTTGAAGCTTTTACTTCTGGGCTCGGTGCTTAGCATTATTGGGTTACTTAAAGCCCAAAACAAAATATATAGCCTATTGCTTAGCACTGTTGGGTAACAGAAAGTCTGACATTTAGTCTAAAATAGACTAACTCCCTGAATTTTTAAACTTTTTTTTTTATGAAATAATCAAGCTTATATATTTTAAGTCGGCTTTAATGTAAAACAAGATTAACGGTCCTTAACCATATTTTAAGTCGATCTTAATCTAAAACAATATTAACAATCCCTAAACCCCTGAACAGATAGAACATATTACCTAGGTTCAAACCCAAGTTTGATATGTATGGATTTGGACTAATCCGCGCCCTACGGGCGACGACATAAACTGGTCTCCATATACAATCCATGGGCAACCCCAAAATAACAATATAACATGACACAAAGTGATCCGGAGCAAGTGAAAATTGTTACCGCAATGCGATAACATAATTAACTGCAGGGAAGAGCGTCCCCACAATAAAAAAAATCCCTCAAAGAGGGAGAATCTAATAAGTCACACTATATCGGTCGCATCTGTCTAAACCTTCGATATAAGGTGTCATAAATAAACTTGGCATCCTTGTAAAGGTGGATGGATATGTTCCATATAGTATCTGCCCCCAAATTTAGGCTAGAAACCTCCACGTCTTAGTCCAGTCTTCGACGGTAAACAACATCCTCAATAAAAATGTGGAAAAAGAGTATTCCAATAATCAGGGCTGGGATAGGCTTTATTTTAGTGACCCCTCAAGATGGAATAGCCAACTATGCCATTGCGTTGACAGAGCATAGGACCAACAATGAAGCCAAATTTGAAATGCTTATAGCCGGTGTTGAGATTGCGATCGACATGGGCATCGATGATCTCCACATATATGAGAACTCTCAGTTGATCGTTGTCCCCACCAAAATTTTTGGATTAAGTTATGAAAACCCCAAAGCGGGTATTTAAAAAATAATAAAATGGAATTTTAAGCATAAGCTTTGAAAATCCCAAAATGGATGTTTAAAGTAAATAAATAAAATAAAAAGAACTCAGATTCATAGCCCACGCGATAAATGACTTGGGCGCTACCTCACGTGATATTCACATGAGCGTCAGTGTCGTCTCTTAGTAGAGCCTCATGTGAATGGCACGTGGCGCACATGCCAACCCCATGGGCAGCGCCTCATGTGCATGGCACGTTGCGCACATGCCAACCCTTTAGGCAACAACTCATGTGATACGCACATGAGCGCTACCGTCAATGGTTGTGAAGCGCTTTTTTCGGATAGAATTAAATTCTATATGAGAAATATTTTCTCGATCTTTCTAAATAAGAAAGATTTACTCTGTTAAACAGATGACCTTTGGATTAAAGATCTAACGGTGATTAAAAATCATTGCTTAATCATAATATAGAATCAAATTCTATGTATGGAAGATATCTCATCAATCTTGTTAAACAAACAAGAGAGATATGTTATGTTAAACAGAAAGCCTTTGAATTAAAAATCCAACGATGAATAAAATTCACCGGTTTATCTTCAAGATCAATTTGATTGATTATGAAATCAATCGGGATTTTTCAAATGAGAGATTCCCTCAATAAATCAATCTTTTAGTCTCCTAAAAATAGGAGCAAGGAGATTAAATCTCAGAGATGAGAGACACCCCATAAGCTTCCACAAGAACTGAGAATTTAATTTTCCTTGAAGATCATCTTCATTCTCTCAAACATTATGTAAAAACAATAGAGAAATATCTCTCCTTTTACCTATCTCATACATAAAACAGGGTTTAACCCTTGATAAGAACTTAATTTTTTTCTGGATCTAAGATCTATAAGACAAGTCTCCCACAAAAAGAGAATTTAATTCTCACAGAAGGGTCTTGATCTTAAACTTAAGACCTAGAGAAGAACTTTATGGTGTTTCCATCATCATAAAAAAAGTGAGAGGAAAGAAAGACGAAGTTTTATCTTCAGGAATTTAGTTCCTTCAAATAATCAAGAACTCAGATCTCACATAAACAGGATCTTCAAGTTCTTAAAGAACCTGACTTCTCATGATCCCAGCTCATCAAATATCGATCTTAGTGATTATTAATGGTCAAAATACTATTAACAGAAGCTTAAGCTTCATGAAAACTAAGTTTTCTATAAACAGAGATTAAATATCTAAGGAAGAAGCGCTTCATGTGACTCACGTGAAAAAGGATGTACATCGCGTGATACTCTCACATGATCGTCCAAAAGAAAAATGGTGTGCATCATGTGATACGCACATGAAAGCCTAGAAGTAGAAGACATGCGCATCCCATGAAACACACGCGAGCGCCTAGAAGTAGAAGACTGAGCGTCCCACGTGATATCCACATGAGTACCTGAAGCTAAGGAGAGTACACATCATGTGATATCCACGTGAGCGCTTCAGACTTAGCGTCTCACGTGCCAAACACATGAGCTCTTGATGTAAAAGATATTGCGCATCACGTGATATCCGTATGAGCGCTTGAGCCTTAGTATTTCACATACCAAATGCGTGAGAGTTATACAAGTGAGTGCTTAGCACTGCTGGGTGATATAGAAACCCAAATTGGCTAAGTCTTTGAAGTTTAAACTTCTTTGAGCCCATATGCTCACATGTTTAAGTTGGTCTTAATCTAAAACAAAATTAACGATTCTTAATTATATTTCCAAACTGATCTTAGTCCCATACACGACTAATGATCTCTCGTCGATGTCATCCAAACTGACCTTAGTCTCATATATGACTAATGATCTTTCATCGATGTCATCCAAACTGATCTTAGTCTCATATACGACTAATGATCCTTCTAACACATGCTCTTGATATCCAAGTCGACCTTAGTCACATATACAACTAAAGATCCTCGACCCATGACTCCTAAGTTGATCTTAGTCTTATATAAGACTAACGATCCTTAGATTCAACATGCTTTCTTGCCTCATATACAGGATTTGGTTCAAGTATACATCCTTCCACACCTCTGATATAAGGCGTTGTAATTCCACAGCGATTTCAAAGAGGTGACAGGTCCCAATAACCAAAGAGCCCTTTCTCATCCCAACTTGATGAATGATATGAAATTTCATCAAGACAGGGAATGTCTTAATCCCATATAGATGTGCATCCCATACAGATGTTCACCCTATATTGATACACATCCCATATTGGTTCGCACCATCCCAACAACCAACGAGCATACATCTATGTATATGTATATCATTGAAGGAAATATAAATGCCTTCAAATTGGATTGCATCCCCATCTCGGGTGCATTCCCATGTTACCACCATTCGCTTCGCCACGTAATATATACACATGCGCGTAAACTGAAATATGGATCGCAATGTCCTTACACTAATATGTGGCCCTGCGGACTGTCTCCATATTGACTTTCGTATACTATCCACGTGCTACCCATGGTATAGAATCCTATGCTTCATATGTGATCATATAATCAGTTAAGCTCATTTGCTCACTGTTATATAAGTTGATCTTAGTCTCATATACTACTTATGATCTCAAATACCATATCATCTAAGTTGGTTTTAGTCACGTATACGACTAGCAATCCTTAGATATATATCATGAACCGATAGAACATATGACCTAGGTTCAAACCCAAACCAAATATACACGGATTTGGACTAATCCGTGCCCTACGGGCGATGAAATATAATTTTTCACCATATACAATCCAAGGGCAACACCAAAATAAACAAAATATAACATAACATAAAGTGATATGTATGGAGAAGAAGAAAGTTGTTATCACTTGGCAATAATGTAATTAACTGCAGGGGGCTTGCGCCTGCAGTAAAAATCATTCCCACAATCAAAAAACCCTCACATATTAGGGGAAATCTGATAAGTCTGCTACAATGGTCGCATCCATCTAAAGCTCTGATATAAGGTGTCATAAATCAATTTGGTATCTTCGAAGAGGTGGAAAGATATGTTTTATATAGAATCTGCCCCTGTATTCAGGCTGGACACGCTCCCCGTGCCCTAGTCCTTCGTTTCTGGCGGCAAAAAAATTATGGCACGCCCGGTAGGACCTTTTTCTCTTTCCACTCCACACTTCGTGTGTCATGTTTGCGAACAAAATCGAGGTATATATGTTTATAGTTGCCCTTGGGTCTTGGGATACTAAAGCTGGTGTTTCATCTCTTTGCAGATATCAACGGATTCCAACTTCAACTCAAGCTCAGCCACATACGGTAGAGTCAAGTATGGGCCACCAGCATCCTCAATTCTATGCATTTCGGCTCTTCAAGAAATGAATAGGCTTTTCTTTGGGCCAATACTTCCAGCTCCTACCCTTGGTGCCTCAACGCTAAAGGAGGAAGCCCAGAAGTAATCTTTCTTCCACAGCTGGCTTCTCAAACTATAGCTTTGCCGACGACATCGGTTTTCATACAACTAGCACCTGCTGAATGCCAAGGTCAACACAAGGGGTATAAAAATCATGCTCTGAAAGAAAATAGGGGGCAAGCCTACTATGTTCCTAAGACTGAAGAAGCTTTGGTTGCAAGAGATGAGAGACATTGATATCGGCGTCAAATAAGACAAGTTGGGGGCAGTTCTCCATTCGGGCTAACTCCACCTGCTCCAACTCCAATGGTGAATGTTGCTGTCCCAACTGGGAACTGCATCAAACTATTGTGAAGGATCAGAAAAAATTCCCCCACCGCGGTATTGAAAAAATGTCTGCGGCCCGCGGAGATCCAAGAAGAGAAGATGCCAGTTCGCTCCCCAAAAGGACTTTCCTCATCTATATATATAAGGTGTGGAAGGAGGTGAAGAACTCCGTCGTTGTCCATAAACCATCTCCCAAGTTCATACAAATGAAGCGTCTTCCAAAAACTGATAGCTCCCCTTCCAAATACAAGTGGAGTTATCCAAAAGAGGTTACTGATATGATGCTTCCTCCTGAGACGGCTCCTTACAAAAGTGAGTGGTTAGATAAGGTCTGAGTGCCCGAGGCAAAACCCAAAGGCCAAAGCTCCAGACGCCCCAAGCATGAGGGCAGGATAGTTTATACAGAGCTCTAAAGATGAAAGTCAAGCTTCTGTTAGTCATAGGCCGCATACTCGGTCTCTAACAAAGGCTCAGTAGTAATATGAAAAGCTGCATGAAATGCTTGCTCAAGTGGCAGAACTCGCTAGTCTACCGCCTAATACAAACCTGGAGGATGCATCCAAAGAAAGGACAGGATAGGAGTCGGATACTGAATCCCTGAAGCGTGTTTTCAAGAAGAAAGATAAAGAAGCGGCAGAGATGTCTGCTAAAATGAACTAGATGACCCTCTTGATCCAGAATATGGCTAGAATGATGGTCCAATCAGAACCACCGGCAGATGAACCGCCAGTAGTCACTCTTAATAACATGGGTGACACTCCAGATTTTCCGTAAGCACCATCAAAGGCTAAGGAGGAAATGATTTCAAAAGTAAGGCTATACGAATATATAATCCAGTAAATCAAAGCTCACTATGCCAGCGAAGTGGTAAATAAGTTGATCAAGACTGATGGACCGTATCCAGCGTGGTATGATCAGATATAGTATCTGCTAGGATACACATTTCCAACGTTCCACATATACAAAGGAACCAGGAATTCTCGCCAGCACATTGTGCAGTTTAAATCCATGTGCGGCAATACTGGAGGAGATGATATATTGCTTCTCCGACAGTTCGTCAATAGTCTGGCAGGCACTACTTTCGAATGGTATGTAGGAATCCAAAATGAATCCATGAAGACCTTCGATGAGATGGAAATACTCTTCTGCCAAAGATTCTCCAGTGCGAATGTCTGCACTACTATGACGGTGTTGATCAATGAAAGGTTAGACCGAACGAGACCTGGGTTCAATATCCTACTCAATGGCAAAACCTTTTGTCTAAATGTGAGCAGCGTATTGACGAAGCTCCAGCCATGGGAACATTTATAGCCACTATTGACCCAAATTCAAAAGTGTTCCCATACATGGCCTTTTTCAAGCCTACGACCTTCCAAGAGCTTATAAATAAATTGAATCAATTGGATCGCGTGGGTCATGACCCTTCCTCTTTTGATAAAGATATATGAAATGACAAAAGCAAAGGCAAAGCGGCGTCTGTCACCAACGCTCAACAATAAATGAGCGGCTATGAAGCACTCTATCGCCAAAATAACGACAACGCGGGTCACACCCTTGAAAAGATTGGGATACGAATACTCGCTCCCCTGAAATATACGTATGGGGTTTCTTGCTCGCTGGCGGAGGAATCTCCATATGAGATGGTCCTTTCGTAAAAACCAGAAAAGATATTAAAGGACCTACAAGCGGGTCCTGTAATCAAGTGAAATAACCCGTTTGAAACAGAAATTATGGAAGGGATGTAGAAACCATGTCCTACTCCGAAAATGGATGATAAGGGAAAATAGCCCCAAGTCAAGAAAACAAAGACCAAAAAAACCGTGTAGCCATCCAAATATATGGACAGCCGTATAGACTTGCAGAAACATATCGACGCGTTGGAAGAATATAACTTGAAGGCGCGCTCTTCAATTTCTTCGGCATCCTTTCAAAAAAATAAGGATTCTGAAGAAGAAGAAAACTCAATAGAAAGAGTAGAAGAACGGGTGGAATGATACTACATGATCTCTCGTTCCTTCGTATATGAAGAAGATGCTCTATCGGCGTCAGAAATCGACACTGAGGAGCACGGGGCTGGTGTAAGTCTACGGTAGCGCCCCGGCCGTCTATCCGAGGCCAAAATACGGAAACGGAAACTTTTTCAAAACTTTAAACCGGCGCTATCGTATGCTTAAAACCCGGATTGAACCATTAACCTACAACTAGCTATCTAGAGAGAGGGTTGGAAAGCTTTACCGATCGATCCGTGTCATTCGGTCTTTGACCACCATCCCAAGCTCCTCGCGGCATCTCCGGTCTTGATCTCCCCGTCGGAAAGGGCACCACATCTACGAGTCATTTTACGGGCTCTCGCTTCATCCGAAGCAACTCGGGCACGAAGTGTGCTAGCCGACGTATCCAAGGTGATGTAGAGAATATTTGTGATCACTTTGTCTCTTGCATCCATGAGATGGATGGAGGTTGAAGGTGTTTCCATTGATGGAGATTTGAGCTAGAGAAGAAAGAGGAAGAAGAAGGAGTTTCCTCTCTCTTTTCTTTATGATGATGGAATGATAAAATGAGAGTGTGTGAGAAAAAGAAATACAAGAGCTAACCATAACCCTTGGCTGCCCCTCTCTCTCCTCTCATCAAATCAACCCACTAATCAATCACATAATGTGATGTTTGCACAAGAAATGATACCATGACTCACCTATGAAGTACATGTATCATTTAATGCACAAAATGATGGTTTCTAACTCATAATTTCCATTAACAAATATTAATCCAAATGTTTACAACAATAAAAAGATACGGCAACATCTAAAGTAAACCCGTGACGGATCACAAGGATACCCCTCACCTGTATATACATACCTGCATCCGCATTCCGACCAAATGCGAATGCGATGAGACTAAAGTAATCCAACAAATCAAATACTAGGATCCGGCTTAAACAAAAGCCCACTAGTATGATCCGTCCGATCATGATGCGTGCACTACTGCGCGTATATGATCGGACCCTGCCATATATCATACGGCCTCTACACCGTTTCGCCCGAAACTTGAGAAACTGTCTGTGCGGGACTCTAAAGACTCGTCAATACTTTGGCTGTGGATTTAACCACTAGCACGTCAGAGGTATTAGCCGTACGTAACGGGCTACCAAGTATTGACCAAAAGGGAGGTCGATGAGCGAACTCATCCTGACACCCTACTGAGCCTGTTAGTGACAAAATCCGTACAGTCTGGTCTGTTCATCTATGAGCATCGCATGTCGGTCCTAAGGGGTTGGTAAAAGTCAGACCCCTAAAAGCGGTACAAGTCGTGTCGGAGTGTAGCCCAGAATACCCTGAGATACTACTGGAATACCTACCAGTAAATCTCCTGCCTCGGCCGAGGGCTTTGTGTAATGGCTCTCCTAGACACAACGTGACCTCACCCCCAATACTGGGAAAGACAAATCCCCTGCCGATCCGCTCACTGCCTCCATGTGGCTCGGGACTGTACCCAACTAAAACCTGTTTGCACGACTCCTTTGAGCCATGCTAGGGTAGTAATCAAAGCACAGTGGGAAATCACACGAGACAAATGACGATCTCAGGTCGATGAACTAACCTGTACACTTGTCACCAGGGAACTGCTATCTGACGTCAGGTATAATACCAACTAGCATGTTCCCGGCGAGTCCTGTCCGGTGTACTCATAACCCAATGAGCACCTGTATATATCTTAGGTGATCCACTGACACTAATGGCTTGTGAGACCGGCCACCGCCCCTCGTCGGGGTCTCGACTTTATACACTAGTCTACTAATGGAGTATCGATGCCCAGTCTCGAAACTCCCACGTCTAGGGACCTTTTAAGGATGTGCTTATAGACCCCAGCTCCCACGTATATGATCGACATCATACTGTTGGTAGTCAAGCAAGAATCTTAAGGGCTCTATCAACGTGTAATAGCGACCTGTAAGGTCACTTAAAGCAGTACACGATGATAAAGATAAACCATGGTAGCATACTATTCTCCATCAACGTGTAATAGTGAACCACAATGTAACCTAAAGCATGTACACGATGATAAAGACAAACCAGATAGTATACAATCATCCGAGTAAGACTGTCCTACCGGTATAGGTCCTCCCTCAATTATTGCAATCACGTGCCTGCGATCCAATAATTGACTCTGAGGGCACTATATCCAACAATCTCCCACTTGCACTCAAGGCTAATTATTACGATGTCGCATACTCACAGCCCGTGTGATACCGAACACCCAACTCCTCTACTGATCAGTCTCACAAAGCCCGTTTGTGAAACTATTGCGTTCGAGGAATAGCCTCAGTTAGTGGATCCGCTCTGATGTTTCTTTCTATGTCTCTCTAAATCTCAAGTTCGCGGAGAAAGCCATCTCCCGAAATGAGCAATACCTGTCTTAAAATATGTCGGGATATCTGATGGGACCTAGTTCATAAATGAACTCCAAATCCAAACTTCTTAGACTGTATCGTCAACTGAAACTAATCAGTATCCTGCGCCACACCTCCCTTAGTATCCGCTTGGACCACCTGTCCAAAATACTGTAGGGTTCCTAGGCACCCTAATGAGGTCTCACAAGGCATCAACCATGCCAATTTCAAATTTTAACGTGCCGAGAAACCCTAAACTACGGATCGTTTGCTAGATGTCTAGGCGAAAAAGAAAACTAGTTAACACTTAACTAAGGGAATACGGAAATACAACCTTTGTAGATCCGGTGCTCCACCTCCATAGCTCCGCAACGAAGTCCCCTCGCTGTCCTAGTGAATTCCCGGGCTCTAGCGTCGGCTTCATCGGAGAATAGGCGAGCTAGGTCGTCGATATTCATGCCGAAGATGATCTACGTCGAGGCATCGCTAAATCAAGCTCCGACTTCACCAAGTCAAGAAACTTGTGAAGGAAACACACTCTACTACTTGGCAAGAGGTAGAGGATGAAGAAATAGGAAGTGGGTAGACTTTAGAATTGGATTTCTCACTCATTTCATCAATCCACCATTTATGAAGTGCAAGGTTTTCTTCTTGAGTTCAAGGAAGAAGAAGAAGAATGTTATGATAAGATTAATTAGAAAAGAAAAGAATAATCATTCTTATCATAAAGGTAACCATGGTAAAGTGTAGAGAGTTAACAAGGGTTAGTGGAGTGGTTAGGGTTAGGCAGGAGACAAAAATGGTGACATAGTCAAAGTGTTCATGAAACTTCATGAAAGATTAAAAGAATGCCACCATTTTTCTCACCCTTTTTCTTTTTCCAAATAAATAACTAAATAATAAATAAATAAATGAAAAAGAAAATAAAACCCTAACCATTCATAACCATGGTTTAATCTTTACACTTAACCAATATAGCATGCATCATCAAACATGATACAAACATGTGCACAAAATTATATCGCATATACAATGCGCACAACCGAGTGAGAAAATCCATTCAAAGTGAACCGATACTAGTTAATGCAAAGTAATATATCAAATATATAATTATACATTAAATCATTAAATCAACACTTGATTCAATGATCCGGTCATGTCGCACATAACCGACTGGTATCAATAGTAACAACTTATCGAATCAACACTTGATCCGATAACCCGGCTATATCGTATATAACCGATCAATGTCACATTGCGAGAATCGAATACAGTATCACATACTGGTATTATTCTCGGTCCCGCACATATCTCATATGCGCTCCTATTTCGTTTCGCTTGAGCCAGGAAACCTCTGTGTAGGACTCTAAAGACTCGTCAATACGCCGGTAGCAGGCGATGATCATATCAAACACCCACAAGCCGCAAGCGATCTGCTAAACGTAACGGCCACCCGGGTATTGAACGATCTGAAGATCGACGAGCAAGCCCGCTCACACTCCAGTGAATCCAACCAGTAACACTACCGTACAGTCCGGTCTGATCGTCTGATATGTCGCATATCTCGCCTAGGGGTGGTAAACGTCAGACCCTAATAGCTCGATAAGTCGTGTCGATATAAGGTCTATAACAATTCGAGAAACTACTGGTAACACTTACCAGTAAATCTCAGCAACCCTGGCCAGGGATTTCCTGTTATAGCCAATCAAATACAGCGCAACATCAACTCCCTATACCGGGAGAGACGAATCCCCTCCTATCGCTCATTGCCTCCATGTGACTCGGGACTGTACCCAAAAACCACCGTTTTGCACGCCCTCTTGGACGTGGTAAGATGGAAATCAAAGCACAGTGGGAACCACACAAGACTCTATGACGATCTCGGGTCAACAGACTACTCTGTACCAGTGTCACCAGAGAACTGCCATCTGACGTGAGGTATAATACCATCTCGGAGTTCTCGGCGAGTCCGTCGAGTGTACCCAGTCTCCACTGAGCACCCATATATCATCTCTGATGTCAAACACCAATGGATATGGGATCATCCATCGCCCATCTGTATGGGTCGAGAAGGTATACGCTAGTCTACTCTGGTATATCGATGCCCCGTCTCGATACACCCACGACTAGGGACTTTGAAGGATGTACTTATGGACTACCATGTCCCCACTAGTATGATCCGCATCATAGTCCAGGTAGTCAAGTACAGATCCTAAGGGCTTTACCAACATGTAACAGAGAGACTACTAGTATACACGTTAAGATAAAGATCAACCAGATAGCATACTATCATGTCGAGCAAGAAAGTCCTCCCTATATATGTCCCAGCATCCACTACAATATACATCCTATGTATAGTAATGGCCTCTAGGGCATACATATAACTAACAATCTCCCACTTGCACTAGGGCCATCTGATAGCAGTGGTTGCAGTATCTCATACTCAACCATCCTATAATAGTCTCTCTCTGGGAACAGGCCTTTGTGAATGGATCCGCTGTGTTGTCCTCTGAGTCTTCTCTCCTAACCTCGATCTCCCTGGAGATCAACCATCTCCATGATCAGGTGATACTGCCTTAGAATATGTCTGGATCACTGATGGGACCGGCGTTCCTTGGCATAAGCCACTACTCCATTGTCTCACAATGGTTGGAACGTAGTTCATCTCATGAACAAATATACACCCAAACAGCCTCTTTGGTAGCATCTTAAGTAGCGATGTATCCTGCCTTTATCTTCTAGTATGCCATGGTATTTATCTTGGAACTTTTCCAACATACCGTCCCTCCACTGAGGGTAAAGACAATGCCTGTGACTGACACTCAGTCGTCTTTATCACCCTGGAACCCTTCCAGTGATTCTCCTCAGGATCGGTTGATACCATCTCACTACAACTAGTGAGAATCCTAACATCCAATTAGATCTATCTCATAGATCCAAAATCCAGGATTTAGTTGGTATCACTTTGATCCTATATGGAGAATCTTTGTGATAAGCGGAAATTGATCGAGCGTAGCATAGGAAACTCTTTTCCTATCAGGAGTATGTCATCCACGTACTCTACGAGGATCACTACCATACTCTCTACTACCTTTTTGTTTATACAAGGTTCATCTACCATTTTGATGATGTCAAACTCTTTGACTAATCTATCAAAACAAATGTTCCAACTCCGCGATGCCTTCTTTAATCCTATAAAGCATCTTGCACACGTTTCTGCTGCTCCCACTGTCTACGAGGCCCTCTGGCTGTGTACTTATAGACGCACTCGTCTAAAACATCATTTAGAAAAGTTGTCATGACACCCAACCACCAGATATCGTAGTCATGGTATGTAGCCGTGGCAAGTAGGATCTGGATGGACTTAAGCATAGCTACTTGAAAAGGTTTCATCATTATCCACGCCTGGTCAATGATGTAAACCTTTAACAAGTCCAGCTTTGAAAGTCTCAACTTTTCCATCTACACTAAGTAATCTTCTCAAGATATACTTGCTCCTGATGGGGATTTAACCCTTCAGATATAACAACCAAAGTCCATACTTTGTTGGTGTACATGGATTCCATCTCAGATCGCTAAACATCCAGCCATTCTTACAGAGTCTCACTCCTGATGGCCAGCTCGAAGCTAGTTGGGTCATCATCTCATGATGCAATCCTCGCTCCCACTGTCATAGAGAAACCGAAGTATCTCTCAGGTGGGTGAGGAACCCTACTAGATCGGCGGAGAGGCTGAGGTTCGTTGGTAACCATTGAATCCTTTAGTTCTATCAAATCATCAGCTGCAGTTTGTATAGCTGGAACCTTTCCAGTTCTACATTACAGACCTTGCCTCGAGCTTGTCCGGATTTTGCTTTTAGACATAGGCCGGTCAACCCCAAATCTTAACTAACTTAAGATATGGGCTCTTCCCTTTCCATATCATATATGAAGTGGTAGGCAACTGATTTGATTCGAACCCTATTCAATAGGTATGCAGCTTCATGAGTGCATAACCCCCAAAAGAAAATAGGTAACTCAGTAGTACTCATCATAGAGCACACCTTATCATATAGGGTGTGATTGCTCCGCCCCGATATACCATCGTGCTATGGTGTATACAAAGGAGTAATGCTGAGAGAGAATCTCATTCTCCTTTAGAATAGTCTAGGAATTCCGTGCTCAAGTATTCTCCTCCTTGATCTCATCATAGGACATAATACTTATACCCGTATTGGTTCTCTACTTCTCGCTTATATTCTGTGAATATCTCAAAAGGTTCGGACTTGTGTTTCAACAAGAACATAGATCTGAATCTCGAGAGATTATCAGAGAATGTAATGAAGTACAAAGAACCGGTCTTGGCATGTGTAGACTGGGGACCTACATACATCAACATGTATCATCCCAAGAGTTTACTAACTCTTTCTCTGTTTCCAGTAAACGGAGCTATGGTCATCTTATCTTTGTGACATGACTGGCGAGTTTCACAAGATGTAAATTCAAACTGATTTAAATATGCATCTATATGTAACTCTAGCTAGTCGGGTCACATTGATCTGACCTAGTCTACAATGCCTCAAGAAGAATTCGTTCAGTTCTGAACTCTTCCTCTTGTGTGTGTTCTGTATACTAAGAACTGTAGTTTGATTTAGAACATTAATGCTTTTAGATAACGTGCCTGAACCGATCAACTTTTGATATAGGAAATGTTCAAAACATTATCCAACAATACAAAATTTTATCATTTCTTTACTAATAAAGAGACTGATATGATTTTGTATATCAGGTTTGGTATCTAACAACATTCGTTCAGAATCAATGTATTGGTAATACAGGGTGACAGTGACCAACTGACTTGGCTGCAACACTTGCCCCGTTTTCTGTCTCATGAAACTTATCACCTGTTCTCAGTTCTCTACCTTTCTGTAGCCCTATGTAACAGATTACATATCTGGGATCCTGATCTGGTATCACATACCCAGGACGTAAAGGATACTGAGAAACAGTTCTCTGTAATGAACACACCCGAAGATGATGCATCAGCATGCACTCTCTTCGTTTGGGCGGCACGGGAAATCTGGTATTCCCCAATTTCCTGCTCTGTCTTATAACAATTATAAGTTGGAGCGGGACCAACGTTCCCCAGCTCAGTATAACAAGCGGGTTCGGTCAATATTCCGTATTATTATCTTGATTAAGGCGTGATATGGTCGCTACCTGGAGAGAGAGAGAAGAAAACACTCAGCGTGCGCTCTGTCAAGAATAGATTGGTTATTATTTTATCTAATCAGGATAGCTCCCACTGCTTTTTATCAAATCTTCCTTCAAACCCTAAAAGGAAAGACTAGCCGGGATTAATTACACACTACAAGTTCGCCAATCTTTCAGCCAGGCCAGTGTCGGTACTTTGAGGGAGGTCCCCCGTGCTTTCGCACGAACCTAATTAATGTAAACCTCGTTTTCCCAGAGGCGTAACCCCGTTGACACCTTTCTAGACACCTACTTGATCGGCTAATTGTAATGTATAAAACTCTCCCAAGAGTAACTCTTACTCGCAGCGGGTATCGGGATCCAACTATCTCATAGAAGGTATGCAATCTCATTGCAAATTTCAACACTTGAAATTCCCGATAATATTTTGCCCCTAGTGTTCTATGACCTTGACGAATGCCAAACAACCCATAGTCCACTAGTCAAGTTCAACCCGTACATTTCTTGATCGAATTAAACCCACCCGCACGACCCTTGACGAATGCCAAACAACGCCGTACGAATACCCTAATCCAATCGCATCATATGCTCAAGCAGATAAATACTAGTTAGCTACCGTACACTACGCCTTGACGAATGCCAAACTACCGCAGCACGAATACTAACTAGTACATATCTGAAATGACGGAGGGCTACGACAGGTTTTTCTGAAAACCTATTGCGTAATGAACATGATATCGTTGTAGAATCAAATGATTTTAAAATGGAGTATTTTTGAGGCTTTTCTAGTTTTGCTAAAGGAGTCACTCCCGGTGAAGGGATCGTCGGTCCTTTCCTCGTCGAATGAGGTGCGGGATATATCATATATATCACTGTGCAAAGCAAAAACACTTAAAAGCAATCAAAAGACAAACCGAGTGTGTAGCATCTGCCAGTTATTGCTAAAGGAGTCACTCCCGGTGAAGGGATCTCGGTCCTTTCCTTATCGAATAAAGTGCAGGATATATCACATATACCGCTGTGCAAAGCAAGAACTGTAGCTACCTGTTTTATTTTGAAATTCGATTCTACAACATCTTAGGTTTCTTTTATTTCATTAATCTCATTAATGAAGTCCCATCATTTAATTACCTAAACATCACAGATAAATACGACGTACACTTATGCCATCCGCATTCGCCTCGATGTCCCCTCGTGCACCGTTAGGTTAGGTAACTAACGGCAGAGCGGGGCAGGGCTAGCGCGGGTGTAAAACATAAGTAACGTCTATATAATATATCATATATACTAAATACTGTATCTATCATAGAACATCACATGATCACATCACAGATATCGCAGCAGAAGAATCATATGAAATATTGGATATACTAGGACGTCCGTGTTTTCAATACGAGCCAGTATAAAACACGGATTCCACGGTCGCGATGAATAGCCAAACCCACACCCCTAGACCCCTACGAGAGCAGCAAGCAACCCTACCAATTCTGGAGTTAGGAGACCCGGACTCGACTCCTCGAGTTGGTCTCCCACTGGACTCCAGAACCCGGTTACTTGTGCCCTCCTCCTTAGGTCTATCATAGTGCGGAAAAGTAAATAATATACAAAGGGTGACAACTTCCGCAACCTGGAAGCGCCCCAATAAAAGAATATTACATACAAGTTTTTACATGAATGAAAATGAAAAACACTCATCTCACATAAAAAAAACCCGGCTATTCAAACACGACGATCCAATACAACATATCCAGCAACACATAACATCACATGTCATCAACGTAAGTAAATATGCGCATCCCAATTGTCGTTGACATATAGCAACGAAACCGGCGATATCACATATTACACTTACGGTCACAGAAAAGAAAGTGTAAAACTACAACAGTTGGAATCCGCAACCACCTCAGACATCGCATGCCTGACCAAATGAATTTCTTTAGACATCGCATGCCTAACAATTATAAACCCCGCATTTCAGTCTCATTATCGAAAACACTTTTCAATATCGAGTCGGGCAATTCAACAAGATTCCCGACATCCTGATCGAATGCTCGTCGCAAACATCAATAGACGGCCGCACCCCCGACGCCGTCGACGAAGTGCACTAAGGCGGAACACCGCTACCGCGAGCACCCGAACGGATGCTTTCGGCGAAGGGGTTCTCCTACAGTCACTTGGTCGGGGCTATGGAGTGAGGCTGTCTATTAAGTTTACCCGGCGAGTATCCGCGTACGCTACGTGATTGCGACGGACTTTTGATCACATCAAAATTCCGTGGCAACCGATCAAGTGAGACTAAAGTGCTATGTTTATAACATTCATTTAGTTATCTCATAACTTTTGTGAATTCCAATTATTGTATCCCATTCCAGATAATTAGAAAATGTTAAACTTTCCGATTGAACATTCGAACACCCAAGTTTTCCCGATACAGATCAACACATGAAATAAGTCTAACAACATTCCGTTCGTGCCTCAGTACCAACGGTCCAGCCATAGAAGGGTCAAGCCAACGCCTCACATGTGGCACGCCGTACTGCCCCAAACCCGAAAGTTCAAAGGGCAGTTCAAGATGGTCACATAATCGAGTTAAAGTTTGTTGTCTTCTAGAGGGTCCATCGCGTTACTTGCACTACTTAGAACGTCGTTAAACTACGGAAAAATCCAACACTTGGAAATTTCTCGACAGGGGAAAAATTGGGTATTTATATCCGATCGAACTTTTTAACATATTCTAAAATTTATCCGGAAAGCCACATAGACCAAATTTAATACTCCGATCGAACATTCGAATCCCCAAAACAACTCAGAAAATAAAACTCTGGAAAAAATATTAAAAACATCCAGAACACACAAGAAACACCAACAGAAACAACTGAAGAAAAAACACATCCTGATCATCACAGACGGCCGCGGAACCGCCGCAAAAGGGGGGTCAACGCCGCGGTTCCGCGGTCTTACTGTTGAATTAGGTTGTCGTTTTCTCCAGTTTTTCTTAGAATTTCCTGCACATTTCTCTGCATATTTTTAATTCCAAAAAATCCACAATTTACAGAAATGTCCAGAGAGCATGTTAAGGGTTTGGGTTCCGGGTCGATCGGACTTCAAATTCCGTCTAGACTTCGCCTAAGGCTCTAGCTAGGCTCTGATACCACTGTAGGGTTCCTAGACACCCTAATGAGGTCTCACAAGGCATCAACCATGCCAATTTCAAATTTTAACGTGCCGAGAAACCCTAAACTACGGATCGTTTGCTAGATGTCTAGGCGAAAAAGAAAACTAGTTAACACTTAACTAAGGGAATACGGAAATACAACCTTTGTAGATCCGGTGCTCCACCTCCATAGCTCCGTAACGAAGTCCCCTCGCTGTCCAAGTGAATTCCCGGGCTCTAGCGTCGGCTTCATCGGAGAATAGGCGAGCTAGGTCGTCGATGTTCATGCCGAAGATGATCTACGTCGAGGCATCACTAAATCAAGCTCCGACTTCACCAAGTCAAGAAACTTGTGAAGGAAACACACTCTACTACTTGGCAAGAGGTAGAGGATGAAGAAATAGGAAGTGGGTAGACTTTAGAATTGGATTTTTCACTCATTTCATCAATCCACCATTGATGAAGTGCAAGGTTTTCTTCTTGAGTTCAAGGAAGAAGAAGAAGAATGTTATGATAAGATTAATTAGAAAAGAAAAGAATAATCATTCTTATCATAAAGGTAACCATGGTAAAGTGTAGAGAGTTAACAAGGGTTAGTGGAGTGGTTAGGGTTAAGCATGAGACAAAAATGGTGACATAGTCAAAGTGTTCATGAAGCTTCATGAAAGATTAAAAGAATGCCACCATTTTTCTCACCCTTTTTCTTTTTCCAAATGAATAATTAAATAATAAATAAATAAATGAAAAAGAAAATAAAACCCTAACCATTCACAACCATGGTTTAATCTTTACACTTAACCAATATAGCATGCATCATCAAACATGATACAAACATGTGCACAAAATTATATCGCATATACAATGCGCACAACCGAGTGAGAAAATCCATTCAAAGTGAACCGATACTAGTTAATGCAAAGTAATATATCAAATATATAATTATACATTAAATCATTAAATCAACACTTGATTCAATGATCCGGTCATGTCGCACATAACCGACTGGTATCAATAGTAACAACTTATCGAATCAACACTTGATCCGATAACCCGGCTATATCGTATATAACCGATCAATGTCACATCGCGAGAATCGAATACAGTATCACATACTGGTATTATTCTCGGTCCCGCACATATCTCATATGCGCTCCTATTTCGTTTCGCTTGAGCCAGGAAATCTCTGTGTAGGACTCTAAAGACTCGTCAATACGCCGGTAGCAGGCGATGATCATATCAAACACCCACAAGCCGCAAGCGGTCTGCTAAACGTAACGGCCACCCGGGTATTGAGCGATCTGAAGATCGACGAGCAAGCCCGCTCACACTCCAGTGAATCCAACCAGTAACACTACCGTACAGTCCGGTCTGATCGTCTGATATGTCGCATATCTCGCCTAGGGGTGGTAAACGTCAGACCCCAATAGCTCGATAAGTCGTGTCGATATAAGGTCTATAACAATTCGAGAAACTACTGGTAACACTTACCAGTAAATCTCAGCAACCCTGGCCAGGGATTTCCTGTTATAGCCAATCAAACACAGCGCAACATCAACTCCCTATACCGGGAGAGACGAATCCCCTCCTATCGCTCATTGCCTCCATGTGACTCGGGAATGTACCCAAAAACCACCGTTTTGCACGCCCACTTGGACGTGGTAAGATGGAAATCAAAGCACAGTGGGAACCACACAAGACTATATGACGATCTCGGGTCAACAGACTACTCTGTACCAGTGTCACCAGAGAACTGCCATCTGACGTGAGGTATAATACCATCTCGGAGTTCTCGGCGAGTCCGTCGAGTGTACCCAGTCTCCACTGAGCACCCGTATATCATCTCTGATGTCAAACACCAATGGATATGGGATCATCCATCGCCCATCTGTATGGGTCGAGAAGGTATACGCTAGTCTACTCTGGTATATCGATGCCCCGTCTCGATACACCCACGACTAGGGACTTTGAAGGATGTACTTATGGACTACCATGTCCCCACTAGTATGATCCGCATCATAGTCCAGGTAGTCAAGTACAGATCCTAAGGGCTTTACCAACATGTAACAGAAAGACTACTAGTGTACACGTTAAGGTAAAGATCAACCAGATAGCATACTATCATGTCGAGCAAGAAAGTCCTCCCTATATATGTCCCAGCATCCACTACAATATACATCCTATGTATAGTAATGGCCTCTAGGGCATACATATAACTAACAAATACTGCCCCTCGTCAGATTGAAAAACTATAACTCCGACAGTCACTCTGTCATCCAGGTCACCTTGGAAGCCTGGAGTGATAACCGTCTCCCAAAAGAGGCTGTTGTTATCATATCCCTAGAACATCAACTTATGTTCTAAAACTGCTTCCGATCGTTTCTCCAGGATTGGATCAATATCAACTTATTGCATCTAGTGCAAAAACAACATCTGGTGTGGTACTTGACATCTCATGATCAACTCAATTACCTAAGCAAGTGATCTGCCAATCATGCGCATCCCTCTCCCCTTTAGTCTGTAAGACAGCTTTAGAGAGGGTGACTCCATCACCTGCAGGTACACCATCATGCCAGGAGTCGTCCATTCTAAATAATTTTAGAATACTGTCTAAGTACCCAGATTGGGAAACTACCCAAATCTAGATCTAAAACCATAGATCTAGTAACCAGAATATCTGATATAATATCCATATCCTATGTGGAGAAACCACTGTGTGACAACCAAAGTATAACCGATCGTAGTATAGGAATTTCACTTCCTACTCTGTGTATGTCATCCAAATACCAGGACATCACACCCTACTACCTTCTTAACAGATCCATCCCTTATTCTGATGAAGTCAAACCTATGACTGTCACATCAGAAATAGATGATCTATCTCCGCTATATCTGTTTTAGTCTATAAATAGACATAAGCTACTTGTCCACTATGCTTCCGCTGCTCCTACTGACTACGACAACCCTCTACAAGAGTCATATACACGTGCACTTCTAAAGTTAGTTCAGAACAACGCTATACTCATCTTCCTGTCGGGTCTCATAGCCTGGAACAATAGCAATGGGAAGTCTGGGTAAACAAGAACCTCCCTGTCACCGTCTTTGAGCATACCGAAGTACCTCTCGAGTGCCTGAGGTTACCCACCATATCTACGGAGTGGCCAATAGAATGTCAATCCAGATTGAATCTTTAGGTTCTTATCAAATTTTCAGTAATCGTTTGTGGTTCTGGAATCACTTCCAGTTCTACCATACTCCCACTACTGTTTTCTGAAAAAGTCCATTTTACTAAAACTGTGGTGAGTCAAGAACAATATCACTATTGATCTTCCAGATGGTAGAAAGTCAACCCTCGTCACAGCCTGGGTCAACTCACAAACAGTCATTACAGAAACGTGCCTTGAGTTATCCAGAGTCTGGTTTTAAGCATAAGCCGAACAACTCCCCGTACCTTAACATCGTTAAGATATGAAACGTTCTATATCCAATATAGAAACAGATGCACTGATTTAATTGGAACCAGATTCAAATCATGCAGGTGTCTCCAGTGCATGTTAACTAAATGGAGACAGGCCGATCAGCATTACTCAACTTAGGAATGCTTTCAATTATGAGTAACCTGAAAGAGAAACAAGTTCTCTCAATCATTACTATCATCTGAATACCATACACAAGTATCTACATCTTCGATCACCTTAAAGAATCCTGATACTTGCAACACCTGGTTCTCTACTTTATTCTTATACCTATAACTTCTCAAAACTTAGACCTTGCATTTCCACGAAACACATGTCTAAGAACTAGAGAAGTCATAAGTAAACAGAATATAGTACGAGTACCAACCCCTCTGTCCTCATGGACACTGGTCAACATAAAATACTCTGTATAAGTCCCCTTAATCTAATAACTCATCCCATGTGTGTCGTAAGTTGAAAACTGTACTTATGGTTAGAAGAATTACACCATTGTTTAATACTCCTTACCTAACCATCCACTGGTATAGGTAAATGTCATAGACATAATTTCAAAAAGTTATATCTCACTCTATAAAAATAAACGTACAGATATATCAATTTGAAATTGGTGCATTACAACGGATATTCAAAACCAAATATTTGTCGTCCGGCAAACAGCCCAGGCGATTTCCTCAAATATCACCAATTACAACGAATCCCGATATAATGAGGATGATCACCCAATTCCCAATAGCTTACTCCCAGTCATCATCTGTAAAACCATACAGATGTGAGAATCAAACCTGGTAAATACATACCGTGGAGTAAGGACTAATTGGGAAATCAGTTTTCTTTTAACAATACACAGTGAAACTGAAACATGTAAATGTTTCGAAGGGGTATCCGGGTATTTCTAGTAATGCCTCTTCCATTATCAGATTCAGAACTGTAACCGTATATTTCTTTGCCATCTCTCCAAATCCCTTTATATGTCTTTAGTCATTACCTTCTGTACGCCCTCTTAGGCTAAATGGTTTTCTTCCTTCCCTACCGTTCGGCACCAGTCTATGGTTTGGAAGAAGACTATCCAATAAGTATAATGGGTGTACTGTCCTAATCCTAGGAGCACTCGCAACCTGAGAGAAGGTGAAGATAAAAGACAACTGAATAAGACCTTATTCATATTTCTCCTGAACCAGAATCCATCCCCGAACTGGAACAAATTCATTCGAGTTCGTATATAACCATACGATGGAGTATCCAATAAACTGTGGATCTTCGTAGTGATACGGAGTGTCCTGGAGAAATACAAAGGTGAAGTAGGAGTGGCGATGAAATACATGGTTTGGTCGTGAATAGCAGTTGCAATTTACTTTGCCCTTTATTTAATCCCTTTATTTGTCTTAACTTAATACCTTCTGTACATCTTTTAGGCTAAATGGCTTTCTTCATTCCCTACCGTTCGGCACCTGCCTATGGTTTGGAAGAAGACTATCCAATTTGCGTAATAGGTGTACCGTCCTAATCCAAGGAACACTCGCAACCTGAGAGAAGGTAAAAGGAAAAGACAACTGAATAGTCATATTCGTTTTCTCCAGAACCGGAAACCATCCTCGAATCTGGAACAAGTTCCTTCGAGTTCGTATATAACCATACGATGGTTTTATCTAATGGAAGTGGATGTTCGTAATAATACGGGATGTCCTAGAGAAAAGGGTAAAAGTATGAATGGCAATGAGGTATGCAACTCAGACAATCCAAAAGACAGTGTTTAAGAAGGTTCGGTCAACTCGGTCACTGAGTCATAGTCACGGGTCGGGTCATGGTCGCTGCCAAAGAGAGAGAGAGAAAAGAAATACTCAGCATGCACTCTAACCTAGATCAGAATGATTATCAATTTATCTAATCAGGAAACCTCCCACTGTAACCTCAAATTCTCCTCAAAACCTGAAAGAAGAATCAGTCGGGATCACCCGAGGAGTAAACCAACTCATTAATAGGAATCGGGATCCAACTATCATCGCATGATATCTGATTGATAGAGTTTTTGCGTGCTTAGTTAATTACCGTAATCAAGACGGTTTCGCTTATAGCCAGCCGGTTGAGTACGGGTCGTCCGCAGGGAGATGAGAATCTTTTTCTATGTGCTTTAACGAGTTAAATCTAAATGTCCAGTTTTGTTTGAGATTAACTATGTGCTAAAATGTATATAAAGAGAGCTTGTTAGGGTTAGGATTAGGTTAGTTTGAGATAGGAGTCGCTCACTTTTTTCGTTGCCACTCTTAATATCGGTGTTACGGTAATCGGCAACAACGGGGATTAGCACGACTAGGAAGGAACTTGCGAGTATAAGCTAGGCTTTCCAACGCTTAGTTCCTTCCTTTTGGTCCTTGTCCGTCCGTTCTTGGCTCTTAGCCTTAACCTCCGGTTAATTCAACCACAACCGGTCTCACTAAGGAATCACCGTTATCATGTAGGATAGGGTGCCGTAGGGAGCGGATTGTAGTTCAATTAACGGGAGTCCGATTTAAGATGTTCGGCAAGAAAAGAGTGAGAGAGATTTCCTTCTCTCAAACTTTCCTTATCCTACCCTAACAAGTGAGAAAACTACTCACCCATTACAAGAAAAAGGAAAATAAAACAAAAGGAGGAAGATAGAAAGAAAGAGATTAGAAGATTACAACTAGCTATTTGAGACCTCACATTGGCAAGGATCAAGCTTAAGCATCATTGTTGTTAAGGATAAAGAAAAATAGAACAAGAAAGAAACAAACAATAAATAACAACAACTAGATTAGCAAATGAAAATTACAAGCAATGATAATTAACAACATCACAAGACAAGCATGATAAAGAAAAGAACTCTTTTACTCATCACTTCACTTATAAAAGTTCACTACAAAGTTTTAATGGAGAAAAGATGAAAAGAGGAAGAAGAACTACAAAATATATTCTAAAATTTCACATAAGAATAAGCACCCTTTGGCTTGGCAAGTTCTGGGCTATTTATAAGCAGGAAACAGAGACCCTAGAGCAACATTCAAGACCAACATGAATTGACCAAACTACCCTCAGAAATTTATCCCTTGCCGAGTCAACATGGCCGCGGATCCGCGGCCTAGACGCCATGTTGGCCGCGGATCCGCGGCCATTTAGTGGAATTGGCTCATTGAATTTTGTGGGTTTCTCTGGTTTGCTCATTCCTTCAGTGTGGTATATGTGGTTTCTCATAAGCTTTTCAAATTTCTTCCAGATTTTCAGCAGATTAAAAGGTGATTTGATGTGGATCTTTTGCCATGATTTTCTTGAGCTCCGCGTAGACATGTTGGATCTTGTGTTGACATTGTGCTTTGTGCATGAAAATGAAAATCGATTTGCTATTTTGTCCCTTAAACTGGTGTGTAGCAACATACGGATAGAGAGCGGAGACCCGTATTTTATCTGTGGTTGGCAGTAATACAGAATTTGTCGTGCTTTTCCATGAGTTTCACTGCTTAGAGCTGAGAACATGTAACCTGCAATTATCTAGCAAACACGGATCAAGAGTACACCTATAAGCAATGTGATCAAAAATGGGCGGTATAAAAATGCGAAAGTCTGATATGAACAAATACCCCCAAACTTATATTTGCTCGTCTCGAGCAAAGCCAATTTATTCACAAAAATTCCTAACCTCACTTTCGCAGGGAACGCAATTGCACTGAGCATGTGCAACAAGCCGTTAAACCTCTAGGTGTCTCTAGTAGGAGGAGTGTTGTCTCCTGAGGATTTTCAGCGGATACGACCCACAAAATCCCGTCAAGCCAGTTTTGCGAAATAACTATGATTCAAAACCCTAAGGTTTTGTTTTAAAAATAACAATTCTATAATCCTAATTCTAGACTATCGAACCTTTATTTTTCACACCTCGCTTCTCATTTAACTTAAGATTTTATATGTCTTTACGTGCAGTGCAAATAGTGTCGTTAAGTTTCAGAAGGATCGATTAAAGTCTTTATGTCACAAAATAAAGCCCAGATAAAAATTTAAAAATGATCACATAAGTTTTATAAAGAGTTAAGCATTTTTCAAGTTTCATTTTCCAGTAAGGTTTCAATTTCAGAATTTCTATCTTCCTTAACAGGAAACTAGGTCTTATTTTTCACTCCACCTTTTTCTTGTTTTTATTTCATACACACCTCTGTGAACGTGCAATAGTCTTTATCATAGAATAAAACCTTCATATCTCCGCTTGAAATACTTTTTTTTATAAAAACCTGTCTTTTGTCAAGATTATTCTCAC
This sequence comes from Agapanthus africanus, assembly GCA_030015575.1. NCBI lineage: Eukaryota > Viridiplantae > Streptophyta > Magnoliopsida > Asparagales > Amaryllidaceae > Agapanthus > Agapanthus africanus. Next base: position 112,967,396 of record CM057338.1, on the reverse strand, counting down.
ACAAAGAACCGTTAGGAATTTTAACTCGGAGAGAACACTTGCTTGACTTTGTTTTAATCTGGAATTTCTAAGCTTCTTAACGAGCTTTGGGCCAATGCTCCCAAACCAGTTGGCTTTAGGGCATTAGGTGTAGAGACACCCCAGCGGACTTAATTACTCAAGTTACCTAGGCCCAAAAACAAAAGACAATTTAGCGTGAAAATCATGATGATTTAATGCGAACGGAGATAGAACCGTCAGTTCAATTTTTTTTTTTGGATAAAAGACGTGTTTAGTGGGTTCGGTGTGTAATCATTCCAATCAAGTTCCAGATGGGTTATTTTTCAGAATTAGTTCCAATTAAGGCATCAATAACATCCCTTCATATCCGCTTCACTTCATAAACTATTCTTGATATTACTTATTTCAGAACAAACCTATTTGATCCTCAGAAAATAATTTATCCATTTAAATGTTTTCAGACATAATAAACTTGTCATCTAATTTTCAAAACTCACGACACGTGTAGTGTGATGTAAAGACATCTATCAACTATAGTTAACTTCAAAGGAGAGTTATCTTTCAGGTTTTCAAAATCTAAAAATAAGATTTAGTTATTCTTATCTTATCAAACAAAATCGTTGAAATGTTGAATCTGAGTTCTCCCATTAGCTAATCTTGACGAAAAAGTTTTTATGCTTTTAGAAAATTTTCAGATTTTTATGGATTTTATGGATTTTAGTATGCAGATGCAAAATATACATATGAATGCGAATGTTAGAAATGCGTACCGAGTGTAAATACCCCCAAACTTAAACTGGACAGTGTCCTCACTGTCATTGTATGAAGAAACATGGAAGGGTCAAAATTGTCGGTTAGATATACACATTTTTTTTTAAAGAAAAGAAAAATAAGAAAAATGGATATGCACCGGACAAGAATATCCACATATATATACAAAATTGTATATACATACCCCCAAACTTATTTGAAACAGTGTCCACTGTTTTGGCTGGATAACCGAAAGACCAGGAGCTCCTCTGTTGGTTCGGCGCTAAGGTACGGTTTTAGTCTGTGTCCGTTTACTTTGAAAAATGAACCGTCCTTTGGATTCTCCAAATCCACAGCGCCATGCGGATACACATTCCGCACAAAATATGGCCATTTCCAGCGAGATCTGAGCTTACCTGGATGGAAATGTAGCCGGGTGTCGTAAAGCAGCACCTGTTGACCAGGTGCGAATGTTTTGCGCAAAAGGTGTTTATCGTGAAACACCTTCGTTCGGTTCTTAACGACAACCGCGTTTTCGTAAGCCTCATCCCGAAGCTCGCTCAATTTGTTCAACTGCAGCTTCCGATGGCTGCTCGCATCTTCGAGAGACAGATTCAGCTCCTTTATCGCCCAAAATGCGCGATGCTCTATTTCCATAGGAAGGTGGCAAGCCTTTCCGTAAACAAACCGATAGGGAGACATGCCAAGATCGGTCTTATAAGCGGTTCAAAATGCCCAAAGGGCATCAGTGAGTTTTAACGACCAATCTTTACGGTTCTTGGAAACCGTCTTCTCCAGTATCTGCTTGATTTGCCGATTTGAAACTTTGGCTTGCCCACAGGTTTAGGGGTGGTAAGGCGTAGATAGCTTATGATTAATGGAATATTTCCGCATCAAGGCTTCGAAATTCTTACTGCAGAAATGAGTTCCATTGTCGCTAATGATCGCTCGGGGGTGCCCAAACCGGGAGAAAATGTTTTCCTTAAGAAATCTAACGACAACCTTGTTGTCGTTAGTCCGGGTGGGCACAGCCTCGACCCACTTAGAGACATAATTAACAATGAGAAGGATGTACAAGTTCCCAAAAGTGCTGGGAAACGGCCCCATGAAATCAATCCCCCAAACATCGAAAATCTCCACAACCAAGATTGGTTGGAGCGGCATCTCGTTCCTCCTGGATATCCGGCCCAAGTGTTGGCACCGGGAGCAAGTCTTGCAGTAGTCATGAGCATCTTTGAAGAGTTGTGGCCAGTAGAAACCACACTGCAAGATCTTCTCGGCTCTCTTTCTGGGGCCAAAATGCCCGCAACATGCTTGATCGTGGCAAAACGACAGCACACTCTTGAATTCATTGTCAGGGACACACCGACGAATAATCTGGTCGGGATAGTACTTGAACAGATAGGGTTCGTCCCAGTAAAAGTGTTTTACTTGGGATAAGAATCGAAGTCTGTCCTGACTTAACCATTCAGTCGGTAGTAATAATATGGCCAAATAGTTCACAATATCTGCGAACCAGGGTTCACAAGATACTGCCAAGAGCTGTTCATCCGGAAAAACGTCGTTGATCGGAATTTGAAGCGACGACGAAGAAGGAAGTAGTGAGAGATGGTCGGCGACTATGTTTTCACATCCTCTTTTGTCCTTGATGACAAGGTCAAACTCTTGAAGCAAGAGGATCCAATATATCAGCCGAGATTTTGCATCTTTCTTCGCAAAAAGATGGCGCAGAGCAGAATGATCCGTGTAAACGATGACTGGAGAGCCGATGAGGTAGGGCCTGAACTTTTCTAAGGCAAATACAACAGCTAAGAATTTCTTCTCGGTTGTTATATAGTTCAGTTGGGCGTCGTTCATGGTTCGGCTAGCATAATAGATTACGTGCGGCATCTTGTTGATGTGTTGTCCAAGGACAGCACCGATGGCAATGTCGGATGCATCGCACATAATCTTAAATGGGTGCGTCCAGTCAGGAGAAGAAAGAACGGGAGCAGAAGTGAGTGAGCTTTTTAATGACTCGAACACAGTCACACAGCTCGAGTTGAAGTCGAATGTCGTGTCCTTGGCCAGCAAAAGAGTCAAGGGCCTAGCAATCTTGCTAAAGTCCTTGATGAACCGTCTATAGAACCTGGCATGGCCAAGGAAGGCTCGGATGTCTCTGACGCATCTGGGAGGAGGGAGATTGGAAATGACTTCAATCTTCGCTTTATCTACCTCAATGCCATTTTGCGAGATGATATGTCCTAAGACAATACCTTCGCGCACCATGAAGTGGCACTTATCCCAATTCAAAGTGAGGTTTTTGTTCTTACACCGGGTAAGGACAGCGTCGAGATGCAGCAAACACTCATCAAAGGAATCGCCGAAAATGGAGAAATCATCCATAAAGATCTCCAAGAATTTTTCCACCATGTCTGAGAAGATTCCCATCATACACCGCTGGAAGGTAGCGGGCGCATTGCATAACCCAAAGGGCATGAGACGATATGCAAACGTGCCGAAAGGACAAGTGAATGTGGTCTTGTCCGGGTCTTTTTCGGCGATGGGAATCTGATTATAGCCGGAGTAGCCATCAAGAAAGCAGTAGTACGCGTGTCCAGCTAATCGTTCAAGCATCTAGTCAATGAAAGGTAGCGGAAAGTGGTCCTTCCGCGTTGCGGCGTTGAGTTTTCTGTAATCAATGCATACTCGCTACCTAGTCTGGGTGCGAGTAGGGATTAACTCGTTCGCCTTATTGGTTATGACCGTTATGCCCGACTTCTTGTGGACAACATGAATGGGGCTAACCCACTGGCTATCAGAGATAGGGTAAATGATACCACTATCCAGACACTTTACGATCTTCTTTTTTACAGCCTTCTTCATGACTGGGTTGAGTCGCCTTTGTGGATCCCTAGCTGGTTTGACATCATCCATCAGATGAATGTGATGTTCAACGATCAGGGGACTAATCCCCTTGATGTCCGCCATTGACCAGCCAAAGGCTTGCCTATTGCTGTGCAAGACCGTAAGAAGGGCTTTCTCTTGTTCTGGAGCTAGAGAAGCCGAGATGATAACAGGAAGGGTCTCGTTCTCACCCAAGTAAGCGTACTTATGGTGAGACGGCAATGGCTTGTGTTCGAGCGTTGGAGGTGAAGCGATTGAAGGCAGGATTGGTGAAAAGGTCTCGAACTCAAAGAATTCCAACAGAGGTTCAAAACGAGTGTAAGCGACCAAGTTGGATGGTTCAGGTAACTCATCCGGAAATTCGAAGGATTCAAACTCGGGTGGTGAGTGGCTAAGATTGTTCGAGAAAGTGAAACACTCTTAGTCATTATCGGGCGCAGAAACAGCAGCAGGTTCGAAGAGGAACGCACTAGTGGCGTTAAGGTTGTCGTGATCGAACAAAAACTCCTCGAATTCACACTCTTCCGGGGTGATCTCCTGGATTGAACAAAAGTCTAGTATATGAGCATTAGGTTCGGAGGGCTGATTCCCCAACCTAAAAATGTTGAGTTCAATTGTCATATTTCTAAAAGATAGGTTCATCGAACCATTTCGACAATTGATCACAGCATTTGAGGTTGCAAGGAATGGGCGACCGAGTATCACTGGAATTTGATTCCGGGGGTTAGCTACAGGCTGTGTATCTAAAACAATGAAGTCAACTGGGAATATGAAGTCCCCGACCTTGATTAACACATCCTCTAGCTCACCCCTAGAATGGGTGATCGACCGGTCGGCCATTTGGAGAGTACAGTGTGTGGGTTTCAGCTCTCCTACACCTAGTTGCTCATATACTGAGTACGGAAGCAGGTTAACACTGGCACTAAGATCTAAAAGTGCGCGGTTGATGTTCTTATCCCCAATGGTAATAGAAATCGTAGGACGGCCAGGGTCCTTCCGTTTTTGAGGTAAAGATTGGGTAAGAGCATCACTCACAGCACTAGCTAAGAAAACTTTCTTGGGTACCTGAGATTTTCTTTTTTTTGTACACAAGTCCTTTAAGATTTTCGCGTAGGAAGGGACTTGTTGGACAACATATAAAAGGGTAATGTTGATGTTAATCTACTTAAACAACTCCAGAATCTTCTCCATTTGTGGATTTTGTTTATTGGACCTCAACCGGTTTGGAAATGGAACGTTTTTAAAATTGGTTGAGTCCAATGCTTGTGGAGGAGATTGTGGAGTTGGAACGGATCCCAGAGCTGGAGTTTTCGTGGAGTGAGAAGTGGGGTCAGAGCAGCAGAAGAAGAAGAGCCTTTTGAAGAATGAAGAATAGGCTCAGAAGATAAGGAAGGAGAAGAAGAAGACGAAGCGGCCGGGGTGTCATTATCCTCAATTGTTGTGCCAATGTTGTTGTGCAGCATCCTTCCAGATCTCAATGTAGTCATGGCACTCACATTATGGTTCTGTTGTTCAAGAGCAACATGCACATTATGTGGGTGACCAGGATTTGGGAGTGGTTGAGATGGAAGCTTCCCCTTTTCTCGCTCGCTTAACGCCGCATTCAGCTGTGCAATCTGGGCTTCGATGGTCTTGATGCTTTGCCCGTGTGCAGCAGTGTGTTACACCAAAGACTGAATAGACGACTGGATGTTTGAAGTGGATTGGGTCGATTATTTAACGAACGCTTCCAGACTTCGTTCTAGCGAGGAAACCTTATCGTTGTTTGACGGAACAAAGTTGTTTTGAGGAAAAGAATTATTGGGTGCAAAGTTGTTCGTCTGATTTTGAAAAGGTTAGGGTTGGAAGGGCTGCTGAAATTGATGTTGAGTTTGTTGCTGAGCTTGTTGTTGCGGCGGAGGGGGCCTCTGGAAATTGTTGCCTTGGAATTGAAGCTGGTTCTGATTCCAGGCGAAGTTGGGGTGGTTCCTCCAACCGGGATTGTAGGTGGAAGAGTATGGATCGTTTCTTGGTCTTTGCTGAAATGCAGCTTTAACCTGATCCTGTCCTTGAGATGGTGGATTGTAAGGACACTCTTCGGTTAGGTGTGATGGATCGGAACAATAAGCACAAATGGTACGAAGGGGAAGAACTGGGGCAGGAGCAGGAGATGAAAATTTGCTCTCTATCACTCCAAGTTTTCTCGTTATTGCTGCCATTTCGGCTTTCATTGCAATAGAGACATCGAGTTGATGAATGCCTACCCTAGACTGACCAGTAGAAGTAGAGGAAGAAGAAGAAGTACTTGGTCTGGTGCTCTCCCATTGAAGCGTTTGTTCCGCAAGGTCGTCGAAGAATTACCATGCTTCGTCGTCAGATTTCGATAGGAAGTGGCCTTGACAAATGGTTTCCAACAACTGCTTGGTTGCTGGATTTAGGCCCTCATATAAAGTTTGGCAAAGTTTCCATTTCTCAATACTGTGGTGAGGGCACTGAACAAGAAGGTCTTTATACCGGTCAAAGCACTTCCAAAAAGGTTCAGTAGGAAGTTGGGAAAATTGGTTGATTTCGTTACGGATCCTGGCGGTTTTATGATTTGGATAGAATTTCTTGAGAAACGCTTTTACAAACTCATCCCAACTGGTTATGGAGTGGGAAGCAGTGCTATACAGCCACTTTTTAGCAAGATCGCACAAAGTGAACGGAATGACCCGTAGCCGTATAGCATCGTCTGACAGCTGAGTCGTTTTCATCATGGCACAAATATTCTGGAACTTGTTGATGAAGATATAGGCATATTCAGATTCAAGCCCATGAAATTTTGGAAGCATGTTAATGAAGTGAGGCTTAATTTCAAAATTATCCCCATTGGCCGGTGGAAGGGAAAGACAGGTGGGAAGTGCAGAGCGGGTGGGATAGAAACGATCCTGGAGCGCGATTCGCTGTGGCGCTACAACAGGCGGTGCTTGTGGGTTATTCACATCCATAGGAGGTAGAATCAATCCCGGGGGAGTTGAAGGGATGTTAGGATTAAATCCTGACATCGCAAAAGAAGAAATTGGTGATAGTGAAGGTGAGGAAGTATGAACAGAATCCCGGTCAACGTTGGAGTTGGCCGGCAAAGGTAAGGGTGAAAGAGGCGTGGAGGGAGTTTCGACGTCTGAGTCGATCGTGTAGTCGGTAGCGGCTAACGTAACGCGGACTAGGCGGGCACTAGTGTCCCGAGTCCAACCGGACATACACTAAACGAGTTTAGTGTAGTCAAAGAGGAGAAGGTGAGGGTAAGAAAACGTCAATGGAGAAATACGATGGGAGGTGGTTGAAAAAATGGGATTCTGGCGACAAAGGGCAAGTTTTTATAAAAGTTTTTGTTCTGTGTTTTTTTTAGAAAGAGCTTTACAGAAATATGTACGGACTTACGGCTTCAAACAATCACAGACAAAATATGCACAATCACACCAAGATCTAGGGTCACCTAGGTCAGCTAGACAGCTCCTAACTGTTCCAAAGGGCTAGAAATAGGACCTCAAACCGCCTCTTCTCCGCCAATTGGGGCCAGGTAAGTGCCAGGTAAGTGGGAGGCTCCCAACTACGTAAGTAGTGGTCCTAATTAAGTAACCATTTGTCTTGGACACACTTGCCTAGACACCGCAAAGTCAGGATAGGATAAACGGCCGATGCCTACAACCAGTCCTCTGTCCTATTGAGCGCGACGTCCTTAGGGTTGAGTCTAGTATTTTTTAATTAAATAATAGTCAATGCTTATGCCTTTTGTGATTTCTGGGGTCCTGGGAAGGGTGATGAAATCCCCACCCAATCTGGATTGGTTTCAAGCCCCTTAAAGTCCGATTGAAATATGCAAAGCAGTAACAATCAACTGCAATAAAAAAAAATTATTTTTTAGCGCGGCGCAAAGAATCCTGCACAAAAACAATTTATTGGTAGGGGGAAGAGAGTTTGCGCAAAGAATGCTGCAGAAAACACAGTTCAGTGGAGTTCAGATGAGTGGGGAAGAGGGTAGAAGGACTTACAGAAAATTTGAAACCCTGATGTCAGAGTTTGACCGCGGAACCGCGGTCAAACAAGGGCTTTGGCCGCGGATCTGCGTCTTCCCTGTTGGCTTGAGGCTTCAAATTCCTCACCTGTGCTGACTTCAGTCACCTCTTCTTGTTTTGAGCCCCTAAATCTTGATTTTCTCACTGGTTTGGCTCCAGAATTTTACAGTAGACCGTTGGTTCCGTTTTGATCAAACGCGGTGTAGCCGCGAGATATGGGTCTAACTTCCCACGTCTTTGGCACTGAACTCGACCCTTCTTTTATCCTGCACACTTGCACAAAAACTAATCAAAAATAACAAGATGAATTTTTTTTACAATATATTTTTTGTTTTGTTTTTCGGTTATATTCACAAATTAACCCGAAACTACACGAAGAAATAAACTACCATCTCCCCGGCAACGACGCCTTTTGATTGATAGAGTTTTTGCGTGCTTAGTTAATTTTCGCAATCAAGACGGTTTCGCTTATAGCTAGCCGGTTGAGTACGGGTCATCCGCAGGGAGATGGGAATCTTTTTCTATGTGCTTTAACGAGTTAAGTCAAAATGTCCATGTTTGTTTGAGATTAACTATGTACTAAAATGTATATAAAGAGAACTTGTTAGGGTTAGGATTATGTTAGTTTGAGATAGGAGTCGCTCACTTCTTTCGTTACCACTCTTAATATCGGTGTTATGGTAATCGGCAACAACGGGGATTAGCACGACTAAGAAGGAACTTGCGAGTATAAGCTAGGCTTTCCAACGCTTAGTTCCTTCCTTTTGGTCCTTATCCGTCCGTTCTTGGCTCTTAGCCTTAACCTCCGGTTAATTCAACCACAACCGGTCTCACTAAGGAATCACCACTATCATGTAGGATAGGGTGCCGTAGGGAGCGGATTGTGGTTCAATTAACGGGAGTCCGAATTAAGATGTTGGGCAAGAAAAGAGTGAGAGAGATTTCCTTCTCTCAAACTTTCCTTATCCTACCCTAACAAGTGAGAAAACTACTCACCCATTACAAGAAAAAGGAAAATAAAACAAAAGGAGGAAGATAGAAAGAAAGAGATTAGAAGATTACAACTAGCTATTTGAGACCTCACCTTGGCAAGGATCAAGCTTAAGCATCATTGTTGTTAAGGATAAAGAAAAATAGAACAAGAAAGAAATAAACAACAAATAACAACAACTAGATTAGCAAATGAAAATTACAAGCAATGATAATTAACAACATCACAAGACAAGCATGATAAAGAAAAGAATTCTTATATTCATCACTTCACTCATAAAAGCTCACTACAAAGTTTTAATGGAGAAAAGATGAAAAGAGGAAGAAGAAATACAAAATATATCCTAAAATTTCACACAAGAATAAGCACCCTTTGGCTTGGCAAGTTCTGAGCTATTTATAGGCAGGAAACAGAGACCCTAGGGCAACATTCAGGACCAACATGAATTGACCAAACTGCCCTAAAAAATTTATCACTTGCCGAGTCAACATGGCCGCGAATCCGCGGCCTAGACGCCATGCTGGCCGCGGATCCGCGGCCATTTAGTGGAATTGGCTCATGGAATTTTGTGGGTTTCTCTGGTTTGCTCATTCCTTCAGTGTGGTATATGTGGTTTCTCATAAGCTCTTCAAATTTCTTCCAGATTTTCAGCAGATTAAAAGGTGATTTGATGTGGATCTTTTGCCATGATTTCCTTGAGCTCCGCGTAGACATGTTGGATCTTGCGTTGACATTGTGCTTTGTGCATGAAAATGACAATCGATTTGCCATTTTGTCCCTTAAACTGGTGTGTAGCAACATACGGATAGAGAGCGGAGACCAGTATTTTATTTGTGGTTGGTAGTAATCCAGAATTTTTCATGCTTTTCCATGAATTTCATTGCTTAAAGCTGAGAACCTGTAACCTGCAATTATCTAGCAAACATGGATCAAGAGTACCTACCTATAAGCAATGTGATCAAAAATGGGCGGTATAAAAATGCAAAAATCTGATATGAACAATATCGTAACGGAATCCACTCACGTTATCACACTCCAGAGGTATGCGCATGCCTGGAAAGTTTCGGTTTCTTTAGAAACTCTCGATGTGTGTTTTTACCCCTAGGACCCAAGTGACCTTGACGGAGTCAACAAATCAAAGAGTCCTAGTCAAGTTCAACCCGTCATTATCTTGATTGCATTAAACCCACCCGTACGTGCCCTTGACGAAGTTAACAAGGCCGCACGACTGTCCTAACCAATCCCATATCCATGCTACAAACAAGCACCACTTAGCTACCATACACTACGCCTTGACGGAGTCAACAAACGCAGCACGAATACTAAGTAATACCCGTAAGAAATGATGGAGGGTTAAGGCTGGTTTTTGGCGAAAAACCTTTAACGTAATGAACTTGATATCGTTGAAGGAACCGGATAGCTTTTTATAAATATAGTGGCGAAAACCTTTGCTAAAGAGGTCACTCCCGGTGAAGGGATCTCGTCTCTTTCCCCGTAGAATGAGGTGCAGGATATTCCAACTGAATACCATGATGCAAAGTAAAAAGTAATCGGCTATAGTGAAGTTATTACCCTGACGCAAACTTCTGTCCAAGGGGTCACTCCCAGTGAAGGGATCTTGGCCCTTGCCTCGTCGACTGAGGTGCTGGATATTCATAACCGAATACCACTGTGCAAAACAAAAGAGAACGTCCTTGCAATAACAGATTTTTTTTGAAAAATGTTCCAACAACATCAGAATAGGTTTGTTTAGCTTGCATTGATCTGAATCAATGCAGTCCCATCAATTGACCACACCAATAAAGAACGAAAATACGATGTACGTATATACCATCCGCATTCGCCACTGGGTCCCGTCATCACCCGTTAGGTTACTTAACTAACGACAGAGCGGGGACTGGACTAGCGCAGGTGTAAAACATATACAACATCTACTAGTATATATATCAATATATAATAATCGCTCAAGACATGATAAATGCAACATCACAGAGAGTAATAAGCATCACAGAACAATACAGATAATCTGGGATCCTCGGGTTTCATAGAGCCTCTACTGAAACCCGACGTTCCCCTGGTCGTGTGGATAGCCTGTGCAATGAGATCCTAGACTCCTACGGGCGCGGTAAGTTACCCACCAAAACCTGAAGCGAGACTGCCCCCTTCAACAACGTGAATGGACCACCCAGCACTTCACGGAATCCGGTAACTTGAGCACCCCTCCTTGGGTCAACCTATACCCCCTACGAGTGCGGCGAATAGCCCGCCAATTCTAGAGTGAAGCCCCCTCCGTCTCAAAGCCATGAGATGCGGGCCCGTTGCCCTCTAGAACCCGGCTATCCGTGCACCCCACCTTGGGGTAATCCTAGTACAGAAAGTAAAATATATACAACGGGTGCATCGACCTCGGCCCGGTCGTGCCTCAAAAGAATAATATACAAACAGGCGGTGACGGAAGTCCACATGTCGGACGCTCGCCCCACAATATCAAATGTATAAATACAACTAAACTGTAGAACCATTGCATCCAGGATATCCACCACGACAAATCCGCAACATCACAGTACAACACAGAACATCAACGTGAATGTCACGTTCGCAAATCCGTCTAAAAGAACTATAGCAATTAGACAGGATTTACCGATCAAATGACATTCACGGTCGCAGATAAAATGTAAATACTGTAAACTAACATGTTTAAAATTTTCGATCGACAAAATTTCCCGAAGTGGGCCCCAAGCACAATACCCAGTACTCAAATAAATCTGGGCCCAAAATAAAATTACCAGAAACCCCATTTCTATCTCAGAGAACACTGTACTAAATTTGGTGCATTGAAGAATCTTTTCTACGACGGAACCGCGGCCAAAACAAGGGTATGACCGTGGTTCAGCGGCGTTACTGTAGCCACGTGCTACCAAATTTTGTCAGAATTCCTAAAAAACCCTGCCTGGTTTTCTGCAATACACCAAATAATTTTTTGAGCACAAAACAAATTCGACAGAAACTGAACAATTTTAAATGCGGTTTTTGGAAATTCCGTCCGATCGAAGTTCTAAACAAGCTAGAGCAAGCTAGTAAAGCTTAATGGCGTGGCTCTGATACCATGTAAGTCTACGGTAGCGCCCCGGCCGTCTATCCGAGGCCAAAATACGGAAACGAAAAGTTTTTCAAAACTTTGAACAGGCGCTATCGTATGCTTGAAACCCGGATTGAACCATTAACCTAAAACTAGCTATCTAGAGAGAGGGTTGGAAAGCTATACCGATCGATCCGTGTCCTTCGGTCTTTGGCCACCATCCCAAGCTCCTCGCGGCATCTCCGGTCTTGATCTCCTCGTCGGAAAGGGCACCACATCTACGAGTCATTTTACGGGCTCCCGCTTCATCCGAAACAACTCGGGCACGAAGTGTGCTACCCGACGTGTCCAAGGTGATGTAGAGAATGTTTGTGATCACTTTGTATCTTGCATCCATGAAATGGATGGAGGTTGAAGGTGTTCCCATTGATGGAGATTTGAGCTAGAGAAGAAAAAGGAAGAAGAAGGAGTTTCCTCTCTCTTTTCTTTTGTGATGATGGAATGATAAAATGAGAGTGTGAGAGAAAAAGAAATACAAGAGCTAACCATAACCCTTGGCTGACCCTCTCTCTCCTCTCATCAAATCAACCCACTAATCAATCACATAATGTGATGTTTATACAAGAAATGATACCATGACTCACCTATGAAGTACATGTATCATTTAATGCACAAAATGATGGTTTCTAGCTCATAATTTCCATTAACAAACATTAATCCAAATGTTTGCAATAATAAAAAGATACGGCAACATCTAAAGTAAACTCGTGACGGATCACAAGGATACCCCTCACCTGTATATACATACCTGCATCGGCATTCCGACCGAATGCGAATGCGATGAGACTAAAGTAATCCAACAAATTTAATACTAGGATCCGGCTTAAACCAAAGCCCACTAGTATGATCCGTCCGATCATGATGCGTTCACTACTGCGCGTATATGATCGGACCCTGCCATATATCAAATGGCCTCTACATCGTTTCACCCGAAACTTGAGAAACTGTCTGTGGGGGACTCTAAAGACTCGTCAATACTTTGGCTATGGATTTAACCACTAGCACGTCAGAAGTATTAGCCGTACGTAACGGGCTACCAAGTATTGACCAAAAGGGAGGTCGATGAGCGAACTCGTCCTGACACCCTACTGAGCCTGTTAGTGACAATATCCGTACAGTCTGGTCCGTTCGTCTATGAGCATCGTATGTCGGGCCTAGGGGGTTTGTAAAAGTCAGACCCCCAAAAGCGGTACAAGTCGTGTCGGAGTGTAGCCCAGAACACCCTGAGATACTACTGGAATACCTACCAGTAAATCTCCTGCCTCAGCCGAGGGCTTTGTGTAATGGCTCTCCTAGACACAGTGCGACCTCACCCCCAATACCGGGAGAGACGAATCCCCTGCCGATCCACTCACTGCCTCTATATGGCTCGGGACTGTACCCAACTAAAACCTGTTTGCACGACTCCTTTGAGCCGTGGTAGGGTAGTAATCAAAGCACAGTGGGAACTCACACGAGACAAATGACAATCTTAGGTCGATGAACTAACCTGTACACATGTCATCAGGGAACTGCTATCTGACGTCAGGTATAATACCAATTAGCATGTTCCCGGCGAGTCCTGTCCGGTGTACTCATAACCCAATGAGCACCTGTATACATCTTAGGTGATCCACTGACACCAATGGCTTGTGAGACCAGCCACCGCCCCTCATCGGGGTCTCGACTGTATACACCAGTCTACTAATGGAGTATCGATGCCCAGTCTCGAAACTCCCACGACTAGGGACCTTTTAAGGATGTGCTTATAGACCCCAGCTCCCACGTATATGATCGCCATCATACTGCTGGTAGTCAAGCAAGAATCCTAAGGGCTCTATCATCATGTAATAGCGACCTGTTAGGTCACCTAAAGCAGTACACGATGATAAAGATAAACCATGGTAGCATACTATTCTCCATCAACGTGTAATAGTGAACCACAATGTCACCTAAAGCATGTACACGATGATAAAAGACAAACCAGATAGTATACAATCATCCGAGTAAGACTGTCCTACCGGTATAAGTCCTCCCTCAATCATTGCAATCACGTGCCTGCGATCCAATAATTGACTCTGAGGGCACTATATCCAACAGCTGGTATCGTGCAAAGTGCTATGTATTTCCCGCAAAATAACCCGATTGATGCGGTGATGAAAGAAGCAGTCTAAGAGGGTGAAGATAGCCTAAGGCCTGAAATGGTCATTTATGAAAAGGCCAGGCAGCAGCACCTAAGAAAACAAGCAGCGGAAGGGATGAGTTATGTAACTCACAGACCAAAACAAACATGATAGACCATAATGTTCCTTAACTAGTATTGGACCGCTATGTCCCTAAACTGGCACCGTGCCCTGTGGAGGATCTCCATATTGATCACCGTATACAATCCATGGGCATAAACAATATGACCCCATACAATGTTTCGTATGGACCACTATGTACCTAAACTGGAAAGATGGACCATAATGTCCCTAAACTAATATGTTTCCCTACGGCTGATTTCAATATTAATCGCCGTATATAAGCCATAGGCATGAGCGATATGTATTGCCACCACGTGCTTCCAAATAAATGTTGCACTACGGGCTCCTTAAGATCTACGCTGCACCTAAAGTCCCACCGGCAAAGATTGCAATTCAAGTCCCATCTGCAAGGCTGCACTTGAAGTCCTTCTGGCTATGAAGCTCTACCAATGATGTAGTCTTCCAAAAAATGTTATGCCTTACGATGGATCTACAAATTGATTACCATATACAATCTAGGGGCATAAATGATCCATATCTTGCCTAAGTCCTACCGGTTGGGTCAACTATGGCGAAGCTACAACTAAGAGTTCTACAAAAAAAAGGTATGTCCACAAGTAAAATAGAAACGATGAAAACCTGAAAGGGCTCCATGAGTAAAAACAGCAGGACTACCGGCGAGCTTGTGAAAACCCGAAAGAACGCAAACTCGTAAAAAACCTGTGTAAGATCCTTACGACTCACAAAGGAGAAACATACTTAGGAATCCATATGATTTCTAAGAAGAAAATACACTTGCGAGATTCCCATGACTCGTAAGGAAAATATACCCCCTATGAGACTCTTACGGCTTATTAAATTCAAAATCCTTAGGTTACAAGGATCTAAACATATTTCTTAAGCCATCATATCCCCCAAACCGCCCTACAAGTAGTTCGGTATCGACAATTATATACAATCCACAAGCACAAACAACATATGTTCTCACAAAGTCCCACCGAAAGCAATCTATATTCCCGTATGGTGAACGACACTTGTTAGTCCTCTCGACTTACAAGAAGAAAAGACTCATGTAAGATCATTACGAATTACTGGAGAAAAACCCCACTTAGGAGCCCTCACGACTCCTAAGGAGAAAATACACCTATGAGATCCTATGGACTCACAGAAAATCCTTAGTTGGCAGGGATCTAAACCTGTTTTCTAAGCCACCTTTGTTTAAATGGACAACAGCAAATGATGATTCGCTCCTTACAATATTCCAGTTGTAGCGAACTGATACCTAATCGGGCATCAAACTTCAAGTCCTTTCATAGCATATGATGAGTCGCTCCTGACAACATTCCAGTTGTAGTGATACTGATGCCAAAGATGGTATAAGATTCTAAGTTCCCAACTCGTAATAAAAATTAGCGATAAAAAAATATGCATATGACATTGCCGAAATGCTAGAGCAACTCACAATAAAAATCAACGAGTAAAAATAAAATGACATAGCTGAAATAATTGGGCACCGTGAATAAATAGTCGAGATGATTGGGCAATCATGGCTTTCGTAATATAAAAAGCTGAAATGATAGAGTATCACGGAGAATAAAAAAATGATATAAAAAAATTATGCTCTATAAGTAGGTCAATACTGACTCTTGTATACAATCTATGGGCACAAATAAAAAAAAGGAACCATATTTTCCACCATGCTTCACCAAACGAAGAACAAAGTCTTAACGGAAAAGTATGCAGCCTAAATACTATATGGGCGCCTCCTTATTCCAGCAGAATACAGACATGACGTCTATAAAGACCAAAGGGTCAAATCAAAGACGGAGTGATGGCAGCTTCTTAACACCAGGTCTCAATGGATATATATACGGCTTAAAGACCATATGGACATTTCCTTATTCCAGCAGAATACGGACGCGACGTCAGCAAAGACCATAGGATCAAAATGAAGGCGGAGTAATGACATATTCCTAACTCCAAATCTTGATGGCAATATATGCTGCATAAACACCAATTTGACGCCCCATCATACACCAGCAGGGTACAAACGTGGCATCAACAAGGACTAAAGGGTCAAATAAAAATGGAGTGATAGCAAATTGCTAGATCCAGATCTCGATGGCAACATCTACATCATAGAGATTATCTCGACATTCCTTCTCACTCTAGCAGGGTGCAAACACAATGTCAATAAGGACCAAAGGGTCAAATCAAAGCGGAGTGATGGCATATTCCTAGCTCCATATCTCAATGGCGATATATACAGCCTAGAGATCATATAGATGTCTACCTTACTTCAGTGAAGAGTTGGCATGATATCATCAAAGAAAAAGCGAAGTGACGGCATATTCCTAGCTTCCGGTCTTGATGGCAATACATATAAAGCTTAAAGGCCATTAGATGTCATCCCACCCCAGAAGGGTGTCACATCCCGAAATATTTTCTTATGACCGGCACTCGAATCACGCAACGTCTAAGGGCGTAACGTACTTCAAGTAAGCCGAAACCCAGAAATCTAAACATTTTTAAGAAAATAAAAGAGGTGAAGTTTTGAAATAAAGGTAGGGTGAAATCAATGTTTAATAAATGCATAAGTAAAAGAACATGAAAAATGTGAGTGGAATTTATTAGCTGAAAATCATGTTTCGTCTTTTAAAAATTTAGGTAGCACCTCCTTTGTATATTTTTATCCAAAACCACAATACACAATAATATAAAAAGGCATCCCCAAGCGGGAGCTAGCTCTTCGCCAATCGGCGGATCCACAACCACGCAAAGCATAAATATAAGTATACGACGTCTAACGGCGAAGTTCACCACAAAAGATAAATAAATAAGCAAGACATAAACCCAAAGGCGAACATTAAACCCATCGCTCAAGTCTCTCAACAATAAGTCTCACTAAGTCTCATTATTTATACAAAAACTAGTTTTGATTAATGGAGTTGACTAGATACAATATGAAATACAAATACAAGAGTGGGTACGATACAATGTCCCACCTACCAAAGCAATCACCCGAAAGCAACTATGTGCCAGCGATACCGCTACTGATCCATGCGGTCAACTTGAAAGAACTATGGCACAACGGGGCTGAGTTGCCAACTCGTGAGTAGAAAAATATCAAAAAGTAGAAATCGAATAAACAACGACTCCTACGTCAACTATATCATAAAGGTTATAGTATGATATCTAGGGTGACCGTATCTATATATGTGCCAACAAGGTAATCAATACCTATATGTATGCGGATATCATCCAACAATATAATCAATGTCTGTATGCATGCGGATCTCGTCCACGTTATATCATCAATGTATGTATGCATCTGGATCTCATCCACGTGTCAACCAATGACACAACATCATGCATGTAAATATCATAAAAGCATATGCATGGAAGTATAAGGATATAGATCAACACGTGTCCCTCGCGACACATCAAGATAATGGAACCTGAGTGTCCAGCATCGACACTCGAAAACATCATGAAACCCGTGTCCAGCATTGACACGTAAATCCTCATATCTCGGGCTCCGTCAGTCCGGATCGGCCCTCGGGCTCCGTCTGCGGGATCGGCCCGATGGCTCCGGCAGACGGGTCGGCCCCATATCCATCTCTCGACTCCGGTCGGTATCCTCCGGATAACCACCAGGTCCAACCAATCACCGGTAGGTAGTAGTCCCTCTGCCAGGCTCATCGTCATCCCCAAGATCTTCTCACCCCGGGTTACCATACCGGGTCCGCCATGTACCCGCAATCGGCCTCATCCAGCTCCTCGAATCGGGTTTCACATGTCACACGTCTCAGAACCGAGAAAACACATGGTGGACACACTGAAATATCATATCAAGAGAAACCGGGTTTTTAAAACAGTACATGCTTTCTTTTGAAATAACCACGGTTCTCAAATCCAGAAATATCATGAAAACAACATATCTCAATGCGTAAAAGCGTAAAGCATGATTTATGCGACATACAACAGAAATGTAAGCATATCCGTATATCATGCAACATAGAACAGTAATATGCACATATCGATGGAAACCGCTCCTTTAAATGAATCCAGTTTTAAAATATAACCTGCGGTTCCCAAATCTCCCAAAATCAAATGCAACATTGTAATAAAGGTGCACATGTGTATGTACGCAAGTATGGGTGTACAATATGTATGTACGCAAGTATGGATGTACACCATGTATGTACGCAAGTATGGGTGTACAATATGTATGTACGCAAGTATGGATGATATGTATGTAAGCAAGTATGGATGTACAATATGTATGTACGCAAGTATGGATGTACAATATGTATGTACGCAAGTAAATCGTGCAAGGAGGCATATCATGATGCAGTAAATCCTACTGTGTAGTGACATGGCAATTATCGATGATGAAGTGTGTGAGTGGGCAAATCTGTGTACGTGTAACATACGCATCATCGATAATGGTGTAAGTGTACTAGCACAGGTATATGCAATGCAATGAGAATAACATGAATGCAGCATAAGGTAATCATATGCAAATGCTGACGGGTATACGTATTTAACATGACTGAGTCGGTGAATCTAACCATCGGCATCTAGCCTCACGACATCACGTACGGTATAATCCATCGTACAGAATCCTCTAGTCAAGGGTATGGATCAATCATCAAGTCAAACTCATCACGTACGGAAAATCATCGTACGGCGGCATTAAACCAATAGGGATCCTATCAACCTATATGACAATGAGGGTACGGCCTAATGTCACGTACGGCCTATCATTCATGATTCAAAACATGTATACACATATATATACATATACCTATGTCCCAAGTCACATCCATAACAATGTCATATCAGGGGACCGACAAGGTATCGATCCTCTCAATCGACTCGCATCCGTATACCAACATATCATTGAATCACATGCCAAATCGTATTCTCTTTTCATCGCATATATATCTCACATAAGGTCAATTTACAATTACATTCTACCTTTACTATAAGCATACGTATTAAATCTAACATACACACCCGAACCATACAATCAGTTTTTAAAAGATGCGAATCGTAGTTTTGAAAGTCGGGGCTACGGTGTTTTTAAGGAAAATATATCATCTGAAAATCCGTAACGTCCCACAAGGTATCTGTTTAAAATATGCATACGATTCTTCAGTTTGGAAACAGGTATGGTTCGGATGACACATTTACGTCGGCTATCTTGTCTTATAGGACCCTAAGCGGCAATATCATCAAACATCATCCTCAAATCCCGTCATCACATATTAGTCGTATCATATCACTTCTAACTATCCTTTAGTTTCTAATATGGTTTCTCTAACTATCTTTTAACTCTATCTATAGTTTCCTATTAAAGGTTTCCTTAACCATATACTATGAATCGGTTTCCATCAAAAACTTGCGGGGGTGCTATACACTATCCACCCTACTTCCCCCGTGGATATAGATCCACTCACCTTGATTCTTGCTTGCCGAAGTCGATGACGCCATGCATCGTCGCCTCGGAATCCATGAGAAGGTACCTACAATCAATACAATCGCAATCGCTATTAAAATTGAATACGGAAAACCAAAAAGGCATACGGATCTCCTATAGGTTAGAAGCTATAGCCAACGCATGCAAAAACAACCTATCATCCCTTGTTGTTGATGTACAAACATCCAACAACCAAAAACAAAATCAAATATCAAAACCTAGCATTCAAAATACGGAAAACATAACCAAAAACTAGACCAAAGTGCTCCCAGATTTTGACTCAGGTGAAATTGGGATGATCAAACAATACTGGGATGATGTATAAAGAGTATTTAATCTACAGAAGCAGCCTGGACCCAAAATTCCCCCTTGTGGCCGGCCCCAAGGCCCCAAAATCCAGCCTCTTCGGCCCCCAATGCTCAGATGGGGTTCATAAGGTCAGGGTGGCATCCTAGTACCCTAATTTGGTCCCTGATATTGTTTGGTAAGCTCAGAAATTCCCCGGGTTGCTCTAGATTCACTGTAGGCACACCAAAAGCAACAAAATCGACATGGACAAAATTCTAAGTTTGTATTCTCTATTCTAGGTCCACCAATTGATCTCTAGGGTCTTGTACACCCTCACTACAGCTCACAAGCCCACAAGTCTGTTGGGATTCCTTAGCACCTCAACTAGGGTTTGCTAGCAACACATATGCCACAATAAAACTTTAGGGTGCTAAGTAATCTTTAACCTAGGATCAAACAAGAAGTTTTAGGGTAACAAGATAGTATCACATACTAAAACAAGTGTCTAATACTAAGTGAAAGGAAATACAACCTTTGTTGACCTCCTTGCTAGACTCCTTGGATCAACTTGAATTTGCACCGGCTTGCTTGAGATCTTCCAAGTCCACGATGATCCACCCGGGGTCCCTTTTCACAAGATCCAAGCTTTTCTTTATCTAGGATGAAGCTGAAGCCAACACTCTAATCTAGTGGGCTAAACTAAAGTAGAATGGTGATGTGGGTTGTATGCTCACTTAAAAACCTTTTCTTTATGAGTTCCTCACTCACTGTGAAACTCAAGAGAGCAAGAGAGAGAGAGAGGATGAAGAAGATGGCAATGGCTAGAGCTCAAGATAATATCTTTCTCTCTTCTAAAATTCTATCAAGATAAAAGAAATAATAATGAGGAAAAATATGAGAGTCACACTCTCAAGTAACCATGGTAATATAATATCTAGATATTTTGCTTTGAGTTAAAACCTAAATGGAAAACTAAATCATGGTAAATAGTTAGGTGAGGTCAAAGTCAATAAAGAAGGGTGTAGAAACTCTTAACCATGAATTAATCCCATTTATTTTTCTCAAAAACAAATAAATCTATATATTAACTTCCATGTGAGTCTTGCATTGCCGCCATCCTTGTATCATCAACCTTGATACATGTGTAAGCATATATGTGTGCATACACATCACTATGTGTACATACACCAAATCATGCATACATCATATAGAAAAGGGTTCAAGTGAAATCCAATGGTCACAATATCAAATCAACAATTGATTTAATAAACCGGTCATATCACATACGACCCGACCAACAGAAAACGCCAGATTCCAATGCAGCATCATATACACGCATTTAATCAAGCACCGACGCATATCCCCATATGCACCCCACATCATTTCGCCTGAGCTAGGTGACCCCATTGTGGAACTCTAGGACTCGTCAATATGCTAGCAGCAGGAAGTGATCATATCACATACCCACAAACCGTCGGCGGCACCAAACAGTGCGTAACGGCTCCCAGGATTGAGCGATCAGAAGAAAAACAAGTGAACTTGTAAAAACTCCTGTCGAGCCAAGCGGTAACACTTACCGTACAGTCTGGTCTCTTCGTCAGATAGGTTGCATATCAAGTCTTGGGGTGGTAAACGTCAGACCCCAATAGCCGATAAGTCATGCCGATATGAGGCTCATAACGGGTCGAGAAACTACTGATAACACTTACCAGTAAATCCCTAAATCATCCCTCGCCAGGGACTTCCCTGTTATGGCCAATCGAGCACAGCATAACATCAACCCCCAATACCGGGAGAGACAAAACCCCTTCTATCGCTCATTGCCTCCATGTGACTCGGGACTATACCCAAAAACCACCGTTTTGCACGTCCTCTTGAACGTGGTAAGGTGGAAATCAAATCACAGTGGGAATCACACAAGACTCTATGACGATCTCGGGTCTACAGACTAACCTGTACCAGTGTCACCAGAGAACTGCTATCTGACGATAGGTATAGTACCAACTAGGATTTCTTGGCGAGTCCGTCCAGTGTACCCAGTCTCCACTGAGCACCCGTATACCATCTCTGATGTCAAACACCAATGGATATGGGATCATCCATCGCCCATCAAATGGGTCGAGAAGCGTATATGCTAGTTTACTCTGGTATATCGATGCCCCGTCTCGATACACCAACGACTAGGAACAATAAAGGATGAACTTATGGACTACCATGGCCCCACTAGTATGATCTGCATCATAATCCTGGTAGTTAAGTACACATCCTAAGGGCTTTACCAACATGTAACCATAAGACAGTATCAAGAGACAAGTATACATGTTAAGATAAAGCGCAACCAGATAGCATACTATCATGTCGAGTAAGAAAGCCCTCTCTATATATGTCCAAGTATCCACTATAATATACATCATATGTACAATAATGGCCTCTAGGGCATACATACAACTAACAATCTCCCACTTCTACTAGGGCCAGCTGCTGTAGTATCGCATACCCAGCATCCCGAAGAGTCTCTCGAACTGTATCTGGGGAATGGCCTTCGTGAGTGGATCTGCAGTGTTATTCTTCATGTCAACTCTCCTGACCTCGATCTCCCGGCGATCAACTATCTCCCGGATCAGGTGATACCGCCGCAGAATATGCCTGGATCGCTGATGAGACCTGGGTTCTGATCAGTCGAAAATATTGCATATTTTAACCGGCAATTTCCATATCATCTGCATACAATTAGAAGTGTTCGACATTCATATTCTACATATTAGCAAATCGGTCGCAAAATATCATATTACATGTATTCGACCTTAAAATCGGCATTTCTAGGGAAATTGACTGCATTGCATTACATAGCATATTTTCCATATCTTGCAACCCCTGTTTCGAAGTCTGTGCAGGAAAAGAGAAGCTTGCTCGATCATTACAGTGCTCGACCATTACAATTGCTCGTAAACTCACTTAACTCAAATCTGGTATCAACACAGAAGAGTAAGTACAAATCTAAACATCAAAGGAATCTAAAAACAGCAGTACAAGACCACAGTAGAAAGCCCAAGGCCCAAGCCCATCAATGCGCGGCGGAAGAGCGGCAGATGTAGGGTAAACGCGGCGGTTGCGCGGCGGGTCCAAGGGTTCAGACTCTCAAATTTCACCAAAACTCCTGTTTCAGTGGCTACAGCTCAATAATGCTCACAAACTTCCAGAATATTCCAGATACTTCCTCCAGATCAGCAAACACCTAAACTAGCCTAATCTTTCTAGAACTTTCCCTAAACCCTAGCTTAAACCCTAAGCTAACTCCTAACAAACTCCTTCTAGAAACCCTTCAACAAACTTTGGGAGGGAAAGTTCTAATTCAAATCTAAACCTAGGGTTTGGGAGCTCTATAAATAAGACCCTAGGCTCATTATTCAATGGATAATTCAACCTTGGGAAAGTTTACAAAATCAATCCCATTCTTCATCTTCTTCTTCCTCAAGTTTAGTGAGAGAGCTTGTAGGAAACCCTAACCCTAAATCCAACCACAATTCAAGATCTTGAGTGCAAGCCAAGCAAGATGCCTTCAACCCTTTTTTGAGCCGAGCCGATCTTCAATCGGGCAAGAGATCAAAGTAGATCCACGATCCACGGAGACGAGCGAAGCCGAGTCAACGATCGATTTCTTCTTCTTGTAGATTCTTGAAAGAATGTATTGAAATTGTTGATTAAATAAAAGGTGATATTCTTTTATCTTGTTTTCTTTAAATTCCGCATCATGTTATCTTTACAATTCTTGAATATTATCTTTGTGGTGATGTGTGAATAAAACTCCGCTCGTAAAGGAGTCGAGACAGTTGTAGAATGATGATGTAACAAAGCTTTAATCGATTCTTGATTCCTACGATGGTTTGTAAACCCTAGCAAGTTCAAGAACCGACAACCCATTTTGTTTCGATGCTTTCTTGATTGACATCGTTCAAAATGGGGGAGTTAGGATCGTTTCTTGAAATTGCTAGAGGCTAGAATGTGAATGATATCGACAATAGAACAAGGGATAAGATGAAACCCTAGTTTCACGAGAAAACCCTAACTCTTGTCGATGATCATCGATCTAGTATCAATCCTTCGAAGGACAAGAACACGATATCTTTAGATTACATCACGTCTATCGATCCGATCGATTCCTACGAGCCTCATTTAGATTCTTGATTGTTGATTGGAAATATTATCAAAACAACCGATTCTTGATTGTTTATAGTTTCTTGATTCTTGCATAAAGAATAGTGACACTCGAATACAAATCACATCTTGAATCATGTTTTCGTTTATTGTTGTTTAACATTTCATTTCAAACGTATCAAAATACAATTGAATTGCACAATCCCTGTGGACGATCCGCACTCATTCATTAACTACATCCGACACCGTAGTTTGATTGCGGTCAATATAAGTTTTTGATTGTAATTTCTTTACAAGTTTATTTTACACATCAGAAAATGCATCAATCAAAATGGCGCCGTTGCCGGGGATCGCGCTAATTCATTTGCATTTTTAGTTTGAAGTGAAAGAATTATTACGTTTTACTTCTTGAAATCAAAATTCGTACAAACTCTTACACGTGTGTTGTGATTTGATTGCAAGGTGATCTGGAGCATTCTGTTCTGTGGAAAAATTTGTTTGAATATACCAGAGAGCTGTAGATAGCAACAGGAGCTTGCTGAAGAAAAATTGCTCACTGTTCCTAAGAACCAACCGCGGAAGCGCGGCATGTACATGCATTTTGCGGCGGAAGAGCCGCAGTCTTGAGGGATCTCTGTGGGAGTTTTCTGCAGGTGACTTCTTGCTCTCTCCTCTCACCCTTTTTAGCTCCAATTAACCCTTTTCTGCAGGATTCTTTGCAAATAAATCGCAGCGCGCAAAAGCAAAAATAAAATTGTGTGTGATTTTGATTTCTTGGTTGTTTGCATTCTAATACGGAAATTTAAGGGGCACGGCCAAATCCAAATTAGGTGGGGATTTCATTACCCTTCCTAGGCCCCGAAAATCGTCAAACTTGCATCCGCATTACCTCCATTAACTAAAAGAAATCTAGATAAGACTCTAAGGACTGTCGCGCTCAATAGGACAAGAGAAGGTCGTGGGTAATTCATTGCTTATCCGCGTTTTCTTGTGGTGCCTAAGGCGAGTGTGTCTAAGGCTAGTGGTTATTAATTAGGTCCACTGTAGTGGTGGTTCCTTCCCACTTACCTGGCACTTATCCGGCCACAGGGGGACAAAGAGGCAGTGGAGGATTCTATCCTGCGGCTTGTCTTTTGGCAGTTAGGAGCGGTCTAGAGATCGGACCTAGGTGACCATCAGATTCTAGGGTTTGTGTGCTGCATTTGTTTTGTCGCATCATTTTTTCAAAATCCGTCCCTTTTTCAAAGCAAGCACCGCATTCATTCATCCCTAATTATAAGTCAACGCTGCCACCTGTACTAACCCTTTTTAGTACAAGATAGGCTGGACACGGGATTCTAGTGCCCGTTTAGTCCGCGTACCTTTTATCGACTCCGAAGTCGATAATTCTCCATTTACCTTTTCTTTACCCACTACCACACCCACATCGATGGATCCGAATCCATCAAATTTCTTTAACCCTAATCTGCCACCGTCCGTTGGTGCGCAGAATCCTACTCCACCCCACATTTCTCTCCAGGAAAGATGCTATCCACATAGAGGTCCTCTTTCGACCTGCTTATCCACACCACCAGCCAATGGGGACAACTTTGAAATAAAGCCCCAGTATATCAATCTTTTACCCAAATACCACGGACTCGAGACCGAGGACGCTTACGTTTTCATTACCAAATTTGAAAACGTATGCGCAATGATGGGTATGTCTCAACTTTCAGTGGATGCAATGCGTCTACGACTTCTCCCATTTACCTTGTGCGATATAGCCGAGAAGTGGCTATACAACACTACCGCACACTCTATTACGAATTGGGGAGAATTCGTCGCGGCATTCCTTAAGAAATTTTACCCAATACAAAAGACAGCTCGAATCCGTAGCGAACTGAATCAATTTGCCCAGCTCCCCGCTGAACCATTCTCTAAATGCTTTGAACGTTTCAAGGATCTATTGGTTCAATGTCCTCATCACGGCATCCCGAGATGGGAGCTTTGCCGAATCATATATGAGGGCAGTAACCCTAACACTAAACAGAGCCTTGAAAACATGTGTCAAGGTACCTTCATGTCTAAGGATGATGGGGAAGCTTGGCGATACTTAGAAGAGTTCGCTGAGAAGTCTTTACAGTGGGAAAGTCCATCATTTAGGAGTGGCAACAACCAATCAGATGTTTCCATAGGAGTTAGAGCTGACATTTCAGCTATACAAAAGAAACTCGAGACTATGGAAAACAAATTTTTAGCCGCCTCCCTTAATCAAATGTCACTTTCCAAAACTGTATGTAGCTGCTGTTCTGATCCGTCTCACTTGACGGAAGAATGTCCGTTTCAAGGTCGTGAGCATACCAATGCCGCATTTCAACGACCTAGAAACGATCCTTTTTCTTCCACATATAATCAGGGATGGAGGAATCACCCTAATTTTTCTTGGAACCAACCACAATCACAAAACACGGTTCCAAACCAAAACAATTTCCAAAGGGCCCCTCCACCACAACAGCAGCCACAACTTCAATTAAGTCAGCACCCCTTTCAAGCACATAATTTTCAAAATACGGTCAACACACCTGCACTGTCTAGTCCTTTACAGTTGACCGGAACTGATGAATCCTCTTCTTTTGCACAATACATGAATTTGGTCTTGACAAATATCATGCAAGTTGCGGCTGAAATGAAATCTTCCGTCGATGACATGAAGAAAAACTCTGCGTCCCAAAACGAGAGTATTAAATCGATGGAAGAAGAAATTGCACGATTAAAAGCCGAACTAAGTGCAAGAGAGAAAGGAAAACTTCCAGCTCAACCCTTACCCAATCCTGGTTATTCACATCATGTGAATGCAATCACCACGTTGAGATCTGGAAGAGTGCTTGACAATCATGTTGGGGAAGAAGTTGATGATACTGAAAATCATATCAACACCCCGGCTGAGACCTTTCCGCACACACACACTTCTGACCCTACTTCTTCTACCCCACCACCCTCTTCCGAGCCTATTCTCCATTTCCCAAAAGGCTCGCCACTACAGCCCACCTCTTTTACCCCTCCACGGACGATTCCCACTTCTATACTGGGATCGGTTCCACACACACTTCCTTCTCCTATGATGGACCCAGCGCTTATTGCTAAAGCACCTTACCCTAATCGGTTAAGGGCTAACACACCAAGTCCACAAATGGAGAAGATCACTGAGATGTTTAAACAGGTTAACATCAATATCCCTCTTCTAGATGCAATTCAACAAGTCCCTGCATACGCAAAAGTTCTTAAATATTTTTGCACTAGAAAGAGGAAGAAACAAATGCCCAAGAAGATATTCATGGCTAAGACAGTAGACACAGCTTTCCCCCAGCAATTACCGAGGAAACGTAAGGATCCTGGCTATCCTACGATTTCCATCTCTATTGGGGAGAAACACATTAACCGTGCTCTACTAGATCTTGGGGCAAGTGTTAACCTGCTTCCTTTCTCAGTTTATGAGCAGTTAGGTATCGGAGAGTTGAAACCATCTCCTTGCACTCTCCAGATGGCTGACCGATCAATCACCAGACCTAGGGGTGAACTAGAGGATGTGTTAATAAAAATCGGGGAATTTATTTTCCCTGTGGATTTTATTGTAATTGATACACAACCTGTAGCGAACTCACGGAATCAAATTCCGGTGATTTTAGGTCGCCCCTTTTTGGCCACTTCCAATGCTATCATCAATTGTCGTAACGGTTCCATGACCCTATCCTTTGGAAACAGGGCAATTGAGATGAACATTTACAAGTTAGGAAGTGTACCCTCCGAACCTACTGTTCAGGTCTGTTCTGTCGACTTAATGGATGTCGACAGCAGCGAATTAGATGATCCTCCTGATACTGATCTTGACTCTTTTCATACGTTGTTATTTGACCCAACTATGTATCATACACATACGGACGCTTCCACCGAGATGTCCGGGTCAACAATTAACACTGATTATGAACTGCTTTTAGAGTCTGAAGATCACCCCGCACCTTGTGATGACATTATTCTTCGGGGTATAGATGAAACTTTTGAGGAAATCTTCGCTGATGAACTCGCATTTCTAAATAGCACGGGTGTTGAGATGAATCATATCCAAATCAATGAAATTGAACCTCCATCCCTTCTTCTGAAATGTAAGAAGAATGCGAGTAATCCATCACATACACTGCATCGTCTCTCCAAAATGAGACGCACACACATTCTATTCCATCACTTAACCTTTCCCCACTTCTTCTTCCACCAACCAGAGCACTGTATTGATAAAATTTTTGAATGGTTGGTGTTAACTTTCGGTCTTTGCAAAACTTGGCATCGACCAATGATTTTTTTTACCCCCACTTGTGATTTTAAAAGATTAACATTGCATAACTCAAGTTTGGGGGGGGGTATATTTTCGGGCTCCTGAAAAGAAAATTTTACAAAATTTTGAGCCAAAAATAAGTTTGGGGGAGGTTCTTCACTTAAATATTTTGCCCCCACTAATAAATTCCTCCCAAGCTTACAGGTTTTTCGAGATTTAGCAGAAGGCAACAGTGAGGACACTGTTGAAAACAAGTTTGGGGGAGGTTTGTGCTTATTTACGCATCATTTGCATCATACATTGCATAAGCACAAAACAATTTTTTTTTGAAAAACCTATAAAAATTTAAAAATTTTCAAAAGATAAAAATATTTTTGTACATAAATAAGATAATGAAAGTTTAGAAAGTTAAAAGTTACATCCATGAGATTAGAAAATTTTTAGAAAACTAAGAAAATTAGAAATTTTCTTATACGAACTAGTAATAAGTAGTTATGAGCCGTTGTCCCAAGGGTTAGTAAGATGAAGGACATCACTAATCTGAGGATAAAAATAAGTCTGAAAAATAGTTTCTATTCTGGAAGCCAAACATTTTGAACGTGGCTACCCTGCTATTCGCACTTACACACGTCTTGAAGCCTGGGATTGTAGAGGATACCTTGAAATGCTCTTGTCTTAAAGCCAAAAGTATGAAAAAAAAAATATATGTGTTTCAAAGTGGTGAGAAAAATGGATACTGGTTTTGTTATCACCGAGGGCAATAAAAATATATAGCAAAAGGGTGCTTCTTCACCTAGTGCCCCAAGGTCAACTGGTCTGGGAGTCACTGCTATGCCTGAGGTGGTGCAAGACGAGGAAAATACACCAAGCATGCAAGCACATTAGTAATCGGTCGGTTAGTACCTCAAGAAGTATTAACGGTCGCATGAAAGTGTGTAAGCAATCTCGTTTGCCAAGAAGTACTGAGGCCGATGGGCAAGGGTATGATAGCTTGAATTGAATTCTCCGGGTGTAGGGATGTCTTTACACACACGCAGGGTTATATGATCGATGTTTGGAATAAAGATAGGAATGAAGAATAAGACGATGTTTTATTGAGGGAGGACGTGATTTCTGACATCTTTTCACGACCATTAAGATAGGGCTCATGACAACCGAAAAGCTAGCTTAGTTGGAAACCCTAATTTTCAAGCCTTTTCTTTTACAATTCTCT
Source organism: Agapanthus africanus (assembly GCA_030015575.1). Lineage (NCBI taxonomy): Eukaryota > Viridiplantae > Streptophyta > Magnoliopsida > Asparagales > Amaryllidaceae > Agapanthus > Agapanthus africanus. The sequence goes on along the minus strand of CM057338.1, from coordinate 112,937,924 downwards.
TCTTTAAATGTAATATTCATGATCTTGCTTTTATTATTGGATTTTGTGGGTGCAATCCGCTGAAAACCCTCAGGAGACAACACTCCTCCTACTAGGGACACCTAGAGATTTAAAAGCTTGTTGCACATGCTCAGTGCAATCGTGCTGCCTACGAAAGTGTGCTAGTTAGTTTTTTTTTCTTTCTTTTCTCCTTCTCTTTTTAATAAAACATTCGCTCGAGACGATCGAAATTAAGTTTGGGGGTATTTGATCAGTCGAAAATATTGCATATTTTAACCGGCAATTTCCATATCATCTGCATACAATTAGAAGTGTTCGACATTCATATTCTACATATTAGCAAATCGGTCGCAAAATATCAGATTACATGTATTCGACCTTAAAATCGGCATTTCTAGGGAAATTGACTGCATTGCATTACATAGCATATTTTCCATATCTTGCAACCCCTGTTTCGAAGTCTGTGCAGGAAAAGAGAAGCTTGCTCGATCATTACAGTGCTCGACCATTACAATTGCTCGTAAACTCACTTAACTCAAATCTGGTATCAACACAGAAGAGGAAGTACAAATCTAAACATCAAAGGAATCTAAAAACAGCAGTCCAAGACCACAGAAGAAAGCCCAAGGCCCAAGCCCATCAATGCGCGGCGGAAGAGCGGCAGATGTAGGGTAAACGCGGCGGTTGCGCGGCGGGTCCAAGGGTTCAGACTCTCAAATTTCACCAAAACTCCTGTTTCAGTGGCTACAGCTCAATAATGCTCACAAACTTTCAGAATATTCCAGATACTTCCTCCAGATCAGCAAACACCTAAACTAGCCTAATCTTTCTAGAACTTTCCCTAAACCCTAGCTTAAACCCTAAGCTAACTCCTAACAAACTCCTTCTAGAAACCCTTCAACAAACTTTGGGAGGGAAAGTTCTAATTCAAATCTAAACCTAGGGTTTGGGAGCTCTATAAATAAGACCCTAGGCTCATTATTCAATGGATAATTCAACCTTGGGAAAGTTTACAAAATCAATCCCATTCTTCATCTTCTTCTTCCTCAAGTTTAGTGAGAGAGCTTGTAGGAAACCCTAACCCTAAATCCAACCACAATTCAAGATCTTGAGTGCAAGCCAAGCAAGATGCCTTCAACCCTTTTTTGAGCCGAGCCGATCTTCAATCGGGCAAGAGATCAAAGTAGATCCACGATCCACGGAGACGAGCGAAGCCGAGTCAACGATCGATTTCTTCTTCTTGTAGATTCTTGAAAGAATGTATTGAAATTGTTGATTAAATAAAAGGTGATATTCTTTTATCTTGTTTTCTTTAAATTCCGCATCATGTTATCTTTACAATTCTTGAATATTATCTTTGTGGTGATGTGTGAATAAAACTCCGCTCGTAAAGGAGTCGAGACAGTTGTAGAATGATGATGTAACAAAGCTTTAATCGATTCTTGATTCCTACGATGGTTTGTAAACCCTGGCAAGTTCAAGAACCGACAACCCATTTTGTTTCGATGCTTTCTTGATTGACATCGTTCAAAATGGGGGAGTTAGGATCGTTTCTTGAAATTGCTAGAGGCTAGAATGTGAATGATATCGACAATAGAACAAGGGATAAGATGAAACCCTAGTTTCACGAGAAAACCCTAACTCTTGTCGATGATCATCGATCTAGTATCAATCCTTCGAAGGACAAGAACACGATATCTTTAGATTACATCACGTCTATCGATCCGATCGATTCCTACGAGCCTCATTTAGATTCTTGATTGTTGATTGGAAATATTATCAAAACAACCGATTCTTGATTGTTTATAGTTTCTTGATTCTTGCATAAAGAATAGTGACACTCGAATACAAATCACATCTTGAATCATGTTTTCGTTTATTGTTGTTTAACATTTCATTTCAAACGTATCAAAATACAATTGAATTGCACAATCCCTGTGGACGATCCGCACTAATTCATTAACTACATCCGACACCGTAGTTTGATTGCGGTCAATATAAGTTTTTGATTGTAATTTCTTTACAAGTTTATTTTACACATCAGAAAATGCATCAATCAGGTTCCTTAGCCAAAGCCACCGCTCCATTGTTATCACAATATAAAGGTATTGGATACACAATGGATGAAACCACTCCAAGTTCAGTTATGAACTTCTTCATCCAGACAGCCTCTTTGGCAGCATCGTTGGCAGCGATGCATTCAGCCTCCATCATCAAGTCTGCCGTGGTTTCCTGCTTGGAACTCTTCCAGCATGCCGCCCCTCTGTTGAGGGTAAAGACAAATCCCGAGTGCGACTTAGAGTCGTCCTTATCACTCTGGAAGCTCGAATCGGTAAAGGAATCCACTTGGAGTTCTCCATTACCATACACCAAGAGCATCTCTTTAGTCCTTCTCAAGTACTTAAGAATGCTCTTCACGACTGTCCAGTGACTCTCTCCAGGATCTGCTTGATACCTGCTCACTACACTTAGTGAGTATGCTACATCGGGTCTGGTACATAGCATCGCGTACATGATAGAGCCTACTGCCGAAGCATAGGGTATCCCTTGCATGCGAGCTCTCTCCAAATCAATCTTGGGAGACATCTTTTTGGAGAGAGTGAGTCCAGAGATCGTGGGTAAAAACCCGCGCTTGGATTCTTCCATACTAAACCTCTTTAGTATGGTGTCAAGGTACCTGGATTGGGTCAATCCCAGTATTCGTTTAGATCTATCTCTATAGATCTTAATCCCCAAGATGTAGGAGGCATCACCTAGATCTTTCATTGAGAATCATTGTGATAAGAAGAGCTTGACCGATTGCAGCATAGGAATGTCATTTCCTATCAAGAGTATGTCATCCACGTACAATACGAGGAAGACAACCTTAGTCTCTGCCACCTTCTTGTATATACAAGGTTCATCTACGTTTTTGACGAAGTCAAACTCTTTGACAACAACATCAAAACAGATGTTCCAACTCCGCGATACTTGCTTTAACCCGTAGATGGATTTAAGCAGCTTGCACACCTTTCTGCTGCTCTAACTATCTACGAAGCCCTCTGGCTAAGTCATGTACACGCACTCTTCCAAATCACCATTTAGAAAGGCGGTCTTAACATCCATTTGCCAGATTTCGTAGTTATGGTACACAGCAATGGCAAGTAGGATCTGGATGGACTTAAGCATAGCCACTGGAGAAAAGGTTTCGTCATAATCCACATCTGGTCGTTGACGAAAACCCTTTGCAACAAGTCTAGCTTTGAAAGTCTCAACTTTTCCATCTACACCAATTTTCTTCTTAAAGATCCATTTGCTCCCAATGGGTTTTACCCCTTCAGGAGCAACTTCCAAAATCCATACTTTGTTGGTGTACATGGATTCCATCTCAGATCGCATTGCATCCAGCCATTTCACAGAGTCTCCACTCATGATGGCCTGCTCGAAGCTAGTTGGGTCATCATCCTCCATGATGCAATCCTCGCTTCCACCATCAATGAGGAATCCGTAGTATCTCTCAGGTGGAAGAGGAAACCTGCTAGATCGGCGGAGAGGCTGGGGTTCGTTGGGCACTATCGAATCTTCTGGTTTCACTAAATTTTCAGTTACGGTTTGTGTATCTGGAACTTCTTCCAGTTCTACCTCCTTGCCACTAATTTCTTTTACAAGAAATTCCTTTTCAAAAAAGGTGGTATGTTGAGCAACAAACACCTTTTTTCCTCACTGTGGTAGAACAAATATTCATATGAATTCTTTGGATATCCCACAAACTTGCAAAGAACTGATCGTGCCTTGAGTTTGTCCGAATTTTGCCTTTTGACATAGGCCGGACAACCCCATATCTTAACACGTTTAAGATATGGTCTCTTCCCACTCCATATCTCATATGGTGTGGTAGGTACAGATTTAGATGGAACTTGATTCAATAGGTATGCCGCTGTCTCAAGCGCATAACCCCAAAAGGAAATAGGCAACTCAGCAGTACTTATCATAGAGCGCACCATATCTAATAGGGTGCGATTCCTCCGCTCCGATACACCATTGTGCTGTGGTGTATACGGAGGAGTAAGCTAAGAAAGAATCTGTGCTCAAGTATTCACTTCCTCGATCATATCATAGGATTTTAATACTTTTACCCGTTTGGTTCTCGACTTCGGATTTATATTCTTTAAATTTCAAAAAAGCTTCAGACTTGTGTTTCATCAGGAACACATGTCCGAATCTAGAGAGATCGTCAGTGAATATAATAAAGTACGAGGAACCATTCCTGGCATGAGTAGACATAGGACCACATACATCACTATGTATCAGTCCCAAGAGCTCACTAGCTCTTTCTCCGTGTCCTGTAAACGGAGTTTTGGTCATCTTGCTTTTGAGACATGAATCGCAAGTGTCATAAGATGAAATTCGAACGAATTCAAATATCCATCCTTATGCAACTTATCCAGTCATGTCGTATTGATATTACCTACCCTACAATACTATAAGAAGGATTCGTTCATCTATGAACTCTTCCTCTTGTGTGTATTTTGTAATTAAGAACCGTGGTTTGATCCAGAACGTATATGACATTATATAACGAGCCTGATCCAATCAACTTTTGATTCAGGATGATGTTCATAAAATTATTCTGTACTACAAAATTATATCCCTCTTTACTTAATAAAGAAACTGATATAAGGTTGCATATCAGGGTCCGAATGTAATAGCATTCATTCAGAATCAATGTATTACCATTTGGTAATACAAGGTGATATTCGCCAACTGCTTTGGCTACAACATTTGCACCATTCCCTACTCTTACGGAATAATCACCCATTCCCAGTTCTCTACCTTTTCTCAGCCCATGTAACATATTACATATATGGGATCCTCATCCGGAATCTAATACTCAGGACGTAGAGTGAACTGAGAAACAATTCTCAATAACTAACACACCCGAAGAAGTTGTATCAACATTCTCCTTCTTCGTTGTGTGCCGTGGGAATCCGGATATATCCCAATTCCCTGTTCAGTCTTATAACAATTATAAGAGAGAACAGAACCAACGTTCCCCTGCTCAGTATAACAAGCGGGTTCGGTCGATACATCCATATTATTATCTTAATTAAGACGTGACACGGTCGCTACCTGGAGAGAGAGAGAAGAAAACACTTTAGCGTATGCTCTTGCAAGATCATATTCAGGATGACTCCCACTGTTGTTATCAAATCTTTCTTCAAACCCTAAATGGAAAGACTAGCCGGGATTAATTACACCCTACAATTTCGCCAATATTTCAGCCAGGCCAGTGCCGGTACTTTGAGGGAGGTTCCCCATACTTTCGCACGGACCTAATTAAAATAAACCTCGTTTTCCCAGAGGCATCGCCCCATTGACACCTTTCTAGACACCTACTTGATCGGCTAATTGTAAAGTATATGACTCTCCCAGGAGTAACTCTTATTTGCAGTGGATATCGGGATCCAACTATCTCATAGAAGGTATGCAATCTCATTACAAATTTCAACACTTGAAATTCCCGATAATATTTTGCCCCAAGCGATCTATGACCTTAACAAGGTCAACAAAGCATAGAGCACAAGTCAAGTTCAACCCGTCATTTTCTGATTGAATTAAACCCACCCGCACAACCCTTGACAAGGTCAACAAGGCCGCATGACTACCCTAATCCAATCGCATCATATTCTAGCAGATAAGAACTAAATAGCTACCGCAAACTACGTCTTGACAAGGTCAACAAACACAGCACAAATACTAAATACTGCTTATCTGAAATGACGAAGGGCTACAACAGGTTTTTATGAAAACTTTTTGCGTAATGAACTTGATATCGTTGTAGAATCGAGTGAATTTTGAAAAGGAGTGTTTTTTAGGCTTTTCCTAGTTTTGCTAAAGAGGTCACTCCCGGTGAAGGGATCTTGGCTCTTTCCACATCGAATAAGGTGCGGGATATATCACATATATCACTATGCAAAGCAAGAAACTCTAAAAGGCAATCAAAAGACAAACTGAGTGTTGTAGCATCTGCCAGTTATTGCTAAAGAGGTGATTCCCGGTGAAGGGATCTCGGCTCTTTCCTTATCGAATAAGGTGCAGGATATATCACATATATCACTATGCAAAGAAAGAATTGTAGCTACCTTTTTCGAAAATTTGACTCTACAACATCTTTTAGGTTTCTTTTCTTTTATTAATCATATTAATGAAGTCCTATCATTTAAGCTTCCTAAGCATCACAGAAGAAACGAAAATACAAAGTACTCTTATGCCATTCGCATTCGCCACAGTGTTCCGTTATGCACCGTTAGGTTACTTAACTAACGGCATACCGGGACGGGACTAGTGCGGGTGCAAAACATATGCAACGTCTACTATATATCTCATATATAATGTATATCCATTCGTCTCAGATATATTAAGCGATCACATCATAGAATATAAGTAGCAGAAACACATATATGATCATATAGGATATACTAGGATTTCCGTATTTTGTATTTAGCCAACGATAGAAAATACGGATTCTACGGTCGTGATGAATAGCCAATCCCACACCCGTAGACCCCTACGAGAGCGGCAAGTGACCCTACCAATTCTGGAGTTAGGAAACCCGATCTCGATGCCTCGAGATGGTCTCCCACTGGACTCCAGAACCCGGTCACTTGTGCTCTCCACCTTGGGTCTATCCTAATGCGGAAAAGTAAATAATATACATCAATGGTGAAATCACCCTCAACCCGGATGTGCCCCAAATAAAAGAACATTACATACAAATGAATTTTACATGAATGAAAGAAAAACTCCCATCTCACATAAAACCTCCTGGCCATTCGATCACAACGATCCTATATATCATAGCACAGCAACAAATAACATCACATGTCATCAACGTAAGCAAGTACACGTACCCCAATTTTCGTTGACATATAACAACGAAACCGACGATATCACATACTACACTTACGGTCGCAGAATAAATATCATATACCAAGACGATGTTAAAAGTTTCGATCGAATTAACAAACACCCACAAAATTACCCCGAAGAGCTCAACACTTGAGCAAAGTTAAAGTACCTAAAAACGTGCCACAGTACCTATGATCCGGCCATAGAAAGGCCAAACCAACCTTACCTATGACACCGCGGAACTACGGAAAACCCTAAGGTTCATTCATGGTTCCGAAGGTATAGAATTGAGTTAAGGTTTTTGTTCTTCTAGAGGGTCCATAGAGTTACTTGCACGACTATCAAATATAATTAACTTAAGAAAATTCCAACACTTGGAAATTTTCAGTGAGGGTAATGGGGAGGTGATTGATGTTCGTTCGAACTGTCAAACATCGTCAAGTTACCAACACAATGCTAAAATTACGACTACGAATAACTCCGAAATAGTCCCACAGTAAATTAACATCTCATGAAATTTATGGACTAAACAAACAATACCTGAAACCCTAAATTATACCAAACAGATCACAGTGTGAAAACGAGATGGTTTGGTTCCAATATGGCCGAGGTCGCCGACCATAGTGCCAATCTGCTCGGGTCAAATCCGAGCAGGGAGTCTCGTATTCACACTATATTCTATTAACATCATTTTCAAGCTTCTGCAACTGTTAAAATAATTTTTAAACGACTTTTTAAAAAATTTAAAGAGAGCAAATTAGGGTTTGAGGAATCCGTATTTTTCGGAGTTGATTTCGTTTTCGTAACTGTTTTATCATCGTAACTAAAAATCTAGCTTGGCTCTGATACCATGTTGGGATTCCTTAGCACCTCAACTAGGGTTTGCTAGCAACACACATGCCACAATAAAAATGTAGGGTGCTAAGTAATCTTTAACCTAGGATCAAACTAGAAGTTTTAGGGTAACAAGATAGTATCACATACTAAAACAAGTGTCTAATACTAAGTGAGAGGAAATACAACCTTTGTAGACCTCCTTGCTATACTCCTTGGATCAACTTGAATTCGCACCGGCTTGCTTGAGATCTTCCAAGTCTACGATGATCCACCCAGGGTCCCTTTTATCTAGGATGAAGATGAAGCCAACACTCTAATCTAGTGGGCTAAACTAAAGTAGAATGGTGATGTGGGTTGTATACTCACTTAAAAACCTTTTCTTTATGAGTTCCCACTCACTATGAAACTCAAGAGAGCAAGAGAGAGAGGAAGAAGAAGATGGCAATGGCTAGAGCTCAAGATAATATCTTTCTCTCTTCTAAAATTCTATCAAGAGAAAAGAAATAATAATGAGGATAAATATGAGCGTCACACTCTCAAGTAACCATGGTAATATAATATCTAGATATTTTGCTTTGAGTTAAAACCCAAATGGAAAACTAAATCATGGTTAATAGTTAGGTGAGGTCAAAGTCAATGAAGAAGGGTGTAGAAACTCTTAACCATGAATTAATCCCATTTCTTTTTCTCAAAAACAAATAAATCTATATATTAACTTCCATGTGAGTCTTGCATTGCCACCATCCTTGTATCATCAACCATGATACATGTGTAAGCATATATGTGTGCATACACATCACTATGTGTACATACACCAAATCATGCATACATCATATAGAAAAGGGTTCAAGTGAAATCCAATGGTCACAATATCAAATCAACAATTGATTTAATAAACCGGTCATATTACATACGACCCGACCAACAGAAAACGCCAGATTACAATGCGGCATCATATACAGGCATTTAATCAAGCACCCGTGCATATCCCTATATAGACCCCCACATCGTTTCGCCTGAGCTAGGTGACCCCATTGTGGGACTCTAAGACTCGTCAATACGCTAGCAGCAGGAAGTGATCATATCACATACCCACAAACCGTCAGCGGCACTAAACAGTGCGTAACGGCTCCCAGGTATTAAGCGATCAGAAGAAAAACAAGCGAACCTGTAAAAACTCCTGTCGAGCCAACTGGTAACACTTACCGTACAGTCTGGTCTCTTCGTCAAATATGTTGCATATCAAGTCTAGGGGTGGTAAACGTCATACCCCAATAACCGATAAGTCATGCCGATATGAAGCTTATAACGGGTCGAGAAACTACTGATAACACTTACGAGTAAATCTCTAAATCGGCCCGGGCCAGGGACTTTCCTGTTATGGCCAATCGAGTACAGCGCAACATCAACCCCCAATACTGGGAGAGAAGAAACCCCTCCTATCGCTCATTGCCTCCATGTGACTCGGGACTGTACCCAAAAACCACCGTTTTGCACGTCCTCTTGAACGTGGTAAGGTAGAAATCAAAGCACAGCGGGAATCACACAAGACACTATGACGATCTCGGGTCTACAGACTAACCTGTACCAGTGTCACCAGAGAACTGCTATCTGACGATAGGTATAATACCAACTAGGAGTTCTCGGAGAGTCCGTCTAGTGTACCCAATCTCCACTGAGCACCCGTATACCATCTCTGATGCCAAACACCAATGGATATGGGATCATCCATTGCCCATCAAATGGGTCGAGAAGCGTATACGCTAGTCTACTCTGGTATATCAATGCCCTGTCTCGATACACCCACGACTAGGAACAATAAAGGATGAACTTATGGACTACCATGGCCCCACTAGTATGATCTGCATCATAATCCTGGTAGTCAAGTACACATCTAAGGGCTTTACCAACATGTAACCAAAAGACAGTATCAAGAGACAAGCATATATGTTAAGATAAAGAGCAACCAGATAGCATACTATCATGTCGAGCAAGAAAGTCCTCGCTATACATGTCCAAGTATCCACTATAATATACATCATATGTAAAATAATGGCCTCTAGGGCATACATACAACTAACAAAGTCACCAAAACCCTCTCTAGAATTTTCTAACTTCACAAATCACCACTAAACCAATTCTAAACTAAAACTAGAATATAAAGAACTTGAAACTAACTAAATGGTAGAAATTATACCTCATTAATGCAACCAAGCAAAACCCTAGAAATCCCAAGTCTTCAAAATCTAACTTTTCTTGGTCCAATGTGATGATGGTGAGGAGGTGATCATTTTTTGTGAAAGGGGTATAGGGTTTTGAGGAGTATTTTGTGATGGGTCATGAGGGTAGATGATGGAGCTTGAAGATGAAGGAGATGAAAAAGTGGTGAGGGGAAATGAATGGTGCAGCACTCTCCCTCTCTCTCTCTTTCTTACTCTCATTCTCTCTCCTAGCATGGCCTCAACATCATTATGTCCCCCCTCTCTCTCCTCAAGTCATCATGACACCTTTTCCCTTTTCTTTTCTTTTCTCACCAATACACACATAAACCCAATAACACAACACAAATGAAATAACATGTCACATGTCTTGGTGCACTAACCATGGAAAACTGTAGAAACACGGATTTGGCCTAATCGCGATTAGCAGTGCACTAATCGGGTTTTTATCCAAACTGCATATAATAAATTTTAAAAATGTGAAATCTTTTAAATATATTTTTAAATGAATAAATCATTTTAATCTCCAATTATTTCACAATTACTGATATATATTTATACCCTTTTCCGAAAACCCCAATTTCGCAAATCGGCAATTTTCGGGAAAAATATTATTTTAATATTAAATTCCAAAAATAATATTTTATATTTTCTAAAATGTTACAGTCTTCCCTCTTAAATAAATTCGGTCCCCAAATTTATATTTAAACCCCCAATACTAAAATATTTCAGTAATCAACTCAAATCGACGGGTCTCCGAAATCATGGAAGATATAGAAAACCACAGCGCATCGCGTGCGACTGAAAACGAATACAAACTCAAAATCGAACTCCGTTAAGCGTCTCGCAACTCATCGGATTTTCACGCATATCATCTGAGTTACAATGGAGATACAAATCTCGAAATCTCCAACTGAAATCTAATATGCACAGTCAAATATTCTAATACACATATAGCACACATCCTTGGAAAATTCTTAAAACTGAATACAACATATGCAAAATCTTTTCTAAATTGCCGTTTGTTGCGCAACTCACGGCACAAGTGACGGGCGCTCATTTATAAAGTAATAAATATACCTTCACATATGTTTTGATAAATATGCGTTCCGTCGTTCCAAAATATCCAAAAGGTTTTCTTTTAATAAACGTTCGGGTCGCTCACAGACACGTAAGAAATAGCGAAACTATAGCCCCTTTTTGAAAACCTCTGGTTAAACTTTTAATGTATGCAAAATACTCAGGTACTGTTCTCAGATCAGTCCTGTTCGGCTACTACCTAACATAGTGTCCATCATGAAAACAAGATGCTCAAAAGCAAGATCAGCCTCAAAATGTGTATCCAACAATCATGTGCGTCTGATGCATACGAAAATCAAATCCAAATACAAGTGCCACAATATGCACAAAAGCAAAACTAAGTGCAACGGGTGTATACGAAAGCATCTGTCCAGTGCAACGGGTGTGCACGACAATAATATCAAGTGCATCTAGAGTGCACGAAATCTCAAACCAGTGTAACTAACATGCACGGATGAAAATCCCAATTGAGTGCATTCGGTGTGCACAAAATCGCATCTCATATCATGCGCCCTACATGCGCGAAAATCCAAATCAAGTGCATCTGACATGCACAAAAGAAATCTAAATCATGTGATCAAACATGCACGAATGAAATCTAAAGTAAGGGAATCCAACATGCACGAGTACAATCTCACTCAAGTGCATCCGATGCGCACAAAATCCAATATCAAGCGCCTAATATGCGCAAAAATCAAACCCAAGCGCGTCAGTCTATATAAATGCCCAGTGCGGTAAAGCGCACGAAAAACGAACGTCAAGTGCAACGCGCACAAAAACCTAAATCTGATAACACAAATTCTCAAAGATATAAATCGGGTGCAACCAATGTACAGAGTATAAATCTAGTACAACTAATGCACGAATACCCGTCCGGTGCAACAAATGCATGAAAAGCAAATCTAGTGCAACTAATGTACAAAATACGAACTGGTGCAGCAAATGCACAGAAATATAATCTGGCGCGACAATTGCACGAAATGAAAATCTAGTGCAACAAATGCACGAAATGAAAATCTGGTGCGACAAATGCACGACATGAAAATCTATTGCAACAAATGCACGAACACAAATCTGGTGCATCCAGTGCACGAAATACAATTCCGGTGCATCTAGTGCACGAAATACAAATACGGTGCATCTAGTGCACGAAATACGAATCCAGTGCATCTAGTGCACGAAATACGAATCCAGTTCATCCTGTGAACGAAATACGAATACAGTGCATCCTGTGCACGAAATACGAATCCAGTGCATCCTATGTACGAAATACGAATCCAGTGCATCCTGTGAACGAAATACGAATACAGTGCATTCTGTGCACGAAATACGAATCCAGTGCATCCTGTGCACAAAATACGAATCCAGTGCATCTAGTGCACGAAATACAAATCCAGTGCATCAAGTGGACGATATACTAATCAATAACTCAAATGCGTAAATAGCAACACCGAGTGTACCAAGGTCTATAAAATCATAAACGTGTACAACTGCGTGCACAAAACACATATCAATACACTACAAGCACAAATAAGCTATACTGAGTGCAAAAATCAAATCGAGTGCGTACCACACGCACAAAATCAAATCAACTGTATAAAATCCATGAAATCATAAACATGTGCAGCCAAGGCACAAAATCAATATCAAGTGTAATAGATATGCACAAATCACAACCCAACACAACGGCGTATAAAACATATATCAAGTGCAATACTATGCATAAAATGTAAATGCCCAGTGGGTGCAGTCATGGTGCATGAAATCAATATCAGGAAACTCATCATCAAAACCCAAATCCAAGTGGTATAAGCGTGATACTCAGGTCACAAACGCAAAACACAACAAATGACATTGAGGTACATCTCTTACAATGTCGAGGAATAAATCGGTGTGCCTAAAACCGACAGAACAAGAACATCTGCTTGCCTCCTGCTGACGGTCTGGCTTCCTTTGTCTCTGGGTCCTCATCTTCTCTGTGGATTTACCAATCTCGCAATCCATCAGCTCATTAGCCCGGTCAGGTGTGCTAATGGGAACGATTCTGTTTTGGCACTTCTCTGGTCATCTCTCAGCCAATCATCACGACCACTCGTAAAGCAGCATGTCACTGGCGTCGGCCTCTGGCCCTCTGAATACACGTGACACAACTGATCCTAGGTGCAAATCTCATCGCAGCAGTGTCCTGGAAGAAACCTGCTTAGGGTCTCTTCCAATCTCGCCTATGCTGAACTATACGGAGGCTGGTACTTGTTTACCCCAATCAGAGCAAAGCTCTATTCAAATTCCAAGACGGGAGATGAAGCAACGCTTCATCTTTCCCTATTCAGAGCAAAACTCTACTTTGAAAATTTAAACTTTAATAAATGAAGCAACGCTTCAGATCCTCTGCGCTGCGCGCAGGGCGCCATGTGTCAAAATCAGGCACGCCAGCGCAGAGAGCGCAGCGCCCAAGGCAGCGCGCCCAATCAGAGCAAGGCTCCATTTAAAATAAAAATTAAAGGAAATAACGCTTCAGTTGCGCAAGCGCTGCGCTGTACGACACGTGTCAGCAAGCGCAGTTGCACAAGCGCTGCGCTGCGCAACACGTGTCAGCGCAAGCGCAGTTGCGCTGCGCGACACGTGTCAGCGCAGTTGCGCTGCGCTGTGCGCTGCGCGACATGTGTCAGCGCAGTTGCGCAAGCGCAGTTGCGCTGCGCTGTGCGTTGCTTGACACGTGTCAAGCAACGGTGCATCTGCGCCAAACAGAATTAAAATTCTGAAAGATCTTTCTCAATCTTGTTAAAAACAAGAAGATTGCCTTCTGTAAAACAGAAGCCCTTGGATCAAAGATCCAACAGTGGGGAAAATTCCCCAAATCACTCAGAGAAAAATCTCTTTAACAAATTTAACTAATTTATAGGCACAATATAAAGGACCCTAGACCTCAATTCAAAGGGACATCATCATCAACACCATCATTGAGAACTCTGAAGAATTGGAGAGAATTCCTCAAGAACAAAAAAGAGAAAATTCTCTCATGAACAGATCATTGATCTGAGAACAAGATCAATGATCTTCAATAAAAAGAAAAATAAATAATAATAAGTGCTTTGCACTTTCTTATGAACCATTGGTTCTTTAAAAAACAAGAGAAACTTGTTTTCTTTCATCTAAATTAGATCAAGAAAACAAATAGTGCTTTGCACTTGTGAACCATTGGTTCTGAAATCTTAAAGATTCTCAAGATTATTGAAATAGTGCCTTGCACTTGCAAAAAATTGCACTGCTGCGCTCCTGGGTTGGCGCAAGCCACCAGAGCGAGCCACGTGTCAGCATCTGAACCACTTGCGCTATGCGCTTTTGATAGAGCCTTGCTCTCTGAAATTAGCGCAACTCAAAAGAGCGCGCCACGTGTCAGCAGCGCAGCGTACTGCGCTAACTGCGCTTGCGCTCACCAGAGCGTGACACGTGTCATCACCATAAGCGCTTGTGCTCAGTGATTAGCGCAAAGCGCCTGACAAATGCAATGCATTTCTTTTACTAAAGGGCCAGGCCCAAATCAGAAAGGCCTAGCAGGCCAAATTAAATTGCAATGCAATAAAAAGGGCAGAGCCCAAACAAAATTGATGCTCTGCATCATTTATAAATGGGCAGAGCCCAAACAAAATAATAAATAATGCAATGCATTATTTTAAAAGGGGCAGAGCCCAAATAAAGGTCCAACAGAGACCAAGATTAATGCTATGCATTATTAAAAAGGGGCCAAGCCCTAGCACAGGCCTAATAGGCCAAAAACAAATAAAAGTGTTGAACATTTTTCAACTGGACTTAGCCCAATCATGGCCGTAAGTCCTCAAATTAAATTGACTGAGCACAGCTGCTCTCTTAAATCAATTTACATCCGGTTCGAGGGTACATCTCCGAACTCCTTTGACTCCTATCGTTGTAATCCTTCAACGACGTCAGAGAGGTGATGGGTCCCGACAACCACACATCAATACGGACTGTGGGGTCCTTAAACCCACGGACCTAAGCGTCCATAAACTAAGATACGGACTGTGGGGTTCTTAAACCCGCGGACTTATGCGTCCTTAAACTAACGGACTAATGCGTCCTTAAATACACCCATATGGACTGTGGGGTCCTTAAACCCATGGACTTATACGACCATAAACTACCAATGGACCGCAATGTCCCTAAACTACCTATGGACCACTACGTCCCTAAACTGGAACAATAGAGACCCCCAAACGCTCTTTTGTTGGATCTAAACGGTCCCGTTTAAGTCGATCTTAGCCTCAAATATGGCTAACATATCCTTAAACATTCAAACAGACTTTAGTGCCAAATTGGACTATAAGACCCCTAATCAACTTTGGTTCAAGGGTACATCTCCAAACTCCTCTGACTCCTATCGTTGTAATCCTTCAACGACGTCAGAGAGGCGACGAGTCCCGACGGCCATATATTAAATGGACCACCACGTTAAGTTGATCTTAGTCTCAAACAGGACTAACGTATCCTTAACGAACGTTTAAGTTGATCTTAGCCTCAACACGGCTAATGTATCCTTAGAGTAAAACACTAAACCCAAATCTAAGTAAATACGGATTTGGACTAATCCACGTCCTACGGGCGACGGCATTACTTAGTCTTCGTATACAATCTACGGGCAACCACAAACAAAACAAACACATACGATACGAAGTGAAATTCTGGAGAAGGAGAAAGTTGTTACCGCGATGCGGTAGCGTAATTAACTGCAGGGGGTTGCGCCTGCAGGGAAGAGCGTCCCCACAATCAAAACCCCCTCAAGCGAGGGGGAATCTGACGAAGTCTGCTACATCGGTCGCATCCGTCTAAACCTCCGATACACGGTGCCATAAATCAACTTGGCATCTTCGGAGAAGTGGACGGATAAAACCAAATAGCATCTGTCCCAAATCTCAGGCAAGACATCCTCACATCGTGGCCGCCGTTCGGAGGGGAACAGATTCTGGCATGCCCGGTGGGACCTTTTCCTCTTTCCACTCCACACTTCGTGTGTCGTCTTCGCGAACAAATCGCGGTTTGTTAATGGTTGCCTTTGGATTTCAAGCTACTAAGATTTGGTCTTTTTCCTGGCATAGAAATCAAGCACCAATGGCCTCCAACTACTCGAGCTGCTCAAAGTGCAAGTGCAATCAACGCTCCGCCTCACCTGGAGGCATAGCCTATGGGCCTCAAGCGGCCTCCATCCTTGCCCTGCTGGTAGAACAGGTGACCCAGGCCACCACCGGCCTGTTTTTCGGGATCATGATCCCGCCGGCAAGCTTCACCATGCCAATTCCCGCACCAGAAGCGAACAAGAAGTCGGTTTTCGATAACGGCCCCTGCCAACGGGTCGTCCAATATCAAATCAACAGCCTCTGTCTTTGCCAGGCTGGATCAGAACTATGATGGGCCTGCCAGGAAGCCCATGAACTCTAAAGTGGTTGTCCCGAGGAAGGCAACAAACGCTGCTCTAGAAGTCGTCAAGGCGGCTTCTCCTGTCAAAGAGTCAGTCTTTTCAAGGCTGACTATTCCGACTCCTGCTCCTGCTCGAGGATCTGTCTTTGACAGATTGAACATCGCCACTCAAAGGACAACATCAGTCTTTAAGAGGCTGACACCAGCAGCACCTCATTCGGACAGGGGGCAAGAAGAAGCTGTCTCTATCGCCGAGCCAGTCCCAACGGCTCGTCATGCTCGACGTCGCCACTGGCGCAGAGTAAGGAAGGCTGGGGGCAACTCCCCTTCAGGGCTAACTCCACCTGCTCCAGTGGTGGAAGTTAATGCTGCTGTTCCAACTGGGAACAGCTTTGAACCACTAAGGAGAGTGCGCAAGAACTCTCCGACCGCCACACTGAAAAGATCTCCTCCACCTGCGGAGAGAGTTACGGAAATTAAGCTGGAGCAGCCCCCTCAACGGCTGTCCTCCAAAATATACAAGGTCTGGCGGAGGGTCCAAGACTCCGTAATCGACCAAGATCACTTTCGCCAACAGAAAAGGGCAAAAGTGCAAGAAGAAAAGGACCGTCCTATTAAACAGCAAAGGACAACAACCGCCAGGGTGCCCACTACAACGGCCCCTTCAACTTCAACGGCCCACAAAAGAAGAAAGCAGGAGAAAATCCCCGTGTACGCGGCAATGCCAAAGGCGGTGAACCTAAACGCCCTAAGTCCGGGGGCATAATAGTTCATACAGTATACATGGCGTCGGGAAAGGAGGACAGCCGTGCTTCCACAGGTCATAGACCGCTTACACGGTCAGTGACCAAAGCTCAGGAGCAACAGCAAAAGCTCCAGGAAATGATGAACGCGATGGCTGCACTCACTGGGCCAAAAGAAAGTCCCGAAGCGTCCTCGGATGAACGCCAGGAGCAAGAAACTGACGCTGAATTCCTTCGTCAGATATTGGAGAAGAAGGATAAAGAGGCTGCTGAACAAGCAGCCAACATAAAGCAAATGGCCCTCCTGTTCCAAGACATGGTGGGAATGATGATCCAACAAGATCCTCCAGCTGAAGATCCCCCGATCGTCCTTGAAGACGATAGGGGAGAAACGTCAAATCCTCCACTGGCTCTGTCAATAGTCAAGGAGGAGGCAATCTCTAAGGCTGACCTGGACGAATACATAGCTCAGCAGATCCGGGTTCATCAGGCGACTGAAGCAGCCGGTCAGGCCGTAAAAACGGGGCGACCGTACCCGGGCTGGTATGACCAAATCAGTTACCTGTCGGGCTATACAATACCTAAGTTCAACGTATATAAAGGGACAGGGAATCCACATCAGGATGTCGCTCAATTCAGGGCCTTATGCGGAAATACTGGAGGCGATGACAAATTGTTGTTTTGCCAATTCGTCGGCAGCTTAACAGAAACAGTCTTTGAATGGTATTCAGAGCTACCTAACGACTCTGTCAAAACATTTGCGGAGATGAAGCTACTATTTACACAAAGATTCGCGAATGCTAGTGAACGCACCCCGATAACAGCACTGATAAATGCCAGGATAAGGCCCGGCGAAACGTGGGTCCAATACGCAACAGGATGGAGGAACCTATGGTCGAAATGCGAACAACGCATAGAAGAGGCTCCTGCAGTAGGCATATTTGTAGGTACCCTTAATCCGCAAGCGACCATCTCGCAATTCATGATGTTCTTCAGGCCGACCACCTTCCAGGCCTTGATCGACAAGTTAGCCCAAATAGACCAGATGGGCCATGGACCTTCTCCTCCAAAACCAGATTCTCGAAATGAGAAAGAAAAAAGGAAAGCGATCGTCGTCGCCAATGCTCAACAACAGCCGAGCAACTCAAAACCGGTCGTTCGCCAAAATAGCGTGCGTCCACGCCCATCCCTCGAGGAGAGACTAGGACGTCCTTACTCATTTCCTCAGAATAAAACGAGAAGACTGTTCGAGCTGGCAGTGCGCAATAGACTCATCAATCTACCAAATCCAAAACGTCTGTTGCAGCCAGGCGATCTTAATAATCCCAATTATTTCCCTTACCACCAAATGGTAAGTCACCCGATCGAGGATTGTTTCGTCTTTAAGGGATGGATCGAGGACCAGTACCTACAAGGCAAGTTCGCGCTGTCTGAAAGTTGGAAGGTAAACCCACCACAGTCGCACTCTCCAAAGAAGACGGACACACCGGGGGCAACTTGTTCTTTTGTCGAGGACGAAAACGATGGAGAAGACTCATCAGGTGAATCCGAAGACTGCATAATGACTTATCATGTAATCTCTCACTCATTGGTGGATGATAAAGATGCTCCTTGCGCCGAGAAACCGAGGGCAAACCCTGAACCAGAAATTCTGCAGCCGTCAGACGAGTTGATCGATGCCTTCCTGAATAAGATTCGTCTGAAAGTTAAAGCCAATCAAGAGCATGGGATGTCCATACTGGAAGGAGCCAAACACCCACTATTAGACCAAAGAGTCAAGGCAGCTCCGTCAAATCAAAAGTCATCCGCTGCGAATATAAAAAAATTCAAGATGAGGAAAAGGTTCGCCAAAGCCCTATCAGTGGGAATGAAAATACCACCCTCTGAAGAAAATACTCTCGGTGGAGTGGAGATTCATCCTAACTTCTGCTTATATCATCAGAAGATCATACATCCTACCGAAGACCGCGACTCCTTTAAGTGTTGGTGGCAAGGATACGTCGTTCAAAAGCAACACTTCAACAGGACAAAGTGTGAAGCTCGTAGACATCAGAAAAATATGATAGATGAGCGCAAAAGAGCCGCCGACGACTTTCATATAGCCGACTCCAAGGGATCGCAAATTATCACTTTTGGAAGCGACTCTGACGAGGAAGCTGCCCTCAACCCTCTCCTCAAGGAATCCATTTCAAAAATGAAAGAATTGAGGAGTTGCGAGAACATTCAGCCGTGCAATCGCACACTACTCGGAAAAAATCTCAGACTCACAAACAACGGAGCGAACAAAAAGGATAAAGGAAAAGGAAAAATGGCCTTTGTCGCCAACACTCAACAACAACCGAGTGGCCCTAGACCGGTTGTTTGCCGAAACAACAAGCGGCAACCCCTCCATGAAAAATTGAAACTTCCTTACTCGTTTCCTCAAGCTGAAACAAGGAGACTATTCGAGTTGGCAGTGCGCGATAGACTCATCAATCTGCCGAATCCAAAATGCCCGTTGCGGCCATGCGATATTAACGATCTCAATTATTGCCCTTACCACCAAACGGTAAGTCACCTGATCGAAGATTGCTACGTCTTCAAAAACTGGGTTGAAGACTAATACCAACAGGGCAAGTTCTTCATCTCCGAAAACTGGAGGGTGAACCCGCCACAACCACACGCTCTGAGAAAGATGGATATGCCGGGGGCATCATGCTCAGTCATAGAGAAAACCCCATAGACCGAAAAGTCAGTAAACTAGAGATTCGCCTCGAATACGGCGACAGCGGACCGCAACGTCCTTAAACTAACGGCGGACCGAAACGTCCTTAAACTAATGGCGGACCGAAACGTCCTTAAACTAATGATGGACCGCAAGGTCCTAAAACTTGCAAACGACCGAAACGTCTTTAAACTACTACCGCAGCATCCTCAGGCTGACGTGGTAAAGAAATAAAGAAAAAAAAAGTATGTCCATAAGCAAAACGGGCACGGATGAAAACCTGAAAGGGCTCCGTGAGTAAAAACAGCAGGGCTACCGGCGAGTCTTGTGAAAACCTGAAAGGGCGCAACCTCGTTAGAAAAAAGAATAAAAAGAAAAAAAAAAGAAAAAAAGGTATGTCCATAAGCAAAACGGGCACGGATGAAAACCCGAAAGGGCTCCGTGAGTAAAATCAGCAGGGCTACCGGCGAGTGTTTGTGAAAACCCGAAAGGGCGCAACCTCGTTAAAGAACACTTACAGGGTCCTCTCGACTTTGTAAGGAGAAACCACCTGCGTGAGATCCTTACGACTCACAAGGGAGTAACACACTTAGGAATCCTCTCGATTCCTAAGGAGAAAATACACTTGCGAGATTCTCACGACTCGTAAGGAGAACTCTCTTATGGGACCATCACGACTCATAAGATTTAAAAGTCTTAAGTTACAGAGACCTAAACCTGTTCGTAACCAACCCCACAACCTTCGATACTGCCCTACAAGCGGCTCAATACTTGCCTTTGTATACAATCCACGGGCGCGAATAAACATTTCCCTAACCAAGTCCCATCCGTGACTGGGGATATGTCCATACGGCGAACAACCCTTGTAAGTCCTCTCGACTTATAAGGAGAAAACCCTTTTGTAAGATCCTTATGACTTACAGGGGAACATGCACTTAGGAATCCTCATGATTCCTAAGGAGAAAACACACCTACGAGATCCTCACGACTTGTAGGGAGAAATACCTTTGTGAGACCTTTACGGCTTATGAAGTCAAAAGCCTTAGTTGACAGGATCCTAACCCTGTTTACTAAGC
The DNA here is from genome assembly GCA_030015575.1 of Agapanthus africanus. Taxonomy (NCBI): domain Eukaryota; kingdom Viridiplantae; phylum Streptophyta; class Magnoliopsida; order Asparagales; family Amaryllidaceae; genus Agapanthus; species Agapanthus africanus. The sequence continues at coordinate 112,916,947 of CM057338.1, read as the reverse complement.
CACCTTTGTTCGACATCGACAGAGGAAAATGATGATTCGCTCCTGGCAATATCCCAGTTGTAGCGATGTTGATGCCTAAACCGGTATCAAATTCCAAGTCCTTTCATGGCAAATGATGATTCGCTCCTGGCAATATTCCAGTCGCAGCGATGCTGATGCTAAGATTGGTATCAGATCCCAAGTCCCCTACTCGCAAAAAAAAAATCAGCGAGCCAAAAAAAAAAGAATATTAAACAGCCGAAATGATGGGGAAACTTACAACAAAATCAGTAAGTAAAAATGTATGCATACAAAAACAGCCGAAATGATTGGGCAACTCGCAATAAACAGCAGCGAGTAAATAAAACAGCCGAAATGATTGGGCAACTCGCAAGAAAAAGCAGCAAGTAAAAAACGAAATAGCCGAAATGATTGGGCAACTCGCAATAAAAAGCAGCGAGTAAAGACAAAATAAATAGCAGAAATGATTGGGCACCGCGAAAAATAACCGAAATGATGGGGCAATCGCGACTTTCGCGATAATAAAGCTGAAATGATAGAGCATCGCGGAAAGAAAAAAAATAATAAAAAAAATGAATGAAACTTTTGCCCTACAGGTGAGATCACATCGATCCCTGTATACAATCCAGGGACACAAATTAAGGGGGAACTATACCTTCCCGACAGGCTTCACCAGAAAGCGAAGCCAAATCTCGACGGTTCATAGACGACCTAGAGACCATCTCAGCATTCGTCTCATTACAGCAGGCGAGATGTCAACGACGGCGTTCCTTCGCAGTCCAGCAGGATACAGATGCAACGTCAACAAAAGACCTCACGGTCGAAACAAAGCAAAGCGACGGCAAAATCCCAGCTCCACCTCAGCATTCGTCTCGATACAGCAGACGAGATGTCAACAACGGCATTCCTTCGCAGTCCAGCAGAATGCAGATGCAACGTCAACAAAAGTCCTTACGGTCGAAACAAAGCGGAGCGACGGCAAAATCCCAGCTCCATCTCAGCATTCGTCTCATTACAGCAGGCGAGATGTCAATCACGGCATTCCTCCGTAGTCCGGCAGGATGCAGATGCGACGTCAACAAAAGACCCCATGGTCAGCAAAGCGAAGCGACGGCAAAATCCCAGCTTTGTCTCAACAATCGTCTCGATACAGCAGACGAGATGTTAACAACGGCGTTCCTCCGTAGTCCATCAAGATGCAGATACAACGCCAACGAAAGACCCCATGGTCAAACAAGCGGAGTAACGGTAAAATCCCAGCTCCACCTCAGCATTCGTCTCGATACAGCAGACGAGGTTTCACGACAGCGTTCTTCCTCCAACAGGATTCGGACGTAACAAAGCAAATGAAACGAAGGCCAAATTCCTGGCTTCGAGGTCTTAACGGCAAATCATATAAAGCCTGAAAGACAACTGGAGATCATCTCACACCAGCGCGAAATGGTCATCACTTTGACGTTCGTCTCGATACAACAGACGAGTTGTCACCCCAGCGTTCTTCCTCCAGCAGGGTAGACGCGACAATCAAACTAATGGAGCCACGGCAAAATCCCTAGTTCCAAATATCGACGGTTCACTAGCATCCTAGAGACAACCGCGACGTTCGTCTCGATACAGCAGACGAGTTATCACCTCAGCGTTCTTCATCCAGCAGAGATCAGATGCGATAATCAAACAAACGGAGCCACGGCAAAATCCCGGCTCCACCTCAACATTCGTCTCGATACAGCAGACGAGATGTCACCCCAGCGTTCTTCCTCCAGCAGGGATCAGACGCGACAATCAAACTAATGGAGCCACGGCAAAATCCCTAGTTCCAAACCTCGACGGTTCACCAGCAACCTAGAGATAACCGCGACATTCGTCTCGATACAGCAGACGCGATGCCAGAAAACGAAGCAAAGGCCACATTCCTAGCTTCAGGGTCTTGACGGCAACTCACGTAAAACCTGAAAGACTATCGGAGATCATCCCACACCAGCGCGGAGTGGTTATGACTCATCGGGGCTCTTCAAAATAAGCCTAACCTCAAGTAAAAAGCTGCATGGCAAATTCCTAACGCTTGCTCTTCCGACGGTCAAACTGCCTAGGAAGATTGCTTGAAGACGTCTTGTCCAGCCCCCGAAGGGATCAGAGACACGGCAGTCGCAGGGCTACTCGAACAGCACAATTGCCTATCGAGGAATATATCAGCTGATGCGACGGTACGACGGCCAAAACCCTAAGTACCACAGACCCTAACGGACTTCTGTCATAAAGAGCAGAGGTTAACTGTGACGTTAGGATATTCTTGCGAGAAAGGTTCGATTCGTCTCGACTAGTGAAGAAATTCATGTCTTTGCGAGAACTTCTCGATGCGGCTCGATTCGTAAGAAAAAGCCTTAGGCAGTAAGGATTAAAAAACTTGTTCCCTAAGCACTGGGACCCTGCAAGTTGGCCCAAAACGGTCTCTTGCATACGATTCACGGGTCTCACTCTCCAAACTCGAATCTCGACAAGGAGGGAAACAACCGCTTACGGATCCTCTCAACTCATAAGAGGGAAGATTCTCTTATAAGATCCTTACGGCTTATAAGAGAAAACACACTTAGGAGTCCTCACGACCCCTAAGGAGAAAATACACCTACGAGATCCTCTCGATCCGTAGGGAGAAAAGTCTCTATGAGACCCTCACGGCTCATAGAGTTGAAAAGTCTTAGGCAGTAGATTTGAACCTGCGGCCTAAGCCATCGCTGCCTTTGAAGAAGCCAATACAGGATGCTCGCTCTATCACCTATCAACCTTGTTTACTAAAGCAGTATACTGATAATAAAAGAAAGAGGGAAGCGACAGAAAGGACATTCGATTTGCATTTGATCAAGCGTTCGAGACACATCCATTCATGCATATGCGAAAGACTCAGAACGAGAAATAAGACAAGCTGAAATAGAAATTCTCCATTCATATTGCAAAGGGTTCTTACAAGCATAAAGACAATAAACAAAAACATTATTCAAATAATTACAACGGCAAAACCTCAGATCCTGGACAGGGATTGAGGAATTCGAAAGTGACCCTGTCCAAAACTTTCCAAGCTTGGCAAACCAACCTGGTGTGCTTCCTTTCGCCAGCACGGGCGTCGGGATCCCCACTGATGTCCTCCACCCTCCGATAGACAGCAAGAATAGCGGACTGTTGAAAGGCTTCATGCAAGAGATCGATGAGATTGTCACGCCGTCTCTTCGAGATTAAGTTCATCAGGTACACTGAGTGCACCTTGTCCTCGGCGGCATCCAATGCTCTAAGCGGCACGCCGGTAAAGAATAGGGGAAGCGCTTCCCAGATGGCTCCCACAATAAGCTTCAACAGAGGGGAGCCTCGAGGAAGCAGTTGACCGTTGTACGCGTCGAAGCGACTCATGATCTCTGCACATTCAGCATTGGTAAATTCTTGATTTTGGGAACGACCGAGTCGGCGGATGTCCCCGTAGGAGATAATCTTGTTGAGATCGTATATGTGGGCGTCCATCACTCCTATAAAAGAAGATCGACAAAATTAGCAACTCGTAAGAACTTTGCTATATGATTTAAAAAGGAGCAAAGCCCCATCAATGAATCAAGAGGTTACAAATAAAATCCTCTCAGAAGAACAGAGCTTTATTAATGGAACTCTAATAGAGTTCCCCCTTAGTTCTCTTTAGACCCCTCTAGAGCAAAACTCTGCTAAGTGAAACCCTAAATGAGTCTTCTTTAGATCAGGGATCTATTGAGAGCAAGGCTCTTAAAACTGATTTAATTTAACCCAAATTAATTTTTTACCCAAAATTCTCTAAAGTTTGAACTTTTAAAAGTAAAAGAGCAGGGCTCTGAGATTCTGAAAATAAAATTCTTGGAGATGATGATCATCTGTGAAGGACCAAAGGTCCTATTTATAAGCAGCAAGTGCCCTTTCAACTTCCAAAAGTTGCCGCAACTGTTGGAATTCTGCCACCGTTGCGCTCGTGTTTGGGGCTACGTGAGCGCAACGGTGGGGGGGCATTTGTTTACCCTAATCAGAGTAAAGCTCTGTTCAAATTCCAAGGCGGGAGATGAAGCAACGCTTCATCTTTCCCCAATCAGAGCAAAGCTCTACTTTGAAAATTTAAACTTTAATAAATGAAGCAACGCTTCAAATCTTCTGCGCTGCGCGCAGGGCGCCGCGTGTCAAAATCAGGCACGCCAGCGCAGAGAGCGCAGCGCCCAAGGCAGCGCGCCCAATCAGAGCAAGGCTCAATTTAAAATAAAAATTAAAGAAAACAACGCTTCAGTTGCGCAAGCGCTGCGCTGTGCGACACGTGTCAGCAAGCGCAGTTGCGCAAGCGCTGCGCTGCGCGACACGTGTCAGCAAGCGCAGTTGCGCAAGCGCTGCGCTGCGCGACACGTGTCAGCGCAAGCGCAGATGTGCTGCGCTGTGCGCTGCGCGTACGTGTCAGCGCAGTTGCGCTGCGCTGCGCGCTGCGCGACACGTGTCAGCGCAGTTGCGCTGTGCTGCGCGCTGCGCGACACGTGTCAAGCGCTGGTGCATCTGCGCCAAACAGAATTAAAATTCTGAAAGATCTTTCTCAATCTTGTAAAAAACCAGAAGATTGCTTTCTGTAAAACAGAAGCCCTTAGATCAAAGATCCAACGGTGGGGAAAATTCCCCAAATCACTCATAGAAAGATCTCTTTAACAAATTTAACTAATTTATGGGCACTATATAAAGGACCCTAGAGCTCAATTCAAAGGGACATCATCATCAACACCATCATTGAAAACTCTGAAGAATTGGAGAGAATTCCTCAAGAACAAAAAAGGTAAAAACCTTTAGAAAAAAGAGAAAACTCTCTCATGAACAGATCATTGATCTGAGAACAAGATCAATGATCTTCAATAAAAAGAAAAATAAATAATAATGAGTGCTTTGCACTTTCTTATGAACCATTGGTTCTTTAAAAAACAAGAGAAACTTGTTTTCTTTGATCTAAATTAGATCAAGAAAACAAATAGTGCTTTGCACTTGTGAACCATTGGTTCTGGAATCTTAAAGATTCTCAAGATTATTGAAATAGTGCCTTGCACTTGCAAAAAATTGCACTGCTGTGCTCCTGGGTTGGCGCAAGCCACCAGAGCGCGCCACGTGTCAGCATCTGAACCACTTGCGCTATGCGCTTTTGATAGAGCCTTTCTCTCTGAAATTAGTGCAAATCACCAGAGCGTGCCACGTGTCAGCAGCGCAGCACACTGGTGCAGCGCACTGCGCTAACTGCGCTTGCGCTCACCAGAGCGTGACACGTGTCATCACCATAAGCGCTTGCGCTCAGTGATTAGCGCAAAGCGCCTGACAAATGCAATGAATTTCTTTTACTAAATGGCCAGGCCCAAATCAGAAAGGCCTAGCAGGTCAAATTAAATTGCAATGCAATAAAAAGGGCAGTGCCGAAACAAAATTGATGCTCTGCATCATTTATAAATGGGCAGAGCCCGAACAAAATAATAAATAATGCAATTCATTATTTTAAAAGGGGCAGAGCCCAAATAAAGGTCCAACAGAGACCAAGATTAATGCTATGCATTATTAAAAAGGGGCCAAGCCCTAGCACAGGCCTAATAGGCCAAAAACAAATAAATGTGTTGAACATTTTTAAACTGGACTTAGCCCAATCATGGCCGTAAGTCCTCAAATTAAATTGACTGAGCACAGCTGCTCTCTTAAATCAATTTACATCCGGTTCGAGGGTACATCTCCGAACTCCTTTGACTCCTATCGTTGTAATCCTTCAACGACGTCAGAGAGATGACGAGTCCCGACAACCACACATCAATACGGACTATGGGGTCCTTAAACCCACGGACCTAAGCGTCCTTAAACTAAGATACGGACTGTTGGGTCCTTAAACCCGCGGACTTATGCGTCCTTAAACTAACGGACTAATGCGTCCTTAGACACACCCATATAGACTGTGGGGTCCTTAAACCCATGGACTTATGCGTCCTTAAACTACCAATGGACCGCAATATCCCTAAACTACCTAAGGACCATTATGTCCCTAAACTGGAACAATAGAGACCCCCAAACGCTCTTTTGTTAGATCTAAACGGTCCCGTTTAAGTCGATCTTAGCCTCAAATATGGCTAACATATCCTTAAACATTCAAACAGACTTTAGTCCCAAATTGGATTATAAGACCCCCAATTAACTTTGGTTCAAGGGTACATCTCCGAACTCCTCTGACTCCTATCGTTGTAATCCTTCAACGACGTCAGAGAGGTGACGAGTCCCGACGGCCATATATTAAATGGATCACCGCGTTAAGTTGATCTTAGTCTCAAACAGGACTAACGTATCCTTAACGAACGTTTAAGTTGATCTTAGCCTCAACACGGCTAACGTATCCTTAGACTAAAACACTAAACCCAAATCTAAGTAAATACGGATTTGGACTAATCCACGTCCTACGGGCGACGGCATTACTTAGTCTCCGTATACAATCCACGGGCAACCACAAACAAAACAAACACACACGACACGAAGTGAAATTCTGGAGAAGGAGAAAGTTGTTACCGCGATGCGGTAGCGTAATTAACTGCAGGGGCTTGCGCCTGCAGGGAAGAGCGTCCCCACAATCAAAAACCCCTCAAGCGAGGGGGAATCTGACGAAGTCTGCTACATCGGTCGCATCCGTCTAAACCTCCGATACACGGTACCAAAAATCAACTTGGTATCTTCAGAGAGGTGGACGGATAAAACAAAATAGCATCTGCCCCGAATCTCAAGAAAGACGACCTCACGTCATGGCCGCCGTTCGGAGGGGAACAGTACTCTTGCATTATCTTTTCTCACTTTCTGGACATCTGCGTTCTCAGCACAACATTTCCTCGGGAATTGGCCGCATCCCAACGCCTCTGTAAGCATATCAGATCTCTGATCTCGACGGGGAGTAACAACAATTCCACAACCTCTCGCGCGAACCTGTTTCCACTTGTCTGTATCATCGTCCACTTCGACGTCATGTCATGCTATCTGCCCACTGTAACTGTTCTCGTCCATGGTCAATCCGGAGTCTTTCACACAGACTCGAAGTTACGAACTCGGTATGTTCATCACTCTGTAGAAGATCTCTAACCGAAAATATCCTCGGGAACTCGTCCCAACCATCGGAGAAATACTCATTACTCGTCCATTCTTGATCAAATCACAACGCATCTGAGTGAGGTCTTCTATCCGAAGCTGGTCAGCTTGTTGATCTCTTATCACATGATATTCGGACGACGTCAAACATTTCGATCGATTCATCAAAGTCCTATAATTCCCCGAAAGCTCAACACCTGAGCACAGTATAATAATATCCAGTACATGCCACAGTACCTATGGACCAACCGTAGAAGGGCAAACCCAAGCCTCACTGATGGCACCGTCGAACTGCTGTAAACCCTAAGGTTCAGAAGCAGTTCCATGGTCATTATGTCGAGTTATGCTTTCATTCTTCTAGAGGGTCCACAAAATTACCTGCATCTTCCTTCGAATACTTAAACTTGGAAAAATGAGTTTCTGACATTTGTTCGAACTTTTTAACTTCGCCTAGACGACACATGAATACCCTTCGTCCGCATGCTAAACAATACCTCAATCCTCCAGGAAGGACGATACATCAACGGTCATCTCTGAATCGGTCTACTCTAAATCTGAGTAAGACTCTCCACACTGGAAATCTCCAACTCAACTGGGCCTGCGTCGGTGCATCAATCTGACGAATCGCCTTAGTCTCTTAACTCGGGATAGACTAGCTATCATCTGTCACACCTCTGCCTGGAAGCTCCAGCGATCTCAGCTCGTAAGCTCTGGAAGACATCCTATCAATCTCAGCAAAAGCTGGATCACTTGTCTGCACGGTAGCCGACATCACAAACTCTGAGGTAGGTTGTACCTCAACAGTCCTCTCGCAATAGGCAGCCTATATCAATGGCCTGATCATCCGGTGCAAAACCAAACACTCGCCTCAACAATAGGTCACAACACAATACTACATCGAGACGTTCCTATGTCACCAGAAAACACAATGGTCAGTCCTCGTCCATGACGAGCTCGCCCTGACCACATCACTACCAGCAGCTCTATCTGAGCTCAAACCATGGTGACAGGAACTTCAAGTTTGTATCGATGAAAACAGATCAAGGGCATGAAAGGAAACGACAGATCCAGAATGGATACATGATCATAAGAAGAAATAGCATCAATGTAAGTATGATCATGGAGACGAACAGAATCAAGGATCTCATATGGATGTAAAATCATGGGCACGATGTGAATCACAAATCTCAAAATATGTACATCCTAAGGTTTCTTAAGTGGAGTATCGTATCGTAAATATGCCGCAGAATATACGTACGGTACGTCACTCTACTCAAGCTACCTACTCCATCAATCAGGGTCAACCTATGAAACGAAAGTTCGGGTCTAACACCCCCATGTTCAAGTCTAAGTTCCGTAAGGTCAAGCCTAGGTTCCGAAATATATATACGCCCTAGACTCCGCATAGTCAAACATAGACTCGAACCAAAGTTAAACCTAGCACTCTGATACCAACTTTGTCACGTCCCGAAATATTTTCTCGTGACCGGCACGCGAATCACGCAACGTCTAAAGGCGTAACGTAATTCAAGTAAGCCGAAACCCAGAAATCTAAACCTTTTTAAGAAAATAAAAGAGGTGAAGTTTTGAAATAAAGGTAGGGTGAAATCAATATTTTCTAAATGCATAAGTAAAAGAACATGGAAAATGCGAGTGGAATTTATTAGTTGAAAAACATGTTTCGTCTTTTAAAAATTTGGGAAGCACCTCCTTTGTATATTTTGATCCAAAACCACAAAAAACGATAATATAAAAAGGTATCCCCAAGCGGGAGCTAACTCTTCTCCAATCAGCGGATCCACAACCACGCAAAGCATAAATATAAGTATACGACGCCCAACGGCGAAGTTCACCACAAAAGATAAATAAATAAGAAAGAAATAAACCCAAAAGTGAACATAAAACCCATCGCTTAAGTCTCGCAACATCACTAAGTCTCATTACTTATACAAAAACTAGTTTCGATTGATGGAGTTGACTAGATACAATATGAAATACAAATACAAGAGTTGGTACGGTATAATGTCCCACCTACCAAAGCAATCACTCGAAAGCAACTATATGCCAGCGATGCCGCTACTGATCCATGCGGTCAACCTGCAAGAACTGTGGCACAACGTGGGTGAGTTGCCAACTCGTGAATAGAAAAACATCAACAAGTAGAAATCGAATAAACAACGACTCCTAGGTCAACTATATCATAAAGGTAATACTATGATATCTAGGGTGACCGTATCTATATATGTGCCAACAAGGTAATCAATACCTATATGTATGCGAATATCATCCAACAATATAATCAATGTCTGTATGCATGCGGATCTCGTCCGCGTTATATCATCAATGTATGTATGCATGTGGATCCCGTCCACGTGTCAACCAATGACACAACAACATCATGCATGTAAATATTGTAAAAGCATATGTACGGAAGTATGAGGATATAAATCAACGCGTGTCCCTCGCGACACATCAAGATCATGGAACCTGAGTGTCCAGCATCGACACTCGAAAACATCATGAAACCCGTGTCCAACATCGACACGTAAATCCTCATATCTCGGGCTCCGTCAGTCCGGATCGGCCCTCGGGCTCCGTCTGCCGGATCGGCCCGCGGGCTCCGGCAGACGGGTCGGCCCCATATCCATCTTTCGACTCCGGTCGGTATCCTCCGGATAACCGCCTGGTCCAACCAATCACCGGAAGGTAGTAGTCCCTCTGCCAGGCTCATCGTCATCCGCACGATCTTCTCACCCCGGGGTACCATACCGGGTCCACCATGTACCCGCAATCAGCCTCATCCAGCTCCTCGAATCGGGTTTCACATGTCACATGTCTCAGAACCGAGAAAACGCAAGGTGGACGCACTGAAATATCATATCAAGAGAAACCGGGTATTTAAAATAGTACATGCTTTCTTTTAAAATAGCCACGGTTCTCAAATCTAGAAATCTCATGAAAACAGCATATCAAAATGCGTAAAAGCGAAAAGAATGATGTATGCGACATATAACAAAAAAGTAAGCATATCCGTATATCATGCAACATGGAACGGTAATATGCACATATCGAGGGGAAACCGCTCCTTTAAATGAATCCAGTTTTAAAATATTTCCTGCGGTTCCCAAATCTCCCAAAATCAAATGCAACATCGTAATAAAGGTGCACAAGTGTATGTGCGCAAGTATGGGTGTACAATATGTATGTACGCAAGTATGGATGTACACCATGTATGTACGCAAGTATGGGTGTACAATATGTATGTACACAAGTATGGATGTACAATATGTATGTACACAAGTATGGATGTACAATATGTATGTATGCAAGTATGGGTGTATAATATGTATGTACGCAAATATGGTTGTACAATATGTATATACGCAAGTATGGATGTACAATATGTATGTACGCAAGTAAATCGTGCAAGGAGTCATATCATGATGCAGCAAATCCTACTGTGTACTGACATGGCAATTATCGATGATGAACTGTGTGAGCGGGCAAATCTGTGTACGTGTAACATACGCATCATAGATAATGGTGTAAGTGTACTAGCACAGGTATATGCAATGCAATTAGAATAACATGAATGCAGCATAAGGTAATCATATGCAAATGCTGACGGGTATACGTATCTAACATGACCGAGTCGGTGAATCTAACCATCGGCATCTAGCCTCACGACATCACGTACCGTATAATCCATCATACGACATCCTCTAGTCAAGGGTATTGATCAATCATCAAGCCAAACTCATCACGTACGGAAAATCATCGTACGGCGGCATTAAACCAATAGGGATCCTATCAACCTATATAACAATGAGGGTACGACCTAATGTCACGTAAGGCCTATCATTCATGATTCACAACATGTATACACATATATATACATATACCTATGTCCTAAGTCACATCCATAACAATCTTATATCAGGGGACCGGCAAGGTATCAATCCTCTCAATCGAATCGCATCCGTATACCAACATATCATCATATCACATGCCAAATCGTATTCTCTTTTCATCGCATCTATATCTCACATAAGGTCAATTTACAATTACATTCTATCTTTACTATAAGCATACGTATCTAATCTAACATACACACCCGAACCATACAATCAGTTTTTAAAAGATGCGAATCGTAGTTTTGAAAGTCGGGGCTACGGTGTTTTTAAGGAAAAGATATCATCTGAAAATCCGTAACGTCCCTCAAGGTATCTGTTTAAAAGATGCATATGATTCTTCAGTTTGGAAACAGGTATGGTTCGGATGACACATTTACGTCGGCTATCTAGTCTTATAGTACCCTAAGCGACAATATCCTCAAATCTCGTCATCACATATTAGTCGTATCATATCACTTCTAACTATCCTTTAGTTTCTAATATGGTTTCTCTAACTATCTTTTAACTCTATCTATAGTTTCCTATTAAAGGTTTCCTTAAACATATACTATGAATCGGTTTCCATCAAAAACTTGCGGGGGTGCTATACGCCATCCAACCGACTTCCCCCGTGGATATAGATCCACTCACCTTGATCCTTGCTTGCCGATGTCGATGACGCCATGCTCCGCCGCCTCGGAATCCACGCGAAAGTACCTACAATCAATACAATCACAATCGCTATTAAAATTGAATCCGGAAAACCAAAACGGCATACGGCTCGCCTATAGGTTAGAACCTATAGCCTACGCATGCAAAACCAACCTATCATCCCTTGTTGTTGATGTACAAATATCCAACAACCTAAAACAAAATCAAATATCAAAACCTAGCATTCAAACTACGGAAAACATAACCAAAAACCATACCAAAGTGCTCCCAGATTTTGACTCAGGTGAAATTGGGATGAACAAATAATACTGGGATGATGTATAAAGAGTATTTGACCTACAGAAGCAGCCTGGACCCAAAATTCCCCCATGTGGCTGCCATAAGGCCTCAAAATCCGGCCTCCTCGGCCCCCAATGCTTAGATGGGGTTCGTAAGGTTAGGGTGGTCTCCTAGTACACTAATTTGGTCCCTGGTATTGTTTGGTAAGCTCATAAATTCCCCGGGTTGCTCCAGATTCACTGTAGGCACACCAAAAGAAACAAAACTGACATGGACAAAATTCTAAGTTTGTATTCTCTATTCTAGATTCACCAATTGATCTCTAGGGTCTTGTACACCCTCACTACAGCTCACAAGCCCATAAGTCACCAAAACCCTCTCTAGAATTTTCTAACTTCACAAATCACCACTAAACCAATTCTAAACTAAAACTAGAATATAAAGAACTTGAAACTAACTAAATGGTAGAAATTGTACCTCATTAATGCAACCAAGCAAAACCCTAGAAGTCTTAAGTCTTCAAAATCTAACTTTTCTTAGTCGAATGTGATGAGAGTGAGGATGTAATCATTTTTTGTGAAAGGGGTATAGGGTTTTGAGGAATATTTTGAGATGGGTCATGAGGGTAGATGATGGAGCTTGAAGATGAAGAAGGAGATGAAAAAATGGTGAGGGGAAATGAATGAGGTGGCATTCCCCCCCCTATCTCTTTCTCACTCTCATTCTCTCTCCTAGTATGGCCTCAACATCATTATGTCCCCTTTCTCTCTCCTCAAGTCATCATGACACATTTTCCCTTTTCTTTTCTTTTCTTTCCAATAAACACATAAACCCAATAACACAACACAAATAAAATAACATGTAACATGTCATGGTGCACTAACCATGGAAAATTGTAGAAACACGGATTTGGCCTAATCGCGATTAGCAGTGCACTAATCGGGTTTTTATCCAAACTGCATATAATAAATTTTAAAAATGCCAAATCCTTTAAATATATTTTTAAATGAATAAATTATTTCAATCTCCAATTATTGGTATATATTTATATCCTTTTCCGAAAACCCCAATTTCGCAAATCGGCAGTTTTCAGGAAAAATATTATTTTAATATTAAATTTCAAAAATAATATTTTATATTTTCTGAAATGTTAAAAAGGGTGCGGTCATGACTCCTCAGGGCTCTAAATAGAGCTTAATCTCAAGTAAAGCGCCATGGCGATACCTAACGCTAGATCTTCCGATGGTAATGTGGATACTCCAACCTAAGAAGATTACTTGAAAACGTCATGTCTAGCCTCAGAAGGGATCAGAGGCATGACAGACACGGGGCTACACGTCGAGAAGATATCAGCCAAAGTGATGGTACGATGGACTTAACCCAGTATCAAAAACTAAACGGACTCCTATATCAAAAGGGATTATATATGTTTAACGTTAGGATGAGTTTACCCATAAGCATAAGGGAAGAGTAAACCGAACGCTCCAGGATAAATAAATAAACTAAGGCAGGCACTTCAGCAAAAATGATGAAGTGAAAAAGCCATTTATGGGTCATCTCGACACGTAATGAAAAACCACTCTTGTAAGATCCTTATGACTCTCAAGAGAAAAGACACTTAGGAATCCTCATGACTCCTAAGGAGAAGATACACCTACAAGATCCTCTCGACTCGTAGGAAGAAATACTTTTATGAGACTCTCACGGCTCATAAATTTAAAAAAGCCTTAGATGACAGGGATCTAAACCTGTTTCCTAAACTATCGCTGCCCTGCTAACTGTCTCCATATTGACTATCGTATAATATCCATGGGCCATATACAACAAAGTTGCATCCAAGACATCCTCTATTGGATAATCAAGCTACCAATAAGGAGAAAAGGCCACTTATGTGTCCTCTCGACTCATAACGATAAAATACCCAAGTGAGATCCTTACGCCCCACAAAGAAAAAATCCACTTAGGAATCCATATGATTCTTAAAGAGAAAACACACCTATGAGATCCTCTCGACTCGCAGGGAGAAATGCCTTTATGAGACCCTTACGTCTTATGGAGATTGAAAAGCCTTGGGTGAAAAGGATCTAAACCTGTTTACTAAGCTCTCAAATCTATAGCAATGCATTACTTTGCACTACTTAACCCACTTACATACTTATGTGGGCAATATAGAGGGGCATTTTTTCCCGCCAAAAATTTTGGTTTAAGTTATGAAAACCCCAAAGCGGGTATTTAAAAAATAATAAAATGGAGTTCTAAACATAAGCTTTGAAAATTCCAAAATGGATGTTTAAGATTCATAGCCTACGCGATAAATGACTTGGGCGATGCCTCCCATGATATCCACGTGAGCGTTAGTGCCGCCTTACGGCAGCGCCTCACGTGTATGACACGTGACGTACATGCTAACCCCTTAGGCAGCAGCTCACATGATATGCACGTGAGCGCCACCATCAAGGGTTATGAAGCACTTGCTTCAGATTAAAATTAAATTCTATATGGGAAATATTTCCCCAATCTTTCTAAATAAGAAAGATTTACTCTCTTAAACAGTGGGCCTTTGGATTACAGTTCCAACGGTGATTAAAAATCACCATTTAATCATAATATAGAATCAAATTCTATGTATGGAAGATATCTCCTCAATCTTGTTAAACAAATAAGAGAGATATGTTCTGTTAAACAAAAAGCCATTGGATTAAAAATCCAACGCTAAATAAAATTTACCGGTTGATTTTCAAGATCAATTTGATTGATTCACGATTTCTCAAATGAGAGATTCCCTCAACAAATTGATCTTTTTAGTCTCCTATAAATAAGAGCAATGAGATTAAATCTCAGAGAGAAGAGACCCCCCATAAGCTTCCATAAGAACCAAAAATTTAATTTTCCTTGAAGACCATCTTCATCCTCTTAAACATTAGGTAAAAACAATGGAGAAATATGTCTCCTTTTATCTATCTCATATATAAAACAAGGTTTAACCAATGATAAGAACTTAGTTCTTTTTTTAGATCTAAGATCCATATGTCAAGTCTCCCACAAAAAGATAATTTAATTCTTACAGAAAGATCTTGATCTTAAACTTAAGATCTCGAGAAGAACTTTGGAGTTTTCCTATCATCATAAAAAAAGTGAGAGGAAAGAAAGGCGGAGTTTTATCTCTACGAACTTAGTTCCATCAAATAATCAAGAACTTAGATCTCACATAAACAGGATCTTCAAGTTCTCAGAGAACCTGACTTCTCATGATCCCAAATCATCAAATATTGATCTTGGTGATCACTAATGGTCAAAATACTATTAACAGAAGCTTAAACTTCATAAAAACTTAAGTTTTCTATAAACAGAGATTAAATCTCTGAGGAAGAAGCGCCTCACATGATACCCACGTGAGTCCCAAAAGAAAAAGGATGCGCATCATGTCATACACTCACATGAGCATCCAAAATAAAATGGATGCGCGTCACGCGATACGTGCATGAACGCCTAGAAGCAGGGGACATGCGCATCACGTGATATGCACGCGAGCTTCTTGAAGCAAAAGACTTAGCGTCTAGAGTGATATCCACGTGAGTGCCTGAAGCCAAAGAGAGTGTGCATCACATGATATCCACGTAAGCGCCTAAGACTTAGCATCTCACGTGCCAAACACATGAACACTTGAAGCAAAAGAGAGTGAGCATCATGTGATATCCACATGAGCGCCTGAAACTTAGTGTCTCACGTGTCAAACACGTGAGCGCTATACGAGTGAGTGCTTAGCACTGCTGGGTGATATAGAAACCTAATTTTAGTCCTAAATTGGCTAATTCTATTAAATTTAAACTTCTTTGAGCCTATATGCTCACATGTTTAAGTTGATCTTAATCTAAAATAAGATTAACGGTCCTTAATCATATTTCCAAACCGATCTTAGTCCCATACACGACTAATGATCTTTCATCGATGTCATCCAAACTGATCTTAGTCTCATATACGACTAATGATCTTTCATCGATGTCATCCAAACCGATATAAGTTTC
The DNA here is from genome assembly GCA_030015575.1 of Agapanthus africanus. NCBI lineage: Eukaryota > Viridiplantae > Streptophyta > Magnoliopsida > Asparagales > Amaryllidaceae > Agapanthus > Agapanthus africanus. The sequence continues at coordinate 112,900,950 of CM057338.1, read as the reverse complement.
ATATACGACTAATGATCCTTCTAACACATGCTCTTGATATCCAAGTTGATCTTAGTCAGATATACGACTAAAGATCCTCGACCCATAACACCTAAGTTGATTTTAGTCTCTTATAAGATTAACGATCCTTAGATTCAACATATTCTCTTCTTTCATATACGGGATTTGGTTTAAGGGTACATCTTTCCACACCTTTGATATACAGCGTTGTAATTCTTCAGCGTCTTCAGAGAGCTGGTTGGTCCCGATAACCAAAGAGTCCTTTCTCGTCCCAACTTGATGAAAAATATGAAATTTTATCAAAACAGAGAATGTGTTAATCCCATATAGATGTGCATCCTATACAGATGTGCACCCCATATTGATACACATCCTATATAGGTGCGCACCATCCAAACAATCAACGAGCATACATATATGTATATGTATATCTTTGATGGAAATATAAATGCCTTCACATTGGATTGCATCCTAATATTGGGCGCATTCACATGTTACCATCATTTACTTCGCCACGTAATATATACACGTTCACGCAAGCTGAAAGATGGATCACAGTATCCCTAAACTAATATGTGGCCCTGTGGACTGTCTCCATATTGACTTTCGTATACTATTTACGGGCTACCTATGGTATAGAAGTATATACTTCATATATGATCATAGGATCAATTGAGCCCATATGTTCATTGTTACATAAGTTAATCTTAGTCTTATATACGACTAATGATCTCAAATACCATATTATCTAAGTTGATCTTACTCACGTATATGACTAACAATCCTTAGATATATACCCTGAACCGATGAAACATATGACTTAGGTTCAAACCCAAATCTAATATATACGGATTTGGGCTAATCCGCGTCCTACGGGCGATGACATATAATTAGTTTTCGTATACAATCTAAGTGCAACCCCAAAATAAAACAAAATATAACATGAAACAAAGTGATACCTACGGAGATGGAGAAAGTTTTTATCGCTTATCGATAACGTAATTAACTGAAGGGGCTTGCACCTACAGGAAAAAGCGTCCCAACAATCAAAAAACCCTTACATATGAGGGAAAATCTGATAATTCTGCTACAACGGTCATATCCATCCAAACCTCCGATATAAGGTGCCATAAATCAACTTGGTATTTTCAAAGAGGTAGATAGATATGTTCCATATAGCATCTGTCCCTGTATTCAGGTTGGACACGCTTCCCACGCCTCAGTTCCTCGTTTCCGGCGGTTAACAATCGTCATGTAAGTCAATGGAGATTACAAAACATGCAAACCGGAACTGATAAAGTATGACGAGAAGGTGCAACAACTGCTAACGCAGCTTCCTTCATATACATTGGAAAATGTGCCGAGAGCGAAAAAAAGCAAAGCGGATGCATTAGCCAAGTTGGCCGATGAAAACCTTGACGACATAAAGATCATCATACAAAGTCGCAAGATCTTGACCTCAGCGGAGATATCTTCAGAACCTCCAATTGAATCCGTAAATGAAGATGTCTTTCAAGAAGAAGAAGAGGAAGATGACTGGCAAGAAGTATTTATAGACTACTTCAAGTCTCAACAGATGCCTGAAGATGCATCACAAAGGCATCAGCTCATGAAACGAGCCTCGTCGTTCGCACTAATCGATGGAAATCTATATAAAAGGTCCTTCGATTATATATAGATAAGATGCCTAGGATGAAAGGAAGCTGAGAAGGTCGTCCAATAAATTCATGATGGACTCTGCGGTTCCCATCAAGCCGGTCTAAAGATGAAACTGAAGATCAAGAAGATGGGTTACTACTGGCCCATGATGATGCAAGACTGCATCGACTATGCAAAGCGATGTCACTCATGCCAAATTCATGGGGACTTCATACATTGGCACCCTAACCCGCTGCATCCGACCGTAGCCAGTTAGCCGTTCAAAATGTGGGGGACCAATATATTAGGCATCATCGAGCCGACGTCATCCCGAGGACATCGTTTCATCTTAGCGATGACCGATTACTTATCCAAATGGGCAAAGGAGATACCGCCGAGAGAAGTAAAGATGGAGAATATCCTCCATTTCTTCAAAACTCATCTCATATACCAGTTCGGAGTTCCGCGACGGATAGTCTTAGACAACGGACTCACATATAGAAGCCACAAGATAAGTCACTTCACTCATCAACACAAGATAGATTGGAGATATTCCTCCGTCTATAATTCTCGAGCTAACAGTTTAGCTGAAGCTTTCAATAAGATGCTAACCAAGCTTATAAGGAAGATGGTGTCCAAGAATAAAAAGGACTGGCATAAAAGACTACATGAAGCTCTTTGGGCGTACTGAATGACATTCAAGACAGCCATGAAGACAACACTTTATGCATTAGTGTTTGGCGCCAAAGCAGTGCTCCCTCTGGAGATAGAACTTCCATCATTGCGTATGGAGGTTCAATATGAACTTGCACACGATGAGAATACCCATCTCTGGATCGAAGAACTTGATGCTCTTAAACCTTATAGCATAGCAAAATCTGGAAGCTTACAGGGTAAGGATGACGCAATCATATGAAAGGTTAACCAGACCGAGAACATTCCGCCAAGGTAAAGTCGTACTGGTTGTCAAAAGGTTGATGATCCCTAACCGCACGAAACATGGAAAGTACGAGCCGAATTATGAAGGACTGTATGTCATAGATAAGGTCTATTAAGGGGGAGCTTATCTACTCATAGATATGCACGGAGAAAGACCGTTTCGTCTAATAAATGGTCGATTTCTCATGAAATACTATGCTTGAAGAGTCATGACCTAGGTTGATGATAGATGGTCGTTCCTATGTCCACTCGCCATTCCCACCGGATGATTGCACCCCCGTATGATAGATGGTCGTTCCCATGTCCACTCGTCATTCCCATCGGATGATATGCACCCCCGTTATGCAGATGTTGGACCACTATGTCCCTAAACAGGAATGTTGGACCACTATGTCCCTAAATTGGAATGTTGGACCACAATGTCCCTAAACTAATATGTTGCCCTACGGCATGGATCATATAATCAGCCGTATACAATCTATAGGCACAAACGATCTATGTCCTGTATATGTTCTTTATTACTCCCTTGGATCGCGGTGTCCCTAAACTAATATGTTGCCCTACGGACTCCTTGAGATCCACGTTGCATCCAAAGCCCCATCGGCAAAGATTGTAACTAAAGTCCCACCGGCTATGAAGCCCCACCAATGATGCAGTCCTCCAAAAGATGTTATACCCTATAATTGATCTCCATATTGATCACCGTAGACAATCCACGGGTATAAACAATCCATATCTCGTCCAAGTCCCACCGCAAGCGATATTAGGTCACCCATAGTGAAGCTATGTCCGGAAGTTAAAAAAAAGGTATGTCTACAAGAAAAATGGTCACAGATGAAGTCTCAAAAGGACACTGTAAGTAAAACTAGCAGGACTACCGGCGAGCCTGTGAAAACCCTAAAGGGCGCAAACTCATTGAAACAAAAGATGCACTTGCAAAGTCCTCTCGACTTTGCAAGGAGAAAATACCTACATGGGATCCTTACGACACATAAAGGAGAAACACACTTAGGAATTCATACGATTCCTAAGAAAAAAATACACTTACGAGATCCTCTTGACTCATAAGGAGAAATATCTCTATAAGTGTAACAACCCTAAACTTTCTGTACAAAAATTTTCCAAAATACAGAAAGGAATACCTTAGCCTGAGCACAAGTTATAAATTTGATTTGCTTTTGAACGACAAGAAATAGCTTGTAGCTCATTGTAAAGTCTTGCACTGCTGTGACGTAGGCCCTGTAATCGAATCTCCCCAGCCACATTATTTTTGTTAATTTTTCTTTTAAACTTTTAGAAGCTCAAAAGTTTGCACGTGCACTGCACGTAAAATAAAAATTTACACAGAAAATAAACATGTGCGCTGAGGTATACAAAGCGATAGGGACATGTGGCCAAATCCCACACACCCATCACCGGTATTGGACCAGCAAGATACACTATAGGGGGCGGCACCGCCGGGTAGGACCATAGGTACTGCCTCAGATTTTTTAACCCTACACCCCTTCTCCTACCCCACTACCCCCATATAGTTTGTTTACTCTGAAAACATCCATAGAGTGATAATTCCTATGTTTAATTCATTTTAAATGCAAATTTTAATTCTATTCTTCATTACCCTAAACCTTAATTTTTCCTATAAATACCACACCACATTTTACCCCTCCTCACTCAGAATTTCATTACAAAAAACTCTCTAAAAATTCCAAGTCCCAAGTTGTACAAGTGGAGTTAGCAAAGGGCGAACTTCCGACGACGTTTTGGGAGATTCCGGCGACGAAACGACGTCTCGACGGTTCCGAAAGCTTCCTCTTTCTCTCTTCTTTCTTAATAGCCAGTAAGTTCCCATTCCCCTCCTCCATCTCTATTCTAAAACTACTCTTTTTCAAAACTCGTCGGAAGCGGAGTTATTCCGACTTCCAATTCGTTCTTCTTTAAAAACTCAATTTTTCTTAAATAATAAAATACAATATTCTCTCATAATGTTTAACAAATATAAATAAACATATTATAACAAGTTTCACCTCAAAATAATTCATGTTGCAATTTTTATTTCACTTTTACAGTAAAATACCATCATATTACATACAACTTATAATTGTTCAATTTAACCGTATTACTTTTAGATAACTCACGAGGTAATGACCTATCTCATCACAACATACATTTTTGACATAGCACGATGAATTTTGGGACTCTAGTTTATGAAAAAATACGAGATTATGAATAAATACCTTGAACATTCAAAACCGTTTTCTTTAAAAAGTGTGTTAATTAATTCCTTGCAAATACACCTCTATAACCCATTTTGGGGAACCCCTATCGGGATGGTGTGGGTTATCGCACATCCTCGGGTCTAGTAGAGCGAGATGCAGACCTCTGAAAGGAGCATTCGATCTCGATGGAATTTTGATGCAATTTTTAAGAAAATGAGATTTCTACAAAATAATTAAACTTTATTTTTATTAAATATATATATATATATAAATATTATCAAAATATTTATTTTAAATATAATATATAAATATTCCATGTTTTCTAAAGCAAAAGAATTTCAAGTTCATGAAACTACCATTACAATTCAATACAAATGTCAATATTTCATTAAAATACCATATACAATGAAAACTAGGTTCTACTCACAAGAAAATTTCACTTTTATAAAATATACATCTATGAAAACCCTAAAGACGATAATTAAATACTTGAGATGTATTTTGAAATTATATCAAAACTATTTTACATAAAACCCTCTCAAGTTATATTAAATTACAATAAGGACCCATAAGTTTAAGCGAGACCAGTTCTCTTGAGCCTCAGAGAGCCAGAGAATATGGGTGTTGCCTATCTAAGGTACACAACCTAACAACGGTGTTATTAACACGGACACAAATCCTGTCGTCCATGTGCAGCAGTTACCGATAACATCAAAATTAATTCAGGACTTCAATTTGGTTTAAAAGTCTGACTCAGTTCGAGTCATGGTCAAACAAGAAATCAATCTTACTTGAATATGGTTCAAGTATAACTGCAATTCAACATGAATTCGTTTATACCAGAACTCAATCTATATCAATCTGTCTCGACTGAACCGAACGATGGATATACTCCGTTTACATATCTATCCATTATATCCATTCCATTTACATGATATCATGGTTTCAACAAGTCGTACAATCTATTACACAAAACTATATAAATCATTACGGGGTTTATAAAGGGGTAGACTGGTACGGAACATGTTAAAGGTGGGATGAGGTGGTCACTAAAAGACGTAATTACATCCATGTCATTGTTCCGTGGTATTATCGACGGAGCCTTGTACTAAGGGTTACCAAAGTCCATGGTGTATATTGGACTCCTCTTGTATACACTGGCATATTCTGTACCAAACTACAAACAACTGCGTTAACATTATAATCAAACATTACTAGTTATACTCTTTTATCCGTCTACTCTATTTCCACCTCTTTCTTTGGGACTTACCGAGCGATTGTTAGCTGACGACATTCCTATTTCTCTTCTTCTTTGGAATGTTGTCAGGAGGACCCGACACTGAGGAGTTCGAGACCAGTCGGGAACACTTAGAGCAGTTCACAGAAGACCCTGAGCATTGACTTTACTTGTACTTACTTTTCATTCAGTTCATGCCATTATTTAGGCATTGCTTTCCATTCCTGTATTTATATTTCCAGTTGTACTTGTAAAGAATTGTTAAATAAATAAAACTTTATGTTCATTATATTTATTTCTCTTGTGTACATTTTACTTTATATTGCTTAGATACGCTTAGCGTGTTTACTTCTGAGTAAATACGTAGCAGGCCTTGAAGCGTCCCCTTGCCCATATACCGGGAAGCGGGGCATGACAATAAGGCTATCACGGCTTATAGGATTCAAAAGTCTTAAGTTACAGATATCCAAGCCCGTTTCTTAAGCCATCATATCCCCCATGAGATTTATGCCTTACAAGTAGTTCAATATTGACTCTTGTATACAATCAACGGGCATAAACAAAATATGTTTCAACCAATTTCAACCGGAGCTGAGTGATATTCTCAACATTATGAATGACACTTGTAAGTCCTATCGACTTGAAAAAAGAAAATACTCTTGTAAGATCCTTACGATTTGCAAGAGAAAATACCACTTAGGAATCACCACGATTCCTAAGGAGAAAATATGCCCGTTGTTGCGCCATGGCAGCGCCCCGGCCTCGTACTCGAGGCCAAAATGCGGAATCAAAAATTTTCCTTACTCGGAAACCGGCGCTACCGCGGACAAAGAAAACCCGGATCGTAACCATTAACCTAATGCTAGCAATAAAGAGATAGGGTGAGAAGTATACTAAGCGATCCGTGTCCTTCGGTCTTCGTCTCCACTCCGATCTCCCGCGGAATCTCCGTCACCTCTTCGCTCGTCGGAAAGGGCACCACGTAGCCGGAATCTTTTACGGGCTCCCGCCTCTTGACCGAGGCAACTCGGACGCGAAGTTGGCTAGCCGACGCGTCCAAGGCTTGCTATAGAATAGTGTAGTGAACTTGTCTCTTTAGGGTTCTTGAAGTTGCCATGGATGGAGGTGGTGATGAGAGAAAGAACTATGGAGGAATATGATGCTCTCAACTTAGCAAAGGAATAATAAGATGAACAAAGTTTTTCCTCCTTCAAAAATGATCTCACCCTCTCTCCTCTCCTATGTGGCCGGCCCCTCTCCAAAAATGAAGAAGATTGGAGAGAGAAAAGAAAAACTTCTCTCATACAAGGAAAAAGAATGAATAATAATTTATCAAAATGGTCACTCTCATTTCACCTTCACAAACCATCAAATGAAAGGAATGGAATAGACAAGAAAGGCATCTCATGATGAAACAAGTCTCATCATAATGCAACATATGCAAGAAAACCCTCCCCTAAATGTTAATTGCAAACTTGCAATTAACACCCTCCACCAAGAAAGTCCGACCGAGAAGGAATGAAGGAAAACCGGCCGGAACGGAATGCAAACTGGCAACTTCAGAAAAACTGATCCTGTAATAAAATACAGGAAAACCCCACTACTGCAAATACATGCCCGCATTTGTATTCCCACTGAACACAAATGCAAAGAGACAAAACTACACTATCAAATACTAGAATCCGGCTTAAGCCAAAGCCGGCTAGTAAAAACTGCCCGATCACGATCCGTGCAATACCGCACGTATCTGATCAAACCCTGCCATATCTCCATACGGCCTCTACAGCGTTTCGCCCGAAACTTGAGTAACTGAGAGTGTGGTGGACTCTAAAGACTCGTCAATACTATGGCTGTGGATTTAACCACTGGCACGTCAGAGGTATAAGCCAATACGTGACGGGCCACCAGCTATTGACCAAAAGGGACGTCGATGAGGAAGCTCACCCCGACACCCTACTGAGCCTGTCAGTGACAATATCCGTACAGTCCGGTCCGTTCGTCTATGAGTATCGCATGGCGGGCCTAGGGGGTTGGTAAAAGTCAGACCCCCAAAAGCGGTACAAGTCGTGTCGGAGCGTAGCCCAGAACACCCTGAGATACTACTGGAATACCTACCAGTAAATCTCCTGCCTCGGCCGAGGGCTTTGTGTAATGGCTCTCCTAGACACAGCGCGACCTCACCCCCAATACCGGGAGAGACGAACCCCTGCAGATCCGCTCACTGCCTCCATGTGGCTCGGGACTGTACCCAACTAAAACCTGTTTGCACGACTCCTTTGAGCCGTGGTAGGGTAGTAATCAAAGCACAGTGGGAACTCACACGAGACAAATGACGATCTCAGGTCGATGAACTAACCTGTACACATGTCACCTGGGAACTGCTATCTGACGTCTGGTATATGACCAACTAGCAGGTTCCCGGCGAGTCCTGTCCGGTGTACTCATAACCCAATGAGCACCTGTATACATCTTAGGTGAACCAACTGACACCAGTGGCTTGTGAGACCGGCCACCGCCCCTCGTCGGGGTCTCGACTGTATACACTAGTCTACTAATGGAGTATCGATGCCCTGTCTCGAAACTCCTACGACTAGGGACCATTTAAGGATGTGCTTATAGACTACCAGCTCCCACGTATATGATCGCCATCATACTGCCGGCAGTCAAGCAAGAATCCTAGGGGCTCTATCAACGTGTAATAGCGACATGTCAGGTCACCTAAAGCAGTACACGATGATAAAGATAAACCAGATAGCATACTATCATCTCGAGTAAGACTGTCCTACTGGGATAGGTCCTCCCTCAATCATTGCAATCACGTGCCTGTGATCCAATAATTGACTCTGAGGGCACTAACTCCAACAATCTCCCACTTGCACTCAAGGCTAATTATTGCGATGCCGCATACTCACAGCCCGTGTGATACCGAACACCCAACTCCTCTACTAGTCAGTCTCACAAAACCCGTTTGCGAAACTATTGCGTTCGAGGAATAGCCTCAGTGAGTGGATCCGCTGTGATGTTTCTTTCTATGTCTCTCTATATCTCATGTTCGCGGAGAAAGCCATCTCCCGAAATGAGCAATACCTGTCTTAGAATGTCTGGATGTCTGATGGGACCTAGCTCATAAATGAACTCCAAATCCAAACTTCTTAGACTGTATCGACAACTGAACTTAATCAGTATCCTGCGCCATGCCTCCCTCAGTATTGCCTTGGACCACCTGTCCAAAATACTGCCCCTCGTCAGAAGGAAAATCTATAACTCTGACAACCTGCTTGTCGTCCATGTCACCTTGGAAGCCCGGAGTGATAACCGTCTCCTAAAGGAGGCAGCCGTTATCATATCCCTAGAACATTCACTTATGTTCTAAAACTGCTTCCGACTGGTTTTCCAGGATTGGATTAATATCAACTTATTGCATCTAGTGCAAGAACAACATCTGGTGTGGTATTTGACATCTCATGATTGACTCAAATGCCTAAGCAAGTGATCTGCCAATCATGCACATCCTCTCCCCTTTAGTCTGTAAGACACCTTTAGAGAGGGTGACTCCATTATCTGCAGGTATACTACCATGCCAGGAGTCATCCATTCTAAATACTCATAGAATGCTGTCAAAATACCCTGATTGGGAAACCACCCAAATCTAGATCTAAAACCATAGATCTAGTAACCAGTATGTCTGATATAATGTCCAAGTCCCATGTGGAGAAAACACTGTGTGACGACCAAAGTATAACCGATCGTAGTATAGGAATATCACTTCCTACTACCTTCTCAACAGATCCATCCCCTATTCTGATGACGTCAAACCCATGACTGTCACATCAGAAACAGATGATCTATCTCCGCTACATCTGCTTTAGTCTATAAATAGACATAAGCCTGATGTCCACCAATGCTTCCGCTGCTCCCACTGACTACGACAACCCTCTGGTGGAGTCATATAGACGCGCACTTCTAAAGCTAGTTTAGAACGACGCTATACTCATCCTCTCACCGGGTCTCGCAGCCTGGAACAACAGCAATGGCAAGTGTGGGTAAACAAGAACTTCCCTGTCACCGTCCTTGAGGCTACCGGAGTACCTCTCGGGTGCCTGAAGTTACCCACCGTATCTGCGGAGTGGCCAATGGAATGTCAGTCCAGATTGAATCTTTAGGTTCCTTATCAAATCTTCAGTAATCGTTTGTGGTTCTGGAATCACTTCCAGTTCTACCATACTCCCACTACTTTTTCTGAAAAATCCAATTTTTATTAAAACTGTGGCGAGTCTAGAACAATATTTCTATTAATCTGTCAGATGGTAGAAAATCAACCCTCGTCATAGCCTGGGTCAACCCACAAACAGCCATTACAGAAACGTGCCTTGAGTTATCCGGAGTCTGGTTTTAAGCATAAGCCGGACAACTCCCCGTACCTTAACATTGTTAAGATATGAACTGTTCTATATCCAATATAGAAACAGAGGCACTGATTCAATTGAACCAGATTCAAATCATGCAGCTGTCTCCAGTGCATGTCAACTAAATGGAAGGAGGCCGATCAGCGTTACTCAACTTAGGAATGCTTCCAATTATGAGTAACCTGAAAAAGAAGCAATTTCTCTTTATCATTACTATCAACTGAATACCATACGCAAGTATCTACATCTTCGATCACTTTGAAGAATCCCGATACTTGGTATACCTGGTTCTCTACTTTATTCAAATACCTATAACTCCTCAAAACTTAGACCCTGTGTTTCCATGAAACACATGTCTAAGAACTAGAGAAGTTAAAAGTAAACAGAATATAGTATGAGAACCAACCCCTCTGTCCTAATGGACACTGGACAGCATACAATACTCTGTATAAGTCCGCTGAGTCTAACAACTCTTTCACTGTGTGTCGTAGGTTGAAAACTGTACTTATGGTTAAGAAGAATTACACCGCTGTTTAATGCTCCTTACCTAACCATCCACTGATATAGGTAAATGTCATCGACATAATATCAAAAGGCATATCTCACTCTATGAAAATAGACGTACAGATATATCAATTTGAAATTGGTGCACAACAGCGGATATTCAAAACCAAATATTTGCCGACCGGCAAACAACCCAGGTGACTTCCTCAAATATCACCGATTACAACGAATCCCGATATAATGAGGATGATCACCCAATTCCCAATAACTTACTCCCACTCATCATCTGTAAAACCATACAGATGTGAGAATCATACTTGGTAAATACATACCCTGGAGTAAGTGTCTAATCGGGAAATCAGTTTTCTTTTAACAGTACACAGTGAAACTGAAACATTGTAATGTTTCAATGGGGTATCCTGGTATTCCTAGTAATGCCTCTACCATTATCCAGATTCACAACTGTAACCGTATAATTCTTTGCCACCTCACCAAATCCCTTTATTTGTCTTTAGTCATTACCTTCTGCACACCCCTTTAGGCCAATTGGTTTTCTTCCTTCCCTACCGTTCGGCACCAGCCTATGGTTTGGAAGAAGACTATCCAATAAGCATAAAAGGTGTACTGTCCTAATCCTAGGAGCACTCGCAAAGCGAGAGAAGGTGAAGATAAAAGACACCTGAATGTACTTTATTCCTATTTCTCCTGAACCAGGATCCATCCCCGAACTGGAACAAGTTCCTTTCGAGTTCGTATATAACCATACGATGGATTATCCAATAAAATGGGATCTTCGTAGTGATACGGAGTGTCCTGGAGAAATACAAAGGTGATTTAGGATTGGCGAAGAAATACTTGGTTTGGTCGTGAATAGCAGTCGCAACTTACTTTGCCCTCCTACTAATCCCTTGCTTTGTCTTAACCTTAATACCTTCTGCACACCGTTTAGGCTAATTGGTTTTCTTCATTCCCCACCGTTCGGCACCAGCCTAAGGTTTGGAAGAAGACTGTCCAATCTGCGTAATAGGTGTACTACTCCTAAGCCAAGGAGTACTCGCAACCTGAGAGAAGGTGAAAAGAAAAGACAACTGAATAATCCTATTCGTTTTCTCCAGAACCAGAAACCATCCTCGAAGTCCTTCGAGTTCGTATATAACCATACGATGGTTTTGTCCAATGGAAGTGGACGTTCGCAGTAATACGGGGTGTCCTGGAGAAAAGGGTAAAAGTAGGAGTGGCAATGAGGTCTGCAACTCTGACAATCCAAAAGCCAGTGTTAAGAAGGTTCGGTCAACTTGGTCACTGAGTCATAGTCCAGGGTCGGGTCAATGGTCGCTGCCAGAGAGAGAGAAAAGAAACACTCAGCGTGCACTCTAACCTAGATCAGAATGGTTACCACTTTATCTAATCAGGAAACCTCCCACTGTACCTCAAATTCTCCTCCAAACCTGAAAGAAGAATTAGTCGGGATCACCCGAGGAGTAAACTAACTCATCAGTGGGAATCGGGATCCAACTATCATCGCATGATAACCTGACGGAATCCACTCAAGTCACCACACTCCAGAAGGTATGCGCATGCCTGGCAAGTTTCAGTTCTTTTGAAACTCCCGATGTAGGCTTTTACCCCAAGCGGTTTATGACCTTGACTAGGTCAACAAACCATAAACCGCCAGTCAAGTTCAACCCGTCATTATTCTGGATTGCATTAAACCCACCCGTACGTGCCCTTGACTAGGTCAACAAGGCCGCACGACTGTCCTAACCAATCCCACTTATGCAACAAACAAGTACCACTTAGCTACCGAACACTACGTCTTGACTAGGTCAACAAACGCAGCACGAATACCAAATAATACCTGTAGGAAATGACGGAGGGCTACGGCTGGTTTTTGGCGAAAAACCTTTAACGTAATGAACTTGATATCGTTGAAGGAACTGCATAGTTTTTATAAAAATATAGTGACGAAAGCCTTTGCTAAAGAGGTCACTCCCGGTGAAGGGATCTCGGCTCTTTCCCCGTAGAATGAGGTGCAGGATATTCCAACTGAATACCACGATGCAAAGCAAAAGTAATCGGCTATAGTGAAGTTATTGCCCTGACGCAAACTTCTGTCCAAGGGGTCACTCCCGGTGAAGGGATCTCGGCCCTTGCCTCGTCGACTGAGGAGCAGGATATTCCAAATGAATACCACGATGCAAAACAAAAGTGAACGTCCTTGCAATAACAGCTTTTTGAAAAATGTTCCAACAACATCAGATTAGGTTTGTTTAGCTTGCATTGATCCGAATCAACGCACTCCCATCAATTGATCACACCACAAAGAACGAAAATATACTGACGTACGTATATGCCATCCGCATTCGCCACTGGGTCCCGTCATCACCCGTTAGGTTAGCTAACTAACGGCAGAGCGGGGACTGGACTAGCGCGGATGAAAAACATATACAACATCTACTAATATGTATACCAATATATAGTATTTCGCTCAAGGCGTGAATAAAATGCAACATCACAGAAATGTACAGCATCACAGAACAATACAGATATCTGGAAACTCCGGGTTTCACAGAGCCGCTGCTGAAACCCGACGTTCCCCTGGTCGTGTGGATAGCCTGTGCAATGAAAAACCTAGACCCCTACGGGCGCGGCAAGTCACCCGCCAAAACCTGAAGCGAGGCAGCCCCCTTCAGCTCCGTGAATGGACCACCCAGCACTCCACGGAATCCGGCAACTTGGGCACCCCTCCTGGGTCAACCTATACCCCCTACGAGTGCGGCGAATAGCCCGCCAATCCTGGACTGAAGCCCCCTCCGTCTCAATGCCCTGAGATGCGGGCCCGTTGCCCTCCAGAACCCGGCTATCCGTGCACCCCACCGCGGGGCAACCCTAGTACAGAAAGTAAAATATACATATACCGGGTACATCGACCGCAACCAGGTCGTGCCCCAAAAGAATAATACAAACAGGCAGTGACGGCAGTCCACATGTCGGACGCTCGCCCCGCAAAATCAAATGTACATAATACAACAAAAACGCACTAGCATTGCAACCAGGCTATCCCCACGACCAATCCGCAACAACACAGTACAATCACAGAACATCAACGTGAAAGTCACGTTCGCAAATCCGTCTAACCGGGCTATAGCAGTTAGACCGGATTTACCGATCGAGTGACATTCACAGTCGCAGATATAATGTAAATACTGTGAAATAATGTGTTTAAAATTTTCCGATTGATCAAACCTTAACAAGTGGGCCCCAAAGAAAACTGTAGCACTCACAGAAATAATTGGCCCAATTTTAATATTCCAAAACCCCTAATTATATCCCAGAAGCTCACTGGAGAAATTCGAAGCAGTGACCCCACCAACCTGCGGCGGAAGGGCGGCACAAATGTGGTTTTTGCGGCGCTTCCGCGCTCCTGTTGAGTGATCACTGTCTCGAATTTTCCCAGAGTTCTTAGAACTCCCTGCACATCATTCTGAGACCACCAAAAAAATTTTTAGACACCAAAAAATTTCAACAGAAACTGATGTGAAGGAAAAATACGGTTTTTGGAATTTCGGTCGATCGGATAAGCAAAACACATTAGAACAAGCTAGGTAAGGTTAATGGCGTGGCTCTGATACCATGTTGCGCCACGGCAGCGCCCCGGCCTCGTACTCGAGGCCAAAATGCGGAATCAAAAATTTTCCTTACTCGGAAACCGGCGCTACCGCGGACAAAGAAAACCCGGATCGTAACCATTAACCTAATGCTAGCAATAAAGAGATAGGGTGAGAAGTATACCAAGCGATCCGTGTCCTTCGGTCTTCGTCTCCACTCCGATCTCCCGCGGAATCTCCGTCACCTCTTCGCTCGTCGGAAAGGGCACCACGTAGCCGGAATCTTTTACGGGCTCCCGCCTCTTGACCGAGGCAACTCGGGCGCGAAGTTGGCTAGCCGACGCGTCCAAGGCTTGCTATAGAATAGTGTAGTGAACTTGTCTCTTTAGGGTTCTTGAAGTTGCCATGGATGGAGGTGGTGATGAGAGAAAGAACTATGGAGGAATATGATGCTCTGAACTTAGCAAAGGAATAATAAGATGAACAAAGTTTTTCCTCCTTCAAAAATGATCTCACCCTCTCTCCTCTCCTATGTGGCCGGCCCCTCTCCAAAAATGAAGAAGATTGGAGAGAGAAAAGAAAAACTTCTCTCATACAAGGAAAAAGAATGAATAATAATTTATCAAAATGGTCACTCCCATTTCACCTTCACAAACCATCAAATGAAAGGAATGGAATAGACAAGAAAGGCATCTCATGATGAAACAAGTCTCATCATAATGCAACATATGCAAGAAAACCCTCCCCTAAATGTTAATTGCAAACTTGCAATTAACACCCTCCACCAAGAAAGTCCGACCGAGAAGGAATGAAGGAAAACCGGCCGGAACGGAATGCAAACTGGCAACTTCAGAAAAACTGATCCTGTAATAAAATACGGGAAAACCCCACTACTGCAAATACATGCCCGCATTTGTATTCCCACTGAACACAAATGCAAAGAGACAAAACTACACTATCAAATACTAGAATCCGGCTTAAGCCAAAGCCGGCTAGTAAAAACTGCCCGATCACGATCCGTGCAATACCGCACGTATCTGATCAAACCCTGCCATATCTCCATACGGCCTCTACAGCGTTTCGCCCGAAACTTGAGTAACTGAGAGTGTGGTGGACTCTAAAGACTCGTCAATACTATGGCTGTGGATTTAACCACTGGCACGTCAGAGGTATAAGCCAATACGTGACGGGCCACCAGCTATTGACCAAAAGGGACGTCGATGAGGAAGCTCACCCCGACACCCTACTGAGCCTGTCAGTGACAATATCCGTACAGTCCGGTCCGTTCGTCTATGAGTATCGCATGGCGGGCCTAGGGGGTTGGTAAAAGTCAGACCCCCAAAAGCGGTACAAGTCGTGTCGGAGCGTAGCCCAGAACACCCTGAGATACTACTGGAATACCTACCAGTAAATCTCCTGCCTCGGCCGAGGGCTTTGTGTAATGGCTCTCCTAGACACAGCGCGACCTCACCCCCAATACCGGGAGAGACGAACCCCTGCAGATCCGCTCACTGCCTCCATGTGGCTCGGGACTGTACCCAACTAAAACCTGTTTGCACGACTCCTTTGAGCCGTGGTAGGGTAGTAATCAAAGCACAGTGGGAACTCACACGAGACAAATGACGATCTCAGGTCGATGAACTAACCTGTACACATGTCACCTGGGAACTGCTATTTGACGTCTGGTATATGACCAACTAGCAGGTTCCCGGCGAGTCCTGTCCGGTGTACTCATAACCCAATGAGCACCTGTATACATCTTAGGTGAACCAACTGACACCAGTGGCTTGTGAGACCGGCCACCGCCCCTCGTCGGGGTCTCGACTGTATACACTAGTCTACTAATGGAGTATCGATGCCCTGTCTCGAAACTCCTACGACTAGGGACCATTTAAGGATGTGCTTATAGACTACCAGCTCCCACGTATATGATCGCCATCATACTGCCGGCAGTCAAGCAAGAATCCTAGGGGCTCTATCAACGTGTAATAGCGACATGTCAGGTCACCTAAAGCAGTACACGATGATAAAGATAAACCAGATACCATACTATCATCTCGAGTAAGACTGTCCTACTGGGATAGGTCCTCCCTCAATCATTGCAATCACGTGCCTGTGATCCAATAATTGACTCTGAGGGCACTAACTCCAACACCCGTGAGATCCTCTCGACTTATAGGAAAAAATATTTTTATGAGACCCTTACGGCTCATAAACTCAAAAAGCCTTAGTTGGCAGGGATCTAAACATATCTTCTAAGCCACCTTTGTCCTGATAGGCAACGCAAATGATGAGTCGCACCTGGCAATATTCCAATTGAAGAGATACTGATACCAAAGCTGGTATCAGATTCCAAGTCCCTAACTCTCAATAAAGATCAGTGACCAAAAAATATGCATATAAAATAGCTGAAAGGATAAGGGCAACTCGCAAATAAAAATCAACGAGTAAATAAAATGAAATAGCTGAAATGATGGAGCAACTCGTAATAAAAATCAGCGAGTAAATAAAATGAAATAGTCGAAATGATTGGGTATTGCAAGTAAATAGCCGAAACAATTGGGCAATCACGACTTTCATGATAAGAAAAATTATAGAGTATCGCGGAGAATTTTTTTTAAAAAATGAATGATAAAATAAAAAAATTTCTGCCCTGTAGGTATTTCGAATCTCGACTTCTATAGACAGTTCATGGATATAAAAGAATGAAAAGGAGCGATGTGTTTCTCCATTCTCCGTCAAATTAATAACTAAGTCTTGATGGCATTTATATAGCACAAAGACTACATGGACATCCGATTTACTCCAGTGAATTACGATTGCGGCGTCATCGAGGACCCATGTCAAATTGAAGCGAAGTGATGGCATATTCCTACCTTCGCTTCCAGAAGCGAATGCTTTGGAATATTCCATTCTTGTAGCAGCCACCACTTCGGATCTTGCTCCTCTGCAATTTCTTGCCCTCTATTCTATGTGTGCCATGGGGGAATATTTCCGCGATAATAGATCTTGATGGCAATACATGCAAAGCCTAAAAACCATTGGATGTTATCCCACATCGGACGGATGCGGCTCTGATTTCCTAAAGAATCCGCAAAGAAGAGAGTTTGACCTCAAAATAAAGCGCCACAATAACGCCTAGCACTGAATCATCTGACAGCAATACGTGTAAGTCCACGGTAGCGCCCCGGCCGTCTAACAGACGCCAAATACGGAATAAAAACTTTTACAACTGGCGCTATCGCGTACTATAACCCGGATCTGCCATTAAAGCTAAACTAACAAATTACAAAGAGGGTAGAAATGTTATACCGAACGATCCGAGTCCTTCAGTCTTCAACCATCATCCCACGCTTTGTTGCTGCTGCTCCGATCTCCTGAATCTCCAGTCTCGTCGTCCAGGTGGCACCACGTTGACGGATCTTTAAACGAGCTCCCGCCTCTGAACCGAGGCAACTCGGTCGTCAAGTTTGCTAAAAGAGACGACCAAGATGATGTAGAGAATGAGTAGAACACTTTGTCTCGTTACGTCCAAGGCTATGGACGAACGGTTAATGAAGTTGCCTTTTGAATCGGGGAAATGAGAAATGGGCATATGAAATTTCCATGAAACAAATTCCTAATCTTTTTCCCAAAATAAACAACCATAATCCCACAAGAGAGGGGGGAGGCCGGCCACTATATAGAGGGGAAGGAGGTGAATGTAGGAGAGGGGGAGGTGATCATAAGATCAATGAAGAGGATGAGTCACACAACACCTAGTACGAACACAATAAATGAAAACAATGAATCACCAAATCATTTAATGCAATAATCAATGCACTAATGACTCACCAAGAAGCATGATCCTAGTCACCGCCTTCTAGAAGCCTCTAGAAACTTCCACACTCATCTCAAGAAAAGATAAATCCGTATTTAACCGAATGTTAAATACGGGTGATAGAAAACAGGAAACTGGCAACTTCCAAAAGCGATCCCGAAACAGAATTCAGGATAACCCCGTAACAGTATAAACATACCCGCATTTGTATTACGACCGAATACAAATGCAACTGAGACAAAGATATTATATCGACACAGTATAATACTGGGTTCCAGCTTAAACCAAAACCTACCAGTATTATCTGCCCGAAAAATGACATGTGCGAAAACGCACGTGCATTTTCCGAACCTTGCCATAAAACCATACAGCCTCTACAACGTTTCGCCCGAACTTGGGAAAGTGTCTGTGGGGGACTCTGATGACTCATCAACATACTGGCACTGCGTATAACCTCTAGCACGTCAGAGGTACAAGCTATACGTAACGGTTGCCTATGTATTGATTGGAAGGGAAGCTGACCAGCGAACTCATCTCATAAACCCTACTGAGCCTAACAGTGACAATATACATACAGTCCGGTCCGTTCGTCTATGAGTATCGCATATCTGCCTAGGGGGATGGTAACGTCAGACCCCCATTAGCGGTATAAGTCGTGTCAGAGAGTAGCCCAGAACACACTGAGATACTACTGGAGTACCTACCAGTAAATCTCCTGCCTCTGCCGAGGGCTTTGTGTAATGGCTCTCCTAGACACAGCGCGATCTCACCCCCAATACTGGGAGAGACGAATCCCCTGCCGATCCGCTCACTTGCCTCCATGTGGCTCGGGACTGTACCCAAAAAAGACCTGTTTGCACGACTCTTTTAAGCCGTGGTAGGGTAGAAATCAAAGCACAGTGGGAACTCACACGAGACAAATGACGACCTCAGGTCGATGAACTAACCTGTACACATGTCACCTGGGAACTGCTATCTGACGATATGTATAATACCAACTAGCATGTTCCCAGCGAGTCCTGTCCTGTGTACTCATAACCCAATGAGCTCCTGTATACATCTTAGGTGATCCTACTGACACCAATGGCTTATGAGACCGGCCATCGCCTCTCGTCGGGGTCTCGACTGTATACACTAGTCTACTCTGGAGTATCGATGCCCTGTCTCGAAACTCCCACGACTAGGGACACTTTAAGGATGTACTTACAGACCCCAGCTCCCACGTATATGATCGCCATCATACTGCTGGTAGTCAAGAAAGAATCCTATGGGCTCTATCATCATGCAATAGTGAACTAAAGCATATATACGATGATAAAGACAAACCAGATAGCATACTATCACCTTGAGCAAGACTGTCATTTCGGTATAGGTCCTGCCTTAATCATTGCAATCACGTACCTGCGATCCAATAATTGACTTTGAGGGAACTATCTCCAACAATCTCCCACTTGCACTTAAGGCTAATTATTGTGATGTCGCGTACTCACAACTCGTGTGATACCGAACATCCAACTCCTCTACTAATCAGTTTCACAAAGCTCGTTTGTAAAAAACTCTTGTGTTCGAGAAATAGTCTCAGTGAGTGGATCCTCCCTGATGTTTCTTTCTGTATCTCTCTTAATCTCAAGTTCGCGGAGAAAGCTATCTCCCGAATTGAGTAATACCTGTCTTAGAATATGTCTGGATATCTGATGGGACCTAATTCATAAATGAACTCCAAATCCAAACTTCTTAGACTGTATCGATAACTGAACCTAATCAGTATCCAGCACCATGCCTCCCACAGTATCCTCTTGGACCACCTATTTATAATACTGTCCCTCGTCAGAGGGAAAACTATAACTCTGACAATCACTCTGTCAACCATGTCACCTTTGAAGCCTGGAATGATAACTATCTCCAGAAGGAGGCTGCCGTCATCAAATCTGCAGAACATGCACTTATGTTCTAAAACTGCTTCCTTATGTTTCTCCAGGATTGGATTAATATATACTTATCGCATCAAGTGCAAAAGACAACATCTGGTATGGTACTTGACATCTCATGATTGACTCAATTGCATAAGCAAGTGATCTGTCAATCATGCACATCCCTCTCCCCTTTAGTCTATAAGACACCTTTAAAGAGGGTGACTCCATCACCTGCAGGTACACCACCATGCAGGAGTCATCTATTCTAAATACCTTTAGAATACTGTCAATGTACCCACATTGGGAAACTACCCAAATCAAGATCTAAATCCATAGATCTAGTAACCAGAAGTCAGATATTATATCCATATCCTTTGTGGAGAAACAACTGTGTGACGACCAAAGTACAACCGATCGTAGTATAGGAATTTTACTTCCTACTCAGTGTATGTCATCCAAATACCAGGACATCACACCGTACTATCTTCTTAACTGATCCATCCTCTATTCTGATGAAGTCAAACCCATGACTGTCACATCAAAAATAGATGATCTTATCTCCGCTATATCTGCTCAAGCTTATAAATAGACATAAGCTACTTGCCCACTATACTTCCGCTGCTTCCACTGACTACGACAACCCTCTGGCAGAATAATATATACGTACACTTCTAAAGCTAGTTTAGAAGGACGCTATACTTATCCCCTGCCGGGTCTCAGAGTTTGGAACAACAGTAGTGTCAAGTCTGGGTAAACTAGAACCTCCATGTCACCGTCCTTGAGGCTACCGGAGTACCTCTCGGGTGTCTGAGGTTACCCACCATATCTGCGGAGTGGCTATTGGAATGTCAAACCTGATTGAATATATAGGTCCTATTAAATTTTCCGTAATCGTTTGCGGTTCTGGAATCTCTTCCAGTTCTACCATACTCCCACTATTATTTTCTGAAAAAATCCATTTTACTAAAACTGTGGCGAGTCAAGAACAATATCACTATTGATCTTCCAGATGGTAGAAAATAAACCCTCGTCAAAGCCAGGGTCAACCCATAAACTGCCATTACAGAAACGTGCCTTGAGTTATCCAGAGTCTGGTTTTAAGCATAAGCCGGACAACTCCCCGTATCTTAACATCGTTAAGATATGAACCGAAATATACAATATAGAAATAGAGGCACTAATTTAACTGGAACAAGATTCAAATCATGCAGCTGTCTCCAGTGCATATCAACTTAATGGAGAGAGGTTAATCAGCATTACTCAACTTAGGAATATATCCAATTATGAGTAACCTGATAGAGAAACAAGTTTCTCAAAACCATTACTTTCAACTGAATACCAATCACAAGAATCTATATCTTCGATCTCTTTGAAGAATCTCGATACTTGCGGCACCTGGTTCTCTACTTTTTTCTTATACCTAAAACTTCTCAAAACTTAGACATTGTATTTCTACGAAACACTTGTCTAAAAACTAGAGAAGTCATAAGTAAACAGAACATAGTATGAGAACCTACCCCTTTTGTCCTGACGGACACTGGACAACATACAATACTCTGTATAAGTCCGCTGAGTTGAATAACTCTAAACCTGTGCGTCGTAAGTTGAAAACTGTACCCAGGCGATTTTCTCAAATATCACCAATTACAACGAATTCCGATATAATGAGGATGATCACCTTTATTCCCAATAACCTACTCCTACTCATCATCTGCAAAACCATACAGATGTGAGAATCATACCTGGTAAATACATACCCTGGAGTAAGTATCTAATCGGGAAATCAGTTTTCCTTTCACAATGCACTGAAACATGAATATGTTTCTAGGGGTATCCTGGTATTCTTAGTAATGCCTCTTCCATAATCCAATTCATGACTTTAACCGTATATTTCTTTGCCTTCTCTCCAAATCCCTTTATTTGTCTTTAGTCGTTACCTTCTGTACACCATCGTTAGGCTAAATGGTTTTCTTCCTTCCCTACCGTTCGGCACCAGCCTATGGTTTGGAAGAAGACTATCCAGTAAGCATAATAGGTGTACTCTCCTAATCCTAGGAGTACTCGCAACTTGAGAGAAGGTGATGATAAAAGACAACTGAATAATACCTTATTCTATTTCTCCCGAACTGGGGAAAAAGCAAAGTTGAAAATAGGAGTGGCGATAAAGTACGCGGTTTGAGCGTGAATGGTAACAGTCACAATTTACTTTGCCCTCTTTCTAATCCCTTTATTGTGTCTTTAGTTATTACCTTCTGTACACCCTACTTAGGCTAATTGGTTTTCTTCATTCCCTATCTTTCGGCACCAGCCTATGGTTTGGAATAAGACTATCCAAAAAGCGTAATAGGTGTACTCTCCTAAACCAAGGAGTACTCACAACTTGTGAGAAGGTGATGATAAAAGACAACTGAATAAACTAATTCTATTTCTCCTGAACCTGGATCCATCCTCGAAGTGGTACCTTCGAGTTCGTATATAACCATACGATGGATCTATCCAATGGAAGTGGATGTCCGTAGTAACACGGGGTGTTCTGAGAAATTCAAAGGGTAAAAGAAGGAGCGGCAATGACTTATGCAACTTAGACAATCCTAAATCCAGTATTTTAAGAAGGTTCGGTCAACTTGGTCACTGAGTCATAGTCTAGGGTCGGTCAAAGGTCGCTGCCAAAGAGAGAGAGAAAAGAAACACTCTGCGTGCACTTTAACCTAGATCAGAATGGTTATCACTTTATCTAATCAGGAAACCTCCGACTGTTACGTCAAATTCTCCTCCAAACCAGAAAGAAGAATTAGTCGGGATCATCCGAGGGGTAAACCAACTCATCAGCGGGAATCGGGATCCAACTATCATCGCATGATAACTTGATGGAAGCCACTCAAGTTATCACACTCCAGAAGGTATGCGCATGCCTGGCAAGTTTCTTGTATGTTTGAAACTCCCGATGTGATTTTTGCCTCATGCTCTTATGACCTTGACGAAGGTCAACAAATCATAAGTCACATGTCAAGTTCTACCCGTCATTGTCCAGGTTAATTTGAACCCACCCGTACAAGCCCTTGACGAAGGTCAACAAGGCTATACGACTGTCCCAAACCAACACATCTATCTATGCAACAAATGAATACCCCAGCAGCTACTAAGCACTATGCCTTGACGAAGGTCAACAAACATAGCTTGAATACTACTGACCATCCATAAGAAATGACGGAGGGCTTCGGCTGGTTTTTGGCGAAAAACCTTTAACGTAATGAACTTGATCTCATTGAAGGAACCTGCTAGCTTTTTATAAAAATATAGTGGCGAAAACCTTTTTGCTAAAGAGGTCACTCCCGGTGAAGGGATCTCGGCTCTTTCCTCGTGGAATGAGGTGCAGGATATTCTGACTGAATACCGCTATGCAAAGCAACTTGTAATCGACTATATCGAAGTTATTACCTTGACATAAACTTCTGCCTAAGGGGTCACTCCCGGTGAAGGGATCTCGGCCCTTGCCTCGTCGAATGAGGTGCGCGATATTCCAACTGAATACCGCTATGCAAAACAAAAGGAAAGATCTTTGTAATAACACCTTTTAAAATTTGTTCCAACAACATCAAATATAGGTTTGTTTTATCCTTGCATTGATAAGAATCAATGCAGTCCCATCAATCAATCACACCAGAAAAGAACGAAAATAAATTGTACGTATATGACATCCGCATTCGCCACTGGGTCTCGTCATCACCCGTTAGGTTACTTAACTAACGACAGAGCGGGAGCTGGACTAGCGCGGGTGTAAAAC
Organism: Agapanthus africanus; assembly: GCA_030015575.1. Lineage (NCBI taxonomy): Eukaryota > Viridiplantae > Streptophyta > Magnoliopsida > Asparagales > Amaryllidaceae > Agapanthus > Agapanthus africanus. The sequence goes on along the minus strand of CM057338.1, from coordinate 112,876,885 downwards.
ATATACAACATATAATAGTATATATACTAATATACAATAATCGCTCCAGGCGTAATAATATGCAACATTACATAAAAGTAATAAGCATCACAGAACAATACAGATAATCTAGGATCCCCGGGTTTCACAGGGCCGCTACTGAAACCCGACGTTCCCCTGGTCGTGTGGATAGCCTATGCAATGAAACCTAGACCCCTACGGGTGCGGCAAGTTACCCGCCAAAACCTGATGCGAGGTAGTCCCCACAGCATAGTGAATGGAACACCCGGCACTTCACGGAATCCGGTAAATTGAGCACCCCTTCTTGGGCCAACCTGTACCCCCTACGAGTGCGGCGAATTGTCTGCCAATTCTAGAGTGAGGTCCCTCTGCCTCTCAAAGCCGTGAGATACGGACCCGTTGCCCTCCAGAACCCGGCTATCCGTGCACTCCGTCGCGGGGTAATCCTAGTACATAAAAGAAAATATATACAACGGGTACATCGACCTCAGCCCGGTCGTGTCCCAAAAAGAATATAATACAAACAGGCAGTGACGGCAGTCCACATGTTGGACGCTCGCCCCGCAAAATCAAATGTACAAATAAATCCAAACATCACTATCATTGCACCCTGCTATCCACCACGACATATCCGCAACATCACAGCACAACACAGAACATCAACGCGAATGTCACGTTCGCAAACCCGTCTAAAGAACTATAGCAATTAGACGTGGTTTACCGCTCAAATGACATTCCGGGTCGGAGATATAATGTAAATACTGTATACTAACAAGTTTAAAATTCCGATCGACTAAATTTCCCGAAGTGGGCCCCACGTACATCTGGTGTACAGTAATAAAATCTGGGCCAAAAAGAACTATACCAGAAACTACAATTTCCATAATTAAGCTCTCTGGAAAAAGTTGAAGCACTGTTCCCACAAAAGCACCGCGGATCCACGGTAGACTTGTGGGATCACGTGCCCAAATTTTTCCACAATGCTTATAAAAGCCTGCTTAGTTTTCTGCGATATGTAAAATAATTTTTAGAACCCTTTTAAAATCGACAGAAACTCAGAACTTGGAATTTGCGGTTTTCGAAAATCCGTTCGATCGATATTTTAAACGTGTTAGCACAAGTTAGTAAAGCTTAATGGTGAGGCTCTGATACCACTATAAGTCCACGGTAGCGCCCCGGCCGTCTAACAGACGCCAAATGCGGAACAAAAACTTTTACAACCGGCGCTATCGCGTACTATAATCCGGATCTGCCATTAAAGCTAAACTAACAAATTACAAAGAGGGTAGAAATGTTATACCGAACGATCCGAGTCCTTCGGTCTTCAACCATCATCCCACGCTTTGTTGCGGCTGCTCCGATCTCCTGAATCTCCAGTCTCGTCATCCAGGTGGCTCCACGTCAATGGATCTTTAAACGGGCTCCCGCCTCTGAACCGAGGCAACTCGGTCGTCAAGTTTGCTAAAAGAGACGACCAAGATGATGTAGAGAATGAGTAGAACACTGTCTCGTTACGTCCAAGGCTATGGACGAACGGTTAATGAAGTTGCCTTTTGAATCGGGGAAATGAGAAATGGGCATATGAAATTTCCATGAAATAAATTCCTAATCTTTTTCCCAAAATAAACTACAACCATAATCCCACAAGAGAGGGGGGGAGGCCGGCCACTATATAGAGGGGAAGGAGGTGAGTGTAGGAGAGGGGGAGGTGATCACAAGATCAATGAAGAGGATGAGTCACACAACACCTAGTATGAACACAATAAATGAAAACAATGAATCACCTTAACTAGTCACCAAATTATTTAATGCAATAATCAATGCACTAATGACTCACCAAGATGCATGAACCTAGTCACCACCTTCTAGAAGCCTCTAAAAACTTCCACACTCATCTCAAGAAAAGATAAATCTGTATTTAACCGAATGTTAAATACGGGTGATAGAAAACAGGAAACTGGCAACTTCCAAAAGCGATCCCGAAACGGATTTCAAGATAACCCCGTAACAGTATAAACATACCAGCATTTGTATTACGACCGAATACAAATGCAATTGAGACAAAGATATTATATCTACACAGTATAATACTGGGTTCCAGCTTAAACCAAAACCTACCAGTATTATCTGCCCGAAAAATGACACGTGCGAAAACGCACGTGCATTTTCCGAACCTTGCCATAAAACCATACGGCCTCTACAACGTTTCGCTCGAACTTGGGAAAGGGTCTGTGGGGGACTCTAATGACTCATCAACACACTGGCACTGGGTATAACCTCTAGCACGTCAGAGGTACAAGCTGTACGTAACAGTTGCCTATGTATTGATTAGAAGGGAAGCTGACGAGCGAACTCATCTCATAAACCCTACTGAGCCTAACAGTGAAAATATACATATAGTCCGGTCCGTTCGTCTATAAGTATCGCATATCTGCCTAGGGGGCCGGTAACGTCAGACCCCCATTAGCGGTATAAGTCGTGTCAGAGAGTGGCTTAGAACACCCTGAGATACTACTGGAGTACCTACCAGTAAATCTCCTGCCTCGGCCGAGGGCTTTGTGTAATGGCTCTCCTAGACACAGCGCGATCTCACCCCCAATACCGGGAGAGACGAATCCCCTGCCGATCCGCTCACTTGCCTCCATGTGGCTCGGGACTGTACCCAAAAAAGACCTGTTTGCATGACTCTTTTGAGTCGTGGTAGGGTAGAAATCAAAGCACAGTGGGAACTCACACGAGAAAAATGACGACCTCAGGTCGATGAACTAACCTGTACACATGTCACCAGGGGACTGCTTTCTGACGATATGTATAATACCAACTAGTATGTTCCCGGCGAGTCCTGTCCGGTGTACTCATAACCTAATGAGCACCTGTATACATCTTAAGTGATCCTACTGACACCAATGGCTTGTGAGACCGGCCATCACCCCTCGTCGGGGTCTCGACTGTATACACTAGTCTACTCTGGAGTATCGATGCCCTGTCTCGAAACTCCCATGACTAGGGACACTTTAAGGATGTGCTTACAGACCCCAGCTCCCACGTATATGATCGCCATCATACTGCTGGTAGTCAAGAAAGAATCCTATGGGCTCTATCATCATGCAATAGTGAACTAAAGCATATATACGATGATAAAGACAAACCAGATAGCATACTATCATCTCGAGCAAGACTGTCATTTCGGTATAGGTCCTGCCTTAATCTTTGCAATCACGTACCTGCGATCCAATAATTCACTTTGAGGGCACTATCTCCAATAATACGGACATACCGGCCTAGAATAGTTACTTGAGACGTTGTATCCTATAGCGGTAAGGTTGGGTGATACAGCTAATACGCGGATACTCGAGCCAGCGACCCGAGTGGACATGGATCGAAAAGAAATCGGCTGACGTAACGGTGAGATGGACTAAACCCAGTACCACAAACGTAACAGACTCCTATATCGATAGGGGTTATGTATATTTGACGTTAGGCTGAGTTTGTCTTTACCTAAGGTTGAGATGAACTGAACGCTCCGGAACGAGTAAATAAACTAAGCTAAGCCATTTCAGGACAATCAGAAGATAAAGAAATCAAATAATATGTGTGTGTGTGTGTGTTTTTTATTCATGAATCAGAATTGTGAAAAGATACAATCTACAAAAAGGGGTATAACAAAGCAATCAAGAAGGTTGGACTCCCCTCAAATCTCGAGGGAATCCAAGGGTCAAGATTTGACAAAGCCCACACGTGATATGCACGTGGCACCTCTGTTGGGGGGCATTTGTTCCCTCTAAAATAATAATAATAATAATAATAATTAATATAACCCATGACACTTAAGTCCATGCGCTAGAAAGATAGACGCTGCTAAAAGCATGTGCCAATAATTCCTGTTGCTGCGCCAGTCTGTGAGACCCTCGCTTCTTTGATAACTTAAGTTATATTTGGAAAAATATTTTCCCTATCTTTTTTCAAATGGAAAGAATAAATCTAGTTAATCAGAAAATCTCAAAATAAAATATTTAAATACATAGCTTAACCTATTTAAGATATTCTCCATCTCTTATATTTTTCTAAACAAAGAAAAATATAAACCTTGTTAATAAGGATGCTCGGATCTATAATCTATCGGTGCTTAAGCTCCCAGGCTAATATTAGTGTTTTTCATATTTTCTTTTAAAACAAAAGAATCAATTAAATATATTATTTAAATAAGAAAGATATTAATCATATCAACAGATAACCCTTGGATCTAAAATCCAACGGTGCTTAAGCACCTGAGCTTGATCTTAAAATCAATTAGAGAGATCTCAAAGAGAGATTGTCTCTACTTGCCCAACGATATCTATACCCTTAATAAAGGACTCTAGAGATCAAAATTTGATATACACAATCATATATAATATCCCCCTATAAGTTTGATCAGGAATTTAAGTTCTTTGCAGTCACAACTCTCATTTTCTTCCTCACCATCATCAATCAAGGTGCGAAAAAGAGAATGATCTTCATGATATAATAGGCTTAGTCTCATCCATGAGAACGTTAATCTTCATATTCAGAACTTAATTTCTTTCTGATGATTTTAGAATCTCTAGATCAAACTTCGCCTTGAGAAAAATTAAGTTTTCATCAGAGGGGTTTCCTTGATCTTAAGATCTAGGGTTTGAGAGAAGAACCGAATCCCTGCATAAAAATTTAATGATAATGGACAAGGAAATTTAAATTTTCAAAGAACATATCATATGATCTCTATATAGAAAGAAAGGGAGACTCCTAATCACAAAAGTTGTGATCTTCGTTAATGGATAAAATAGCTATTAACAGAATCTTAAGTTTCATGAAACTTAAGTTTCAAAAGGACAGAGATTAATCTCTAGGAAAAACCCTAAGCGGCCATGCGCTAGAGGTATATGCGCCAATGGGCATGCATCACATAGAGATGCGCCAAAATGAAGGCCATGCGCCAATATAAAGGCCATGCGCCAATAAAGGCCATGTGCCAATGAAAATATGTTCCATTAAAGATATGCGCCAATATAGGCATACGTGCCAGAGACCTGAAGTTGAAGGCATACACCACAACCCATGGGCGTTAATATTTAATGCGTCAGAGACAAAAAAAGTCATATCCATGCGTCGATACCCATTGTATATATGGCATGCGACACAGCTCTGATACGCCGGTGATTTAATATTCCACAAACCCAGTATCTTTGTCTGTGTGACACGTGGCATGTGCCAGAACTTCTTAGTGCCTATACATATGTTCCAGATCTAATTATAAGTCTAAATTGAGTAAGTGCTATAGAGCGTAAGCTTCCATTATATTCCTTGAGCTCATATGCTCATATATTTTAAATTGACCTTAATCTAAAAGAAGATTAATGGCCCTTAAATATATTTTCTAAGGTGATATTAGTCTCATATACGACTAATGGTCCTTAGACATATACCTTGAACTGATGGAACATATGACCTTGGTTCAACCCAAACCTGAGATTTACGGATTTGGACTAATCAGCACCCTACGGATGACAATAATATTAGTCTTTGTATACAATCTAAGGGCAACCTCAATATAAACAAACTATAACACACAAAGATTTCTGGAGTAGAGAGAGTTGTTATTGCTTTGCGATAACGTAATTAAATGCAGGGGCTTGCGCCTACAGGAAAAAGCGTCCCCACAATCAAAAACCTCTCACATATGAGGGGAAATCTGATAAGTCTGCTACAACGGTCGCATCCATCCAAATCTCCGATATACGGTGCCATAAATAAACTTGATATCTTCGGAGAGGTGGATGGATTTGTTCCATATAGCATCTACCCCTGTATTTAGGCTAGACGCGCTCCCCGCGTCTCAGTCCGATTTCCAGCGGTAAACATAGGCAATGCCCAATCGCGTGGAGTTTTTTCATATGGGGTTTTTGTGTGACTCCAGCTGCCCCAGTTCACAGGAGGTGACTGAGCATTATGTAAGTATGCTCCTACATGAATTTTTTTATACCATTTTTACTGTTATTGTGGTCTTTGTAGCCTTTGTTATTAGAAAACCACAATAACTTGAAACCAAAACCTATATGAATACTTATCTAAGTATATTTTTCAATATAGAACCATAAATTTAACTAATTAATATATAAGAGACTAAAACCGAAATGATTTCTTGAATCTTTGTTCATATTGTATTTTCCTATAGCAACGGATGAATAGTGAGATTGAGGAGCAGATAGTTGCATTGTTGAGGCGCACGGTCGAAAGTCTACAGACGTAAAGCTTCATATGATCAACAAGGACGTATTTCAGCTGCACAACACGGACCAGCACGGGAGAGTTCATATGGGCGTCCAAGGCATGACGCCTACGGTGTATCACATCCATCACGGTCCGAATTTGCATCCTCCTCGTGTGCGCTAAGGGATATTCATTCAGGAGCCCGCTCCCCCCACGGCACCTGCTGTAGGGTTGCTAGGCACGCTCATAAGGGTCTACGAGGCATCAACCATGCCAAAATCAAATTTTTATGTGCCGAACAATCCTAAGCAAGATCGTATACTAGACATTAGGCGAAACTAATAGCAAGCAAACAACTTTACTTCTAAGAGTTAGGGATTACAACCTTTGTAGATCTGGTCCTTCACTTCTAAAGCTCCATGTAGACGTCCCTTCGCTGCGATCATCGAGATCCCGGACTCTTGTGACGGTTTCCTCGGAGAAATGAACGGGCTAGCTCGTTGACTTCGAGGCCGAAGATGATCTACGTCGAGGAGACTCAAACTCAAGCTTCATCTTCACTAGGTCGTGAACTTTGTGAAGAGAACACCCTAAACTAAATGGGAAGTAGTAGAGGATGATGAAATAGGAAGTGAGTTCACTTTGGATTTGGATTTCTCACTCTATTTCTTCATTTGAAAAATTTCTAACAAGCTTTTCTTCTTCTTGAAGAAGAAAAAGATGAAAGAATATGAATAATGAATTAATTAAAAGGAATAATCAAGTGAAGTCTATCATAATGCAACCATGGGTGAGTTAACCTTTGTAGAGACTAAACTATAGTTTAAGTTAATGGTTTGGTTAATAGAAATCTTATGCAAAACAAAATGAGTGGACTTTGTCAAAGATGCTTAAAAGCTTCATGAATCTTCAATCCAAGACAAAGAAAGCCACCATTTTGTTTTACCAAAATAAATATAAACCTAAACCATCATCTTAAATATGGTGTAAGTCATACACACATCTAAGTTTGCATGTATCATCAATCATGATACAAACTAGTGCACAAACATATATCACATATACAACTTGTGCACATAAAGTGAGAAAGTCAATCTTAAGTGAACAAATACTAGTTAATGTAAAGTAATATATCAAATATATAATTATACATTAAATCATTAAATCAACACTTGATTTAATGATCCGGTCATATCTCATATAACCGACTAATATTTAGTGTATCAATATATCGAATCAACACTTGATTCGGTAACCCGACAATATCTCATATAACCGACCGATGATACAAATTGCGAGAATAGAATACAGTATCACATACTGGTATTATTCTCGGTCCCGTACATATCTCATATGCGCTCCTATTTCTTTTTGCTTGAGCTAGGAAATCTCTGTGTAGGACTCTAAAGACTCGTCAATACGCCAGCAGTAGGTGGTGATCATATCAATCACCCACAAGCCGCAAGCGGTCTGCTAAACGTAACGGCCACCCGGGTATTGAGCGATCAGTAGATCAACAAGCAAGCATGTACATTCTCCTGCGAATCCAATTAGTAACACTCCCGTACAGTCCGGTCTCGTCGTCTGATATGTCGCATATCTCGCCTAGGGGTGGTAAACGTCAGACCCTAGTAGCTCGATAAGTCTTGTCGATATGAGGTCTATAACAGTTCGAGAAACTACTGGTAAAACTTACCAGTAAATCTCAGCAACCCTGGCCAGGGATTTCCAGCTATAGCCAATCAAACACAGCGCAACATCAACTCCCTATACCGGGAGAGACGAATCCCCTCCTATCGTTCATTGCATCCATGTGATTCGGGACTGTACCCAAAAGCCACCTTTTTGCACGCCCTCTTAGACATGGTATGATGGAAATCAAAGCACAGTGGGAATCACACAAGACTCTATGAAGATCTCGGGTCAACATACTACTCTGTACCAGTGTCACCGGAGAACTGCCATCTGACGTGAAGTATAATACCATCTGGGAGTTCTCGGCGAGTCCGTCCAGTGTACCCAGTCTCCACTAAGCATCCATACACCATCCTTGATGTCAAACACCGATGGATATGGGATCATCCATCGCCCATCATATGGGTCAAGATGCGTATACGCTAGTCTACTCTGGTGTATCGATGCCCTGTCTCGATACACCCTCGACTAGGAACAGTTATAGGATGTACTCGTCGACTACCGTGGCCCCACTAGTATGATCTCATCATAGTCCCAGTAGTCGAGTACATATCCTAAGGGCTTTATCAACATGTAACATGGAGACAATCAGAGTACATGTTAAGATAAAGTACAACCAGATAGCATACTATCATGTCGAGCAAGAAAGTCCTCCCTATATATGTCCAAGCATCCACTACAATATACATCGTATGTACAGTAATGGCCTCTAGGGCATACATATAACTAACAATCTCCCACTTGCATTAGGGCCATATGTTTTGGTATCACATACCCAACAATTAGCTGCGGTTGAAGTATCTCATACTCAACCATCCCATAAAAGTCTCTACTGGGAAAAAAGGCCTTTGTGAGTGGATCCGCGCTGTCGTCCTCTGTGTCTACTCTCCTAACCTCGATCCATCTGAAGATCAACCATCTCCATGATCAGGTGACACTGCCTAAGAATTATATCTGGATTTCTGATGGGACGATAGTTCCTTGGCAAAAGCCACAACTCCATTGTCTCACAATGGTAGGAACGAAGTTCATCTCATGAACTTATATATATCCAGACTACCTCTTCGGTAGCATCCTTGGTAATGATGTATCTTGCCTTTAATCGTCTAGTATGTCACGGTATCTAGCTTGGAACTCTTCCAACATACCGTCCCTCCCCTGAGGGTAAAGACAATGCCTGCGACTGATATTCAGTCGTCCTTATCACCCTGGAACCATTCCAGTGATTCTCCCCAGGATCGATTGATACCATCTCACTACAACTAGTGAGAATCCTAACATCCAAATAGATCTATCTCATAGATCCATAACCCAGGATTAATGAGGTATCACCTTGATCCTAGGTGGAGAATCCTTGTGATAAGCGGAGATTGACCGAGCGTAGCATAGGAAACTCCTTCCGTATCAAGAGTATGTCATCCACGTACTCTACGAGGATCACCACCATACTCCCTACTACCTTTTTGTATATACAAGGTTCATCTACCATTTCGATGAAGTCAAACTCTTTGACTACTACATCAAAACAGACGTTCCAACTCTATGATGCCTGCTTTATCATATGAAGCATCTTGCACACGTTTCCGCTTCTCCCACTGTTTACGAAGCCCTCTGGCTGTGTACTTATAGACGTTCTCTTTTAAAACAACATTTAGAAAAGCAGTCATGACACCCAACCACCAGATATCGTAGTCATGGTATGTAGCAGTGGCAAGTAGGATCTGGATGGACTTAAGCATAGCTCTGAAAGTCTCAACTTTTCCATGTACACCAAATAATCTTCTCAAGATATACTTGCTCCTGATGGGAATTTAACCCTTCAAATAAAGCAACCAAAGTCCATACTTTGTTGGTGTATAAGGATTCCATCTCAGATCGCTAAGCATCCAGCCATTCTTACAGAGTCCCACTCCTGATGGCCTGCTCGAAACTAGTTGGGTCATCATCTCATGATGCAATCCTCGCTCCCACTGTCATAGAGAAACCGAAGTATCTCTCAGGTGGGTGAGGAACCCTACTAGATCGGCGGAGAGGCTGAGGTTCGTTGGAAACTACTGAATCCTTTGGTTCTACCAAATCATCAGCTGCAGTTTTGTATAGCTGGAACTCTTTCCAGTTTTACAGAGCTGACCTTGCCTCGAGCTTGTCCGGATTTTGCTTTTAGACCGGACACCCCCAAATCTTAATAAACTTAAGATATGGGCTCTTCCCTTTCCATATCACATATGAAGTGGTAAGCAACTGATTTGATTTGAACCCTATTCAATAGGTATGCAGCTTCTCAAGTGCATAACTCCCAAAAGGAAAATAGGAAACTCAGTAGTACTCATCATAGAGCACACCATATCACAAAGGGTGCTATTGCTCCGCCCCGATATACCATCGTGCTATGGTGTATACGGAGGAGTAATGCTGAGAGAGAATCTCATTCTCCTTTAGAATAGTCCAGGATTTTCGTGCTCAAGTATTCTCCTCCTTGATCTCATCATAGGATATAATACTTATACCCGTATTTTGGTTCTCTATTTCTAACTTATATTCTATGATTATCTCAAAAGTTTCGGACTTGTGTTTCAACAGGAACATACGTCTGAATCTTGAGAGATCATCAGTGAATGTAATGAAGTACAAAGAACCGGTCTTGGCATGTGTAGACAGGGGACCTTCATACATCAGCATGTATCAATCCCAAAAGTTCACTAACTCTTTCTCTGTTTCTAATAAATAGAGCTGTGGTCATCTTATCTTTGTGACATGACCGGCAAGTTTCACGAGATGTAAATTCAAACAGATTTAAATATGCATCTAAATGTAACTTAGCTAGTCGGGTCGCATTGATATGACCTAGTCTACAATGCCTCAAGAAAGATTCGTTCATTTCTGAACTCTTCCTCTTGTGTGTGTTCTGTATACTAAGAACTGTAGTTTGATTTAGAACGTCAATACTTTTAGATAACGTGCCTGAACCGATCAACTCTTGATATAGCAAATGTTCATAACATTATCCAACAATACAAAATTATATCCTTTCTTTATTAATAAAGAGACTGATATGATGTTGTACATCAGGTTCGGTATCTAATAATATTCGTTCACAATCAATGTATTCTGGTAATACAGGGTGACAGTGACCAACAGACTTGGCTGCAACACTTGCACTGTTTTCTGTCTCATGAAACTTATCACCCGTTCTCAGTTCTCTACCTTTCTGTAGCCCATGTAACAGATTACATATGCGGGATCCTGATCCGGTATCTCATACCCAGGACGTAAAGGATACTGAGAAACAGTTCTCTGTAATGAACACACCCGAAGAAAATGCATCAGCATGCACTTTCTTCGTTTGGGTGGCACGGGAAATCTGGTATTCCCTAATTTCCTGCTCTGTCTTATAACAATTATAAGTTGGAGCGGGACCAACGTTCCCCAGCTCAGTATAACAAGCGGGTTCGGTCAATACATCCGTTTTATTATCTTGATTAAGGCGTGATATGGTCGCTACCTGGAGAGAGAGAGAAGAAAACACTCAGCGTATGCTCTTGCAAGATTAGATTGGTTATCTAATATATCTAATCAGGATGTCTCCCACTGTTTTAATCAAATCTTCCTTTAAAAGGAAAGACTAGCCGGGATTAATTACACGCTACAAGTTCGCCAATCTTTCAGCCAGGCCAGTATCGGTACTTTGAGGGAGGTGCCCCGTGCTTTCGCACGGACCTAATTAATGTAAACCTCGTTTTCCCAGAGGCGTAACCCCGTTGATACCTTTCTAGACACCTACTTGATCGGCTAATTGTAATGTATAAAACTCTCCCAGGAGTAACTCTTACTCGCAGCGGGTATCGGGATCCAACTATCTCATAGAAGGTATGCAATCTCATTGCAAATTTCAACACTTGAAATTCCCAATAATATTTTACCCCTAGCATCCTATGACCTTGACGAAAGCCAACAAACCATAGGCTACTAGTCAAGTCCAACCCGTCATTTCCTGATTGAATTAAACCCACCCGCACGACCCTTGACGAAAGCCAACAAAGTCACACGACTACCCTAACTCAATCGCATCATATGCTTATGTAGATAAGCATAAATAGGTACCGCACACTACGCCTTGACGAAAGCCAACAAACGCAGCACAAATACTATGAAGTACATATCTAAAATGACGGAGGGCTACGACGGGTTTTTAAGAAAACCTTTTGCGTAATGAACTTGATATCGTTGTAGAATCGAGTGATTTTTAAATGGAATTTTTTTAGGCTTTTCTAGTTTTGCTAAATGGGTCACTCCCGGTGAAGGGATCGTCGGCCCTTTCCTCATCGAATAAGGTGCAGGATATTTCACAAATATCACTATGCAAAGCAAAAACTATAGAAGCAATCAAAAGACAAACCGAGAATGCAGCATCTGCTAGTTTCACTAAAGAGGTCACTCCCGGTGAAGGGATCTCGGCTCTTTCCTTATTGAATAAGGTGCTGGATGTTCTACAAGGAACACCGCTATGCAAAGCAAGAACTAGAGCTACCAGTTTTTAAACAAGTTTCTACAACATCTTTAGGTTTCTTTTATTTCATTAATCTCATTAATGAAGTCTCATTTTAATATGCTTCACAAGCATCGAATATGAAACGAAATCAACAATATATAATATATATCTCATATATAAAATATAAACATTCGTCTCAGAAAGTAATATGATCTCATCACAGAACATTGCAGCAGAAGAACATATATGAAATATTGGATATACTAGGACGTCCGTGTTTTTAATACGAGCCTGTATAAAACACGGATTCCACGGGCGTGATGAATAGCCAAACCCACATCCCTAGACCCCTACAAGAGCGGCAAGTAACACTGCCAATTCTAGGGTTAGGAGACCCGATCTCGACTCCTCGAGGTGGTCTCCCACTGGACCCTAGAACCCGGTTACTTGTGCTCCCCTCCTTAGGTCTATCCTAATGCGGAAAAGTAAATAATATACATAAGCGGTGACATCTTCCTCAGCCCAGAAGTGCCCCAATAAAAGAATATTACATACAAGTTTTTACATGAATGAAAATGAAAAACTCTCATCTCACATAAAAAAAAACCCGGCTATTCAAACACGACGATCCAATATAACATATCCAGCAACACATAATATCACATATCATCAACGTAAGCAGGTATGCGTATCCCGATTGTCGTTGATGTATAGCAACGAAGCCGGCGATACACCATATACTATGCTTACGGTCATAGAAAAGAAAGTGTAAAACTACAACAGTTGGAATCCGCAACCTTCTTAGACATCGCATGCCTAACCAAATGAATTTCTTAGACATCGCATGCCTAACAATTATAAACCCCGCATTTTAGTCTCATTTATCGAAAACTCTTTTCAATATCTAGTCGGGCAATTCAACAAGATTCCCGACATCCTGATCGAATGCTCGTCGCAAACTTTAGTAGACGGCCGTACCCCCATATGCCGTCGACGAAGTGCACTAAGCCGGAACACCGCTGCCGCGAGTACCCAAACGGATGCTTTTGGCGACGGGGTTCTCCTACAGTCACTTGGTTGGGGCTATGGGGCATGGCTGTCTATTAAGTTTACCCGGCGAGTATCCGCGTACACTACATGATTGCGACGGACTTTTGATCACATCAAAATTCCGTGGCAACCGATCATCTGAGACTAAACTGCTATGTTTATAACATTCAAATTAGTTATCTCATAACTACATGTGGATTCCAAATATTGTATCACAATCCAGATAAATAGACAATGTTAAACTTTCTGATCGAATAATCAAACACCCAGGTTTTTCCAAATAGTTATCAACACTTGAAATTAGTTTAAAAACATCCATCACATGCCACAGTACTAATGGTCCAGCCGTAGAAGGGTCAAGCCAACGCCTCATATGTGGCGCACCGTACTGCCACAAACCCTAAAGTTTAGAGGCAGTTCAAGACGGTCACATAATCGAGTTAAGGTTTGTTGTCTTCTAGAGGGTCTATCGCGTTACTTGCACGACTTAGAACGTTCTTAAACTACAGAAAAATCCAACACTTGGAAATTTTCCGGCAGGGGAAAAAGTGAGTTATTGATATCCGTTCGAACTTTTTAACACGTTCTAAAAATTACTCGGACAAACTAAACAAAGTTAAATTATCCGATCGAATCAACGAGTCCCCAATACAACCCTAGAAAACTCAACTCTTGAGTATAAATTAAAAATACTCAGAAACATCAGGAAATTAAATAGGAACATTACTGTGCAAAAAGATAAGCGTGACGTCACCTTATGGCCGCGGAACCGCCGCGGGAGCCATGCTCGTGCCGCGGTTCCGCGGCGCTTTGGGCGTCAAACTTTGTTGTTTTGCACAGTTTTCCATATAATTGCCTGCTGATTTTTTTAAGCATTTTTAATCCAGGAAAAAACAACATTTTCAAAAATGTCCAGAGAGGGGTAAAATCGGGGGATTCCGGGTTCGATCGGACTTTAAATTTCGTCTAGACTTCGCCTAAAGCTCTAGCTTGGCTCTGATACCGCTGCAAGGTTGCTAGGCTCGCTCACAAGGGTCTACGAGGTATCAACCATGCCAAAATTAAATTTTTATGTGCCGAACAACCCTAAGCAAGATCGTATACTAGAGATTAGGCGAAACTAATAGCAAGCAAACAACTTTACTTCTAAGAGTTAGGGATTACAACCTTTGTAGATCCGGTCCTTCACTTCTAAAGCTCCGCGTTGACGTCCCTTCGCTGCGATCATCGAGATCCCGGACTCTTGTGACGGTTTTCTCGGAGAAATGAACGGGCTAGCACGTTGACTTCGAGGCCGAAGATGATCTACGTCGAGGAGACTCAAACTCAAGCTCCATCTTCACTAGGTCATGAACTTTGTGAAGAGAACACCCTAAACTAAATGGCAAGTAGTAAAGGATGATGAAATAGGAAGTGGGTTCACTTTGGATTTGGATTTCTCACTCTTTTTCTTCACTTGAAAAATTTCTAGCAAGCTTTTCTTCTTCTTGAAGAAGAAGAAGATGAAAGAATATGAATAATGAATTAATTAAAAGGAATAATCAAGTGAAGTCTATCATAATGCAACCATGGGTGAGTTAACCTTTGTAGAGACTAAACTATAGTTTAAGTTAATGGTTTGGTTAATAGAAATCTTATGCAAAACAAAATGAGTGGACTTTGTCATAGACGCTTAAAAGCTTCATGAAGCTTCAATCCAAGACAAAGAAAGCCACCATTTTGTTTTACCAAAATAAATAAAAACCTAAACCATTATCTTAAATATGGTGTAAGTCATACACACACCCAAATTTGCATGTATCATCAATCATGATACAAACTAGTGCACAAACATATATCACATATATAACTTGTGCACATAAAGTGAGAAAGTCAATCTTAAGTGAACAAATACTAGTTAATGTAAAGTAATATATCAAATATATAATTATACATTAAATCACTAAATCAACACTTGATTTAATGATCCGGTCATATCTCATATAACCGACTAATATTTAGTGTATCAATATATCGAATCAACACTTGATTCGGTAACCCGGCTATATCTCATATAACCGACCGATGATACAAATCGCGAGAATAGAATACAGTATCACATACTGATATTATTCTCGGTCCCGCACATATCTCATATGCGCTCCTATTTCGTTTCGCTTGAGTTAGGAAACCTCTGTGTAGGACTCTAAAGACTCGTCAATACGCCGGCAGTAGATGGTGATCATATCAATCACCCACAAGCCGCAAGCGGTATGCTAAACGTAACGGCCACCCGGGTATTGAGCGATCAGAAGATCAACAAGCAAGCCTGTACATTCTCCTGCGAATCCAATCAGTAACACTCCCGTACAGTCCGGTCTCGTCGTCCGATATGTCGCATATCACGCCTAGGGGTGGTAAACGTCAGACCCCAGTAGCTTGATAATTCGTGTCGATATGAGGTCTATAACAGTTCAAGAAACTACTGGTAACACTTACCAGTAAATCTCAGCAACCCTGGCCAGGGATTTCCAGCTATAGCCAATCGAACACAGCGCAACATCAACTCCCTATACCGGGAGAGACGAATCCCCTCCTATCGCTCATTGCCTACATATGATTCGGGACTGTACCCAAAAGCCACCTTTTTGCATGCCCTCTTGGACATGGTATGATGGAAATCAAAGCACAGTGGGAATCACACAAGACTCTATGAAGATCTCGGGTCAACAGACTACTCTGTACCAGTATCACCGGAGAACTGCCATCTGACGTGAAATATAATACCATCTGGGAGTTCTCGGCGAGTCCGTCCAGTGTACCCAGTCTCCACTGAGCATCCATACACCATCCTTGATGTCAAACACCGATGGATATGGGATCATCCATCGCCCATCATATGGGTCAAGATGCGTATACGCTAGTCTACTCTGGTGTATCGATGCCCTGTCTCGATACACCCTCGACTAGGAACAGTTATAGGATATACTCGTCGACTACCGTGACCCCACTAGTATGATCTCATCATAGTCCCAATAGTCGAGTACATATCTTAAGGGCTTTATCAACATGTAACATAGAGACAATCAGAGTACATGTTAAGATAAAGTACAACCAGATAGCATACTATCATGTCGAGCAAGAAAGTCCTCCCTATATATGTCCAAGCATCCACTACAATATACATCGTATGTACAGTAATGGCCTCTGGGGCATACATATAACTAACACCCGCGGCACCCGCACCCACTGCAGCCCCAGTTATAGGTTCGCCTCCATAAGCTTTTTGGAGGCACGAACCATCTCCCTCGTCAGAAGGATAGGCGAGACAATCCCTCAGTTTGGAACTTTTATAAGAGACGAGACCAGGCTGCTCCTTCTACTTTGATATATCATCTGGACGGCTCTTCCTATACTCTCACGGGTGATCGAGCACACGTCTTCACGTCTCCTTCTACATCTGGACACACGTCGGCTTCAGGTTCATCCAGGAGTTTGAGTAGAGCAGAAGCTCTAGCCGATATTAAGATGAGGAGAATCATGATCCGGAGGCTAGTACATCAAGGAAAGGAAGTACCAGATGTAAGGTTAATTGATAATCTTTCTTTTCAATACAAATTTCATATGGTTATCATGTATATCTTTTCTAATACTTGTCTATTCATAACATTATAGGAGCTGCTCGATTGCACTGACTATCCTGATGTCTCCCCTAACGACGGTAGCACCCCCCCAACGAGTTTAAGAAGATGTGAGATCAAGGAAGTATGAGTCTTGCCGAGAGAGAGAAAGCGATAAATACGTTTACTGAAGATAAAGATATTTTTATCTCTATCTTCAGTAAACATATTTATCGCTTTGTCTCTCTCGGCATGACTCATACTTCCTCGGTCCTACATCTTCCCGTCATTTTTTGCAAAGTACTGAACGTAACTTTGTGACCCTTGGTTTCGTTTTGATCAGAAGATGTAATTGAATTGATTTGTATATATTTGAATTGTAATTGAATGAATTTGAGTATTATGTATATTTGAATATATATTTTGTCGTGGATTGAAATGAATTTGTCGTGAATTAGAATTGGAATTTGGTGAATATATATCTTGTCGTGGATTGAAATGAGTATGTGTGTATAGCAGTATATTGTTTGTCTGTATTGATTTTTTCGACGATGAAAATGCATCAATTTTTTTCTCTGTTTCCTACTTATTTCTTCGGTCATATGCTGACGTAAAAACCTGTAGAGCCAACGAAATAACTCTTAAATCTGGGGGGAAATTCTACTACGGAGCCCAGGTTTTTACACCTTTTCCATCAGTTTATAGCCAACGAAAAAACCAACCCGATGAAATAAATAAGCAATCCGAAGAAATAAATTTTATTACGTCGTAATTTTTTTCGTGGTACATTGTTCGACGGAATAACTTTGTTCCGTCGGATATTTATCTATTCCATCGGGTTATGCCCGACAGAATAAGTCTATATTTCCTATAGTAAATAAAGCAAGATGTCAAAATAAAAAATAAGATAAATGAAGCTCACCACTATATTGGGTTCTGGTAAAGAGGTGCTACTTTTCTACTGACACCTAATTTTCTCTTAGCAGATCTTGCACTCATCTGACTACCCAAATCTCCAACCGTTCCCTTTAATGCATTATTTTCTCCAATCAAAGATGCACTTGGTTGTCCTAATTCTTGCAAGCTCGACTCTGGCCACTTGCCACCAAACTCATTCATATTTCTAACAACATTCTTTGGTCTTCCAGGCTTCTTTCCTGTAGTATTTGTGCAATGTGCTGCAGCGGCTTCATTCGAACAAGATCTTATATTGTGCCCCCATCCTACTGATTACAAAACAAAAAACATGTAACAGACGATAGAGTTAATTTTGACAAATTTAAAACAACTGAAATAACATACAGAATTTTACCATTGCATTTTGAACACATAAGTGATTCGTTTGTCACCCTTATTGACACAAGCCTATTTGGTTCATCAATCCCCTTTCTTTTCTTCTTATTAGGTCTTAGAGGCTTCGTTTATATCCTAGAGCAGCTGGAGTTGGCAAGTTATTTCTTTCTCGTTTGATGCAGTTTGAAATAGGGTTGATTCGGTATTTATAGGCCTTCACATAAGCATCCTTTGAATAATATGGATCTATATAACTTTCAGGAATTTTTTTTCTAGTTTTAGTGCATACTGCAATGACATAACAATAAGGTATCCCTGTCATATCAAATTAATTGCAGTCACATGTTCATTTTTCACGATTATGCAATTTTTCATAACTTCAAACAACTCTCCTCCCCCTTCTAGCACTGTGCAATATCTTGTGCTCTCGGCCACCTTGGCCATCTTTACCAATAGATTTGGAAAAATATTTTTAACCTATTTTTCAATCCACATTCTTTTGTATTGTCACGTCCTGCTTTTCAAAATATATAAATACAGTACGCGAAAAAACTAACCATGCTATCTATAGCAAGGAAATATCCTTCCATAGTCACATTACGGCTGTAAATCAGATATCAAGAACAGTAAAATAAATATCTAACTATCACTTTTTCAACTGCCATAATAAAATAACAAGAAAGATAGCGGAAACAAAATAAAGATCCAACAAAAAATAATATCCTAGTCTCTCCCCTTATGAGATCACAGCGTTAAAATCGTAATTAGAAAATAAATCTAAAGAATCCTTAAACTGAATCTGCCAAGCTCCTCACTGCTCAGCTTGCCTGTCAAAATATTCTCGATCTTTCTGCGATAAGATTAAAGGAACTGGGCCATGCAAAACCCAGACATCAGTGCGTCATAAATATCATAATAATAATAATAATAAACTGAACAATGTGCTATATATGGTGTCACGTGCAAAATGAGGTATAAGTATAAATAAAACAATTATAGGCGTTATAACAGCAGGCTATAGGTATGTCACGTGTATCCTAAAGTATGTATTTCTAGGTTTGCTATCCTACAGGTATTTGAAACCAATAAATGTACTCCTCCATGTAACTCAAAAGTATATAAATCTCGTTACCTCCCCCCTCCCCCCCCGGGACCATGGATCAAGATGTATAAATCAAGAATGATTCTCTTCCATTACCCTCCGGAACCACGGGTCAAGTAGTAAGAGTCACGAATGATTCTGTTCCGTTACCTCCTGGAACTACGGATTAAGTAATATCCTTTTAAGTCACACTTCAGTTACACTTTTGATTTCCCTATTTCCCCAGGTTTCATTTTCCAAGTACTGAAAGCAAACTAAATAGTTTGATTACATGATTAAAAGAAAGCAAACCCTAAACAGGTAGGCAATAGAAGAGCTATCCTAATACTCTTGCGTCAACTCCGCGTAGTCTTCATTAGTGGGCTCTATTCCATCGCCTCCTTCTTCATTAACCTCATTCTCATCTAATGGACGTTCCAAGGATACAGAAAAGGAAAGGAAGTTCATCAGCGAGTTATACTCGGGTAGGATTTTTTCAATAGAAAGTAATGGTAAACAGAACAAGTGTATGTAATATCTGATGTCATATGTATGCAGAGATATGATGGATGTATTGTAGGTATTTGGTAAATTAAGGTATTCTGCATGCGGCAACTACAGGTAATATGTTCATTTAGTTTGTTAGACAAGGGTAGCGGGTTCTTGAGATTATTTCGTTCTAACCACGGAACACGATTGGGGAAGGTGAAATGTACTGTTCCACTTTCCTGGATCTGATCGAGTAATAGGAAAATCCGAGTCCATTACTACCTTATCAAATCAAACTATACATCCCCGTTTTATTCAATGTGAAGGTTTTGCGAATTAGAGTTAGTGCGTATATTATCTAGGTATGGAATGTCATTTTTCCATATTGGGACTGTTCAATTCATCCATAGTAGTCGTCCATATTGGGACTATTCATTTCATTTGTAGTAGTCGTCCATGTTGGGACACCCTGCCTGCAGGGATATTCATTTATAATAGTATTCCATACCTAGGTTCGCGCATTCTAACCCTAACCGCATCGTAGATCATGTCGTGTGATGTGTCAAAAGTTGGATTTAAGTAGATGATATCTCAGTCGATATGGACTTCCACAGTCGTGGGTTATATCTCGTTCCATTATAGTTGTAAAGTAAACACAGTATTTTATAGAAAACTTAGTTTATAAATAACTATAGTATTTCATCGTAATTATTGTTTATATAAAAACATTAGTATTATAAAGGTTGTGGTATTTGAATAAAAAGAACCTCCTTTTTAAAAAGATAAGAGTATTTTAGTGAAATTCTAAAAACTTAATTTTCAAAATTAGGGTATTTTTGGTAAGATTTTATTTCTTAAAGATGTTTTGTAAAAATCTAGTTTTAGGATTATTATTGATTTTTACAAGAAAAGCCTAGCTTTTAAAAGTTCAGGATATTTTAATAAAACTAATTACTCTATCAAGTTCATGGTATTTTTGTAAAAATTTATGATTCAGAAAAGTTCGTGGTATTTTAATAAAAATATCACTTGGAAAGATTTAGGGTATTTTAAGAAAAATACTATTTTTCAAAAGTTCATGGTATTTTAATGAAATATAAATTCTTAAGAGTTGATGGTATTTCTGTGAAATACCCAAATTAGCCAAAATATGGTTTCACATGTTTAACATCAATTTTATTTTAAGAAATAACCAATATATAAAAATTTACTATAATTTTTCCATGTTTTAATAATTAAGGAACTAATTATCGATAACCTTTATTTAACACCGTAGAATAATTACATTTATTCCTGCAAAAGTTGTCCTAGACATGATAGTCGCTTTACGACTTAGTTCCATATGTCCAAGCATGAATCTGGGGTTATCCGTTACCCCGTGATTTTATCGTGAAGGATAACCTCTAAAATTTCGTTATATTATTAAGATTTAATATCGTTTTTAATTATCAAAACCCGTAAAATAGATAATGTAGTTAAAAGATCATAATTAGGTCCTGGAATTTTTTTTCACAGATAGATATTTTCAAAATGAAGATAACAGGGAGTTAAGTGTTGAGAGATCCTATCTAAAATAAGCTAGGAAAATGAAAGTCGGAGAGCGTCAGGTTGTGCGAGAAAAGGTATATCTTGAAGAAGAGAATTTTTATTCCTTTTAGACTTAGTCCAGAGTATAGAAGACTCAAAGAAAAAGCTCATGAAAATTTTTAAAATTTTTTTGTCGAACGGAATTTTTCAGGGGAATTTTAGAAATTCAGGACTATTTATAGGGATTTTCTGGGATTAAAAAAAACCTATTTTTTCCCTTGGCCGCTACAGGAGCCGACCCCTACGAGCCGATAAGATCCGACCGTCAATCGACCAGATCCAACGACCTACGTCCTATCGCGCGTGAGCTGCATATCAAAGGCGCGCGCGCACGCGCGCGTGCACACACACACATATATATATTCTTTTAATAAACTGTCAGCAGAATCTGGGCCGTTGGTTTCTAAATCCAATGGTCCAAATTCATTCCCTCTCTAAAAATATTAATAAAATTTGTTTTTAATATTTAACAATGTTTTAAAATTTGTTTTTGGCTTCTAAAAATTATTTTAAAATAGTTAAAATATTATAAAAATTTGGGAAAATTTAAGAAAATGTATTTTGATGTTTTCTATCCTTTGTAACCAAATTTGGTCCAAAATAGCTCCCCTTGCCGGTTTTAAAATTTTTTCCTTTCGATAAAAAATCCATTTAAATTCTTAAAAATTCCCAAAAATTCCTAAAAGTCAAATTAATTCATTTTAATTATGGAAAAATATGTTAAAGTGTTTTCTACCAATAGAAGCAGTAAAATAATTGTTTTGAACTCAAGAAAAATTATAAAACGTTTTTATTACGTATCTAGAGTACAGGGTTGTTACAATCTACCATCCTTGAAATAATTTCGTTCTCGAAATTCTGGAGGTAAGAAAAAGAGTAGTTACATAGAAGAAGTTACAAATAGATGGGAATAACTTTCCCTCATCTCATCCTCTCTCTCCCTCGTGGATTCTCCCGGAAAGTCCTTCCTCAACATAACTCTAACCAGCTGGATTGTCTTGTCCCTCAATGTCTTCTCCTTCCAATCTAGGATCTCGGCTGGTTGTTGTTCGTAGGTTAGATCAGCTCCTACTGTGATTTCGGAATGATCCAAAACATGAATGGGGTCACCAACATACCTCCTTAACTGCGAGATATGAACAACGTCGTGCACGCCTTCCAAAAAAGGACTATGGTATTTTATCGTAATTATTGTTTATATAAAAACAATGGTATTATAAAGGTTGTGGTTTTTAATAAGAAGAACCTCCTTTATAAAAAGTTTAGTGAAATTCTAAAAACTTAACTTTCAAAATCAGGGGTATTTTGGTAAGGTTTTATTTCTTAAAGGTGTTTAGTAAAAATCTAGTTTTAGGATTATTACTGATTTTTACAAGAAAACCCTAGCTTTTAAAAGTTCAGAATATTTTAATAAAACTAATTACTCTAGCATGTTCATGGTATTTTCGAAAAAAATTATGATTCAGAAAAGTTTGTGGTATTTTAATAAAAATATCACTTGGAAAGATTTAGGGTATTTTAAGGAAAATACTATTTTTCTAAAGCTAGTTGTATTTTGATGAAAATATAAATTCTTGGGAGTTGATGGTATTTCTGTGAAATACCCAAATTAGCGAAAATATGGTTTCACATGTTTACCATCAATTTTATTTTAAAAAATAACCAATATATAAAAATTTACTATAATTTTTCCATGTTTAAATAATTAAGGAACTAATTATCGATAATCTTTATTTAACACCATAGAATAATTACATTTATTCCTGCAAAAATTGTCCCGGTCATGACAGTCGCTTTACGACTTAGTTCCATATGTCCAAGCATGAATCTGGGATTGTCCGTTACCCCGTGAGTTTATCGTGAAGTATGACTGCTAAAAGTGCGTTATATTATTAGGGTTTAATATCGTTTTTAATCGTCGAAGCCCGTAAAATAAATAATGCAGTTAAAACCTCATAATTAGGTCTTGAAATTTTTTCCACAGATAGATATTTTCAAAATAAAGATAACATGGAGTCAAGTGTTGAGAGATCCTACCTGAAATGAGCTAGGAAAATAAAAGTCGGAGAGCATCAGGTTGGACGAGAAAAGGTATATCTTGATGCCCAGAATTTTTCTGCCTTTTAGACTTGGTCCAAAGTGTAGAAGACTCAAAGAAAAAGCTCTGATAAATTTTTGATATTTTTGTGTCGAGCAGATATTTTTTAGGGGGGATTTTATAAGCTCAGAGGTATTTATAGGCATTTTCGGGGATTAAAAAAACCTATTTTTTCCCCTAGCCGCTACAGGAGCCGACCCTTACGAGCCGACAATATCCGACCGTCAATCAACCAGATCCAACGATCCATGTCCCATCGCGTGCGAGCTGACGTGGACACCAGCTCGGGTTGGCACTGGCCATCCTTGACCGTTGGATTGCATCCAACGATTCAGATCAAAGGCGCATATATATATATATATATATATATATATATATATATATATATATATATATATAAACTGTCGGCAGAATCTGGGCCGTTGGTTTTTAAATCCGACGGTCCAGATTCATTCCCGCTCTAAAAATATTAATAAAATTTGTTTTTAATATTTCAAAATGTTTTAAAAATTATTTTTGACTTCTAAAAATTATTTTAAAATAGTTAAAAATATTATTAAAATATGGGAAAATTATAGAAAATGTATTTTTATGTT
This sequence comes from Agapanthus africanus, assembly GCA_030015575.1. Taxonomy (NCBI): domain Eukaryota; kingdom Viridiplantae; phylum Streptophyta; class Magnoliopsida; order Asparagales; family Amaryllidaceae; genus Agapanthus; species Agapanthus africanus. The sequence continues at coordinate 112,852,680 of CM057338.1, read as the reverse complement.
TTCTATCCTTTGTAACCAAATTTGGTCCAAAATAACTCCTCTTGCCGGTTTTAAAAAATTTTCCTTTCAATAAAACAATTCCATTTAAATTCTTATAAATTCCCAAAAATTTCTAAAAATCATATTAATTCATTTTAATCATGGAAATATATATATATGTGTGTGTGTGTGTGTGTGTATTAATAAACTGTCGGCAGAATCTAGGCCGTTGGTTTTTAAATCCGACGGTCCAGATTCATTCCCGCTCTAAAAATATTAATAAAATTTGTTTTTAATATTTAAAAAAAATTTAAAATTATTTTTGGTTTCTCAAAATTATTTTAAAATAGTTAAAAATATTATAAAAATCTGGGAAAATTATAGAAAATGTATTTTTATGTTTTCTATCCTTTGTAACCAAATTTGGTCCAAAATAGGTCCTCTTGCCAGTTTTAAAATAATTTCCTTTCGATAAAAAAATCGATTTAAATTCTTAAAAATTCCTAAAAATCATATTAATTCATTTTAATCATGGAAAAATATTTTTTAAGGTGTTTTCTACCAATAGAAGCAGTAAAATAATTGTTTTGGTCTCGAGAAAAATTATAAAACGTTTTTATTATGTATCTAAAGTACACGGTCGTTACAGTAATGATCTTGGTTTGTGGGTTTGGTTGCAGGAAGAAGACGGAGGTGGATGTGGTGGTTTGATGATGGGAAGATGGCGACAACGCGATCAGTGATGGTGGAAGAAGGGTGTGGTGATGTGTGCAATGGAAAGATGAAGAGGACGATGGCGATGAGGACAGCTAGAGTAGAAAGGAGGTGAGCGGGAGCAAGAGGGATGCCAAGGAGAGAGAGAATAGAGAGGGGGAGAGAGAGAGTTGGTGATGGTGATGAAGTCGGAGGTGAAGAAGGAGATGGGTGCGAGGGGTTTACGGCTCGGGGATAAAGGAAAACGAGGGAGATATGGGAGAGCGAGAGAAACAGAAAGGGTTTTTGTTATTCTTTTACTTTAAAAATATAAATAATGTCTATATCTATACAATATATATATATATATATATATATATATATATATATATAAAATAAAGTTTGGTATATAACTAAAATGATAATACAATCTCCAATCCATCTCACAAAATCTTACGGAAAATATATATTGAAAGTAATATATACCTACATCGCCCATTTAATCATAATCTAAAGGTTAAAGTAATATATTCAAATCTAATATATATCAGATATCTAGGTTGTTTAATATTTAGGCGTATCAGATAAATATCAATATAAAATATAAGATGCTAAATTAACCTGATGACAGTTAATAATATAAAATATTCCTAACGTGTGGCTACCAGAAGATATATGCATATAATTCAAATATTATATATATCTGTTATTTTTTATTCACCTGGATTTAGTTTACGGATAAAATTTTAATAAAATATAATCTAGCACCATAATGGGTTTCACACAAGCGGGTCGGGTCAGATAAACACTTCTACTATCAAACCAATCATAACCCAGATAATAAATAGAGCAAATTTTAAAATATCAATAAATATCGTATGATCGTAGTAGGGTGTTATATTATACCCAACTACAAAAGAATTTCGTTCTCGAAATTTACGAAACAGGAAAAGACAAGAACAATGAAGATACGGATCTAAGGAAAGTGGTGTGGAAACTTTTGTCGAACTTCTTCTTCACGTTTCCAAGTAGAATCTCCATGCAAACAATTTCCCTACGAAATAAGCACTAGAAGGATTACCTTATTCTTGAGAACCTTGTCTCGTCGATCCACAATAGCCATCGGTTGCTCTTCATAAGTTAAATCCTCCCTCGCTGTCAATTTCGATTGGTCTAAGACGTGCGTCTCATCTCGAACATACTTGCGGAGTTAAGATACATGAAACACGTTACGAACACCCTCCAAGAATGATGGTAAAGCCAATCGATAAGCTACTTCTCCAATACGCTCAATGTTATCGAAAGGCCCCATGAATTAAAGACTAAGCTTGCCTTGACTACCAAACCAAATTACTTCCCTAGTCGGTGATATCTTCAAGAATACAAGATCACTAACCGCAAACTCTAAAGGTCTTCTTCCAGTATCAGCCCAACTTTTCTGTTGATCTTTTGCTACCTTTATATGATCATGAATCAAGTTAACTTTCTCCACAGTTTACACAATCAGTTCTGGTTCCATCAATATTCTTTCTCCAACATTATCCCAACATACTGGCGAAAGACACTTACGACCGTAGAATACTTCAAATGGAGCCATCTGTATAGTCGGCTGAAAACTGTTATTGCAAGAGAACTCCACTAAATGTAAATGATCCTCCCATGAACCCTTGATGTCTAACATATAAGCTCTCAACATATCTTCAAGAGTTTGGATTGTCTTCTCGGACTGCCCATCTGTCTGAAGATGATAGGCTATACTAAACTTCAAGCGAATTTCCAAACTTTCTTGTAGACTCCTCCAAAAATGTGATAGGAACCGGGTGTTATGATTAGAAACAATACTCACTGGTACTCCATGCAATCTTACAATCTCCTGTATGTATCTCTCTGCTAATGCCTCCGTCGATTGACCAACTCAAAATGGTATGAAATGAGCTGCCTTGGTCAGTCGATCGACAATTACCCAAACTGCGTTATTGTCTTATGGATTTCATGGTAAGGCGGTTACGAAATCCATGGTTATAAGTTCCTACTTCCATTTGGGAATCGGAAATGGTTGCAACAAACCAGCTAGCTTTTGAAGTTCAGCCTTGACTTGCTGACACACCAAGAACCTCAACACGTAACGAGCAATCTCTTTTTTCATGTCTTCCCACCAAAAGTGCTGTCGCAAATCTCTATACATCTTCGTAACTCCTGGATGTACTGAAAATGCGGAATTATGAGCCTCCTTTATGACTTCTTCACGAACTTCTCCTTTAGGCACACACAAACGACTTCCATACCTCAAAGAACCATCTTCATAAATCAATAAATCCGTTTGAAGCCCTGCCTATACTTGTCCTCGAAATTTCCGAAATCTAAGATCGTGCAACTGTGCCGCCTTAATGCTATCAGTCAATGATGACTGTACTTGCAACTGCATCAACTATCCCGAAAAATCTGATAGTACGAGCTCTAACTCGAATCTCTGAAAATTTTCTATAATCTCCTTCTGCGAAGTCAACATCCGTATTGCTGGCAATCAAATTAAAGCATCCGACACTACATTAACTTTCCCTGAATGGTATTTTAGATCAAGATCATAGTCGGCCATCAGCTCCAACCATCTACGCTGTCTCATGTTTAGCTCTTTCTATGTGAACACATATTTTAGGCTCTTGTCATCAGTAAATACTTCAACCTTTTTTCCCAATAAGCAATGTCTCCAAATCTTCAACGCAAAGATAACTGCTGCTAATTCCAAGTCGTGAGTTAGGTAGTTCTTCTCATGAATCTTCTACTGCCTCGACGCATAAGCTACAACCTTTCCATCCTGCATCAAAACACATCCCAAGACTTTTTCAGATCCGTTACTGTGAATAACTAATCCTCCGGAACCATCTGGCACTGCTAAAATTGGAGCGGTTGTCAATCTTTGCTTCGGCGCTTCAGAAACTAACGCACACTTTTTGGACCAAATAAATGGTATCTCCTTTCGTGTTAGCTTGGTTAAGGGTTTTTCTATCCGAGCAAAATTCTCCACAGACCTTCTATAGTATCCAGCAAGCCCAAGGAAACTTCTGATCTCCCCTACATTCTTTGGAATTGGCCCATCATGAACAGCTGCAATCTTTTTGGGGTCAACTGCAATTCCATCTCCGGATACAACATGACCCAAGAACTTCACTTCTTCAAGATAAAACTCGCACTTGCTGATCTTAACATATAGCTTTTCTTATCTCAACGTCTGCAGTGCGATTCTCAAGTGTTCTTCATAATCTTTTTTGCTCCTCGAATAGACCAAAATATCGTCAATGAATACTATCACAAATTGATCTAGAAATGGTGAAAAGATCCGTTTCATCAAGTCCATAAATATCGTCGGTGCGTTAGTAACTCCAAATGGCATGACTAAATACTCGTAATGCCCATATCATGTTCGGAACGCTGTCTTGCAAATGTCTTCTACTTTCACCCAAACTTGGTGATACCTTGATCGCAAATCCAACTTCAAGAATAATCTCGCGCCACTAAATTGATCGAATAATTTGCCTATGCAAGGAATTGGGTACTTATTCTTAATAGTCACCCAATTTAACTTTCGATAGTCGACGCATATGCTCTGCATGCTATCTTTCTTCTTGACTAAAAGAACTGGAGCTCCCCATGGTGAACCATTGCTGCGAATCCAACCCTTCTATAATAATTCAGAAACTTATTTCTTTACCTCTTCCAGTTCCACTAGTGCCATCGGATAATAAGCCTTTGAAATTGGTGCTACTCATGAAATAAGATCAATCATGAACTCCACATCTTGTTTTGGCGGAAAACCCAAGATCTCCTCGAACACATCCATGAAATCCTAAACTACTACCGGTGCTTCCTCCTTAATTACTTCCATTAACAAAAAGGTGGCACTTGTCGTCTAAGCCCTAAGTTCGAATGGCCCGAAAGATTTGCTGCCCCCTAAGAATAAGAACTCCGGATGTCCGGGAATCTGGAAAATCACTTTCTTCGCTCTACAATCTATGTGAGCATGGAAAATGCCAAGAATGTCCATTCCCAAGACAACATCATAATTTCCTGTATAAATCACTAAGAAATTTGCAAACAACTCCCGTCCGCAAATAACAATAAAACAACCCTTGCACTCACTACTAAATATAATTCTCCGATTCCCAGTGTGTATGCCCCAGTTGCTAGATAGGACCATGTGTGGGATAGAGCGTGCACTAATAAATTTGGACGACATAAAGCAATGGGATGCACCAGAATCGAATAATGCCAAAGCGGGAAAATTATAAACAAGAAGGATACCTGAAACAATATCATCTGAAGCTTTGGTCTCCTCGGCTGTGAGGGTGAAGGCCCTCCCTGATTAGGCCTCTGAGCAATCTGCTTCTGCCCATAAGTTTGCTTCTATGGTGTTTTCTGAACATCTTCTCTCAATCATAGTTTCGAAGGGCACATACCAATCGTATGGTCAACGGATCCACAAACCAAACAGAGTCCAAACTTCCCCCGACAATACTTCTGCATGTGGCCGGGTAGACGGTAAAAATCACAAATCGCACTCCTTTTCTAATCTGATATGAAAGGCCTTTTCATAGGTACTATCCTCTGTCTGTTAACCGGAACGCCTCTACGTCCAAGAGCTCTGATTGGTGCATATGGGATCTTCTTGTAACACCCTGGTACTGTTATACTATATTTATATGGGGTATTTCAAATCTTGCGGCAAAATTCTTGACTATTGTTGTTTTGGGTTGCGGATAATGCAATGAGTGGCTGTGGTTATTATCCGACCCGACCCGCGTGTTTAAAATCCATCATGGTTTAAGAGTATATCAAATATTTGCTAGTACAGAGTATCTATGCCAATCTAGATTTTATATATGTATATAATATAATTTAGACCCTAAATATCTTTTTAAAATACAAAATAAAATCAAATAATAAATTTCCTTATCTGGCCTTGCATGTCATAGTACCTCATATCATATGGTTGCACTCATATATCATGTACATATCCTAATTGTTAAACAGACTAGTATTTTGATCTCTACGTATATTTACGTAGATCCGTGTTTAGGGGTATGTGTTTTTATTTAATGGATATCACATCATGGTTTAAAATCTTATGTATATTCTCCATATTTAAAACCTAGATTTTTGATGGGATACGGGTAATATTCAAAGTAATTTGGTATTATCTGTAAACTCCAACAATATATATATATATATATATATATATTAATTATACATACATATACTTATACTGTTATATATAATATATTAATTATATTAAATAATAAAAACCATCCCTTTCCCTTCCCCTTAAAATCTCCCGTCCCCACACTTCTCTCTCTCATCTCTCTCTCTGTCTCTTTCTCCCCCTTAAAATCCCTTGTCCCCACACTTATATATATATATATATATATATATATATATATATATTATATAAAATCTATTATAAAACAAAACACATACTCTCTCTCCCTCGTTCCTTCTTTCGTCCCTACCGTGAACATGAGCCCTAACCCATACCTAGCTGCCGCTCTTGTCTCCGTCCTCTCATCATCGCCGCCCTCTCGTTCTCGCCACTACTTTCCCATCACCATCACCTCTCCTCTCCTCCTTTCCCCGATGACCCAAGCCACAAGCCCAACCACAACACCAACCACCCTCATCACCTTCAACCTTGCCGGCAACCCCTCGTCGTCGGAAACCCACCAACACCGACAACCTCCATCACCTCCTCTCGACTCCCAGCAACCCCAGAACAACACCACCACACCCACTTCCTTCCTCTGCCAACCTTGATCACACCAGAACCCACACCCACCTCGCCGTCACCTCACAGGCGACGACTTCGCCTTGTCACCATCACCTCGTCGCCACCATCTCCTCTGTCCTCGACAGAACACCCTCAAACCCCAACAGCCTTATTTTCTTCCTCTTCCTCTTCTTTTCTTTCCTCTTTTCCGACCGTCTCGCTGGAGTTGCACGCATCGCCGATGATCCAGATGACCCAGTCACCTACATCATCTAGCCCAGTCACCACGTCACGAAGCTGCTCAGCCAAGTAAAGTCCTGTGCATGTAAGTTTTGCGTCATGGTTTTATTTTCGACATCGGAACGTGACATCCGTATCTCGACGTGAGATTCGATCAGGCAAGTTCTAAACTTGCGATATTCTATTTTATTATATCGATATTTATTTGATAAATTATAGTGCATGTGTTTTACTATTCAGCAGAAATTACCGATTTACAGTTATAGTATCCGTCTGTATCCGTACTGATAATAGCTTATCCAGCTGCATGGCGAAACATCACGATATTATCATACTACTATAATAGTTCATTATATTATCTAGATTGCATCATACATGATAATGAACGTATAACGGTTGTTACAGATAGATACATATGCATCCTGGCATTTGTTGTGATTGTCGTGTTTCGATATAGGTTATAGTTTTACATTTGGTGCATATTCTGGTTAAAAAACATTGCATGTCATGTTCACAACACACTACCCGACTTGTTACTTGGATTTTATTACTAATGCCGGCAATCCTGATTTATCGTCTTGACGGACGTGACTTATTGTTTACATAGACAAGACCTATACCTGCTTGATCCTGTATTGGTATTAGATTTATATCATCAATACCTGAATTAAACACAAAACCTTGGGGTAAGGGGAAATCAATAATGAAACCAGACTTATAACTCAACATTTTGATACTTATACTGATCAATCTTTACGGGCTCAGCCAGCCCCGGAATGATGCTACTGACATCATTCATCTGTATATGTTACATGTTTACTGCTTAGCGGCACATCTCGAATTCAGCCCGAGAATCTTGACCGTGGTCCCGGGAATGCATGGGATACTATTGAGTTACATCGACGATTCCATTAAATTGATTTCAAGGACTTGTAGAATAGATAATCTGGAAGCACAGACTTTAGGATACACATCACACACATATAGCTCACTGTTTTATACCTGTGTTAGTTATTTACATTCATGTTTAATCGTAGTATCATATCCTGATTATTACTATTATTTTGATATTATGACGCACTGACGTATGGGTTTTGCATGGCCCAATTCCTCTACCTTTATCGCAGGCAAATCAAAAGTACTTTAGCAATCAAGCCGAGTAATGAGGAGCTAGCTATTTAGTTTAAAGACTCTTAGTTTATTTATTTTCGTAGTTTTATTTTATTTATGTGAGCCCATATTAGGACGTGATTCAGATACTATTGTTCATTGGATCTTAATTCGTTTCCGCTTTATGCATTGCTTGATTTTATTTACCGTGGTAGATGGACATGTGTTAGCTAGATTATATTTTACTGTTCTTGATATCTGATTGACAGCCGTAATGTGACTGTGGAGGGATGATTCCTAAGCACAGGTAGCATGGTTGCTCTGTCACATACTGTGTTTACATATTTCGGGAAGCGGGGCATGACACTTCCACATCGCAAGCTCGTGTTGTTGAGTACCTTTTACTCTCACTGATAGTCTCTATTGTTCCCTAACTTTCTTGAGAACTTGAGAGAAGGTAGTTAATCCCAACGATATGATGTGCCTCTGAATCTCCACATCCAAACTACGCATAAACTGCCTTGCCCTATCTGCCTTGTTGGCAACCAAGGGCTTCGAAAATCGACCGAGCCGAGTCCACTCAGCCGCATGTATATCAACGGATCCGCCATTCTATTCCAAGCTAATAAACTTCTCTTCCATTTCCTCCCTAGCAGATTGCGGAAAGAACTTCTCCAAGAAACTCTGCGAAAAAATCGGTCAGCTGATCGGCTTTATCAGACGGGTCTCCTCCATAAGCCACCACTCGCGAGCATAATCCACTAACTGGATGCATACCACATCCACCCTTTTCTCATCTTGAATATGTGCGGCAAATAGAAGATTCTCTATATCCACTAGCCACTGCTCCGCTGGTAAAGGCTCCTCTAATCCTGTAAACGTGGCTGGACTGAGCTTCCTAAACTCCGCCACGCTGCCCTCACGCTGTGCTGGTCTAGGAGCTGCTGCCCTTTTAGCTGCCATGATAGAAATCTGTTGGGCCGTTCTCAGGCACTCCTGGAAAGCCTCGGTCTGTCGCAGGTTCAGCTTTGTTTGACGCTTCTTGTTCACTAGCATACCACGTACAACCCCAAGTAATGCGGCGTCATCTACACGCCTTTGGTATTCCCGTGAGTCTCTTCCTTCTATAGTTCTAAAGCCAAGAACACTAAAGAGGATTAACAACGGAAACATGATTCAATATGTTGGATATGTATGCTCTAGAGGCCTTCATTGTATAGGAAGCTAGGGATATATATGTACAGGACAATCTTGCTCGATATGATAGTATGCTATTTGGTTTGTCTTTATCTTAATATGTGATGTGTTTTACTTTGTATTTCATATCTTGTATACATGTTGATAAAGCCCGTAGGATTTTTGCCTGACTACCTGCGTTATGATGGCGATCATACTTGTGGGAGCTAGATAGTCAATAGGCACATCCTTAAAAGCGTCCCTAATCGTAGGAGTATCGACACTGGGCATCGTTACTCCAGAGTAGACTAGTGTATACATATCTAAACCTTGATGAGGGGTGATGGATTGGTTCCGCAACCATTGGTATAGTGCACCTAAGATTGTATACAGGTGCTCACTGGATGTGAGTACACCGGACAGGACTTGCCGAGAACTGACTAGATGGTATTATACCTAGCGTCAGATAGAGATTCTCTGGTGACATGAGTGCAGATAGTCTGTCGACCTGAGGTCATCATTTGTCTCGTGTGAGTTCCTACCGTGCTTTGATTACTACCCTACCATAGCTCAAAGGAGTCGTGCAAACAGATTTTAGTTGGGTACAGTCCCGAGACACATGGAGGCAGTGAGCGACTGTTGGGGATTCGTCTCTCCCAGTATAGGGAGTCGATATCGTGCAGTGATCGGTTGGTCAACACCATAAGTCCCTGGCCAGGGCGAATTGAGAATTACTGGTGGTCGGACCAGTAGATTCTCGGATGGTCCTACACCAACATGAATTGTCTGGTTATTAGGGGTTTGATGTTTTCCACCCTTTAGACCATACATGCGATACTCTCAGACGAACATACCAGACTGCACGGAGATAGTCACGAACAGGCTCAGCAGGGGTTCGAATGAGTTCTCTCATCGGCCTCTTTTTCGACATGTACCTGGGTTACCGTTACATACAGCTAGTTCCACTGATGGACTTGTGGTTAGACCCACTGCCGGCGTACTGTCGAGTCTTTAGAGTCCCACACAGTGGGTTTCTCTGGATCAGGCGAGACAATGTAGAGGTCGTATGGTCTTACGGCAGCGTTTCAATTGCATATGTGTACTGGCTACACGGATGATGTTCTGACGGATAATACTAGTAGGCTTTGTTTTAAGCCGGATCCTAGTATTATACTATTGGACTATACTTGTCTCATTGTATTCGTATTTTTCGGAATACGAATACGGGTATGTATATACGGTGAGGGCATTCTTGTAATTTCATAAGAATGAGCTTCTAGAAGGAGACACCTCATTATTTGTTTTATCCCTTTTTGGAAAAGGATTTATGAGGTGGAATTTGGAGAGACACTTAAGGAATGGTTGAAATCATGGCTTGATATTTGTTTATTCATTTATGGTTACTATTCAAGTATAGGTCATTATTTTGTGAGTTTACTAATCCATGCTTGAATTATTGTGATGACTTAATCCATTCTCTCAACCATTTTCCATGATCTTCATTCATTCTCTCTTCTTGGTTCTACTCTCCTCCTCCCTCAAGATCTAACCCTTCACATGTGTTGTGATTCATAGAGCTTAGAGACAATATACTCTTTAGATCTTCTCTGTATCAACTTAGTAATCTCTTTTAGCAAATTAGATCACTAAGTTATCTCACTTGAGGTTGAAGCTTGACTATAGGCCCTTCGGTGGATCTTCTTTGACCTAAAGGAGACCGGCAACCGAGTTCGTTTGGAGCATCCTAGGAGCCAAAGAAAGGAGATCAAAGTAGAAGCTTGATCTAAGGAGCCAAGAACCAAGAGAAGACCCGAAGGACTTGACACGAAGGTATAATGCTTTAACCGAGTAGTTAGAACCTTCATGTAGTTTATGTTAGCTAGTTAAGATTTAATTAAGATCTTAAAGTGCATAAAGTCTATGTTACAAAGCCAAACTTGATCTTCTGATGGAGAAAAATCGTTTTTGATGTATTCCGCCTCCCCGCGAAATTGCAGGGTGTGCGACATAGACTTACACTGGTATCAGAGTCATTTAAAACATAACTAACTTGTTAGCAAATGGTCAGAACTTCAATCGTCGTATAAAACCCAAAATCAAATTTCCAAACCGATGCTTGTTGTCGATTTTTAAATGAGTTCAAAAAATTATTTCAAATGTCTTAAAAATACGTGCAGGCAATTTCAAGAACACACAAGAAATTTGAGCACGTGATAGCCCAAGACCGCCGCGAAACTCACTGTTTCGCTGCGGAACCGTGGCCGAGTCACACCAAATTTCTTCTGTGGATCTATTTATTGCAAATATGATTTACTGAATATTTGGTGTCTACCCAGAATTGATTGTGCACAAGATTGTATATGGGGTAGACACGGAAAATAGATTCGAACGAAATTCTAAGTTATTTGGCTAATCGAGTTTTTTATGTTTGTATATATGTGTTTCTAAACGTCTGTTAATCGCTATACGTCGATTAGTAGAGGTTGCACATATCTGTGATATGTGATCTGTGATAGTTTGTGTATATGGATTGTTGGATCGTCGTGAATGAATATCCAAGGGGATGTGAGAAGAGTGTTTTCTTATCTTTCATTCATATAATTTATAAATTGATATAATATTATTTTTGCAGGGCACATCTGGGTTGAGGTTGTAGCCACCGTTGTATTATTTCTTTTCACTGTTTTTGCTCCTAGGATAACCCAAGGCGGGGTGCACAAACTACCGGGTTCTTGAAGTGCCGAGTGGCCTACTCATTTTATTGAGAGATGTTGCTTCACTTTGGGAATTTGGCGGGTAGTTTGCCGCACCCATAGGGGTCTAAGGTAGGGTTTTGGCTATTCATCACGACCGTGGAATCCGTGTTTCATTTCAAGCTTAAACGAAGCACGGAAATCCTAGTATATACAATGTATTCATCTGTGATTCTGTGATCTGGAATGCTTATTATTACGTGAGAAGAATGGCTATATATATATATATAAATATATATATATAAAATAAATGTTGTTTATGTTTTGCACCCGTGCTAGTCCAACCCCCGCTCTGCCGATAGTTAAGTAACCTAAAGGTGTATGACAGGGCCCCGTGGCGAATGCGGATGGCATAAGCATACGTTCTATTTTCATTTCTTTTGCTACGATGATAAGGTTAATTGATGGGACCGCATTAATTTTAATTAATGTAAGGAAATAAACCTAAAATCTGATGTCGTTGAAATAATTACAAAAGCACTTGGTTTTCTTCAAAAAGAATTTTTAAAAGCGGAGCTTAAACCACTCCTTTTCAAAAGCTATCAGGTTTCTTCGACTATATCAAGTTCAATACGTTAACGGTTTTTTCGCCAAAAAACCAGCCGTAGCCCTCCGTTATTTCAGATAGATATCTACTAGTATTCATATTATGTGTTTTGACATTCGCCAAGACATAGTGTTGGGTAGCTAGTAGGTGCTTATCTGTGGAATAGATAGATGCATTAATCTAGGACATGCGTACAGCTGTTTTGTCCTTCGTAAAGAGCTTGTACGAATGGGTCTAGGTTAATCTGGATAATGATGGGTAGAACTTGACTTGCGACTTATGATATTTTGGCCTTCGTCAAGCTTATAAGCGCACGGGGCAAAAATCACATCGAGAGTTTCAAACATAAAGGAAATTTGCTGGTGTTGTATACCTTCTTAAGTGTGGTATTTTTGGTAGGCTTCTTTCAGATTCATCACACAATGATAGTTGGGTCCTGATCCTACTGTGAATACCCGCTACTCTTCGGGAAACAATTTCTCTTAACAATCAGTACTATAAATCAAGTAGGTGTCTAGAACTGTGTTAGCGGGGCTACGCCTCCAAGGAAAAGAGGTTATATAATTAAGGAACTTCACGAAAGCGTTGGAAAAGCTCTCTCGAAGTACCGACACTAGCCTGGCCGAAAGGGTAAGCAAGTATTGTGACTTGCGATTAATCCTGACTAATTCTTCTTTTAGGGTTTGAAGAAGAATTCGAGGAAACAGTGGGAACCATCCTGTTCAGATAAACTAAAAACCAATCTAAACTTTCAAGAGCATATGCTGAGTGTTTCTTTTCTCTCTCTCCTAATTGCATCGACCATGATGGGACTTAAGCTAATATTAGATAAAAATAAACTTGCTGGGCCAAAGTATAAAGAATGGATGAGGAATGTCCAAATGGCCCTTACATATGATAAGATCGCATACGTCCTCATGGAGAAAGCTCCCCCTGTTCCCGGTCCAGAATCCTCGGTCGCGGACATTGAGGTCCGTAAGACCTGGGATCTTGATTGTACGAAATCCAAGTGCCTTGTGCTGGCCTCCATGGATAATGAACATCAGAGGCAGACAAGAAGATGGACCTTGCTTCCATTTTCCTCCATACCAAAGATTTATATGGAGAGCAATCCCGTATCACAAGATACGAGATCTCGAAGAAACTGTTTCAAGCGAGGTGGGCTATCAGATCATTTGTCGGGGACCATGTCCTGAAGATGATTTCTCTCATCGAAGAGCTCGCAAACCTGGGAACCACATTGGAAAATGAGTTGTATATCGACTTGATCCTCCAGTCCCTTCCCTCCACCTATGCCCAGTTCGTATTGAATTTCAATATAAATAGTATGGAAGTTACACTTCCTAAGATCCTCAACTTGTTGAGGATGGAAGAGGGCACCTTGCAAAAAGACAAGGAAACACCCGCTCTATTTGTTGGAGGATCTTCTTCTGCTAGATCCAAGGCTAAGGCTAGGGGAAAGAAGAAGAAGGCCCCTACCAAACCGAGGGGAGGTGTGCAGAAGGTGCAGGAAAAGGGAAAGGAAAATATGGGAGGGGCAGCCACAAAGGAATCGGAAGAAGGGTCATTGGAGGAAGGACTGCAGGGCCCTAAAGGCCAAGAATCAGGACACGAAACAAGGTGGTTTCGGCTTCAGGTGTGTTCGTGATTGAAAACTGCTTTTCCATAAACTCTACTTTTTGGGTAATGGATACCGGATCAGGATCTCCCATTTGTAATTTATTGCAGGCGCTGAGAAACCGTAGGGGTTTTTGAGAAAAGGTGATATGACCCTCAGGGTTGGCAACAGAGCCATTGTAGAAGCTGTTGCAGTGGAAGAATATCACCTTGGATTGGCGAGTGGACATATTTTGTTGTTACATAACTGCTTTTGTGTACCCAGTATGGTGTGTAATATTATATCAGTATCTTTATTATCAAATGAAAGATATAATTTTGCAATGGTAAGCATTGTTATCAACATTCACCTAAATCATGAAATGGTTAGGTCGGATACACTTAGCAATGGAATATACATTCTCAATCAACATCAAGTTTTCAACGTCCAAAACACACTAAAAAGAAAAAGCTCCAGAATCAAACCAACTTTTCTATAGCTTTGTAGACTCGGTCATATCAATGAAACACGACTGACTAAGTTACATAAAGAAGAATACTTAGATCCGTTTGAGTATCAATCATATGCATTTTGTCAATCATGTATCATAGGAAAGATAACGAAATCTCCGTTCACTGGACATGAAGAAAGAGCCACTGAGCTCCTGGGACTCATACACAACGACGTGTGCGGGCTAATGTCTACATATGCACGAAGTGGCTATTCCTACTTCATTACTTTCACAGATAATTTCTCTAGGTATGGACATGTATTCTTAATGAAACATAAATCCGAGTCCTTTGAGAAATTCCAAGAGTATAAGAATGAAGCGGAAAGTCAAACCGGCAAAAGCATCAAGATGCTTCGTTCCGATAGGGGCGGAGAACACTTAAGTATCGAGTTTTGGGAATACCTAAAAGAGAATGGAATTCTCTCTTAAATTACTCCTCCATACACACCACATCACAACGATGTATCAGAAAGACGGAATCCCACCTTATAAGATATGTGTGTTCTATGCTGAGTTGTCGCCCTCCTTCTGGGGTTATGCACTGGAATCTGCTGCATACCTATTGAACAAAGTTACAACTAAGTCTGTGCCTACCACTCCATATGAAATGTGGAGTGGGAAGAAACCCTGTCTTAAGTATTTGATGATATGGGGCTATCCTGCATTTGTCAAAAAGGTTTATCCGAACAAACTCGAGGCACGTTCAGTACTGTATAAGTATGTGGGATACCCTAAGAATTCTAAGGGTATTATTTCTATCATACTGAGAAACAAAATATCTTTGTTTCTCATCATGCCCGCTTCATGGAAACTCAATTTCTATAAAAAGAGATAAGTGGGAGCGCGATAGAGCTGAAAGAAATTCCAGAACCACAAACTATTACTGAAAGCTTAGTAGAACCTGATATTTCAATGGAACAGGACGTACCCATGCCACTCCGAAGATCTATTAGGCAGTCTCATCCGCCCGAGAGATACTACAGTTTTCTCTTAGACAGGGATCGAGAGGATTGCATCATCGACGATAATAAGCCGACTAGTTTTCAGCAACCCATCACGAGTAAAGACTCGGTGAAGTGGCTGGATGCTATGCGATCCGAGATGAAATCCATGTACATAAAAAAAATTTAGACTTTGGATTTTGCTCCTACTGAGGTAAAACTCGTAGGATGCAAATGGATCTTCAAAAAGAAAATTGGTGTAGATGAACAGGTAGAACCTACAAAGCTAGACTTTTTGCTAATGGTTTTCGTCAAAGACCAGGATTGGACTATGACAAAACTTTTTCATCGGTGGCTATACTTAAATCCATTCGGATCCTACTTACCATTGCTGCCTTCCATGACTATGAGATCTAGCAGATGGATGTTAAATCCGCCTTTCTAAATTGAAGTTTAGAAGAGTGTGTTTTCATGGATCAACCAGAGGGCTTCATAGACAGTGGGAGCAGTGGAAAGGTGTGCAAGTTGCTTAAATTCATTTATGGATTAAAACAGGCATCGCAAAGTTGGAACATCTGATTTGATGAGACGGTAAGAGAATTTGACTTTATCAAAAATGTAAATGAACTTTGTATTTATAAGAAGATTGTAGGGAGAACTGTAGTATTCCTCGTTTTATACATTGATGACATTCTCCTAATAGGAAATGGCATCCTATACTACAATCGGCCAAGCTGTTCTTGTCACAGAAGTTCTTTATGAAAGACCTGGGTAATGCCTCGTACATTCTGGGGATTAAGATCTATCATGACAGATCTAAAAGAATGTTGGGACTTTCACAGTCGAGGTACACTGACACCGTACTAAAGAGATTTAGTATGGAAGATTTTAAGCGCGGCAATTTGCCCGCTTGTCACAGAATCACCCTCTCCAAAGACATGTCTCCTAAGACTGAAGAGAAGAGGGCTCAGATGAGCATAGTACCCTACGCTTCGGCGGTAAGGTCGATAATGTATGCGATGTTATGTATCAGACCAGATGTAGCTTACGCACTTAGCATGGTAAACAGGTATCAGTCTGACCCAGGTGAGAAACATTGGATAGCAGTTAAGAACATTTTTAAGTACCTGAGAAGAACTAAAGAGATGTTCCTGGTGTACGGTAATGGGGACCCCCAGATCGAGGGTTTTACCGACTCTGGCTTCCAAAGTGACAAGGATGACTCTAAATCTGTTTCGGGTTATATGTTTACCCTCAACATAGGGACGGTCTGTTGGAAGATCTCCAAACAGGATACCATAGCAGACTCGACGATGGAGGTTGAGTATATCGTTGCGAGCGATGCTGCAAAAGAGGCAGTCTGGATCAGGAAGTTTATTTCTAAACATCAGGTGGTTCCATCCATTGCTAATCCAATACCTTTGTATTGCGATAACAATGGAGCCATGGGTTTGGCAAAGGAACTACGGTCCCATCAGAAATCCAGACATATCTTTAGGCGGTATCACCTGATCAGGGAGATCGTGGATCACCAGAAGATCGAGGTACGGAGAGTGGACACAAAAGACAACACGGCAAATCCATTCACAAAGGCCGTCCCTCAAGTCCAGTTCGAGAGACTGTTCGAGATGTTGGGCATGCGATATGCCAGCTACTGGGTCTAGTGCAGACAGTGGGTACTCATTGCGCTCTTGGTGCAAGTGGGAGATTGTTGGATATGTATGCCCTAGAGTCCTTCATTGTATAGGATGCTAGGGATATATATGTACAAGACAATCTTGCTCGATATGATAGTATGCTATTTGGTTTGTCTTTATCTTAACATATGATGTGTTTTACTTTGTATTTCATATCTTGTATACATGTTGATAAAGCCCGTAGGATCCTTTCCTGACTACCTGCGTTGTGATGGTGATCACACTTGTGGGAGCTGGGTAGTCAATAGGCACATCCTTAAAAGCGTCCCTAGTCGTAGAAATATCGAGACTGGGCATCGTTACTCTAGAGTAGACTAGTGTATACATATCTAGACCCCGACGAGGGGCGATGGATTGGTCCCGTAGACATTAGTGAGGTGCACCTAAGTTTGTATACAGGTGCTCACTGGATGTGAGTACACCAGACAAGACTCGCCGAGAACTGACTAGATGGTATTATACCTAGCGTCAGATAGCAGTTCTCTGGTGACATGAGTGTGGATAGTCTGTCGACCTGGGGTTTTCATTTGTCTCGTGTGAGTTCCCATTGTGCTTTGATCACTACCCTACCACGGCTCAAAGGAGTCATGCAAATAGGTTTTAGTTGGGAACAGTCCCCAGACACATGGAGGCAGTGAGCGACTGTTGGGAATTTGTCTCTCTCGGTATAGGGAGTCGATGTTGCGCAGTGATCGGTTGGTCAACACCATAAGTCCCTGGCCAAGGCGGATTAAGAATTACTGGTGGTCGGTGTAAGTCCGTGTTGCCCACCCCGGTGCTTACGGGGAGGCGGAAAACATAATAAAAATCGGATTTTTAATGACTTAGGCAACATGGACTATGCTTGTGAGGATCTTTGCTAAACATAAACTAGCTAACCCTAACTACAAAGTAGCTAAGTGAAGAAAGGTTATACCTTTGGTCTTTAGTCCTTCTCTCCTTGCTCCTAGGTATGGTAGAAAGAGTTCACCTTGCTTGTCTTCTCCCGTCAAAGAAGGATCCACTTGAAAGCCACCACCTTTAGCTTCAACTCCAAGCTAGGAGTAACTAGAGTACAAGAAATGCTAAGACTTGAACCCTAGAAGTGAGTAGATAAGATCAAGAGAGGGTTTTTCTCAAGCCCTTTTTGTTTCTCAACACATGAGAGGGAGAGAGCTTGAGGGAGAGGATGAGCAAGAGAGAGAAAAGATATGATAGAATGAAAAAATAGTGATCCATTCTCACTAATATGTGAGGATAATTTTAATTAGATAATTAGCTTGAAAATTGTCATGATAAATCATGAATTGACCATTATCATTTCATTTTTGCAAAGATCAAAGAGCATCTTCCAAATGAAATGATTATGGTCAAGTTGTCAACATGGTCAACAAGTCAATGAAGTCAAATTGTCAACAACAACCATGCACAATAATTAAGCTAATTATCAATTAACAATAATCCACACAAAATCAATAGGGTTAATAAAATGACAAAAGCCATTAACCCTAAACAAGGTCCTCTCCCCCAATCTCAAGCAACTGTGCATACGCACCCGCATTCGTGATCCGAGGAACACGAACACAATGAGAAAAACCAATCTCAAATCATATACTAGGATCCGGCTTAAACCAAAGCCCGCTAGTATAAACTGTCCGGACAGCAAACGTGCACAAGTGCGCGGATGCGAACGAACCCTGTCGCAAAACCATGCGACCTCTACTCGTTTTGCCTAAAGGCGAATAGCTCTCTGTGTGGGACTCTAAAGACTCGACACTACGCTGGCAGTGGGTTTAACCACAGACCGCAAGCGGCACTAGCTGTACGTAACGGTCCCCAGGTAGAAGTCGATAAGAAGACTGACGAGGTGAACCCCATCTGCACTCCTACTGAGCCTGTATGTGACAGTCTCCGTACAGTCCGGTCTGTTCGTCTGATACATCGCATGGCGGGCCTAGGGGGGCGGTGAACGTCAGTCCCCTAATAGCGGTACAAGTCGTGTCGGAGTGTAGCCCAGAACACCCTGAGATAACACTGGAAACCTACCAGTATATCTCGCTTGCCCTGGCCAGGGACTACTTGTGTAATGGCTCTCCTAGACACAGCGCGATGTCAACCCCCAATACCGGGAGAGACGAATCCTGTCTAACCGTCACTGCCTCCAAGTGCTTCGGGACTGCACCCAAAAACTACCTGTTTGCACAGCTCCTTTGAGCCGTGGTAGGGTAGTAATCAAAGTGCAGTGGGAACACACTCGAGGCGAAGTGACAGTGTCAAGTCAGCGGACTAAGCTGTACTCATGTCACCTGGGAACTGATAACTGACGATAGGTATATTACCAACCAACAGTTCCCGACGAGTCCTGTCCAGTGTACTCGTAACCTAACGAGCACCCGCATACTATCCCAAGTACGACGTACTAACGGCTGTGGGACAGACCGTCTCCCACACTGGGATGAGAAGCGCATACGCTAGTCTACTCCGGAGTATCGATGCCCTGTCTCGATAGTCCAACGACCAGGGACCTGTATAAGGATGTGCTTATAGATTACCCAGCTCCCACGAGTGCGAGCGCCATCACAACGCTGGTAATCAAGCAAAGATCCTAAGGGCTCTACTAATATGTATACCAGCAATATGCTAAAAGAAACACATGCACATATTAAAGCAGAGACAAACCAAGTAGCATACTACCATTTCGAACAAGATTGTATATACAACTGTGAATATCCCAAGCTTCCATCAAGTAATATACAAGCTAGTATGATACAGTAATGGCCTCTAGGGCATATACACTAACAATCTCCCACTTGCACTAAGGCCATGTACTGGCGTATCGAAGACCTATCATCTCGATCAGCCGCTCGAACTGAGTCTGGGGCAAGGCCTTTGTGAATGGATCTGCTGTGTTATCCTCTGATGCAACTCTCCGGACCTCGATCTCCTGGCGATCCACGATCTCCCTGATCAGGTGATACCGCCTTAAGATGTGTCTGGATTTCTGATGGGACCTGGGTTCCTTCGCTAAAGCTATAGCCCCGTTGTTGTCGCAATACAGAGGTATTGGGTCAACAATGGACGGAACCACCTGAAGTTCTTTCAAGAACTTCCTCATCCAGACAGCTTCTTTTGCGGCATCAGATGCAGCGATGTATTCCGCTTCCATAGTCGAGTCAGCAACGGTTTCCTGTTTGGAGCTCTTCCAACACACCGCCCCTCCATTGAGGGTAAAGACAAAACCCGACATGGACTTGGAATCATCCTTGTCACTCTGGAAGCTGGAGTCAGCAAAGGCCTCAACCTGCAGGTCTTTTCCGCCATATACCAAGAACATCTCCTTAGTCCTTCTCAGGTACTTGAGAATGTTCTTTACTGCTATCCAATGTTTCTCCCCTGGGTTTGACTGATACCTGCTTACCACACTCAGTGCATAAGCCACATCCGGTCTGGTACATAACATCGCATACATTATAGAGCCTACCGCAGAAGCGTAGGGTATAATAGACATGCGATCCCTCTCCAAATCAGTCTTGGGAGACATCTCTTTGGAGAGGGTGATCCCGTGACAAGCCGGTAGATTACCGCGCTTGGAATCTTCCATACTGAATCTCTTCAGTATGGTGTCGATGTACCTGGACTGCGAGAGTCCTAATATCCTCTTGGATCTGTCACGGTAGATCCGGATACCCAGAATGTAGGAGGCATCACCCAGGTCTTTCATGGAGAACCTGTGTGACAAGAACCCCTTGACAGATTGTAGCATAGGAATGTCATTTCCTATTAAGAGAATGTCATCCACGTATAAAACGAGGAATAGTACAGTTCTTGCTACAAATCTACAATAGATGCATGGTTCATCTGGATTTTTGATAAAGCCAAATTCTTTGACCGTCTCATCAAAACAGATGTTCCAACTCCGTGATGCCTGCTTGAGTCCATAAATGGACTTGAGCAACTTGCACACCTTTCCGCTGCTCCCACCCTGAATGAAACCCTCTGGCTGGTCCATATAGACACACTCCTCTAAATGACCATTTAGAAAAGCTGTCTTTACGTCCATCTGCCAAATCTCATAATCGTGGAAAGCAGCGATGGCAAGAAGGATCCGAATGGATTTCAGCATAGCTACTGGAGAAAAGGTTTCGTCATAGTCCAAACCAGGTCGCTGACGAAAACCCTTTGCTACCAGTCTAGCTTTATAGGTCTCAACCTGTCCATCTACACCAATCTTCCTTTTGAAGATCCACTTGCATCCTACGGGTTTTACCCCGTCTGGAGCAATGTCCAACGTCCATACTTTGTTGGTGTGCATGGACTCCATCTCGGTCCGCATTGCATCCAGCCATTTTACCGAGTCGACGCTCTGAATGGCTTGCTGGAAGCTAGTAGGCTCATCACAATCTAGGATGCAGTCCTCTCTATCCCCGTCAATGAGGAAACCGTAGTACCTCTCGGGCGGATGAGACTGCCTACTACTCCTGCGGAGTGGCATGGGAATGTCCTGTTCTTTTGAACCTTCTGGTTCCACTAAACTTTCAGTAATAGTTTGTGGTTCTGGAATTTCTTCCAGTTCTATTGCGCTCCCACTTATTTCTTTTTCTAAAAATTGATGTTCCAGAAAGTGGGCATTGCGAGATACAAGGACTTTTTGTTCCTCTGCGTAATAGAAAAGATACCCCCTGGAGTTCTTTGGGTATCCCACAAACTTGCACAGTACTGAGCGTGCCTCGAGCTTGTCCACATGCTGCTTTTTGACATAAGCTGGACATCCCCAAATCTTCAAGTATTGAAGATAGGGTTTCTTCCCACTCCATAACTCATATGGTGTGGTAGGCACAGTCTTAGTGGGAACACGGTTCAAAAGATATGCAGCTGTTTCTAGCGCATATCCCCAGAATGATCGCGGTAACTCAGCGTTACTCATCATGGACCGTACCATATCCAATAGGGTTCGGTTCCGTCTCTCCGATACACCATTATGTTGCGGGGTATATGGAGGAGTAAGCTGAGAGAGAATTCCATTCTCTTTTAAGTAATTCAGGAATTCGGCACTTAAGTATTCTCCTCCTCGATCCGATCTTAGGATCTTGATACTTTTGCCTGTTTGTTTTTCTACTTCATTTTTATATTCCTGGAACTTATCAAAAGCTTCGGATTTATGCTTCATTAAGAAGACATGTCCGAATCTTGAGAAATCATCCGTAAAAGTTATGAAGTAAGAAAAACCGCTTCGCGCATGTGTAGACATTGGACCGCACACGTCACTGTGTACGAGTCCCAAGAGCTCGCTCGCTCTTTCTCCGTGTCCAGAAAACGGAGCCTTTGTCATCTTTCCTTTGAGACAGGATTGACAAGTTGTATACGATTGATATTCGAACGAATCTAAATATCCTTCAGTATGTAACTTAGTCAATCTTCTCTCGTTGATGTGACCCAGTCTACAATGCCATAAGAAAGTTTGATTAATATCTGGAGACTTTCTTTTATGTGTATTCTGGATATTGAAAACCTGTGGTTGGTTTAAAACGTAAATACCGTTGTTCAATGTACCTGACCCAATCAACACTTGATTAAGGTGAATGTTCACTACATTACTTACAAATGCAAATTCATAACCTTCTTTAGATAATAAAGATACAGAAATGATATTACAGGTTGCATTTGGTACATAATAACAACTACGCAAAACCAAAAAGTGTCCATCTGATAATCCCAGGTGATAGTCCCCCACGGCCTCAGCATCCATGCTAGCACCGTTCGCAACTCTGAGGGTCATGTCACCTGTCTTCAAAACTCTACGCCTTCTCAACGCCTGCAAAGAATTACAGATATGAGATCCTGATCCGGTATCCAATACCCAGGATGTAGAGTTTATTGATAGACAATTTTCAATAACATACACACCTGAAGCTGAAGCTGCAACTCGCTTCAAATCCTGTGTTCTGGCTTTCCAAGCCTTGCAATCTTGTTTCCAGTGACCACTTTTGTGACAATAGAAGCATTCTTCCTTCCCCACCAGCTTCCCCGCTACCTTTGTTGCTTTACCCTTTCCCTTCGTATCCACTTTACCGACACCGCCTCTTGGTTTGGCGGGGGCTTTCTTCTTCTTGCCCTTGGCTTTCGCCCTGGACCTAGAAGAGGAAGATCCTCCTACAAACAAAGTGGATGTCTCCCTACCCTTCTGTAGGGTGCCCTCAGCAGTCCTCAACATGTTCAGAAGCTCGGCAAGTTCAACCTCCTTTCCTTGCATGTTGAAGTTAAGAATGAACTGGGCGTAAGTGGAAGGAAGGGACTGGAGAATCAGATCAGTATAGAGTTCATTCTCCAACGTGGTCCCAAGGTCCGCGAGCTCCTCTATGTAGCCGATCATCTTAAGCACGTGGTCCGCTACCGATGATCCGACGGCCAACCTTGCCGAAAAGAGCTTCTTCGACACTTCGTATCTTGCGATACGAGACTGCTCTCCATACAGTTCTTTTGTATGGAGAAATATGGACTCTAGGTCCATATTCCCGTGCCTCCTCTGATGGTCATTGTCCATCGAGGCTAGTACGAGGCATTTGGCCCTCGCGCAATCTATCTCCCATGTCTTACGGATTTCTACATCCGCGACGCTGGAGGTGGGACCTGGGACGGGGGGAGCTTTGGTGGTAAGTATATACCCCAGCTTGTCATAAGTGATAGCCATCTTGACATTCCTGAGCCAATCTTTGTAGTTTGGCCCTGTCAATATGTTTTTATCTAATAGTAACTTAAGTCCGGTCATCTTGAATGGTTGCTGCAATTAGGAGAGAGAAAAGAAACACTTTAGCATGATGCTCTTGCAAGTTTAGAGTGGTTTTTAGTTTGTCTAAACTGGATGGCTCCCACTGTCTCTCGAATCCTTTCTCAAACCATAAAGAAAAGGATTAGCCGGGATCATTCTCACCGTACAATACTTGCTTAACCGTTCAGCCAGGCCAGTGTCGGTACTTCGAGGGAGGTTTTCCAACGCTTTCGTGAAGTTCCTTAATTAAGTAACCTCTTTTCCCTGTGGGCGTAGCCCTGCTAACACCTTTCTAGGCACCTACTAGGTTTATAGCATTGATCGTTAAGTGAGAGTTTTCCCGAGGAGTAGCATATACTCACAGTAGGATCGGGATCCAAATATCATCGCGTGATAAAACCGAAGGAATCCTACCAGAATCATCACACTCCAAATGGTATGCAACGCTAGCAAGTTTCAGTACTTATGAAACTCCCGATGTGGATTTTTGCCCCATGCTCTTATGACCTTGGCGTGAGGTCAAAATGTCATAAGTCACATGTCAAGTTCTTCCCATCATTATCCTGGTTAATTTGAACCCACCCGTACCTACCCTTGACGTAGGCCAAAACGGCAGTACGACTGTCTCAAATCAACGCATTCTATCTATGCAACGGATAAATATCCGGTAGCTACCAATCACTATGCCTTGGCGTGAGGTCAAAATACATAGCTTGAATACTACCGAATATTTAACCGAAATGATGGAGGGCTACGGATGGTTTTGGCGAAACCGTGAACGTAGTGAACTTGATATAATCGATGGAACGAGATAGCTTTTAAAAGGAGTGGTTCAAGCTCCGCGTTTAAAAGTTTAGTTTTGAAAAGAACCGAGTGGTTTTCAAAGTGTTCCAATCGACTTTTACTTGGTTTATTTCTTGCATTAGTTCTTTTAATGCGTCCCATCATTTAATCCTACCATTGCAGAAAACAACCAAAATATGACGTACGCTTATGCCATTCGCATTCGCCACGGGGCCCCGTCATCACCCGTTAGGTTACTTAACTAACGACAGAGCGGGGGCTGGGCTAGCGCGGCTGTAAAACATAAGCAACGCCTAAATAGTTATTATATATAAATATATAGCAATGATAGACATTACAGATCACAGATGAATACATTGGATATACTAGGAATCCGCAATGCGTTCGAGCCTGCAACGCAAAGCGGATTACACGGTCGCGGTGAATAGCCAATACCCCACCCAAGACCCCTACGGGTGCGGCAAACTACCCGCCAAGCACCCGAAGCGAAGCAACCTCCCTCACCACCGTGAGTAGGCCACTCGGCACTTCGAGATACCCGGTAGTTTGTGCACCCCCTCCATGGGTCTATCCTAGGAGCAAAAACAGTAAAAAGAATTATACAATGACGGCTACAACCCCGACCCGGTTGTGCGGCCATACAAAGAATATTATTACATCAATTTACATGTTACAAATGAATGAAAGAAAAACAACGCTCATCTCACATCCACCCCGGCCATTCACCCGCGACAATCCAATCCATTCATATCCACAAACCAATAACAATCACAGATCATGTATAACCCCGACTAATCGTCTTATAGCGATTAGCCGACGTTCAATACATGCAAGCATTACAGATATAACCGATATAGTTAAAGTGCAGTGAAGTTCGGAAAAATACGGAATTATAGGACCCCAAAAGGAAATTTCTTTTCTGGAAAATCTGGGTACATATAATATATCCTAAAAATCCCAAAACCAACAAAAACACACTCTGCACGAAAAACGATGCGCCGATCACGACAATCCGCGGTGGTTCCGCCGCACATACCTACTTCATGCGGCGGAAGGGCGGCGACTTGAGGGAATTAGGGTATCGTTTTTCTTGGGTGTATTCACAAAACCCTGAGACGATTTTACATGTATACAGTTTTTCATTTTGAGCAGAAATAATTTTAACAGAAACTTGGATTTTGTTAAAGTTTGGTTTTGTGATTTTTCCGGTTCCGAACTTCGTTACACTTAACTACTTAACTAGTTTAGGTTTAGTTAGGCTCTGATACCACTGTAAGTCCGTGTTGCCCACCCCGGTGCTTACGGGAAGGCGGAAAACATAATAAAAATCGGATTTTTAATGACTTAGGCAACATGGACTATGCTTGTGAGGATCTTTGCTAAACATAAACTAGCTAACCCTAACTACAAAGTAGCTAAGTGAAGAAAGGTTATACCTTTGGTCTTTAGTCCTTCTCTCCTTGCTCCTAGGTATGGTAGAAAGAGTTCACCTTGCTTGTCTTCTCCCGTCAAAGAAGGATCCACTTGAAAGCCACCACCTTTAGCTTCAACTCCAAGCTAGGAGTAACTAGAGTACAAGAAATGCTAAGACTTGAACCCTAGAAGTGAGTAGATAAGATCAAGAGAGGGTTTTTCTCAAGCCCTTTTTGTTTCTCAACACATGAGAGGGAGAGAGCTTGAGGGAGAGGATGAGCAAGAGAGAGAAAAGATATGATAGAATGAAAAAATAGTGAGCCATTCTCACTAATATGTGAGGATAATTTTAATTAGATAATTAGCTTGAAAATTGTCATGATAAATCATGAATTGACCATTATCATTTCATTTTTGCAAAGATCAAAGAGCATCTTCCAAATGAAATGATTATGGTCAAGTTGTCAACATGGTCAACAAGTCAATGAAGTCAAATTGTCAACAACAACCATGCACAATAATTAAGCTAATTATCAATTAACAATAATCCACACAAAATCAATAGGGTTAATAAAATGACAAAAGCCATTAACCCTAAACAAGGTCCTCTCCCCCAATCTCAAGCAACTGTGCATACGCACCCGCATTCGTGATCCGAGGAACACGAACACAATGAGAAAAACCAATCTCAAATCATATACTAGGATCCGGCTTAAACCAAAGCCCGCTAGTATAAACTGTCCGGACAGCAAACGTGCACAAGTGCGCGGATGCGAACGAACCCTGTCGCAAAACCATGCGACCTCTACTCGTTTTGCCTAAAGGCGAATAGCTCTCTGTGTGGGACTCTAAAGACTCGACACTACGCTGGCAGTGGGTTTAACCACAGACCGCAAGCGGCACTAGCTGTACGTAACGGTCCCCAGGTAGAAGTCGATAAGAAGACTGACGAGGTGAACCCCATCTGCACTCCTACTGAGCCTGTATGTGACAGTCTCCGTACAGTCCGGTCTGTTCGTCTGATACATCGCATGGCGGGCCTAGGGGGGCGGTGAACGTCAGTCCCCTAATAGCGGTACAAGTCGTGTCGGAGTGTAGCCCAGAACACCCTGAGATAACACTGAAAACCTACCAGTATATCTCGCTTGCCCTGGCCAGGGACTACTTGTGTAATAGCTCTCCTAGACACAGCGCGATGTCAACCCCCAATACCGGGAGAGACGAATCCTGTCTAACCGTCACTGCCTCCAAGTGCTTCGGGACTGCACCCAAAAACTACCTGTTTGCACAGCTCCTTTGAGCCGTGGTAGGGTAGTAATCAAAGTGTAGTGGGAACACACTCGAGGCGAAGTGACAGTGTCAAGTCAGCGGACTAAGCTGTACTCATGTCACCTGGGAACTGATAACTGACGATAGGTATATTACCAACCAACAGTTCCCGACGAGTCCTGTCCAGTGTACTCGTAACCTAACGAGCACCCGCATACTATCCCAAGTACGACGTACTAACGGCTGTGGGACAGACCGTCTCCCACACTGGGATGAGAAGCGCATACGCTAGTCTACTCCGGAGTATCGATGCCCTGTCTCGATAGTCCAACGACCAGGGACCTGTATAAGGATGTGCTTATAGATTACCCAGCTCCCACGAGTGCGAGCGCCATCACAACGCTGGTAATCAAGCAAAGATCCTAAGGGCTCTACTAATATGTATACCAGCAATATGCTAAAAGAAACACATGCACATATTAAAGCAGAGACAAACCAAGTAGCATACTACCATTTCGAACAAGATTGTATATACAACTGTGAATATCCCAAGCTTCCATCAAGTAATATACAAGCTAGTATGATACAGTAATGGCCTCTAGGGCATATACATTAACAGTCGGGCCAGTAGATTCTCGGATGGTCTTGAGCCACACCGACACGACTTGTCTGGTTATTAGGGGTCTGACGTTTTCTACCCCCTAGACCTTACATGCGATACTCTCAAACGAATAGACCGGACAACACAGAGATTTTCACGGACAGGTTCAACAGGGGTTCGGATGTGTTCGCTCGTCGGCCTCCTTTTCGACATGTACCTGGGTTGCCGTTATGTACAGCTAGTGCCGCCGACGGACTTATGGTTAAACACACTGCCAGCGTACTGTCGAGTCTTTAGAATCCCACACAGAGGGTTTCACTGGATCAGGCGAGATGATGTAGAGGCCGTATGGTCTTACGATAGGGTTTTGATTGCATACGTGTACTGGCTACACGGATGATGTTCAGACGGATAATACTAGTGGGCTTTGGTTTAAACCGGATCCTAGTATTATACTATTGTATTATACTTGTCTCATTATATTCGTATTTTTCGGAATACGAATACGGGTATGTATATACGGTGAGGGAATTCTTATAATTTTATAAGAACGGGCTTCTAGAAGGAGACACCTCATTATTGGTTTTATCCATTTTTGGAAAAGGATTAATGAGGTGGAATTTGGAGAGACACTTGAGGAATGGTTGAAATCATGGCTTGGTATTTGTTTATTTATTTTTGGTTATTATTCGAGTATGGGTCATTATTTTGTGAGTTTAATAATCCATGCTTGAATTATTGTGGTGAGACTTAAGCCATTTTCTCAATCATTTTCCATGATCTTTATTCATTCTCACTTCCTCATTCTCTCTCCTTGGTTTTACTCTCCTCCTCCCTCAAGCTCTAACCCTTCATATGTGTTGTGATTCATAGAGCTTGGAGACAATATACTCCATAGGTCTTCTCTACATCTACTTAGTAATCTCTTTTAGCAAATTAGATTACTAAGTTACCTTACTTGAGGTTAAGGCTTGACTATAGGCCCTCGGGTGGATCTTCTTCGACCTAAAGGAGACCGACAACCGAGTTCGTTTGGAGCATCCTAGAAGCCAAAGAAAGAAGATCAAATTAGAAGCTTGATCCAAGGAGCCAAGGACCAAGAGAAGACCCGAAGGACTTGACACGAAGGTATAACGCTTTAACTGAGTAGTTAGAACCTTCATGTAGTTTATGTTAGCTAGTTAAGGATTAATTAAGATCCTAAAGTAGATAAAGTCTATGTTGCAAAGCCAAACTTGATCTTTTGATGGAGAAAAATCGTTTTTGATGTATTCTTCCTCCCCGCGAACTCGCGAGGTGTGCGACATAGACTTACACAATAAAATAAGAAGTCGATAAACTATAGATTCAAAACTGGCAAGATAGTAATGTGGCAGGACACGTTCCTAATTTCGGGTTTTCTGATTAGTGTGTTGGGTGCAATACCCAACTACAAATTCAATCAAACCCAAAAAATCCTAAACCTAGGCTCTGATACCAACAAAACTTTATCATGTCCCGCTTCCCAAAATACGTAAATACGGTACACGACAAAACCAACTATGCTACCTATAGCGAGGAAATATCCTTCAATAATCACATTACGACTGTAAATCAGATATCAAGAACAGTAAAATAAATATCTAACTATCACCTGTCTAACTGCCACAATAAAATAACGAGAAAGATAGCGGAAACAAAATAAAGATCCAATAAGAAATAATATCCTAGCCTCGTCCCTTATGGGATCACAACGTAAAAATCGTAACTAGAAAATAAATCTAAAGCATCTCTAAACTAAATCATCCAATCTCCTCACTGCTCAGCTTGCCTGTCAAAGTATTCTCGATCTTCCTGCAATAAAGTTAAAAGAACTGGGCCATGCAAAATCCAGACGTCAGTGCGTTATAAATATCATAATAATAATAAACCGAACAATGTGCTATATAGGGTGTCATGTGCAAAATGAGGTATAAGTATAAATAAAACAATTACAGGTGTTATAACAGCAGGCTATAGGTGTTAGTTATATGTATACCCTAGAGGCCATTATTGTATGTTCTCCGCCGAAAACGGGGACGGAACCGCGTAGGTTCGTCTCGCCTGAATTTGGGGGAAGATGCTATTTGGTTTTATCCCTCCACCTCTCCGAAAATACCAAGTTGATTTATGGGATCGTGTATCAGAGGTTTAGACGGATGCGGCAGTTGTAGCAAACTTCGTCAGATTCCCCCTCGTTTTAGGGGTTTTTGATTGTGGGGACGCTCTTCCCTGCAGGCGTAAGCCCCTGCAGTTAATGACGCTACCACATCGCGGTAACAACTTTCTCCTTCTTCAGATGGTCACTTCGTGTTGTGTGTGTTTATTTTATTTTTGGTTGCCCGTGGATTGTATACAGAGACTAATTTATGTTGTCGCCCGTATGGTGTTGATTAGTCCAAATCCGTATTTTCTTAGATTTGGGTTTGGGTTGGGTTTAAGGATCATTAATCTCATTTGAGACTTAAATCAACTTAAACGTTGTTGAGGATACGTTAGTCTAATTTTAGACTAAGATCTACTCAACAGGATTATTTAGATCCAACAAAAGAACATTTGGGCTCTATTGTTTTAGTTTAAGGACATTGCGGTCCATAAGTTTAAGGACATCATAATCTATGGAGTTTAAAGATATCATAGTCTAGTTTAGAGAAATCATAGTCTGTAGGGTTTAGTTTAGGGACGTTGCGGTCCATTGAGTGTCTGGTTGCTGGGACTCGCCACCTCTTTGAAGACGTTGAAAAATTACAACGACATATATCAGAGGTGTGAGGAGATGTACCTTAGAACCAGTGAATGTTCATTAAAGATTTGATAATCTTGTTTGGGACTAAATCCAATAGGCTCAGTCAATTTGGGGTTTGGCCTATCTTGGGATCAGCCCATTTAATCATTTTAATTTGGGATTGATCCCATTTCTGCATTAGCGATGCTGAACAATAATGTGGGCTCTGACACCCCTTATTCTTTTATTTTATTTGAAGTGTTAAACACTAGCCTATGTTTGGCGCTCACGTGGGGTCACGTGATGCTTTAAAGTAGTGTTAAACAATAAGAGCTTAAGGCGCTCATGTGGGATCACGTGAGGCGCTTGAAAATAGGCCCAGCTTCTTTGGAATTACCGCTTTTCTTTTCTGAGTGCCGAGCACTATTGGGGCCACGTGGGATCACGTGAGGCGCACTTGCATTTGATTTATTCTCCCTTCTCCTCTGAAGTGCTTAGCACTATAAAGGGATCACGTGATATCACGTGAGACGTCCAAAATATAGAGACTACCTTGTTTCATCTCATGAAAGTGCTAAGCACTATAAAGGGTTCACGTGTTATCACGTGGGGCGCCCTATATATAGAGACCAGTTTTAGGTTTACTCCCCTTTTCTCCTTTTAAAGAGGCTAGCTCAGGGGTCACGTGGGAGCACGTGACCTGATATCAATTGTTCTCTTTTGGTCATTGAGAGAGGCTCACGTGGGCGCACGTGATCTGACATTTATCATGTTAGATGCCGATCTCTTTTAAGAATTAAATTCTTTTATAGGGTTAAACCCCAATTTTATTTAGAGAAATTAAATTCCTATGTGTTACGTTTAAAGAATTAAATTCTTTAAACTCAATTCTCCCCCTAAGTTTTGAATTTGCATAACAGATCTCCTCGATGAGAATTAAATTCTCAAGTTGTGGGAAGATCTGCTTCTGCGGATCTTCAACCAAAGAAAGAACTAAGTTCTTTTTAGAAGAGTTAAACTCTTAGTTTGAGAATTAAATTCTCTTTTGTTTTGTGGGAGCTTATGGGGTGATCTCCTTCCTTCTCTTACCTAGAGTTTCTTTCTTCCTTGAAGAGATCTTCTTCTCTCTGGAGAATTAAATTCTCTTTTCTTTTTCTTTTTTTGCTTTTAAAGGGGGTTTTTCTCTCTCCTTCCGTCTCCTTTTTTTCCTTCTTGGCTCCTATTTATAGGAGAAAGAAAAGAATCAATTTGTTTAGAAAATCTTTCATTGAGAGATTTTGATTGATTTTATAATCAGCTAAAAAAATCTTTTAGATCAATCAGCGAATTTTATTCACCGCTGGATTTTTAATCCAAGGACTTCTGTTTTACAGAAGATATCTTGTTTGTTGTTCTTAACAAGATTGAGAAGATATTTCCCTGTATAGAATTTTTCTGTAGATTGGTGATCTTTAATCACCATTGGATCTGTAATCCAACGGCGCTCTGTTGTACAGAGTATAATCTTTCTTGTTTAGAAAGATACAAGGAAATATTTTCCAAATAAAGCTTTTGCTTCCTTTTAAATAGAATTTAATTCTATCGGTTCAGAAGGCTTAGGAGCCCATCACTTGTACCACATGACCCCTCGCAGAATTAATCTGGTTTATTTGTATGAAGGAGTCCAAACAGAGAGAAGGCCTCACGTGGTAATACGTGAGCTTCTTTGTTTCTTTGTTTGTTTTATAACTGAGTCCCACACGTTTTGTGTAAATGACGATCATGTTCTTGCACGTGAAGCTTTAGTTGCCACCTACAAACGGAGCTGCTTACTATGTATACAGATGCATCACGTGCATGCACGTGATACTCCACTAGCGGGAACTTTTTCCATTTCCCTCTCTGAGTCTCTTTATAAGGGATTGATGATCACGTGCTTACACGTGATGCTTTTATTAATGAGGAATCTTTCCCTTCCCTTCTTCTTCTGAATTTTTATAAGGAAACATTGTATATATGATGTATATTATAGTGGATGCTTAGACATATATAGGGAGGACTTTCTTGCTCGACATGATATTATGCTATCTGGTTACTCTTTATCTTAACATGTACACTAATTGTCTCTCTGTTACATGTTGATAAAGCCCTTAGGATGTTTACTTGACCACCTGGATTATGATGCGGATCATACTAGTAGGACAAAGGTAGTCCGTGAGTACATCCTTTAATGTCCCTAGTCGTACGTGTATCGAGACGGGGCATCGATATACCAGAGTAGACTAGCGTATACCTTCTCGACCTATGTAGATGGGCGATGGATGATCCCATATCCATTGGTGTTTGACATCAGAGATGATATACGGGTGCTCAGTGGAGACTGGGTACACTGGACAGACTTGCCAAGAACACCTATATGGCATTATACCTCACATCAGATGGTAGTTCTCTGGTGACACTGGTATAGGTTAGTCTTTCGACCCGAGATCGTCATAGAGTCTTGTGTGATTCCCACCGTGCTTTGATTTCCACCTTACCATGTTCAAGAGAACGTGCAAAACGGTGGTTTTTGGGTACAGTCCCGAGTCACATGGAAGCAATGAGCGATAAGAGGGGATTTCGTCTCTCCCGGTATTGGGGACTGATGTTGCGTTGTGCTCAATTGGCCATAACAGTAAGTCCCTAGCCAGGGCTATTTATGAGATTTACTGGTAAGTGTTCTCACTAGTTTCTCGACCCGTTATGAGCCTCATATCGGCATGACTTATCAAGCTATTGGGGTCTGACGTTTACCACCCCTAGGCGAGATATGCGACATATCAGACGAAGAGATCGGACTGTACGGTAGTGTTACTGATTGGATTCGCAGGAGTTTGAACATGCTTGATTGTTGATCTTCTGATAGCTCAATACCCGGGTGGTCGTTACGTTTAGCAGACCGCTTGCGGCTTGTGGGTGTTTGATATGATCATCACCTACTGCCGGCGTATTGATGAGTCTTTAGAGTCATACATAGAGGTTTCCTGGTTCATGCGAAACGAAGTAGGAACACATATGTGATATGTGCGGGACCGAGATTAATGCGCATATTTAATACCGCATTCTATTCTCGCGATATGTGATATCGGTCGGTTATATGAGATATAGTCGGGTTATTGGATCAAGTGTTGATTCGATAAGTTGTTGTATTTGATATTAGTCGGTTGTATGTGATATAGCCGGATTATTAAATCAAATGTTGATTTAATAATTTAATTTATAATTATATATATGATATATTAATTTACATTACCTTATATTAGCTCACTTAAACATTTCTTTTTCTCGCTTGTGTGCATATAGTATATATGTGATATATATTAATGTATATTTTATTATGTCACGCTAGATGCCACATGGTTCATGTGTGTATGTGACTCACACCATGATTATTAATAATGAAGGGTTTTATTTATTTAAAGTAAATCAAAAATGGTTGGAAATTGTCACATGGTTGAAGCTTGTAGAAGCTTGTGGAACCATTGACCAAGTCCACTCTTTCTGTTTTACTTGAAGATATTTATTAGCCTAACCATTATTGATTACCCATGATTTATTCTCTACATGAGTTAGTGTATGGCACTAACTCACCCCTGGTTGCTATTCTCACCTCATGAGTTCATTCTTATCTCTTGATTTCATCTTCTTCATCCTTGAAAAAAAAACTTACTTGCTTTTGATCAAGTGAGAAAATATTGTGTGAAAAACAAATCTAAAGTGAGCCCATTTCCTACTTCATCATCCTCTAGTATTATCCATTTAGTTTAGGATGTTTGCTTTACTAATTTCATCATTAGTGAAGAGGTAGCATGAGCTTGGGTCTCCTCGACGTAGATCATCTTTAGCCTCGAAGACGTTGAGCAAGCTCGTTCATTTCTTCAAGTGAACCCTTTCAAGAGTCCGGGAGTTCACTACATGCAGCTAAAAGACTACTACACGGAGCTTTAGAAGTGAAGGACCGGTCTACAAAGGTTGTATTTCTCATTCACTTAGATGTAAAGTTGTTTACATATGTATTCTTCAGATTTTCTAGTAAAGATTCTAGGGTTAGGGTTGTTTAGAACGGAAAATTTTTGAAAACGGCATGGACGATACCTCCTGAAACCTTGCTGCCGACCTAGGGAACCCTACAGTGGTATCAGAGCCAAGTTAGAGATTTAAACGATATTTGTTAGTTTACGAAACTGAAACGACTCCGAAACTTGAAACAAAATAATCCAGTTTCTGTCGAGTTTTTAATGGCCTCAAAATTTTTTTTAAACCTCTGCAGAATATTGTATGAGATATAACTTGAACATTGTGAAAATCTGAAGCATTTTAGGCTCAATGTGGCCAGCCACATCACCTATAAAACCGGTGAGCTCGGCCCATTTTGGGAATTTAGGGTTCAAATTTTCATGGTGTTCCAGTCTCTTGGTTTTGGTGTTTAAGGTGTTGTTTGTTTTTACTAAATTTCCATGTGATGTTAACTTTCTGCAAAGGCAACTCGGAGTGTTTCGTAATCATAATTCTAACATGTATTCAGGTTATTTAGACGATGTTAAAAATTTCTAACGGATATCAATAACCCATATTTTCCTCGCTGGAAATTTTCCAAGTGTAGGATTTTTTCCAAGTTCAAAATTTTCAGAAAATCATGCAAGTGATTCTGTGGACCTTCTAGAAGAACGATACCCAAACTTGACTTTTTGGATCATGGAACCGCGGTAATACCTTAGGGTTTGCCGCAGTTCTGTAGTGACATGAGTGAGGCATGGGTCAGCCCTTCTACGGATGGTTCATAGGAGCTGTGGCATATTCTGGGTACTTTTTGAACTCCGCTCAAGCGTTGAGCTTGTTGAGAAATTTTGGATGCTTGCTTATTCGATCGAAAAGTTTGATTTCGTCTAGCTATCATTGATTGTGATACAATATTTGGAATCCACATAATAGTTATGAGATAACTAATTTGAATTTTATAAATCTAGTAGTTTAGTTTCATTTGATTGGTTGACACGGGATTTTGATATTGATCAAAAGTCCATCGCAATTACATAGCGTATGCGGATACTCGTCAGGTAACCTTATTAGATAGCCACACCCGATAGCCCCGACCAAGTGACTATAGGAGAACCCCGTCGCCAAAAGCATCCGTTCGGATGCTCACGGCCGCGGTGTTCCGCCTTAGTGCATTTCGTTGACAGCATCGGGGGGTGCGGCCGTCTACTAAAATTTCCGACGAGCATTCGATCAGGTTATCGGGAATCTTGCTGAATTACCCGACAGGTTATTGAAAAGTGTTTTCAATATCGAAACTAAAATGCGAGGTTTATAATTTTTAGGCATGTGATGTCTAAGGAATTCATTTGGTTGGGCATGAAATCCAATGTATGTGATGCGTTGGGTTTATGATGTCTAAGGTGGTTGTGGATTCCAAGTGTTGTAGTTTTTCACTTTCTTTTCTGCGACCATAAGTATAATATGTGGTGTATCGCCGGTTTCGTTGCTATATATCAACGACAATTAGGATACGTATATTTACTTACGTTGACGACATGTGATGTTATGTGTTGTTATGATATGTTATATTGGATCGTCGTGTTTTGAATAGCCGATGATTTTTATGTGAGATGAGAGTTTTTTATTTTCATTCATGTAAGAGCTTGTATGTAATATTCTGTTATTGGGGCACTTTCGGGTTGAGGAAAATATCACCGTTGATGTATATTATTTACTTTTCCGCATTAGGATAGACCCAAGGTGGGGAGCACAAGTAACCGGGTTCTAGAGTCTAGTGGGAGACCATCTCAAGGAGTCGAGTCCGGGTCTCCTAACTCTATAATTGGTAGGGTTGCTTGCCGCTCTCGTAGGGGTCTAGGGATGTTGGTTTAGCTATTCATCACGACCGTGGAATCCGTGTTTTATACAGGCTTAATATAAAACCCGGAAATCCTAGTATATCCAATATTTCATATGTTGATTTCTGCTGCGATATTCTGTGATGTGATCACTTGATACGATGAGATAGATACTGTATATAGTATATGTGATATATTATATAGACGTTGCTTATGTTTTACACCCGCGCTAGCTTTGCCCCGCTCTGCCGTTAGTTACCTAACCTAACTGTGCATAACGGAACATCAAGGCGAATGCGGATGGCATATACGTACGTTGTATTTATCTGTGATGCTTAGGTAAATTAAATGATGGGACTTCATTAATGAGATTAATGAAAGAAAATAAACCTAAAGATGTTGTGGAATCAA
Organism: Agapanthus africanus; assembly: GCA_030015575.1. NCBI lineage: Eukaryota > Viridiplantae > Streptophyta > Magnoliopsida > Asparagales > Amaryllidaceae > Agapanthus > Agapanthus africanus. The sequence continues at coordinate 112,815,837 of CM057338.1, read as the reverse complement.
ATTTTCAAAAACAGGTAGCTCTAGTTGTTGCTTTTCATAGTGGTATTTCTTATAGAATATCTTGCACCTTATTCGATAAGGAAAGAGCCGAAATCCCTTCATCGGGAGTGACCTCTTTAGAAATAACTGGCAGATGCTACAACCTTCGGTTTCATCTTTTGATTGCTTTTCTAGTTCTTTCTTTGCATTGTGGTATTGTGAATATCCTGCACCTCATTCGATGAGCAAAGAGCCGAGATCCCTTCACCGGGAGTGCCCTCTTTAGCGAAACTAGTAAAAGCCTAAAAAACACTCCATTTTAAATCATTTGATTCTACAACGATATCAAGTTCATTACGCAATATGTTTTCTCAAAAACCTGCCGTAGCCCTCCGTCATTTCAGATAAGTACTTCATTGTATTCGTGCTACATTTGTTGGCTTTCGTCAATGCGTAGTGTGCGGTAGCTATTTATGCTTATCTGCAAAAGCATATGATGCGATTGAGTTAGGGTAGTCATGCGACTTTGTTGGCTTTCGTCAGGGGTCGTGCGGGTGGGTTAATTCAATTATGAAATGTACGGGTTGAACTTGACTAGCAGCCTATGGTTTGTTGGCTTTCGTCAAGGTCATAGAATGCTAGGGGCAAAATTATCAGGAATTTCAAGTGTTGAAATTTGCAATGAGATTGCATACCATCTATGAGATAGTTGGATCCCGATACCCACTGCGAGTAATTGTTACTCCTGGGAGAGTTTTGCACTTTACAATTAGCTGATCAAGTAGGAGTCTAGAAAGGTGTCAGCGGGGTTACGCCCCTGGGAAAACGAGATTTATTTTAATTAGGTCCGTGCGAAAGCACGGAGAACCTCCCTCAAAGTACCGACACTGTCCTGGCTGAAAGATTGGCGAATTTGTAGGGTGTAATTAATCCCGGCTAGTCTTTCCTTTTAGGGTTTGGAGGAGAATTTGATAAAAACAGTGGGAGCCATCCTGATTAGATAAAATAATAACCAATCTAATCTTTTAAGAGCATACGCTGAGTGTTTTCTTCTCTCTCTCTTTCTCTCCAGGAAGCGACCATGTCACGCCTTAATCAAGATAATAATATGGATGTATTGACCGGACCCGCTTGTTATACTGAGCTGGGGAACGTTGGTCCCGCTCTATCTTATAATTGTTATAAGACCGAGCAGGAGATAAGGGAATACCAAGATTCCCGTGCCGTCCAAATGAAGAAAGTGCATGATGATGCATCTTCTTCGGTTGTGTTCATTACCAAGAACTATTTCTCAGTATCCTCTACGTACTAGGTATGAGATACCGGATCAGGATCCCACATATGTAATCTGTTACATGGGCTACAGATTGGTAGAGAACTGGGAATGGATGATAAGTTTCAAGAGTTAGAAACGGTGCAATTGTTGCAGTCAAAGATGTTGGCGGTTATCACCCTGTATTACCAAATATATTGATTCTGAACGGATGTTATTAGATACCGAACCTCATATATAATATCATATCAGTCTCTTTATTTAGTAAAGAAGGATATAATTTTGTATTGATGGATAATGTTTTAAACATTTCCTATATCAAGAGTTGATCGGATCAGGCACATTATCTAATGGCATATACGTTCTAAATCAAACTGCAGTTCTTAACAAAACACACACAAGAGAAAGAGTTCAGAAATGAACGAATCCTTCTTGGGGCATTGTAGACAAGGTCATATCAATGCAACTCGACTAGCTAAGTTACATTAAAATGCATATTTAAATCAGTTTGAATTTACATCTTATGAAACTTGCCAGTCATGTCACAAAGATAAAATGACTATAGCTCTGTTTACTGGAAACAGAGAAAGAGTTAGTGAACTCTTGGGATTGAAACATGATGATGTATGTAGGTCCCCTGTCTACACATGCCAGGATTGGTTCTTTGTACTTCATTACATTCACTGATGATCTCTCAAAATTCGGACATATGTTCCTGTTGAAACACAAGTATGAAACTTATGAGAAATTCAAAAAATATAAGTTTGAAGTAGAGAAGCAAAACGGATATAAGTATTATGTCCTTTGATGAGATCAGGGAGGAGAATACTTGAGCACGGAGTTCCTAGACAATTCAAAAGGAGAATGAGATTCTCTCTCGGCATTACTCCTCCGCATACACCACAGCACAACTGTGTATCGGGGCGAAGCAATCGCACCTTATTAGATATGGTGCGCTCTATAATGAGTACTACTGAGTTGCCTATTTCATTTTTGGGAATTATGCACTTAAGAAGTTGCATACCTATTGAATAGGATTCCAACCGAATCAGGTGCTTACCACTCCATATGAGATATGATATGGGAAGAGCCCATGTCTTAAGTAAGTTAAGATTTGGGGTTGTCCGTCCTATGTCTAAAAGCAAAACTCGGACAAGCTCGAGGTAAGGTCGGTTCTGTGGAAGTTTGTTGGATATCCCAAGCATTCGCAAGGGAATATCTTCTACTACACCGAGGAACAAAATGTGTTTTATATCTCGGCATGCCACCTTTTTAGAAAAGTAATTTATTTTGGAAACAAATTTGTGGTCATGGGGTAGAACTGGAAGGAGTTCCAGCTATACAAACTACAGCTGATGATATGGTAGAACCAGAGGATTCAATAGCTCCCGACGAACTTCAGCCTCTCCGCCGATCTGGTAGGGTTCCTCATCGGCATGAGAGATACTTCAGTTTTCTCAATGACAATGGGAGAGAGAATTGCATCATGAGATGATGACCCAACTATTTTTGAGCTGGCCATCAAGAGTGGGGACTCTGTAAGAATGGCTGGATGCTATGCGATCTGAGATGGAATATATGTACACTAACAAGTTATGGACTTTGGTTACTATATCTGAAGGGTTAAACCCCCATCAGGAGCAAGTATATCTTGAGAAGATTACTTGGTGTAGATGGAAAAGTTAAGACTTTCGAAGCTAGACATGTTGTAAAAGGTTTTCGTCATCGACCAGGTCTGGATTATGATGAAACCTTTTCTAGTGGTTATGCTTAAAGTCCATCCGGATCCTACTTGCCATTGCTACATACCATGACTATGATATCTGGCGGTTGGGTATCATGACTGCTTTTCTAAATACTAATTTAGAAGAAAGCGTCTATAAGTACACAGCCAGAGGGTTTCGTAGACAGTGGGAGCAGCAGAAACGTGTGCAAGTTGCTTTACAGGTTAAAGCAGGCATCATGGAGTTGGAACATCTATTTTGATGTGGTAGTCAAAGCGTTTGACTTCATCAAAATGGTAGATGAACCTTGTATAAACAAAAAGGTAGTAGAGAGTAAGGTGGTAATCCTTGTATTGTACATGGATGACATACTCTTGATAGGAAAGGATTTTCATATGCTACACTCGGTCAATCTCCTCTTATCACATTGATTCTCCATATAAAATCAAGATGATACCTCTTAAATCCAGGGTTTTGGATCTATGAGATAGATCTAAGTGGATGTTAGGATTCTCATTAGGTGTAGTGAGATGGTATCAATAGATCGTGGGGAGAATCACTGGATAGCTTCCAGGGTGGTAAGGTCGACTGAATGTCAGTCATATGCATTGTCTTTACCCTCAGTGGAGGAACGGTATGTTGGAAGAGTTCTAAGCTAGATACCGTGGCAAACTAGACGATAAAGGCTAGATACATCACTACCAATGATGCTAGCAAAGAGCCAGTCTGAGTGTATATTAGTTCATGAGATGAACTTCGTTCCTACCATTGTGTGAAATTGGAGTTGTTGCTTATGCCTAGGAACCCCCATCCCATCAGTGATCCAGACATATTCTAAGGCAGTATCACTTGATCATGGAGATGGTTGATCTCCAGGGAGATCGAGGTTAGAAGAGTGGACTCAGAGGACAACACGGCGGATCCACTCACGAAAGACTTTTCCCAAGAGAGACTTTTATCGGATGGTTGAGTATGGGATACTACAACCACTGCTATATGATGGCCCTAGTGCAAGTGGGAGATTGTTAGTTATATGTATGTCCCAGAGACCATTATTGTACATATGATGTATATTATAGTGGATACTTGGAAATATATAGGGAGGACTTTCTTGCTCAACATGATAGTATGCTATCTGGTTACTCTTTATCTTAACATGTATACTGATTGTCTCTCTGTTACATGTTGATAAAGCTTTTAGGATGTTTACTTGACTACCTGGATTATGATGCAGATCATACTAGTGGGACAAAGGTAGTCCATGAGTACATCCTTTAATGTCCCTAGTCGTGGGTGTATCAAGACGGGGCATCGATATACCAGAGTAGACTACCGTATGCCTTCTCGACCCATGTAGATGGGCGATAGATGATCCCATATCCATTGGTGTTTTACATCAGAGATGATATACGGGTGCTCAGTGGAGACTGGGTACACTGGACGGACTCGCCGAGAACTCCTAGATCGTATTATACCTTACGTCAGATGGCAGTTCTCTGGTGACACTGGTACAGGTTAGTCTGTGGACCCGATATTGTTATAGAGTCTTGTGTGATTCCCACTGTGCTTTGGTTTCCACCTTACCACGTTCAAGAGAACGTGCAAAACGGTGGTTTTTAGGTACAGTCCCAATTCACATGGAGGCAATGAGCGATAGGAGGGGATTTCGTCTCTCCCGGTATTGGGGGTTGATGTTGCGCTGTGCTCGATTGGCCATAACAGTAAGTCCCTAGCCAGGGTTGTTTATGAGATTTACTAGTAAGTGCTGTTGGCTATAGTGCCCTTAAGCCAATTATCATAGTCGCAGACAGGTGATCATGATGATTGAGGGAGGACCTATATCGATAAAACAGTCTTACTCGAGATGATAGTGTAAGTCTACGGTAGCGCCCCGGCCGTCTACAGACGCCAAATGCAGAACAAAAACTTTTTAACAGGCGCTATCGTATACTATAACCCAGATCTGCCATTATTGCTAAACTAACCAACTGTAAAGAGTGTAGAAAGGTTATACCGAACGATCCGAGTCCTTCGTTCTTTAACCATCATCCCACGCTCCGTTGCGGCTGCTCCGATCTCGTCGATCTCCGATCTGCTCGTCCAGGTGGCACCACGTCAACGATTCTTTAAACGGGCTCCCGCCTCTGACTCGAGGCAACTAGGTCGTCAAGTTTGCTAAAAGAGACGACCAAGAATGATGTAGAGAATGAGTAGAAGACTTTGTCTCACTTCGTCCAAAGCCGTGGACGATCGGTTAATGAAGTTGCCACTCGAATCGGGTGATGGAATGAAATGAGCTATGAAATTTCCATGCACCCCAAAACTATCATAATCTTTTTCCAAACATCAAGTGAGAGTTCGTGAGAGAGGGGGAAGAGGCCGGCCATATATAAGAATGGGGGGTGAGTGTAGGAGGGAAGAGGGTGACTACAAGGATAAAATATCTAGTGTGAACACAAAGTGTGAACACAAAGTATGAACACATTAAATGCAACCAATGAAACATCAACACCATTCTAACCTAGTCACAGCTTCTAGAAACTTCTAGAAGCATCCACACTCTTCTCAAGAAAAGAAAAAATTCGTATTTAACCAAATGTTAAAAGACGGTTGATAGATAACTGGAAACTGGCAACTTCCAAAAGCGATCCTGAAACGAATTTCAGGAAAACCCCGTAACTGTATAAATATACCCGCATTTGTATTACGAACGAATACAAATGCAACTGAGACAAAGATATTATATCTACTCAATATAATACTCGGATCCGGCTTAAACCAAAACCGACCAGTATCATCTGCCCGAAATCTGACATGTGCGTAAACGCACGTGCATTCTCCAAACTCTGCCATAAAACCATACGGCCTCTACAACGTTTCGCCCGAACTTGGGAAACTGTCTGTGGGGGACTCTAATGACTCGTCAGTACCCTGGCAGCGGGTTTAACCACAAACCGTCAACGGCACTAGCTATGCGTAACGGCTGCCCATGGACTGACCTCAAGGGAGGCCGATGAGCGAACTCATCCGGAAACCCTACTGAGCCTAACAGTAACAATGTATATACAGTCCGGTCCGTTCGTCTATGAGTATTGCATATCTGCCTAGGGGCTAGTAACGTCAGACCCTCAATAGCAGTATAAGTCGTGTCGGAGTGTAGCCCAATAACATCCTGAGATACTACTGGAGTACCTACCAGTAAATCTCCTGCCACGGCTGTGGGCTTTGTGTAATGGCTCTCCTAGACACAGCACGATCTCACTCCCAATACCGGGAGAGACGAATCCCCTGCCGATCCGCTCACGTGCCTCCATGTGGCTCGGGACTGTACCCAAAAACTACCTGTTTGCACGACTCCTTTGAGCCGTGGTAGGGTAGAAATCAAAGCACAGTGGGAACTCACACGAGACAAATGACGACCTCAGGTCGATGAACTAACCTGTACACATGTCACCAGGGAACTGCTATCTGACGATATGTATAATACCAACTAGCAGGTTCCCGGCGAGTCCTGTCCGGTGTACTCATAACCCAATGAGCACCTGTATACATCTTAGGTGATCCAACTGACACCAGTGGCTTGTGAGACCGGCCACCGCCCCTCGTCGGGGTCTCGACTGTATACACTAGTCTACTCCGGAGTATCGATGCCCTGTCTCGAAACTCCCACGACTAGGGACCACAATTAAGGATATGCGTATAAACTACCCAACTCTCACGTATACGATCGCCATCATACTGTTGGTAGTAAAGCAAGATCCTAAGGGCTCTATCAAAGTGTAACATGTAATCAGTCACCTGAACATGTACACGACTGATAAAGGCAAACCAGATAGCATACTATCATCTTGAGTAAGACTGTCCTACTGGTATAGGTCCTCCGCAATCATTGCAATCACGTACCTGCGATCCAATAATTGACTATGAGGGCACTATCTCCAACAATCTCCCACTTGCACTTAAGGCTAATTATTGCGATGTCGACTACTCACAGCCCGTGTGAAACCGAACATCCAACTCCTCTACTAATCAGTTTTACAAAGCCCGTTTGTAAAACTATTGTGTTCAAGAAATAGCCTCAGTGAGTGGATCCGCCTAGATGTTTCTTTCTATATCTCCCTTAAATCTCAAGTTCGCGGAGAAAGCCATCTCCCGAATTGAGTAATACCTGTCTTAGAATATGTCTAGATATCTGAAGGGACCTAGTTCATAAATGAACTCTAAATCCAAAATTCTTAGACTGTATCGATCACTGAACCTAATCAGTATCCAGCACCAAGCCTCCCACAGTATCCTCTTGGACCACCTTTCCATAATACTGTCCCTCATCAGAGGAAAAAACTATAACTCTGACAATCACTCTGTCAACCATGTCACCTTTGAAGCCTGGAATGATAACCGTCTCCCGAAGGAGGCTGCCGTCATCAAATCCGTAGAACATGTACTTATGTCCTAAAACTGCTTCCTTATATTTCTCCAGGATTGGATTAATAAAAACTTATTGCATCAAGTGCAAAAACAACATCTGGTGTGGTACTTGACATCTCATGATTGACTCAATTGCCTAAGCAAGTGATCTGCCAATTATGCCCATCCCTCTCCCCTTTAGTCTGTAAGACACCTTTAGAGAGGGTGACTCCATCACCTACAGGTACACCACCATGCCAGGAGTCATCTATTCTAAAAACCATTAGAATACTGTCAAAGTACCCACATTGGGAAACTACCCAAATCCATATCTAAAACCATAGATCTATAAACCAGAATGTCTGATATTATATCCATATCCTGTCTGGAGAAACAACTATGCGACGACCACAGTACAACCGATCGTAGTATAGGAATTTTACTTCCTACTCTGTGTATGTCATCCAAATACCACGACATCACACCCTACTACCTTCTTAACAGATCCATCCCCTATTCTGATGAAGTCAAACCCATGACTGTCACATCAAAAATAGATGATCTATCTCCGCTATAACTGCTCTAGTCTATAAATAAACATAAACTACTTGCCCACTATACTTCCGCTGCTCCCACTGACTATGATAACCCTCCTACCGGGTCTCATAGCCTGGAACAACAGTAGTGTCAAGTCTGGGTAGATAAGAACCTCCCTGTCACCGTCCTTGAGGCTACCGAAATACCTCTCGGGTGTCTGAGGTTACCCACCATATGTGTGGAGTGGCTAATGGAATGCCAAACCTGATTGAATATGTAGGTCCTATTAAATTTTCCGTAATCGTTCGCGGTTCTGGAATCACTTCTAGTTCTACCGTACTCCCACTACTGTTTTCTGGAAAAATCCATTTTACTAAAACTATGGCGAGTCAAGAACAATATCACTATTGATCTTCGAAATGGTAGAATATCAACCCTTGTCATAGCCAGGGTCAACCCACAAACAGCAATTACAGGAACGTGCCCTGAGTTATCCAGAGTCTGGTTTTAAGCATAAGCTGGACAACTCCCCGTACCTTAATGTCTTTTAAGGTATGAACCATTCTATATTCAATATAGAAACTTTAGCACTTATGTAATTGGAACTAGATTCAAATCATGCAACTGTCTCCAGTGCATATCAACTAAATGGAAAAGAGGCTAATCAGCATTACTCAACTTAGGAATCCATCCAATTATGAGTAATCTGAAAGAGAAACAAGTTTCTCAAAACCATTACTATCATCTGAATACCAATCATAAGAATCTACATCTTCGATCTCTTTGAAGAATCCCGATACTTGTGATACCTGGTTCTCTACTTTATTCTTATACCCACAACTTCTCAAAACTTAGACCTTGTATTTCTACGAAACACTTGTCTAAAAACTAGAGAAGTCATAAGTAAATAGAACATAGTACGAGGACCTACCCCTTTGTCCTGATGGACACTTGGACAACATACAATACTCTGTATAAGTCCGCTGAGTCGAACAATTCAAAACCTGTGCGTCGTAGGTTGGAAACTGTACCCTGGCGATTTCCTCAAATATCATCAATTACAACGAATTCCGATATAATGAGGATAATCACCTAATTCCCAATAACTTACTCCCACTCATCATCTGTAAAACCATACAGATATGAGAATGAAACCTGGTAAATTCATACCCTTGGAGTAAGTATCTAATCGGGAAAACAGTTTTTCTTTAACAATGCACTGAAACATGAAAATGTTTCGTAGGGGTATCTTGGTATTCCTAGTAATGCCTCTTCCATAATCCAATTCATGACTTTAACCGTATATTTTATTGCCATCTCTCCAAATCCCTTTATTTGTCTTTAGTCGTTACCTTCTGTACACCATCGTTAGGCTAAATGGTTTTCTTCCTTCCCTACCGTTCGGCACCAGCCTATGGTTTGGAAGAAGACTATCCAATAAGCATAATAGGTGTACCCTCCTAAACTAAGGAGTACTCGCATCTTGAGAGAAGGTGATGATAAAAGACAACTGAATAATACCTTATTCCTTTAAAGGTGAAATAGGAGTGGCGATGAAGTACGCGGTTTTGGTCGTGAACGATAACAGTCGCAATTTACTTTGCCCTCTTTCTAATCCCTTTATTTTGTCTTTAGTTATTGCCTTCTGCACACCCTACTTAGGCTAATTGGTTTTCTTCATTCCCTACCTTTCGGCACCTGCCTATAGTTTGGAATAAGACTATCCAATAAGCGTAATAGGTGTACTCTCCTAAACCAAGGAGCTCTCGCAACCTAAGAGAAGGTGATAAAATACAACTGAATAAACCAATTCTAATTCTCCTGAACCTTGATCCATCCTCGAAGAAGTCCCTCTGAGTTTATATATAACCATACGATGGATCTATCCAATGGAAGTGGATGTCCGTAGTAATACGGGGTGTTCTGAGAAATACAAAGGATAAAAGAAGGCATGGCAATGACTTATGCAACTCGGACAATCCAAAAGCCAGTATTTTAAGAAGGTTCGGTCAACTTGGTCATTAAGTCATAGTCTAGGGTCGGTCAAAGGTCGCTGCCAAAGAGAGAGAGAAAAGAAACACTCTGCGTGCACTCTAACCTAGATCAGAATGGTTATCACTTTATCTAATCCGGAAACCTCCCACTGTCCTGTCAAATTCTCCTCCAAACCTAAAAGAAGAATCAATCAGGATCACCCGAAGAGTAAACCAACTCATCAGTGGGAATCGGGATCTAACTCTCATCGTATGATAACGTGATGGAATGCATCCACGTTACTCATACTCCAGAAGGTATGCGCATACTTGGCAAGTTTCAGTTTCTTTAGAAACTCCCGATATGATTTTTGCCCCATGCTCTTATAACCTTGGCGTTAGGTCAAAATGTCATAAGTCACATGCCAAGTTCTACCCGTCACTATCTTGTTAATTTGAACCCACCCGTACATGCCTTTGGCGTTAGGTCAAAATGGCAGAACGGCTGTCCCAAACCAACTCATCTATCTATGCAACAAATGAATACCCAGCGGCTACCAAACACTATGCCTTGGCGTTAGGTCAAAATACATAGCTTGAATACTACTGAATAACCAAAAGAAGTGACGGAGGGCTACGGCTGGTTTTTGGCGAAAAAACCTTTAACGTGACGAACTTGATATCGTTGAAGGAACCTGATAGCTTTTTAAAATATAGTGGCGAAAACCTTTTGCTAAAGAGGTCACTCCCGGTGAAGGGATCTCGGCTCTTTCCTCGTGGAATGAGGTGCAGGATATTCCACTGAATACCGCGATGCAAAGCAACTTGTAATCGACTATAGTGAAGTTATTACCCTGACGCAAACTTTTGCCCAAGGGGTCATTCCCGGTGAAGGGATATCGGCCCTTGCCTCGTCGAATGAGGTGCAGGATATTCCACTGAATACCGCTATGCAAAAAAAAGGAAACGTCTTTGCAATAACACTTTTTAAATTTGTTCCAACAACTGCCAAATAGGTTTGCTTTCCTTTGCATTGATCAGAATCAACACAGTCCCATCAATCAATCACACCAGAAAAGAACGAAAATAAAATGTACGTATATGCCATCCGCCTTCGTCACTGGGTCCCGTCATCACCCGTTAGGTTACTTAACTAACGACAGAGCGGGGACTGAACTAGCGCGGGTGTAAAACATATACAACATCTAATAGTATATATACCAATATACAATAATCGCTCCAGGCATGATAATATGCAACATTATAGAAAAGTAATAAGCATCACAGAACAATACAGATAATCTGGGATCCCCGAGTTTCACAGAGCCGCTTCTGAAACCCGACGTTCCCCTGGTCATGTGGATAGCCTGTGCAATGAAACCTAAACCCCTACGGGTGCGGCAAGTTACCCGCCAAAACCTGAAGCGAGGCAGCCCCCTACAGCAAAGTGAATGGACCACCCTGCACTTCACGGAATCCGGTAGCTTGAGCACCCCTCCTTGGGTCAACCTGTACCCCCTACGAGTGCGGCGAATAGTCTGCCAATTCCAGAGTAAGGCCCCTCTGCCTCTCAAAGCCATGAGATGCGGACCCGTTGCCCTCCAGAACCCGGCTATCCGTGCACTCCGTCGCGGGGTAAAACCTAGTACAGAAATGGAAAAATAGTACAACAGGTACATCGACCGCAACCTGGTCTTGCCCCAAAAGAATATTATACAACAGGCAGTGACGGCAGTCCACAAGTTGGACGCTCGCCCCGCAATATCAAATGTACAAATAAATCCAAACTGCACTACCATTGCACACTGCTATCCACCACGACAAATCCGCAACATCACAGCACAACACAGAACATCAACGCGAATGTCATGTTCGCAAACCCGTCTAAAAGAACTATAGCAATCAGACGCGGTTTACCGATCAAATGACATTCCCGGTCGGAGATATAATGTAAGTACTGTAAACTAACATGTTTAAATTTCGATCGACTAAATATCACGAAGTGGGCCCCACGAACATCTGTTGAACAGTAACAAAATCTGGGCCCAAAAGATATATACCAAAAACCCCAAATTCCAGACAAGAACCCACTGTGCAAATTTGGGGCCATGATCTCACAGAATGGCCGCGGATGCGTGGTCAAACCATAGGTTTGACCGCGATTCCGCGGCGATCTAGTCGAATCACGTGCCCAAATTTGTACGGTGTGCTTATAAAACCCTGCACAGATTTCTGTGATATGTAAAATAATTTTTGGAACCCTTTAAAAATCAACAGAAACTGTGAACTTGAAATTTTGCAGTTTTTGATATTCGGTCCGATCGATATTTTAAACGCGTTAGCACAAATTAGTAAAGCAAAATGGTGAGGCTCTGATACCACTGTAAGTCTACGGTAGCGCCCCGGCCGTCTACAGACGCCAAATGCGGAACAAAAACTTTTTAACTGGCGCTATCGTATACTATAACCCGGATCTGCCATTATTGCTAAACTAACAAACTGTAAAGAGTGTAGAAAGGTTATACCGAACGATCCGAGTCCTTCGTTCTTTAACCATCATCCCATGCTCCGTTGCGGCTGCTCCGATCTCGTCGATCTCCGATCTGCTCGTCCAGGTGGCACCACGTCAACGATTCTTTAAACGGGCTCCCGCCTCTGACTCGAGGCAACTCGGTTGTCAAGTTTGCTAAAAGAGACGACCAAGAATGATGTAGAGAATGAGTAGAAGACTTTGTCTCACTTCGTCCAAAGCCGTGGACGATCGGTTAATGAAGTTGCCACTCGAATCGGGTGATGGAATGAAATGAGCTATGAAATTTCCATACACCCCAAAACTATCATAATCTTTTTCCAAACATCAAGTGAGAGTTCGTGAGAGAGGGGGAAGAGGCCGGCCATATATAAGAATGGGCGGGTGAGTGTAGAAGGGAAGAGGGTGACTACAAGGATAAAATATCTAGTGTGAACACAAAGTGTGAACACAAAGTGTGAACACAAAGTATGAACACATTAAATGCAACCAATGAAACATCAACACCATTCTAACCTAGTCACCACTTCTAGAAACTTCTAGAAGCATCCACACTCTTCTCAAGAAAAGACAAAATCCGTATTTAACCAAATGTTAAAAGACGGCTGATAGATAACTGGAAACTGGCAACTTCCAAAAGCGATCCTGAAATGAATTTCAGGACAACCCCGTAACTGTATAAATATACCCGCATTTGTATTACGACCGAATACAAATGCAACTGAGACAAAGATATTATATCTACTCAATATAATACTCGGATCCGGCTTAAACCAAAGCCGACCAGTATCATCTGCCCGAAATCTGACACGTGCGTAAACGCACGTGCATTCTCCGAACCCTGCCATAAAACCATACAGCCTCTACAACGTTTCGCCCGAACTTGGGAAACTGTCTGTGGGAGACTCTAATGACTCGTCAGTACCCTGGCAGTGGGTTTAACCACAAACCGTCAGCGGCACTAGCTATGCGTAACGGCTGCCCATGGACTGACCTCAAGGGAGGCCGATGAGCGAACTCATCCGAAAACCCTACTAAGCCTAACAGTGACAATGTATATACAGTCCGGTCCGTTCGTCTATGAGTATCGCATATCTGCCTAGGGGGCTAGTAACGTCAGACCCCCAATAGCAGTATAAGTCGTGTCGGAGTGTAGCCCAATAACACCCTGAGATACTACTGGAGTACCTACCAGTAAATCTCCTGCCACGGCCGTGGGCTTTGTGTAATGGCTCTCCTAGACACAGCACGATCTCACCCCCAATACCGGGAGAGACGAATCCCCTGCCGATCCGCTCACGTGCCTCCATGTGGCTCGGGACTGTACCCAAAAACTACCTATTTGCACGACTCCTTTGAGCCGTGGTAGGGTAGAAATCAAAGCACAGTGGGAAATCACACAAGACAAATGACGACCTCACGTCGATTAACTAACCTGTACACATGTCACCAGGGAACTACTATCTGACGATATGTATAATACCAACTAGCAGGTTCCCGGCGAGTCCTGTCCGGTGTACTCATAACCCAAAGAGCACCTGTATACATCTTAGGTGATCCAACTGACACCAGTGGCTTGTGAGACCGGCCACCGCCCCTCGTCGGGGTCTCGACTGTATACACTAGTCTACTCCGGAGTATCGATGCCCTGTCTCGAAACTCCCACGACTAGGGACCACAGTTAAGGATATGCGTATAAACTACCCAACTCTCACGTATACGATCGCCATCATACTGTTGGTAGTAAAGCAAGATCCTAAGGGCTCTATCAAAGTGTAACATGTAATCAGTCACCTGAATATGTACACGACTGATAAAGGCAAACCAGATAGCATACTATCATCTTGAGTAAGACTGTCCTACTGGTATAGGTCCTCCGCAATCATTGCAATCACGTACCTGCGATCCAATAATTGACTATGAGGGCACTATCTCCAACAGATAGTATGCTATCTGGTTTGTCTTTATCATCATGTATATGTTGATAAAGCCCTTAGGATCTTGCTTGACTACCAGCATTGTGATGGTGATCACATACGTGGGAGCTGGGGGTCTGTAAGCACATCCTTAAATGTCCCTAGTCATGGGAGTATCAAGACTAGGCATCGATACTCCAGTGTAGACTGGTGTATATTTATCTAGACCCTGACGAGGGGCGGTGGCCGGTCTCACAAGCCGTTGGTGTTAGTTGTTCACCTAATATAGTATACAGGTGCTCATTGGGTTATGAGTACACTGGATGGATTCGCCGGGAACATGCTAGTTGGTTTTATACCTACAGTCAGATAGCAGTTCCCTGGTGACATGTATACAGGTTAGTCTGTCGACCTAAGATCGTCATTTGTCTCGTGTGAGTTCCCACTGTGCTTTGATTACTACCCTACCACGGCTCAAAGGAGTCGTGCAAACAGATTTTAGTTGGGTACAGTCCCGAGCCACATGGAGGCAGTGAGCTGATCGTCGGGGATTCGTCTCTCCCGGTATTGGGGGTTGATGTCGCGCAGTGCACGGGTGGCCATCCCTAGAAATCCTCGGCCGGGGTATGTGAGAATTACCGATCCAGGATCGATAGTTACTCAGGTAGTGATCGGTTTCATACCGACATGAATTATCGCGTTTTTAGGGGTCTGACTTTATCCACCCCCTAGACTCGATATGCGATACTCTTATACGAACAGACCAGACTGTACGGATATTGTCACTGATAGGCTCAGTAGGGGTTCGGATGAGTTTGCTCGTCGGCCTTCCTTTCGCTCAATACCTGGGTAGCCGTTACGTACAGCTAGTGCCGCTGACGTGCTTATGGTTAATGTCACGCCCCGCTTCCCAGAGTACGCAAGATTGGGCACGTGACATAGCCAACCATGCTACCTGTGGGTAGGAAGTATCCATCCACAGTCACATTACGGTTGTAAGGATATCAAGAACAAGATAATAAGCTAATCTAATACATGTCCAAATCCATAATAACAAGAATCAATAAACAATAAGTGCGGAAGCTAATGATCCAAAACAATGAATAAACAATACGTCCCATAAAGCGGGCTCACATCTGGAAATGAAATGAAAATAAATAAACTAAACCCTAAAGAACTCACAGTTCAGCCTGCTGGCTGAAGTACTCCTGCTCGGTCGTCGACAGTGGTACGGAATCTGGGCCATGCAAAACCCAGACGTCAGCGCGTCATGACATCAAGTATATAATGTAAACATGATAATAAGCAATGCAAGTATGAACATGAATAAAGCAGTAATAAGAAATAACAGAGCAGGGTAATGTGCAATGGTGACTAAACTGTCCTATCAGGTTTCTACTCTATAGTCTTTGAAACCAATTGATGAATCGTCGATGTAACTCAATAGTATCCCGTGCATGCCCGGGACCACGGTCATGATCCTCGGGGCTGAATCCGAGACGTGCCGCTAAGCAGTAAAAGGTAGTAGGATAGATGAGTGATGTCAGCATCAACACTCCGGAGCTGGCCAAGCCCGTAAGACTGATCAGAACAAGTATCGAACTGTTGAGTTACAAGTCGGTTTCACCTTTGATTTCCCCATACCCCCAAGCTATGTATGTCAGGTCAGGTATTCAGTAGTCAAGGACTAATGCCAACACAAGGTCGAGTAAAAGTAGGTCTGTCTGGATAGACAGCGGGAATGGTCAGGTTTGTCGGCATTAGGCATGAGATCAGGTAACAGGTCAGGTAATGTATAAAGGTGTCATGTCATGTCAAGAGTGTACGGTACCATATCATGTCAAGTAGGAAGTGTAACAGGTCATGTCAGGAAGCACAAGATGTCATGTGGGTGCTCATAATCAAACTATCATAAACATGTGTATAAATAAACAAGCATGAGTACTATTAGAACAATAAACTGGAACATGTAATATGATAGGCAAATAGATATAATTTCAAGGATATGGATGCACAGTTATTGATTAGGGTTACATTTATAGTTCCAATATTAATTAGGATGCAATTTATTAAACATGGAGTATTAATATCACATTATTATGTAGTAATGTGATCTATGGATGCAATTATATTTATCTTAAATGCGATGGATGCAAACGGGTATCCGAAGAGTTATAAAACTATAAAATGGTAGTGTGGGATGTACAACTAAGCAATATGTGATATAAATATTTATATAATAATATTAATATGGATAGCATATTCAAAGCGATTAGTAACTATAAAAGCTGTATTGATTAACCATGCACAAGAAGGTTCCGTTCAGAAATTCAGCGTCACCCTAATTTGTAAAATAGCTTAAAAATAACAAACGTTCTCCAAAAGAGACGTGTCTTATACCAAAACAAAGATAATTCAATAAGGTTTTCAGTTTTATAAGTATAAGCATCTCAGGTTATCCCTACAAAAAGTTATGAATATTCAAAGTTGAAAGTTTGCTGCTGGAATTTCCCTGGACAGCAGTTTAGAGACGTGTTCATTTGCATTTTACGTTAATTAAACAATTTATTTTGCAAGTAAATATTTCATAGAGTTATAGTATTCTGAATTAGCTTCGTAACGAACTAAAGAACGTATCCTAATGATTTTTCTATGATTTATAATGAATTTTATAAGATAAGGTGTACAGTAAATTTCAGATTTGTCATATCCGATTTTTCAACGACATTTCATATGTAAACTATAAGATTTTCAAATGTATAATATTATAAAATGAAGATTATAAAAGTATATAGCATGTAGCAAGATTAACTTGCCTCGATGGGTCGCGAATCGGGAAAACGGAACGTTAACCGTCGGCAGGGAAAACTCGCGACGGCGCACGGTTCACGGAATGAACCCAAACGACGAACAAAGGAACCACACGGGTCGGGGTATCTCGCTGGAACGTCGAGAAACGTCACCGGCACGACGGAATTCCGGCAACAAAAGAACAGTTAAAAGAAATGAGAAATGAGACATGAAGCAAGAAGAGAAAAATGATAAAGAGAAGTACGAGAGAATATATGAGGGAGAGGGAGAGAGAGGAAAAAGTGGAGAGAGAGAGAGAGAAAGTGGGGCCCACGGGGTTAAAGGGGAGGTTGCGATTGGCTGAGAGAAATAAATTAAGAAGGATATAAAAGATTGTAAAAATATTATATGGTTAACTTAAAGATTTAAAAGATAGGTAATGAACAGTAAGATATCAGGTT
Source organism: Agapanthus africanus (assembly GCA_030015575.1). NCBI lineage: Eukaryota > Viridiplantae > Streptophyta > Magnoliopsida > Asparagales > Amaryllidaceae > Agapanthus > Agapanthus africanus. Next base: position 112,798,247 of record CM057338.1, on the reverse strand, counting down.
AGTTAGAAAAATATATGCGATGGTTTTAATAATATTAAAATTTAGGATTTTGGCGCCAAATGAAACATTTCCAAATTGCGCCCGGGTTGGGTCCAAAAATTCGAAATTCAAATAATAGGATTTTAGGCGGGTTCCAAATTTTAAAATGAAATGTTTTATGATTAAAAAGCATACTCCCAAAACGGACACACGCACGTGCACGTAGCCATCCAAACTCGCCCGTTTCACTGAACGGGACGAGAACACAATGTACGGACGCTACCACGAGACTAAGGGTGTCAAGTAGGCCAAGAAGAATATTTTCAATTTTATTTTGGGTGCTAAAATTTGTTATATGCAGAATGACTTAGCCGGTTAAAATTGTGCAATAAGAACCAAACAAGCAAGATAAATGAAATGAGCAATGCCAAACACTCAACCAGTAACAGAAATAGTATTATTGGGCTCGGGTGTTACAGTTAAACTCACTGCCAGCGTATTGGCGAGTCTTTAGAGTCCCACACAGAGGGTTTTCTCGGTTCAGACGATATGGTGTAGGTGACGTATGTTGATACATACAGGTGTCCGATTAAATGTCTGCACGGACTGCACAGATTTTAATCGGACGGTTGATAATACTAGCGGCTTAGGATTAAGCCAGATTGCTAAATCATGTTTTGATTTGATAAATTACATATGTATTTATATATATGTATTCTAGTATTATTGCTCACTATTTATTTTCTCTCTTTGGCTATTCGTATTTTCGTACGAATACGCGTATGTGTATTTCGATACATGTACCGGGAAGTATTCCGTATTTGTGTGGAATGACTTCTAGAAGATGCCACCTCATTATTGATTTTATTTATAAAATCACATGTTTAAATGAGGTGGATATGATGACATGGAAAGGCATGGACATTTGGGTCAAAGCATGGCTTTTGTATATGTAGTGATTGGTATGGTGGTATTAATTTATTGCAATTAAGCAATGAGTTTTTTTTGGTGTGGGCATGAGAGGGGGCCGGCCACTCTTTTTGGAGGTGGGAATTTGCTTGTTCATTTTTGTGAGCTTGGTGCTCTCTCACTCTCATGCTCACACAAATATACTTAGCCATTTTCATGCATTGCCATCATCACCCCCTTCATCTTCTTCTTGAGATGCTCATTTGAGCTCATGGTTGAGAGGAAGTTTTAGTGAGACTATCCTACACTCCCCACTCTCCACTACTAGCCATTTTGAAGAGTCGGTTGGTTCGCTCGGCGAACCTGAAGCTTGCGCCGTTTCCCTCGGGTGGATCATCGGAGACGAAGGAAGACCGGCGACCAAAGTCGATCCGCATCGCTAGGAGCTTGGAAATGGTTGATGACCCGAAGGACTTGGTTCATTAGGTATAACCATTCTATCTCCTTTTGTTAGATTGCTAGTTTTAGGGTTAATGGTTTCGATCTTGCAAATCGGGTAATGGTAGCGCCGGGTTTTAGAAAAATTTTGTTTCGGATTTGGCCATGGTTCGATGGCCGGGACGCTCCCACTACCCAACAAGTGCTATCAATAGTTTTTCGACCCGTTATGAGGCTCACATCGGCATGACTTATTAAACTATTGGGGTCTGACCTTTACCACCCCCAGGCGAGATATGCGACATATCAGACGAAGAGACCGGACTGTACGATAGTGTTACTGATTGGATTCGCAGGAGTATGAGCAGGCTTTCTTGTTGATCTTCTGATTGCTCAATACCCGGGTGGCTATTACGTTTAGCAGACCGCTTGCATCTTATGGGTGTTTGATATGATCATCACCTACTTCCGGCGTATTGACGAGTCTTTAGAGTCCTACACAGAGGTTTCCTGGTTCATGCGAAACGAAGTAGGAGCACATATGTGATATGTGTGGGACCGAAATTAATGCGCGTATGTGATACCGCATTCTATTCTCGCGATATGTGATATCGATCGGTTATATGAGATATAGCCGGGTTATCGGATCAAGTGTTGATTCGATAAGTTATTGCATTTTATATTAGCCGGTTGTATGTGATATAGCCGGATTATTAAATCAAGTGTTGATTTAATAATTTAATGTATAATTATATATGTGATATATTAATTTATATTAACTAATATTAGCTCACTTAAGCATTTCTTTTTCTTACTTGTGTTCATATAGTATATATGTGATATATATTAATGTACATTTTATTGTGTCATGCTAAATGCCATATGGTTCATGGGTGTATAAGACTCACACCATGCTTATTAATAATGAAGGGTTTTATTTATTTAAAGTAAATCAAAAATTGTTGGAAATTGTCACATGGTTGAAGCTTGTAGAAGCTTGTGGAACCATTGACCAAGTCCACTTTTTGTTTTACTTGAAGATATTTATTAACCTAACCATTATTGATTACCCATGGTTTATTCTCTACATGAGTTAGTGTATGACACTGACTCATCCATGGTTGCTATTCTCACCTCAATAGTTAATTCTCATCTCTTGACTTCATCTTCTTCATCCTTGAGAAAAAGCTTGCTAGCTTTTGATCAAATGAGAAAATATTGTGAGAAAAACAAATATAAAGTGAGCCCATTTTCTACTTCATCATCCTCTACTATTAGCCATTTAGTTTAGGGTGTTTGCTTCACTAATTTCACCATTAGTGAAGAGGTAGCATGAGCTTGAGTCTCCTCGACGTAGATCATCTTCGGCCTCGAAAACATTGAGCAAGCTCGTTCATTTCTTCAACCCTTTCAAGAGTCTGGGAGTTCACTACATGTAGCGAAGGAACTACTACACAGAGTTTTAGAAGTGAAGGCCCGGTCTACAAAGATTGTATTCCTCATTCACTTAGATGTAAAGTTGTTTACATATGTTTTCGTCGGATTTTATAGTAAAGATTCTAGGGTTAGGGTTGTTTAGAACGACAAATTTTTAAAAACGGCATGGATGATGCCTCCCAAAACCTTACTGCCGACCTAGGGAACCCTACAATAGGTATGTCACGTGTATCCTAAAGTCTGTGTTTCTAGATTTACTATCCTACATGTAGTTGAAACCAATGAATGTACTCCTCCATATAACTCAAAAGTATATATCCCGTTACTCCCTCCGGACCACAGATCAAGATGTATGAATCAAGAATGATTCCGATCCGTTACCCTCTGAACCACGGATCAAGTAGTAAGAATCACGAATGATTCTATTCCGTTACCCTCCGGAACCATGGATCAAGTAATATCCTTTTAAGTTACATTTCAGTTACACTTTTGATTTCCCTATTTCTATAGGTTTTGTTTTCTATTTCAGGTATGAATAATATCTACCTAATGCCAACACAGAAACAGGCAGGTACAAATTGTCTATCTAGACAACAAGTTATGTCCATCAGGATAACAAGTCAAGGTTGTTGGTATCGGTAAGTATTACAGGTAACGTGTATAAGCAATATATCAATAGCAGTAGAAAGATAGCAGGTCACAAGCATGTCAGGAATTGTGTACTAAGCAGGTGAAGTATTTACTTGTACAAACAAATCATAATAAATAGTAAGATTATAGTTGTCACGGTTATCTTGCTATAACGAAATTTATGTATCCATTATTACTTGTTAAAAATATATATATTATCGTATTTACAATAGCGTTCTACGATTATTAATTATTATAAATTAAACTGTATTAATTCATACTCTTCGATTAATCAACTAGATAGTTCGTATAAGTTCTAGTTATAGATTTGATTTTAAATAAATTTATAAACTGAACCACATATGTACATGTGTTAACTAAGTAATAAAATACGGATTATCTATATAAAACTGCATATTGATAATAATTTATGATAATATATATATATATAAATATATATATATATATATAAGTAACTAGCATGTAGCAAGTTATAAACTTGTCTCGGTCTCGACGAATATGGATACGAACCCGAACGGAGCAAAACGAACATGTGAACAGAACAATGGAGACGACGGTCACGAAAGCAACATGATGCAAACTCAACTTAGTGTAAGTCGATGTGCAACACCCCACGACTTGCGGGGAGGCGGAAATATGAAAAACGATCTTGTTCTTTGCTTAAACATCGACTAACCGTATGAATCGAAGCTAAACGATAACTAACATCAAACATAGAAGTTCTAAACTACTATGTGAAGTGATTATACCTAAAGAACCGAGTCCTTCGTCTTGTCGTTCTCCACGTCCTCTCCGGCCTTCTCTAAGTAGTAGAAGATCCACCCGAGAGCTTTACTACAAGCTTCACCTCAAACTAGAGGTAACTAGGTTTCTTTAAGTGCTAATCAAAGTACCTAGATGATATAGAGAGAGGGTTATGGATTAAGTAGTCTAATCTAATCCTTGTACTTAACACATGAGAGGGGAGAATTAGGGTTTGAAAAGGGAGAGCTTGAGGAGAGAGAAGATGAACATAATAATCAAATGAGAGAATGAGCTATCATAATATATATCAAGCATTATTGTTTTTCAAGAAAATAAAATAAAATGATTTACAACCATGCTTGATAAATATCTAATGGTGATTCATCTCCATGAGTCATTAAGCAATTATGATGCATTAATGACATGGATGAATCATCCATATGACTCATTAATCTCATTCAATGTATATACCACCTAAACCTCCTTAGTCACCATCTTCTAGAAGCTTCTCGCGCAATTACGAGAATGCCCCTCCTATCCGTGAAAACACGGAAAAACTTTAGACTGTATAAATCCAATAACCGGATACTAGTAACTGGCTTAAACCAAAGCCGACTAGTAAAAACTGTCCGAAAGTCGTACGTGCGTAAACACACGTATGCGTCCGAACCCTTGTCGTAAAACCATACGACCTCTATATCGTTTCGCCTGGAGTAGGGAAACTCTCTGCGTGGGACTCTAGAGACTCGACTACTACGCTGGCAGTGGGTTTAACCACAGACCGCAAGCGGCACTAGCTGTACGTAACGGTCCCCAGGTAGATGTCGATAAGAAGGCCGATGAGGAAACCCATCCGAACTCCTACTGAGTCTGATGTGACAATATCCATACAGTCCGGTCCGTTCGTCTAAGACTATCGCATATCGGGCCTAGGGGGGCGGCAAGCGTCAGTCCCCTAATAGCGGTATAAGTCGTGTCGGAGCGAAGCCCATTACACCCTGAGAAACTAATGGAACCTACCAGGAAATCTCGCTTGCCCTGGCCAGGGACTTTGCGTAATGGCTCTCTGACACAGCGCGATATCAACCCCCAATACCGGGAGAGACGAATCTGTTGGAGATAGTGCCCTCAGAGTCAATTATTGGATCACAGGCACGTGATTGCAATGATTGAGGGGAGGACCTATCCCGGTAGGACAGTCTTACTCGAGATGATAGTATGCTATCTGGTTTATCTTTGTCATCGTGTACTGCTTTAGGTGACCTTTCGAGTCGCTATTACACGTTGATAAAGCCCCTAGGATTCTTGCTTGACTTCCAGCAGTATGAGGGCGATCATATAAGTGGGAGCTGGGGTCTACAAGCACATCCTTAAATGGTCCCTAGTCGAGGGAGTTTCGAGACAGGGCATCGATTCTCCAGAGTAGACTAATGTATACAGTCGAGACCCCTACGAGGGGCGGTGGCCGGTCTCACAAGCCACTGGTGTCAGTTGGTTCACCTAAGATGTATATAGGTGCTCATTGGGTTATGAGTACACCGGACAGGACTCGCCGGGAACCTGCTAGTTGGGATTATACCAGACGTCAGATAGCAGTTCCCTGGTGACATGTGTACAGGTTAGTTCATCGACCTGAGATCGTCATTTGTCTCGTGTGAGTTCCCACTGTACTTTGATTACTACCCTACCACGGCTCAAAGGAGTCGTGCAAACAGGTTTTAGTTGGGTACAGTCCCGAGCCACATGGAGGCAGTGAGCGGATCTTCAGGGGTTCATCTCTCCCGGTTTTGGGGGTGAGGTCGTGCTGTGTCTAGGAGAGCCAGAACATGAAAAGTCCTTGGCCAAGGCAGGAGATTTTCTGGTATGTATTCCAGTAGTATCTCAGGGTGTTCTAGGCTACACTCCGAAACGACTTGTACCGCTTTTGGGGGTCTGACTTTTGCCAACCCCCTAGGCCCGCCATGCGATGCTCATAGACGAACGGACCGGACTGTACGGATATTGTCAATGACAGGCTCAGTAGGGTGTGAGGATGATTTCGCTCATTGACGTCCCTTTTGGTCAATAGCTGGTGGCCCGTCACGTATGGCTTATACCTTTGACGTGCTAGTGGTTAAATCCACAGCCATAGTATTGACGAGTCTTTAGAGTCCACCACACAGACAGTTACTCAAGTTTCGGGCGAAACGCTGTAGAGGCCGTATGGAGATATGGCAGGGTTCGATCAGATACGTACGGTATTGCACGGATCGTGATCGGACAGTTTTTACTAGCCGGCTTTGGCTTAAGCCGGATCTTAGTATTAGATAGTGTAGTTTTGTCTCTTTTGCATTTGTGTTCAGTGGGAATACAAATGCGGGCATGTATTTGCAGTAGCGGGGTTTTCCTGTAATTTATTACGGGATCGGTTTTCTGTGGTTGCCAGTTTGCATTCCGTTCCGGGCGGTTTTCCTTCATTCCTTCTCGACCGGGCTTTCTGCTGGAAGGTGTTAATTGCAAGTTTGCAATTAACATTTTGTGAGGGGTTTCTTTGCATGAGTGTGGCTTCATAATCATGATATTCTTTTCTTGTCTTTCCATTGCATTTTTTAGATTGGAAATGATAAGATTGAAATGGATGGAATTGTGAAAAGAGAGTGAATTATTCTTTGCATTATCTTTTCTTTTCCTTCTTTGTTTTTCTTTTTGCCACTTGAAATTTGAGTGGGGCCGGCCACTGTTTGGGAATGGAGTGAGGTTTTAATTTTGTGTGAAAGAAATTTCCTTCATGTATTTTGGTGGACCCCCCCATCCTTTGTGAGTGTGCTGTGAGGTGCTTATTTGATTTGAGCATGGTTTTAATTTTAGACTTCACCCATTTGCAACATTTTCCAGTGTGCATTTTTCTTTTGGCCGAGCTCTTTTGAGGAGATGCTTATTCTTTTTGATTGCATGCTCCATTCTTCATCTAGCATCCATCCATGAAATTTCTTGTGCAAAAATTCCTCCATAAATGTCAACCTCATAAAACCCCAAAAAAGACATGGCTACTACACTATTCTACAGCATCCCTTGGACGCGTCGGCTAGCCAACTTCGCGCCCGAGTTGCCTCGGTCAAGAGGTGGGAGCCCGTAATAGATTCCGGCTACGTGGTGCCCTTTCCGACGAGGAGGAGATGGAAGGATGTTCCGCGGGAGATCGTAGTGGAGACGAAGACCGAAGGACACGGATCGCTTGGTATACTTCTCTACCCGTATTTTACTTTGCTAGTTGCTAGGTTAATGGCCCGATCCGGGTGAAAAGTGCGCGGTGGTGCCGGTTGCAGGTTTTGCAAAGTTTTTGTTTCCGCGTTTTCCGGCGTCGGATCGACGGCCGGGGCGCCCCCGCGGGCTTACATTGGTATCAGAGCCACGCCATTAACTTAGCCTAGCATGGTCTAGTGTGTTTAAAACTCGATCGAACAAACTTCCCAAAAACCGTATTTTTCCTACATCGTGTTTCTTTCGAAATTTTTTTCTGCTCTAAAAATTTTTCAGGTCACTGCAGAAACACAAGCATGGAATTCTAAGACTTCTGGTAAATTTTCATGCACTGATCTCTTAGTACGACCGCGGAAACGCGGCCAAACCCCTGGTTTGGCCGCGGTTCCGCGGTGGGAAGGTGTGATCATTGCACCAAAATTTCCCAGTAGGTCTTATACTTGGAAATAGGGGTTTTGGGATATTATTTTTGGGCCCAGATTTTCTGTATGTGCTACAGTATTGCTTGGGGGCCCACTTGATAGAATTTGTTCGATCGGATATTTTAAACATGCCAGTTCACAGTTTTTACATTATATCTGCGACCGTGAATGTCACTTGATCGGTAAATCCTGTCTAACTGCTATAACCCGGTTAGACGGATTTGCGAACGTGACATTCACGTTGATGTTCTGTGATTGTACTGTGTTGTTGCGGATCGGTCGTGGGGGATAGCCTGGTTGCAGTGGTAGTACAGTTTTGTTTTATTATGTACATTTGATATTGCGGGGCGAGCGTCCGACATGTGGACTGCCGTCACTGCCTGTTTGTATTATTATTTTGGGGCACGACCAGGTTGCCGTCGATGTACCCGTTGTATGTATATTTTACTTTCTGTACTAGGATTACCCCGCGGAGGGGTGCACGGATAGCCGGATTCTAGAGGGCAACAAGCCCGCATCTCATGGCATTGAGACGGAGGGGGCTTCACTCTAGAATTGGCGGGCTATTCGCCGCACTCGTAGGGGGTATAGGATTGACCCAGGAAGGGTACCCAAGTTACTGGATTCCGCGAAGTGCTGGGTGGTCCATTCACATTGCTGAAGGGGGATCCCTCGCTTCAGGTTTTGGCGGGTAACTTGCCGCACCCGTAGGGGTCTAGGATTTCATTGCACAGGCTATCCACACGACCAGGGGAACGTCGGGTTTCAGTAGCGGCTCTGTGAAACCCGGGGATCCCAGATATCTGTATTGATCTGTGTTGCTATACATTTCTGTGTTGCATTTTATCACGCCTTGAGCGAAATACTATATATTGGTATATATATTAGTAGATGTTGTATATGTTTTGCATCCGCGCTAGTCCAGTCCCCGCTCTGTCGTTAGTTAGCTAACCTAACGGGTGATGACGGGACCCAGTGGCAAATGCGGATGGCATATACGTACGTCAGTATATTTTCGTTCTTTGTGGTGTGATCAATTGATGGGACTGCCTTGATTCGGATCAATGCAAGATAAACAAACCTATTCTGATGTTGTTGGAACACTTTTCAAAAAGCTGTTATTGCAAGGGCGTTCTCTTTTGTTTTGCACAGTGGTATTCAGTTGGAATATCCTGCTCCTTAGTCGACGAGGCAAGGGCCGAGATCCCTTCACCGGGAGTGACCCCTTGGACAAAAGTTTGCGTCAGGGCAGTAACTTCACTATAGCCGATTACTTTTGCTTTGCATCGTGGTATTCATTTGGAATATCCTGCACCTCATTCTACGGGGAAAGAGCCGAGATCCCTTCACCGGGAGTGACCTCTTTAGCAAAGGTTGTCGTCACTATAATTTTCAAAGCTATCAGTTCCTTCGACGATATCGAGTTCATTACGTTAAAGGTTTTCGCCAGAAACCATTCGTAGCCCTCCGTCATTTCAGTTAAATATTCGGTAGTATTCAAGCTATGTATTTTGACCTCACGCCAAGGCATAGTGTTTGGTAGCTGCCGGGTATTTATCTGTTGCATAGATAGATGCGTTGGTTTGGGACAGTCGTACTACTATTTTGGCCTACGTCAAGGGTATGTACGGGTGGGTTCAAATTAACCAGGATAATGACGGGTAGAACTTGGCATGTGACTTATGATATTTTGACCTCACGCCAAGGTCATAAGAGCATGGGGCAAAAATCCACATCGGGAGTTTCAAAAGAACTGAAACTTGCCAGATATGCGCATACCTTCTGGAGTGTGATAACGTGAGCGGATTCCGTCACGTTATCATGCGATGAGAGTTGGATCCCGATTCCCACTGATGAGTTGGTTTACTCCTCAGGTGATCCCGGCTAATTCTTCTTTCAGGTTTGGGGAAGAATTTGACGTTACAGTGGGAGGTTTCCAGATTGGATAAATTGGTAACCATTCTGATCTAGGTTAGAGTGCACGCTGAGTGTTTCTTTTCTCTCTCTTTTTGGCAGCGACCATTGACCCGACCCTAGACTATGACTCAGTGACCAAGTTGACCGAACCTTCTTAACACTGGCTTTTGGATTATCAGAGTTGCAGACCTCTCTACCACTCCTACTTTTACCATTTTCTCCGGGACACCCCGTATTACTACGAACGTCCACTTCCATTGGACAAAACCATCGTATGGTTATATACGAACTCGAAGGACTTCGAGGATGGTTTCAGGTTCTGGAGAAAACGAATAGGACTATTCAGTTGTCTTTTCCTTTTACCTTCTCTCAGGTTGCGAGTACTCCTTGGTTTAGGAGTAGTACACCTATTACGCAAATTGGATAGTCTTCTTCCAGACCTTAGGCTAGTGCCGACTGGTAGGGAATGAAGAAAGCCAATTAGCCTAAACGGTGTACAGAAGGTATTAAGTTCAGACAAAGAAAGGGATTAGTAAGAGGGCAAAGTAAATTGAGACTGCTGTTCATGACCAAACCATGTACTTCTTTGTCAATCCTAAATCACCTATGAATTAAGTTCATTCGGTTGTCTTTTATCCTCACCTTCTCTCGCATTGCGAGTGCTCCTAGGACTAGGACAGTACACCCATTATGCTTATTGGATAGTCTTCTTCCAAACCATAGGCTGGTGCCGAACGGTAGGGAAGGAAGAAAACCATTTGGCCTAAAGGGGTGTACAGAAGGTAATGACTAAAGACATGTAAAGGGATTTGGAATGATGGCAGAGAATTATACGGTTACAGTTGTGAATCTGGATAATGGAAGAGGCATTACTAAGAATACCAGGATACCCCATCGAAACATTTCAATGTTTCAGTTTCACTGTGTACTGTTAAAAGAAAACTGATTTCCCGATTAGATACTTACTCCAGGGTATGTATTTACCAGGTATGAGTCTCACATCTGTATGGTTTTACAGATGATGAAGGGGAGTAAGTTATTGGGAATTAGGTGACCATCCTCATTATATCGGGATTCGTTGGAATTGGTGATATTTGAGGAAGCCACCTGGGTTGTTTGCCGGTCGGCAAATATTTGGTTTTGAATATCCGTTGTTGTGCACCAATTTCAAATTGATATATCTGTACGTCTATTTTTATAGAGTGAGACATATTTTTTTGAAATTATGTCTATGACATTTACCTATACCAGTGGATGGTTAGGTAAGGAGCATTGAACAACGGTGTAATTCTTCTTAACCAAAAGTACAGTTTTCAACCTACGACACACAGTGAATGAGTCACTAGACTCAGGGGACTTATACAGAGTATTGTATATTGTCCAGTGTCCATTAGGACAGAGGGGTTGGTCCTCGTACTATATTCTGTTTACTTTTAACTTCTCTAGTTCTTAGACATGTGTTTCGTAGAAACACAGGGTCTAAGTTTTGAGGAGTTATAGGTATAAGAGTAAAGTAGAGAACCAGGTGTTGCAAGTATCGGGATTCTTCAAGGTGATCGAAGAGTAGATACTTGTGAATGGTATTCAGTTGATAGTAATGATTAAGAGAACTAGCTTCTCTTTCAGGTTACTCATAATTGGAAGTACTCCTAAGTTGAGTAACGCTGATCGGCCTCTCTCCATTTACTTGACATGCACTGGAGACAGCTGCATGATTTGAATCTGATTCAATTAAATCAGTGCCTCTGTTTCTTGGATATAGAACAGTTCATATCTTGACATTGTTAAGATACGGGGAGTTGTCCGGCTTATGCTTAAAACCAGACTCTGGACAACTCAAGGCACGTTTCAGTAATGGCTGTTTGTGGGTTGACCCGGGCTATGACGAGGGTTGATTTTCTACCATCTGGAAGATCAATAGTGATTTGTTCTTGACTCGCCACAGTTTTATCAAAAATGGATTTTTTTTCAGAAAACAGTAGTGGGAGTATGGTAGAACTGGAAGTGATTCCAGAACCACAAACGATTACTGAAGATTTTATAAGAACCTAAAGATTCAATCTGGTTTGACATTCCATTGGCCACTCAGCAGATATGGTGGGTAACCTCAGGCACTCGAGAGGTACTTCGGTATGCTCAAGGACGGTGGCAGGGAGGTTCTTGTTTACCCAGACTTGCCATTGCTGTTGTTCCAGACTGTGAAACCCGGCAGGAGGATGAGTATAGCGTCATTCTAAACTAGCTTTAGAAGTGTACGCCTATATGACTCTGCCACAGGGTTGTCGTAGTCAGTGGGAGCAGCGGAAGCATTGGTGGATATTAGGCTTATGTCTATTTATAGACTAAAGCAGATATAACGGAGATAGATCATCTATTTCTGATGTGACAGTCATAGGTTTGACTTCATCAGAATAGGGGATGGATCTGTTAAGAAGGTAGTAGGGTGTGATGTCCTGGTATTTGATGACATACACAGAGTAGGAAGTGATATTCCTATACTACGATCGGTTATACTTTGGTCGTCACACAGTAGTTTCTCCACATAGGACTTGGATATTATATCAGACAATCTGGTTATTAGATCTATGGTTTTAGATCTAGATTTGGGTGGTTTCCTAATCTGGGTACTTTGACCGCATTCTATGAGTATTTAGAATGGACGACTCCTGGCACGGTAGTGTGCCTGCAGGTAATGGAGTCACCCTCTCTAAAGGTGTCTTACAGACTAAAGAGGAGAGGGATACGCATGATTGACAGATCACTTGCTTAGGCAATTGAGTCAATCATGAGATGTCACGTACCACACCAGATTTTGTTCTTGCAGTAGGTGCAATAAGTTGATATTGATCCAATCCTGGAGAAACAGTCGGAAGCAGTTTTAGAACATAAGTGAATGTTCTAGGAATATGATAACGGCAGTCTTCTTCGGGAGACAGTTATCATTCCAGGCTTCTAAGGTGACCTGGATGGCAGAGTGGCTGTCAGAGTTATAGTTTTCCCTCTGACGAGGGGCAGTATTTTGGACAGGAGGTCCAAGTGGATACTGAGGGAAGGCATGGCGCAGGACACTGATTAAGTTCAGTTGTCGATACAGTCTAAGAAGTTTGGATTTGGAGTTCACTTATAAGCTAGGTCCCATCAAACATCCAGACATTCTAGGACGGGTATTGCTCATTTCGGGAGATGGTTTTCTCTGCGAACATGAGATATAGAGAGACATAGAAAGAAACATCAAAGCGGATCCACTCACTGAGGCTATTCCTCGAACGCAATAGTTTCGCAAACGAGCTTTGTGAGACTGACTAGTAGAGGAGTTGGGTGTTCGGTATCACACGGGCTGTGAGTATGCGACATCGCAATAATTAGCCTTGAGTGCAAGTGGGAGATTGTTGGAGATAGTGCCCTCAGAGTCAATTATTGGATCATAGGCACGTGATTGCAATGATTGAGGGGAGGACCTATCCCGGTAGGACAGTCTTACTCGAGATGATAGTATGCTATCTGGTTTATCTTTGTCATCGTGTACTGCTTTAGGTGACCTTTCGAGTCGCTATTACACGTTGATAAAGCCCCTAGGATTCTTGCTTGACTTCCAGCAGTATGAGGGCGATCATATAAGTGGGAGCTGGGGTCTACAAGCACATCCTTAAATGGTCCCTAGTCGAGGGAGTTTCGAGACAGGGCATCGATTCTCCAGAGTAGACTAGTGTATACAATCGAGACCCCGACGAGGGGCGGTGGCCGGTCTCACAAGCCACTGGTGTCAGTTGGTTCACCTAAGATGTATACAGGTGCTCATTGGGTTATGAGTACACCGGACAGGACTCGCCGGGAACCTGCTAGTTGGGATTATACCAGACGTCAGATAGCAGTTCCCTGGTGACATGTGTACAGGTTAGTTCATCGACCTGAGATCGTCATTTTTCTCGTGTGAGTTTCCACTGTACTTTGATTACTACCCTACCACGGCTCAAAGGAGTCGTGCAAACAGGTTTTAGTTGGGTACAGTCCCGAGCCACATGGAGGCAGTGAGCGGATCTTCAGGGGTTCGTCTCTCCCGGTTTTGGGGGTGAGGTCGTGCTGTGTCTAGGAGAGCCAGAACATGAAAAGTCCTTGGCCAAGGCAGGAGATTTGCTGGTAGGTATTCCAGTAGTATCTCAGGGTGTTCTGGGCTACACTCCGACACGACTTGTACCGTTTTTGGGGGTCTGACTTTTGCCAACCCCCTAGGCCCGCCATGCGATGCTCATAGACGAACGGACCGGACTGTACGGATATTGTCACTGACAGGCTCAGTAGGGTGTCAGGATGATTTCGCTCATTGACGTCCCTTTTGGTCAATAGCTGGTGGCCCGTCACGTATGGCTTATACCTCTAACGTGCTAGTGGTTAAATCCACAGCCATAGTATTGACGAGTCTTTAGAGTCCACCACACAGACAGTTACTCAAGTTTCAGGCGAAACGCTGTAGAGGCCGTATGGAGATATGGCAGGGTTCGATCAGATACGTGCGGTATTGCACGGATCGTGATCGGACAGTTTTTACTAGCCGGCTTTGGCTTAAGCCGGATCTTAGTATTAGATAGTGTAGTTTTGTCTCTTTTGCATTTGTGTTCAGTGGGAATACAAATGCGGGCATGTATTTGCAGTAGCGGGGTTTTCCTGTAATTTATTACGGGATCGGTTTTCTGTGGTTGCCAGTTTGCATTCCGTTCCGGCCGGTTTTCCTTCATTCCTTCTCGACCGGGCTTTCTGCTGGAGGGTGTTAATTGCAAGTTTGCAATTAACATTTTATGAGGGGTTTCTTTGCATGAGTGTGGCTTCATAATCATGATATTCTTTTCTTGTCTTTCCATTGCATTTATTAGATTGGAAATGATAAGATTGAAATGGATGGAATTGTGAAAAGAGAGTGAATTATTCTTTGCATTATCTTTTCTTTTCCTTCTTGGTTTTTCTTTTTGCCACTTGAAATTTGAGTGGGGCCGGCCACTGTTTGGGAATGGAGTGAGGTTTTAATTTTGTGTGAAAGAAATTTCCTTCATGCATTTTGGTGGACCCCCCCATCCTTTGTGAGTGTGCTGTGAGGTGCTTATTTGATTTGAGCATGGTTTTAATTTTAGACTTCACCCATTTGCAACATTTTCCAGTAAGCATTTTTCTTTTGGCCGAGCTCTTTTGAGGAGATGCTTATTCTTTTTGATTGCATGCTCCATTCTTCATCTAGCATCCATCCATGAAATTTCTTGTGCAAAAATTCCTCCATAAATGGCAACCTCATAAAACCCCAAAAAAGACATGGCTACTACACTATTCTACAGCATCCCTTGGACGCGTCGGCTAGCCAACTTCGCGCCCGAGTTGCCTCGGTCAAGAGGTGGGAGCCCGTAATAGATTCCGGCTACGTGGTGCCCTTTCCGATGAGGAGGAGATGGACGGATGTTCCGCAGGAGATCGGAGTGGAGACGAAGACCGAAGGACACGGATCGCTTGGTATACTTCTCTACCCGTATTTTACTTTGCTAGTTGCTAGGTTAATGGCCCGATCCGGGTGAAAAGTGGGCGGTGGTGCCGGTTGCAAGTTTTGCAAAGTTTTTGTTTCCGCGTTTTCCGGTGTCGGATCGACGGCCGGGGCGCCCCCGCGGGCTTACAAATCCTGTCTAACCGCCACTGCCTCCAAGTGCTCGGGACTGCACCCAACTGCTACCTGTTTGCACGACTCCTTTGAGCCGTGGTAGGGTAGCAATCTAAGAACAGTGGGACACACTCGAGGCGAAGTAGCAGTGTCAAGTCTGCGGACTATGCTGTACTCATGTCACCTGGGAACTGTTCACTGACGACTGGTATAAAACCAATCAACAGTTCCCTGTGAGTCCTGTCCGGTGTACCCGTAACCCAACGAGCACCTGCATACTATCTCCAGTACGACGTACTGACGGATGTGGGACAGACCATCTCCCCAACTGGGATGAGAAGCGTACACACTAGTCTACTCCGGAGTATCGATGCCCTGTCTCGATAATCCAACGACTAGGGACCCGAATAAGGATGTGCTTGTAGACTACCCAGCCCCCACTAGTGTGACTGCCATCACAATGCTGGTAGTCAAGAAAGATCCTGAGAGCTCTATCAATACGTATACTCACATATTAAGATAGAAAAACCAAGTAGCATACTACCATGTTTAGCAAGACTGTTATATACATGTGAATATCCCAAGCTTCCATTAAGTAATATACAAACTAGTATGATACAATAATGGCCCCTAGGGCATATACACTAACAATCTCCCACTTGCACTAGGGCCATGTACTGGCGTATCGAAGACCGATGATCTCTAGTAGCCTCTCGAACAGAATCTGAGGTAGGGCCTTCGTGAATGGATCAGCAATGTTCTCTTCAGAAGCAACTCTCCGAACCTCGATCTCCTGACGATCAATGATCTCCCTGATTAGGTGATACCGCCTCAAGATGTGTCTGGACTTCTGATGGGACCTTGGTTCCTTCGCTAAAGCTATAGCTCCGTTGTTGTCGCAATACAGAGGTATTGGATCAACTATGGTAGGAACCACCTGAAGTTCTGTTAGGAACTTCTTCATCCAGACTGCTTCTTTTGCGGCATCGCAAGCAGCTATATACTCCGTTTCCATCGTCGAGTCAGCAACGGTGTCCTGCTTGGAGCTCTTCCAGCACACCGCCCCTCCATTGAGGGTAAAGACATAACCTGACATGGACTTGGAATCGTCCTTATCACTTTGGAAGCCGGAATCAGCATATGCCTCCAACCTGAGGTCTTTTGCGCCGTAAACCAAGAACATCTCCTTAGTCCTTCTCAGGTACTTGAGAATGTTCTTTACTGCTATCCAGTGCTTCTCCCCTGGGTCTGACTGATATCGGCTTACCACGCTCAGTGCGTAAGCTACATCTGGCCTGGTGCACAACATCGCATACATTATAGAGCCTACCGCAGAAGCGTAGGGTATAATAGACATGCATTCCCTTTCCAAATCAGTCTTGGGAGACATCTCTTTGGATAGGGTGATTCCGTGACAAGCCGGTAGATTACCGCGCTTGGAATCTTCCATACTGAATCTTTTCAGTACAGTGTCGATATACCTGGACTGCGAAAGTCCCAACATCCTCTTGGATCTATCACGATAGATCCGGATCCCCAGAATGTAAGAGGCATCACCCAGGTCTTTCATGGAGAACCTGTGTGACAAGAATCCTTTAACAGATTGTAGCATAGGAATGTCATTTCCTATCAATAGAATGTCATCCACGTACAAGACGAGGAATACGACACTTCTGGCTACAACTTTACTATATATACAAGGTTCATCTGGATTTTTGATAAAGTCATATTCTTTGACTGTCTCATCAAAACAGATGTTCCAACTCCGTGATGCCTGTTTTAGTCCATAAATGGACTTAAGCAACTTGCATACTTTCCCGCTGCTCCCACTCTGATTGAAACCCTCTGGCTGATCCATATAGACGCACTCTTCTAAATTACCATTCAAAAAAGCCGTCTTTACGTCCATCTGCCAGATTTCATAATCATGGAAGGCAGCAATAGCAAGAAGGACCCGAATGGATTTGAGCATAGCCACTGGAGAAAAAGTTTCGTCATAGTCCAAACCAGGTCTTTGACGAAAACCCTTTGCAACAAGTCTAGCCTTATAGGTTTCCACCTGTCCATCTACACCAATCTTTTTCTTGAAGATCCATTTGCATCCTATGGGTTTTACCTCTTCTGGAGCAAAGTCCAAAGTCCATACTTTGTTGGTGTACATGGACTCCATTTCGGTCCGCATTGCATCTAGCCATCGTACCGAGTCGCCGCTCTGGATGGCCTGCTGGAAGCTAGTAGGTTCATCATCATCTATGATGCAATCCTCTCTATCCCCATCTATGAGAAAACCGTAGTATCTCTCAGGCGGATTAGACGGCCTACTACTTCGGCGGAGGGGTGCGAGAATGTCCTGTTCTTCTTGAACTACTTGTTCTACCAAACTTTCAGTATTAGTTTGTGGTTCTGGAATTTCTTCCAGTTCTATTTCGCTCCCACTTGATTCCTTTTCTAAAAACTGATGTTCTAGAAAATGGGCATTACGAGAAACAAATACCTTTTGTTCCTCTGCGTAATAGAATAGATATCCCCTGGAGTTCTTTGGATATCCCACAAACTTACACTTCACTGATCGTGCCTCGAGCTTGTCCACATGCTGCTTTTTAACAAAAGCTGGACATCCCCAAATCTTTATATACTGAAGATGGGGTTTCTTCCCACTCCACATCTGATATGGCGTGGTAGGCACAGTCTTGGTAGGAACCATGTTCAAAAGATATGCCGCTGACTCTAGCGCATAACCCCAGAAAGATCGCGGTAACTCAGCATTACTCATCATGGATCGTACCATATCCAATAGGGTTCGATTCCGTCTCTCCGATACACCGTTATGCTGTGGAGTGTATGGAGGAGTAAGCTGAGAGAGAATTCCTTTCTCTTTTAGGTAACCTAGGAACTCGGCACTCAAGTATTCACCACCTCGATCAGATCTTAGTGTTTTTATACTTTTGCCGGTTTGGTTTTCTACTTCATTCTTATACTCTTGGAATTTCTCAAAAGCCTCGGATTTATATTTCATCAGATAAATGAATCCGTACCTTGAGTAATCATCCGTGAAAGTAATGAAATAGGAAAAACCACCTCTTACATGTGTAGATATTGGACCACATACATCGCTGTGTATGAGTCCTAAGAGCTCGCTCGCTCTTACTCCATGTCCAGTAAATGGAGTCTTTATCATCTTTCCTTTGATACAAGATTGACAAGTGTCATAAGTTTGATATTCGAACGAGTCCAAATATCCTTCTCTATGCAACTTAGTCAACCTTCTCTCATTGATGTGACCCAGTCTACAATGCCATAAGAAAGCTTTATTTAAATCTGGACACTTTCTTTTTAGTGTGTTCTGGACATTGAAAATTTGGAGTTGGTTTAACACATATATACCGTTTTCCAGTGTATCGGACCCAATCAAACTATGATTAAGGTGGATGTTAACAACACTACTTCCAAACGTGAAATCATAACCTTTATTTGATAACAAGAAAACAGATATGATATTACACGTTAAACTGGGTACACAAAAACAGTTATGTAAAACCAAAATGTGTCCACTCGTCAATCCCAGATGATAATCCCCTACGGACACAGCTCCCACGCTAGCTCCGTTAGCAACCATCAGGGTCATATCACCTTCCTTCAGCACTCTACGGTTTCTTAGTGCCTGCAATGAATTGCAAATATGAAATCCTGATCCGGTATCCAATACCCAGGAAGTAGAGTTGATTGACAGACAATTCTCAATTACAAACACACCTGAAGTCGAAGCCACAGCTTGCTTCGGTCCCTGGTTCTGGGCGTTCCACGCCTTGCAATCTTTCTTCCAGTGCCCTTTCCTGTGACAATGGAAGCACTCATCCTGGCCCACTACCGGTACCGCAAACTTTTTCTTTCCCTTCCCTCCCACCTTACTAACACCTCCTCTAGGTTTGGTGGCGGCCTTCTTCTTCCTTCCTTTGGCCCTAGCCTTGGACCCGGAAGAAGATGCACCGCTAACAAACATAGCGGGTGTTTCCCTTGCTTTCTGCAAGGTGCCCTCTACACTCCTTAACATGTTCAGGAGTTCCGGAAGTTCAACTTCTTTTCTTTGAATGTTGAAGTTCAGGATAAACTGGGCGTAGGTGGAAGGAAGGGACTGGAGAATAAGGTCTGTATAGAGCTCATTATCCAAAGTCGTCCCTAGGTCTGCGAGCTCTTCTATATAGCCGATCATCTTTAGAACATGTTCTCCTACCGATGACCCGACAGCCAACCTCGCAAGAAACAAGTTCTTAGAGGTCTCGTATCTTTCTATACGAGATTGCTCTCCATAAAGTTCCTTTGTATGGAGAAATATGGCATCTAGTTCCATATCCTCGTGCCTCCTCTGATGTTCATTGTTCATTGAGGCAAGCACGATGCACTTGGCTTTCGCGCAATCGAAATCCCAGCTTTTGCGGATTTCCTTATCCGCATTACTGGATTTGGGACCAGGGACAGCAGGTGCCGTAGCGGTGAGGACGTACCCCAATTTGTCATAGGTCAAAGCCATTTTGACATTCCGCAGCTAATCTTTATAGTTTGGCCCTGTCAGTATATTTTTCTTTAAAACTAACTTAAGTCCAGTCATTTTCAGGGTCGCTGCAATTAGGAGAGATAGAAGAAAACTCTTTAGCATGATGCTCTTGCAAGTTTAGAGTGGTTTTTAGTTTATCTAAACTGGATGGCTCCCACTGTTTCTCGAATCCTTCCTCAAACCATAAAAGAAGAATTAGCCAGAACTATTCTCACTGTACAATACTTGCTTAACCGTTCAGCCAGGCTGGTGTTGGTACTTCGAGGGAGGTTTTCCAACGCTTTCGCGAAGTTCCTTAATTAAATAACCTCTTTTCTCTGGGGGCGTAACCCCGCTGACACCTTTCTTGACACCTACTTGGTTTATAGCATTGATCGTTAAGTGACGAATATCCTGATGAGTAGCATATACTCACAGTAGGATCGAGATCCAAATATCATTGTATGATAATGTTGAAGGAATCCTACCAACATTCATCAAACTCCAAATGGTATGCATCTCTTTGCAAATTTCAGTTTCTTTAGAAATTCCCGATATATATTTTTGCTCCATGCTCTTATGACCTTGGCGTTAGGTCAAAATGTCATAAGTCATATGTCAAGTTCTACCCATCATTATCTTGTCAATTTGAACCCATCCGTATATATCCTTGACGTTCGGCCAAAATGATAATACGACTGTCCCAAACTAACTCATCTATCTATGCAACAAATGAATATCCAGTAGCTACCAAACACTATGCCTTGGCGTTAGGTCAAAATACATAGCTTGAATACTACTGAATACCCAGATGAAATGAAGGAGGGCTACGAATGGTTTTGGCGAAACCGTGAACGTAGTGAACTTGATATAACCGAAGGAACCTGATAGCTTTTAAAACGAGTGGTTAAAGCTCCGCATTTAAAAATATCTGTTTTAAAATTAACCGAGTGGTTTCTTTTAAATTGTTCCAACGATTAAACTTTTGGTTTATTTTCTTTGCATTATAAATAATGCGTCCCATCATTAACCTATCATTGCAGAAAACAACGAAAATACAACGTCCTCTTATGCCATCCGCATTCGCCACGGGGTCCCGTCATCACCAGTTAGGTTACTTAACTAACGACAGAGAGGGGGCTGGGCTAGCGCGGGTGTAAAACATAAGTGACGTCTAAATAGCTATCATATATAGATATTGTACATTCGTCAGACGCAATAATAGGTATTCCAGATCTCATATGAACTTTATTGGATTTGCAAGCAATCCGCGTTTGTTTAGAGCCCGCAACAAAAGACGGATTACACAGTTGTGATGAATAGCCATTACCCCACCCAAGACCCCTACAGGTACGGAAAACTACCCACCCGGCAGTTTGTGCACCCCACCTTGGGTCTGTCCTAGGAGCAAAAACAGTAAAATGAAATAATACAACGGTGGCTACAACCGCAACCTGGATGTGCCCCGCAAAATAATATTACAACAAATTACATTTATATCAAATGAATTAAATAATAACCCATCACATAACCCCGGCTATACATCACAACAGTCCAACACAGTTTATATACACAAACAGATAAAATCCATTACAGAAATGTGCAACCCCCTGCCAACCGACATACTAGCAGTTAGGGGAGGTTTACGAACACATTATACAAACACAGATATAATCCAACAAGCAAATACCGTATAATTTCGATCGATTAAACACATTTAATTTTGCTCCAATACTTCTCTGTAAATCTGAAACCTGAGCAAACATTAAAAAATTCCAGAAAATACCAAATATCACAGAGGACCCACACAGGAAAATTGGGCTGATGAATCGGCAACTCGGCAGCGGAATCGCGACGGATCGGTGGGATCCGCCGCGGTTCCGTGGCGGTTTAGACGATTCATGATCCCAGTTTTCTTGGGTGTTCTAATACTATCATTTAAGGCTTTCAGAAGGTCCCTGAAAAAATTTTGGACCTCATTTAAAAATCGATAGAAACTCATGATATCGGGGTTTTCCGGGTTTTTTTTCGTTCGAAATTCATACAATTTTGCAAGTGAGTTATTTATTGTTTAGCAAGGCTCTGATACCACTGTAAGTCGATGTGCAACACCCCACGACTTGCGGGGAGGCGGAAATATGAAAAACGATCTTGTTCTTTGCTTAAACATCGACTAACCGCATGAATCGAAGCTAAACGATAACTAACATCAAACATAGAAGTTCTAAACTACTATGTGAAGTGATTATACCTAAAGAACCGAGTCCTTCGTCTTGTCGTTCTCCACGTCCTCTCCGGCCCTCTCTAAGTAGTAGAAGATCCACCCGAGAGCTTTACTACAAGCTTCACCTCAAACTAGAGGTAACTAGGTTTCTTTAAGTGCTAATCAAAGTACCTAGATGATATAGAGAGAGGGTTATGGATTAAGTAGTCTAATATAATCCTTGTACTCAACACATGAGAGGGGAGGATTAGGGTTTGAAGAGGGAGAGCTTGAGGAGAGAGAAGATGAACATAATAATCAAATGAGAGAATGAGCTATCATAATATATTTCAAGCATTATTGTTTTTCAAGAAAAGAAAATAAAATGATTTACAACCATGCTTGATAAATATCTAATGGTGATTCATCTCCATGAGTCATTAAGCAATTATGATGCATTAATAACATGGATGAATCATCCATATGACTCACTAATCTCATTCAATGTATATGCCACCTAAACCTCCTTAGTCACCATCTTCTAGAAGCTTCTCGCGCAATTACGAGAATGCCCTCCTATCCGTGAAAACACAGAAAAACTTTAGACTGTATAAATCCAATAACCGGATACTAGTAACTGGCTTAAACCAAAGCCGACTAGTAAAAACTGTCCGAAAGTCGTACGTGCGTAAACACACGTATGCGTCCGAACCCTTGTCGTAAAACCATACGACCTATATATCGTTTCGCCTGGAGTAGGGAAACTCTCTGCGTGGGACTCTAGAGACTCGACTACTACGCTGGCAGTGGGTTTAACCACAGACCGCAAGCGGCCCTAGCTGTACGTAACGGTCCCCAGGTAGATGTCGATAAGAAGGCCGATGAGGAAACCCATCCGAACTCCTACTGAGTCTGATGTGACAATCTCCATACAGTCCGGTCCGTTCGTCTAAGACTATCGCATATCGGGCTTAGGGGGCGGCAAGCGTCAGTCCCCTAATAGCGGTATAAGTCGTGTCGGAGCGAAGCCCATTACACCCTGAGAAACTACTGGAACCTACCAGCAAATCTCGCTTGCCCTGGCCAGGGACTTTGCGTAATGGCTCTCTGACACAGCGCGATATCAACCCCCAATACCGGGAGAGACGAATCCTATCTAACCGCCACTGCCTCCAAGTGCTCGGGACTGCACCCAACTGCTACCTGTTTGCACGACTCCTTTGAGCCGTGGTAGGGTAGCAATCTAAGAACAGTGGGACACACTCGAGGAGAAGTAGCAGTGTCAAGTCTGCGGTCTATGCTGTACTCATATCACCTGGGAACTGTTCACTGACGACTGGTATAAAACCAACCAACAGTTCCCTGTGAGTCCTGTCCGGTGTACCCATAACCCAACGAGCATCTGCATACTATCTCCAGTACGACGTACTGACGGCTGTGGGACAGACCATCTCCCCAACTGGGATGAGAAGCGTACACACTAGTCTACTCCGGAGTATCGATGCCCTGTCTCGATAATCCAACGACTAGGGACCCGAATAAGGATGTGCTTGTAGACTACCCAGCCCCCACTAGTGTGACTGCCATCACAACGCTGGTAGTCAAGCAAGATCCTAAGAGCTCTATCAATACGTATACTCACATATTAAGAT
This sequence comes from Agapanthus africanus, assembly GCA_030015575.1. Classification (NCBI taxonomy): domain Eukaryota; kingdom Viridiplantae; phylum Streptophyta; class Magnoliopsida; order Asparagales; family Amaryllidaceae; genus Agapanthus; species Agapanthus africanus. The sequence continues at coordinate 112,774,489 of CM057338.1, read as the reverse complement.
AGAAAAACCAAGTAGCATACTACCATGTTTAGCAAGACTGTTATATACATGTGAATATCCCAAGCTTCCATTAAGTAATATACAAACTAGTATGATACAATAATGGCCCCTAGGGCATATACACTAACACTTAGTGCTTGTCTTTGATGATGTGTTGGGTTCGGACCAGGTTATAGCTCGGGTAGGTGCAACCAAGGAATTCAGCGACAATGAGGTGATGGCGATGAGGTGCAAGGGTCTACGGTGAGATGGGTGCTTGTTCACATCAGAATTTTGCATTCGTATATCGCCCATTCTTAATCACATTACACATAAATAGGTGCTTTTGATACATGTCTGCTAAAGAGTTGCAGGTTAAAGGTTCTCAGATCGTTACAGTGAAATTCATGAAAAATCGCTACAAATGTGAGATTACGACCAACAATAGATGAATCCGTTTGATGCAGCCTACCATTTCAAGGAACAAATGAAAATCATTATACAGTTCAATGCACAAAGCACAAGGGCAACACAAGATTCAAGACTTCAACGCGAAGCTCAAGGTAAAAGTCCACATCATTCTGCACTGTTGGAAATCTGGAAGGAAATAGAAGAAATTCTGAGAAACCAAGTAAAGAAAACATAAGATAAAAGCAACACAGAGAAACCATGAAGAGATGGGCCCAAGAACCCACCAAATGGCCGTGGAACCGCGGCCAAACAGGCCTTACTGCCGCGGTTCCGCGGCCATAATATGCACGTGTTGGTGGGGTGTCGGTGCTTTGACTCGGTCTATGGGGTTGTTTTGTAATTTCATGTATGGATCAGAATGTAAACCCACTACTACAATATAGGGTCGCCCCTACGGACTCAGAAATCCGTAGGGGAAAATATTTATTGTCCCTACGGATTTATCCGTAGGGCCAAATCGTTGTCCCTACGGTGCTATACGTTCTAATTTTTTCTTTGGCCCTACGGAACCGCAAGCTGGGGACCTACGGTTATGTCCGTAGGGGCATCGACATAGGTTATTAATAAAAAAAAAGCACAGAAAAATTATATTCATCGTTCCCAATTTTCTCTCTCTCACTCCCGCGCCTCTCGTCGCCGGTTCCCGCGCTTCGTCGCCACCGCGCTCGCGAGCCTGCGCCAGCTTCATCGGTCTTCCCCACACCTTTGTCGACTTCCCGCGCCTCGTCGCCACCTTCGCCGATCGTCGGCGACCCCTAATTTCAACCGTCTCCTCCACCGCGCGCACGGTTGTAAGTAAATCTTAAATAATTTTTAATTTTGACGTAGTCTAAGGTTCAAGCCAGGTTCAGGTAGGGGTGAGGGCATCGGCGTCGGCGTCGGCATCGATCGACGGGTTCGGTTAGGGTTAGGGTTAGGGTTAGGTTGTGGGGTTGGGGTTGGGGCTGGGGCTGGGACTGGGGTTTGGTTGGGGTTGGGGTTGGGGTTGGGGCTTGGCTAGGGCTGGGGCTTGTTAGTTGTATGTATGCCCTAGAGGCCAGTATTATACAGATGTTGTATATTGTATTGGATGCTTGGACATATATAGAGATGACTTTCTTGCTCGATATGATAGTATGCTATCTGGTTACTCTTTATCTTAACATGTACACTAGTCTCTTTAAACTGTCTTATGGTTACATGTTGGTAAAGCCCTTAGGATGTGTACTTGACTACCTGGACTATGATGAAGATCATACTAGTGGGGACATGGTAGTCCATAAGTACATCCTTCAAGGTCCCTAGTCGTGGGTGTATCGAGACGGGGCATCGATATACCAGAGTAGACTAGAGTATACGCTTCTCGACCCATGAGATGGGCGATGGATGATCCCATATCCATTGGTGTTTGACATCAGAGATGGTATACGGGTGCTCAGTGGAGACTGGGTACACTGGACGGACTCGCCGAGAACTCCTAGATGGTATTATACCTCACGTCAGATGGCAGTTCTCAGGTGACACTTGTACAGGTTAGTCTGTAGACCCGAGATCGTCATAGAGTCTTGTGTGATTCCCACTGTGCTTTGATCTCCACCTTACCACGTCTATGAGGGCTTGCAAAACGGTGGTCTTTGGGTACAGTCCCGAGTCACATGGAGGCAATGAGCGATAGGAGGGGTTTCGTCTCTCCCGGTATTGGGAGTTGATGTTGCGCTGTGCTCGATTGGCCGTAACAGGGAAGTCCCTGGCCAGGGCTGATCAGAGATTTGCTGGTAAGTGTTACCAGTAGTTTCTCGACCCGTTATGAGCCTCACATCGGCACGACTTATCGGTTATTGGGGTCTGACGTTTACCACCCCTAGACTTGATATGCGACGTATCAGACGAACAGACCGGACTGTACGGTAAGTGTTACTGGTTGGATTCACAGGAGTGTGAGCGGGCTAGCTCGTCGATCTTCTGATCGCTCAATACCCGGATGGCCGTTACGTTTAGCAGACCGCTTGCGGCTTGTGGGTGCTTGATATGATCATCATCTGCTACCGGCGTATTGACGAGTCTTTAGAGTCCTACACAGAGGTTTCCTGGCTCAAGCGAAACGAAATAGGAGCGCATATGAGATGTGTGCAGGACCGAGAATAATGCGTGTATGTGATACCGCATTTCATTCTCGCGATAAATGTTTCGATTGGTTATATTCGATATGACCTAGTTATCGAATCATTGATTCGATAAATCGATACATTGAATACTAGTCGGTTATGTGCGACATGACCGGATCATTAAATCAAATGTTGATTTAATGATTTAATGTATAATTATATATTTGATATATTACTTTGCATTAACTAGTATTGGTTCACTTTATATGGATTTTCTCACTTGGTGTGCATGATGTATATGTGATATACTTATGTGCACTTATATGTATCATATTTGATGATGCATGTTTATATGGTTAAGTATAAAGAATAAAACCATGGTTAAGTAGATAATTAGGGTTTTGTTTTAATCACTCATTTATTTATCCATTCCTTTTTATTTAAATAATTTTATGAAAACAAAATGGTTTTCTTTTTGTCATGAAGCTTGATGAAGCTTCATGAAGGTTTGACTCAAAGACCATTTTGTCTTCATGCTAAACCCTAACTATTCCCACTTACCATGGTTTGCTCTCTACACTTAACCTTAGTTTGATTATGATAAGTATTGTTTTTCTTTTCATTTTAAAATAGACTTATCATAATTCTAGCTCATCTTCTTCTTCATCTTCAAGTTTGAAACCTTGAGGCCATCAATGGCAACTTGAGCTTGAGAGTGAGAAATCCAATTCTAAAGAGAACCCACCTCCTATTTCTTCATCCTCTACCTCTTGCCAAGTAGTAGAGTGTGTTTTCTTCACAAGTTTCATCACTTTGTGAAGTGGGAGCTTGATCTAGCGATGCCTCGACGTAGATCATCTTCGGCATCGTCGTCGATGATCAAGCCCGTTCATTCTCCGATGAAGCCGACGCTAGAGCCCGGAGTTCGACTTGGACAGCGAGGAGACTTCGTTGCGGAGCCGTGGAGGTGGATATCCGGATCTACAAAGGTTGTAATTTCCATATTATAGTAGTTAAGTGTTAACTAGTTTACTTTTCGCTTAGATTTCTAGCAACGATCCGTTAACTAGGGTTTCTCGGCACCATATTTTTGTAAAATGGCATGGTTGATGCCTTGTGAGACCTCTACTGTGTGCCTAGGAACCCTACAGTGGTATCAGAGCCTAGCTAGAGCCTTAGGCGAAGTCCCGACGCAATTTGAAGCCCGAACGAACCCGAAACCCTAAACCTAACGAGCTCTCTGTACATTTTCTAAATTCTGGGATTTTTCAATATTAAAAATGCTTAAAAAATTCAGCAGGGAATTCTAAGAATTACGATGCAAATTATATTCAATGAACAGTGATAAGAGCGGCGGAACCGCGGCCTAAGCCAGCTTAGGCGGCGGTTCCGCGGCGGCTTGATGACGTCATCCCTCCTCCTCTGCACAGTAATTCATAGTTTCTGTAGCTGAGTTTTATGGGTATTTTTAATAATTATTCCAGAGTTTAATTTTCTGGGCTGTTTTAGAGCTTCGGTGTTTCGAACGGATTATCAAATTTCGTCTTTTGTGTATTTCCTGATAATTTTTAGAATATGTTAAAAAGTTCGACCGAATATAAATACCCAATTTTTCCCCTGTCGGGAAATTTCCAAGTGTTGGATTTTTCCGTAGTTTAACGACGTTCTAAGTAGTGCAAGTAACGCGATGGACCCTCTAGAAGACAACAAACCTTAACTCGATTATGTGACCGTCTTGAACTGCCCTTTGAACCTTTGGGTTTGGGGCAGTACGGCATGCCACATGTGAGGCGTTGGCTTGACCCTTCTACGGCTGGACCGTCGGTACTGAGGCACGAACTGAATGTTGTTAGACTTATTTCATGTGTTGAGCTGTATCGGGAAAACTTGGGTATTCGACTGTTCGATCGGAAAGTTTAACATTTTCTGTTTATCTGGAATGTGATACAATAATTGGAATTCACAAACAGTTATGAGATAACTGAATGAATGTTATAAATCTAGCGGTTTAGTTTCACTTTATATTGAAAAGTGTTTTCGATAATGAGACTAAAATGCGGGATTTATAACTGTTAGGCATGTGATGTCTAAGTATTTCATTTGATTAGGCATGTGATGTCTAAAGAAGTTGCGGATTCCAATTGTTGTAGTTTTACACTTTCTTTTCTGTGACCGTAAGTGTAGTATGTTCATATCGCCGGTTTCATTGCTATATGTCAAAGACAATTGGGGTATGCATACTTACTTACGTTGATGACATGTGATGTTATGTGTTGCTGGATATGTTATATTGGATCGTCGTGTTCGAATAGCCGGGGGTTTTTATGTGAGATGAGTGTTTTTCATTTTCATTCATGTAAAAACTTGTATGTAATATTCTTTTATTTGGGGCACTTCCAGGTAGCGGAAGATGTCACCTTTTGTATATTATTTACTTTTCCGCATTAGGATAGACCCAAGGAGGGGAGCACAAGTAACCGGGTTCTGGGGTCCAGTGGGAGACCAACTCGAGGAGTCGAGTCCGGGTCTCCTAACACTAGAATTGGCAGGGTTGCTTGCCGCTCTCGTAGGGGTCTAGGGGTGTGGGATTGGCTATTCGTCACGACCGTGGAATCCGTGTTTTATACTGGCTCGTATTGAAAACACAGATGTCCTAGCATATCCAATATTTCATATGTTTATTCTGCTGCAATATCTGTGTTGTGACTCTGTGATGGATATAGTATATAGTATATATGATATATTATATAGACGTTACTTATGTTTTACACCCGTGCTAGCCCTGCCCTGCTCTGTCGTTAGTTACCTAACCTAACGGTGCACGAGGGGACATCGAGGAGAATGCGGATGGCATAAGTGTACGTCATATCTATCTGTGATGTTTAGGTATTTAAATGATGGGACTTCATTAATATGATTAATGAAAGATAAGAAACCTAAGATGTTGTGGAATCGAATTTTAAAATAAAACAGGTAGCTACTGTTCTTGCTTTGCACAGCGGTATATATGATATACACTGCACCTTATTCGATGAGGAAAGGACCGAGATCCCTTCACCGGGAGTGACTCCTTTAGCAATGACTGGCAGATGCTACACACTCGGTTTGCTTATGACTGCTTTTAAGAGTTTTTGCTTTGCACAGTGATATATATGATATATCCCGCACCTCATTCGACGAGGAAAGGACCGAGATCCCTTCACCGGGAGTGACTCCTTTAGCAAAACTGGAAAAGCCTCAAAATCACTCCATTTCAAAACTTCATTTGATTCTACAACGATATCAAGTTCATTACGCAATAGGTTTTCAGAAAAACCTGCCGTAGCCCTCCGTCATTTCAGATAAGAACTGTTTAGTATTCGTGCTGCGTTTGTTGGCCTTTGTCAAGACGTAGTGTGCGGTAGCTGAATAGTGCTTATCTGCTAATGCATATGATGCAGATTGTTTCAGGGTAGTCGTACGACTTTGTTGGCCTTTGTCAAGGGTCGTGCGGGTGGGTTTGATTCAATCAAGAAATGACGGGTTGAACTTGACTAGCATCCTGTGATTTGTTGGCCTTTGTCAAGGTCATAGGACACTAGGGGCAAAATATTATCGGGAATTTCAAGTGTTGAAATTTGCAATGAGATTGCATACCTTCTATGAGATAGTTGGATCCCGATACCCACTGCGAGTAAGAGTTACTCCTGGGAGAGTTTTACACATTGCAATTAGCTGATCAAGTAGGTGTCTAGAAAGGTGTCAACGAGGTTACGCCTCTGGGAAAACGAGGTTTACAGTAATTAGGTTCGTGCGAAAGCACGGGGGACCTCCCTCAAAGTACCGACACTGGCCTGGCTGAAAGATTGGCGAACTTGTAGTGTGTAATTAATCCCGGCTAGTCTTTCCTTTTAGGGTTTGAAGGAAGATTTGATAAAAAGCAGTGGGAGCCATCCTGATTAGATAAGATAATAACCAATCTGATCTTGCACGAGCATACGCTAAAGTGTTTTCTTCTCTCTCTCTCCAGGTAGCGACCATTTCATGCCCTAATGAAGATAATAATATGGATGTATTGACCGAACCCGCATGTTATACTGTGCTGGGGAACGTTGGTTCCGTTCTTTCCTATAAGAGTTATAGGAATGAACAGGATATAGGGGAATACCAGGATTCCCATGCCACCCGATTGAAGAAAGTACATGTTGATGCATTTTCTTCGGGTGTGTTTGTTACTGAGAACTGTTTCTCCATTTGCTCTACGTCCTGGGTATTGGATACCGGGTCAGGATCCCATATATGTAATCAGTTACATAGGCTTAGGAAAGGTAGAAGAACTTGGAGAAGGTGATAAAGACATAAGAGTAGGAAATGGTGCAATTGTTGCAGCCAAGACTGTCGGGGAATATCACCTTGTATTACCAACTGGTAATACATTGGTTCTGAACGAATGCTATTACATGCTGAACCTGATATGCAACATTATATCGGTTTCTTTATTAAGTAAAGAGGGATATAATTTTGTATTACAGGACAATGTTATGAACATTTTCCGTAACCAAAAGTTGGTTGGATCAGGCACGTTATGCAATGGCATTTATGTTCTAAATCAATCAACAGTTCTGAGCATAACAAACGCACACAAGAGGAAGAGTTCTGAACTCAACGAATCCTTCTTGTGGCATTGTAGACTGGGCCACATCAATGCGACACGACTAGCTAAGTTGCATAAAGATGGATATTTAAATCCGTTTGAATTTTTATCTTATGACACTTGCCAGTCATGTCTCAAAGGCAAGATGACCAAAACTCCGTTTACGGGACACGGAGAAAGAGTTACCGAACTCTTAGAACTGATACATAGTGATGTATGCGGTCCCATGTCTACACATGCCAGGGATGGTTCTTCGTACTTCATTACATTCACTGACGATCTCTCTAGATTCGGATATGTGTTCCTGATGAAACACAAATCAGAAGCTTTTGAGAAATTTAGAGAATATAAACAAGAAGTCGAGAACCAAACCGGAAAAAGTATTAATATCCTACGATCTGATCGAGGAGGAGAATACTTAAGCAATGAATTCCTGGATTTCCTAAAAGAGAATGGGATTCTCTCTCAGCTGACTCCTCTATATACACCACAGCACAACGGTGTATCAGAACGGAGGAACCGCACCCTATTAGATATGGTGCGCTCTATGATGAGCACAGCTGAGTTACCTATTTCCTTCTGGGGTTATGCGCTGGAGACAGCAGCATACCTATTGAATCAAGTTCCATCTAAATCTATACCTACCACACCATATGAGATATGGAGTGGGAAGAGACCATGTCTTAAACGAGTTAAGATATGGGGTTGCCCGGCCTATGTCAAAAGACAAAATCCAGACAAACTCGAGGCACGGTCAGTTCTATGCAAGTTTGTGGGATATCCCAAACATTCACATGGATATCTTTTCTACCATACAGAGGAACAAAAAGTGTTTGTTTCTCGACATGCCACCTTTTTGGAAAAGGAATTTCTTGCAAAGGAAATTAGTGGCGATAAGGTAGAACTGGAAGAAATTCCAGATACACAAACTATAACTGAAGATTTAGTGGAACCAGAAGATTCGATTGCACCCGACGAACCCCAGCCTCTCCGCCGATCTAGTAGGGTTTCTCGTCCACCTGAGAGATACTACGGTTTTCTCATTGATGGTGGAAGAGAGGATTGCATCATGGAAGATGATGACCCAACTAGCTTCGAGCAGGCCATCACGAGTGGGGACTCAGTGAAATGGCTGGATGCTATGCGGTCCGAGATGGAATCCATGTACACCAACAAAGTATGGACTTTGGACGTTGCTCCTGAAGGGGTAAAACCCATTGGGAGCAAGTGGATCTTCAAGAAGAAACTTGGTGTAGATGGGAAAGTGGAGACTTTCAAAGCTAGACTTGTAGCAAAGGGTTTTCGTCAAAGACCAGGTGTGGACTATGACGAGACCTTTTCTCCAGTGGCTATGCTTAAATCCATCCGGATCATGCTTGCCATCGCTGCTTATCATGATTACGAAATCTGGCAAATGGATGTTAAGACCGCCTTTCTAAATGGTGATTTAGAAGAGTGCGTGTACATGACTCAGCAAGAGGGCTTCGTAGACAGTGGGAGCAGCGGGAAGGTGTGCAAGCTGCTTAAATCCATTTATGGATTAAAGCAAGCATTGTGGAGTTGGAACATCTGCTTTGACGTCGTTATCAAAGAGTTTGATTTTGTCAAAAATCCAGATGAACCTTGTATCTACAAGAAGGTGGCAAAGAGTAAGGTTGTCTTCCTCGTATTGTATGTGGACGACATACTCTTGATAGGAAATGATATTCCTATGCTGCAATCGGTCAAGCTCTTCTTATCACAAAGATTCTCAATAAAAGATCTTGGTGATGCCTCCTGCATATTGGGAATTAGGATCTATAGAGATAGATCCAAACGGATTTTGGGATTGTCCCAATCCAGGTACATTGACACCATACTAAAGAGGTTTAGTATGGAAGAGTCCAAGCGTGGGAACTTGCCCACGATCTCTGGAGTCACTCTCTCCAAAGAGATGTCTCCCAAGACTGATTTGGAGAGAGCTCGCATGCAAGGGATACCCTATGCTTCGGCAGTAGGCTCTATCATGTATGCGATGCTATGTACCAGACCCGATGTAGCATACTCACTAAGTGTAGTGAGCAGGTATCAAGCTGATCCTGGAGAGAGTCACTGGACAGCTGTGAAGAGCATTCTCAAGTACTTGCGAAGGACTAGAGATATGTTCTTGGTGTATGGTAACGGAGAGCTCCAAGTGGAGTCCTTTACCGATTCGAGCTTCCAGAGTGATAAGGACGACTCTAAGTCGCAGTCGGGCTTTGTCTTTACCCTTTACAGAGGGGCGGTTAGCTGGAAGAGTTCGAAGAAGGAAACCGTGGCAGACTCGACGATGGAGGCTGAATACATCGCTGCCAACGATGCTGCCAAAGAGGCTGTCTGGATCAAGAAGTTCATTACTGAACTTGGAGTGGTTCCATCCATTGAGCATCCAATACCTTTGTATTGCGATAAAAATGGAGCGGTGGCTTTCGCCAAGGAACCCAGGTCCCATCAGCGATCCAGGAATATTCTGAGGCGGTATCACCTGATCCGGGAGATAGTTGATCGCTGGGAGATCGAGGTCAGGAGGGTTGACACGAAGCACAACACGGCGGATCCACTCACGAAGGCCATTCCCCAGACACAGTTTGAGAGACTCTTCGAGATGCTCGGTATGCGATACTACAGCAGCTGGCCCTAGTGCAAGTGGGAGATTGTTAGTTGTATGTATGCCCTAGAGGCCAGTATTGTACAGATGTTGTATATTGTATTGGATGCTTGGACATATATAGAGATGACTTTCTTGCTCGATATGATAGTATGCTATCTGGTTGCTCTTTATCTTAACATGTACACTAGTCTCTTTAAACTGTCTTATGGTTACATATTGGTAAAGCCCTTAGGATGTGTACTTGACTACCTGGACTATGATGAAGATCATACTAGTGGGGACATGGTAGTCCATAAGTACATCCTTCAAGGTCCCTAGTCGTGGGTGTATCGAGACGGGGCATCGATATACCATAGTAGACTAGCGTATACGCTTCTCGACCCATGAGATGGGCGATGGATGATCCCATATCCATTGGTGTTTGACATCAGAGATGGTATACGGGTGCTCAGTGGAGACTGGGTACACTGGACGGACTCGCCGAGAACTCCCAGGTGGTATTATACCTCACGTCAGATGGCAGTTCTCAGGTGACACTTGTACAGGTTAGTCTGTAGACCCGAGATCGTCATAGAGTCTTGTGTGATTCCCACTGTGCTTTGATCTCCACCTTACCACGTCTATGAGGGCTTGCAAAACGGTGGTCTTTGGGTACAGTCCCGAGTCACATGGAGGCAATGAGCGATAGGAGGGGTTTCGTCTCTCCCGGTATTGGGAGTTGATGTTGCGCTGTGCTCGATTGGCCGTAACAGGGAAGTCCCTGGCCAGGGCTGATCAGAGATTTGCTGGTAAGTGTTACCAGTAGTTTCTCGACCCGTTATGAGCCTCACATCGGCACGACTTATCGGTTATTGGGGTCTGACGTTTACCACCCCTAGACTTGATATGCGACGTATCAGACGAACAGACCGGACTGTACGGTAAGTGTTACTGGTTGGATTCACAGGAGTGTGAGCGGGCTAGCTCGTCGATCTTCTGATCGCTCAATACCCGGATGGCCGTTACGTTTAGCAGACCGCTTGCGGCTTGTGGGTGCTTGATATGATCATCATCTGCTACCGGCGTATTGACGAGTCTTTAGAGTCCTACACAGAGGTTTCCTGGCTCAAGCGAAACGAAATAGGAGCGCATATGAGATGTGTGCAGGACCGAGAATAATGCGTGTATGTGATACCGCATTTCATTCTCGCGATAAATGTTTCGATTGGTTATATTCGATATGACCTAGTTATCGAATCATTGATTCGATAAATCGATACATTGAATACTAGTCGGTTATGTGCGACATGACCGGATCATTGAATCAAATGTTGATTTAATGATTTAATGTATAATTATATATTTGATATATTACTTTGCATTAACTAGTATTGGTTCACTTTATATGGATTTTCTCACTTGGTGTGCATGATGTATATGTGATATACTTATGTGCACTTGTATGTATCATATTTGATGATGCATGTTTATATGGTTAAGTATAAAGAATAAAACCATGGTTAAGTAGATAATTAGGGTTTTGTTTTAATCACTCATTTATTTATCCATTCCTTTTTATTTAAATAATTTTATGAAAACAAAATGGTTTTCTTTTTGTCATGAAGCTTGATGAAGCTTCATGAAGGTTTGACTCAAAGACCATTTTGTCTTCATGCTAAACCCTAACTATTCCCACTTACCATGGTTTGCTCTCTACACTTAACCTTAGTTTGATTATGATAAGTATTGTTTTTCTTTTCATTTTAAAATAGACTTATCATAATTCTAGCTCATCTTCTTCTTCATCTTCAAGTTTGAAACCTTGAGGCCATCAATGGCAACTTGAGCTTGAGAGTGAGAAATCCAATTCTAAAGAGAACCCACCTCCTATTTCTTCATCCTCTACCTCTTGCCAAGTAGTAGAGTGTGTTTTCTTCACAAGTTTCATCACTTTGTGAAGTGGGAGCTTGATCTAGCGATGCCTCGACGTAGATCATCTTCGGCATCGTCGTCGATGACCAAGCCCGTTCATTCTCCGATGAAGCCGACGCTAGAGCTCGGAGTTCGACTTGGACAGCGAGGAGACTTCGTTGCGGAGCCGTGGAGGTGGATATCCGGATCTACAAAGGTTGTAATTTCCATATTATAGTAGTTAAGTGTTAACTAGTTTACTTTTCGCCTAGATTTCTAGCAACGATCCGTTAACTAGGGTTTCTCGGCACCATATTTTTGTAAAATGGCATGGTTGATGCCTTGTGAGACCTCTACTGTGTGCCTAGGAACCCTACAGGGCTAGGGCTCGGTTGGGCTGGGGCTGGAGCTGGGGCTGGGGCTGGGGGTAGAGTTCGGTTAGGGTTAGGGATATTGGCCAAAAACACTCTTCAAGAGATTAACCCGTATCAATATTGGAGTAGCGAGCTTTAACAATGGTGAACTGAGTCCGCCAATGGAGAGCGGCCGTTTTGCAGCGGGAGGAAATATACGATTTACAAACAATAGCGGTAATCTATATAAACAACGAGATAATGATTTTCAAATTGGCCAACTTAGACCCGACTGTTACTCCATTGACAATAGCCATCCTATAGATACCGTATATTTTGGTAGCCCTGGAGGGAGTAAAACATAATGTAAATGATGCACTCTTGCAAATGTGTTATCTTATTGAATAAAAAAGTTGCAATTGGGATGCTATTATTAGTACATGAGAATAATTTTTGTTGGATTCTATCATTACACATGCATCACGAGCTCTCGACAAATTTATTTACTCCGCCTCATAGAAGTACAAGTCTTATACCAGTAAAGAACCATGAAAATTTGCGATTGGTTATGATAGGTTGTGGAACCTCACAGTGTCATAACTTTCTTGAAGGATCTCAAAAGTTTTATCATAAACCATTTTAATGCAAAAGCTAATTTGATTGCTTTATCACAAGCTCTCTTCATCCTTGATAATTGATTCTTTTGAAGCATCATAACTATGTTTTGCGTTAATGTATTTGCAATGTTGTAAATATGTGATTAGCTTTATGGCTTAACTTGAATAGATCTATATTCCTCTGTTTTTCCCTTGCTTTAGAGTTGAACATGATCTTTTAATAGCAAATATACTGCCCTTTAGAATTCAGATATGGACTGATAAGAAGAGATGATTGTTATCATGTTAACGGCCACTTATAAAATTTCTCAAATCTTGATCTCAATGGTTTAAAATCATGTTACACATACAACACGAATGCACAACAAACGCATAATTAGAGAGTGATTCGAGATGTTCAGGTTAAAACCAATATATGATACTCGATGATAATATGAAACCTTCATATTCTCATCGATACTCATATATGAAACTAAAAGCGCCACTTAGTCCCCGTCTATCGGTTAACATACGTGCGATATTCGTCGTGACATAGAACTATACGAAGGTTATTAAATATCGGACGGTATAGCTCGATACTCTACGCGACGAGAAAATTAAATCGTATGGTAACCCATAGATTTGTCCCGTGTGGACAAGTTAAGAATGTATAAAGCAAACGCCTTCATTCACTTGTGTTTTCATCCGTTTCGAGATATTTCGTCGATACCTTTCCGCTGGTTCTCCGTGTACAAAGATAGATTAGATGTTCATTTCAACGTTGTTTCACAGCTTTGAAATGATTATCTATTCTATTACAGTGTACTCAGAGAACAGCGTGGAGGTGCTGCCGAAATTTACTCGAAACGGTTGAAAGCACAAGTGATGGGTGTTCGCTCTATACATTCTTAATAGGATAGAAGCCTGCCCCCGACAGCCGGAACACACACATACAACAAGAATACACAACAAACGCATAATTAGAGAGCAATTCGAGCTGTTCAGGTTAAAACTAATATATGATACTCGATGATAATATGAAACCTTCATATTCCCATCGATACTCATATATGAAACTAAAAGCGCCACTTAGTCCCCGTCTATCGGTTAACATACGTGCGATGTTCGTCGTGACATAGAACTATACGAAGGTTGTTAAATATCGGACGGTATAGCTCGATACTAACAACCGTCGTATAGTCTACGCGACGAGAAAATTCAATCGTATGGTAACCCATAGATTTGTCCCATGTGGACAAGTTAAGAATGTATAAAGCAAACGCCTTCATTCACTTGTGTTTTCATCCGTTTCGAGATATTTCGTCGGTACCTTTCCGCTGGTTCTCCGTGTACAAAGATAGATTAGATGTTCATTTCAACGTTGTTCCACAGCTTTGAAATGATTATCTATTATATTACTGTGTACTCGGAGAACAGCGGGGAGGTGCTGCCGAAATTTACTCGAAACGGTTGAAAGCACAAGTGATGGGTGTTCGCTCTATACATTCTTAATGGGATAGAAGCCTACCCCCGACAGCCGGAACACACACATAGAACAAGAATACACAACAAACACATAATTAGAGAGCGATTCGAGATATTCAGGTTAAAACCAATATATGATACTCGATGATAATATGAAACCTTCATATTCCCATCGATACTCATATATGAAACTAAAAGCGCCACTTAGTCCCCGTCTATCGGTTAACATACGTGCGATAATTTATTCTTTTTAATGACAAACGCACACAAAAAACATATACACGGATTTTCTCCTTTGTCAGTAACAATCCCGTTCTTATATTTCTCAATATAGTCACCATAACCTACAATTTATATGTTATACAGTCTAACATGGCCCATGAGTACGTCAGAGTTAAGGACTGGATGTATGTGGATTGGCAACAACGTATGCAACCTAAGTTTGTCGCAGGAGTTGCTGCTTTTATTGAATTTGCACGCGCACATAATAAGATCATAATAGAGAAGATTCTTTGTCCGTGCGATAGATGTGGCAATAAGTACTGGCAGAAGGTAGAATTGGCAGAGCTTCATATTGTAAAATATGGGTTTACTAGACTTTATACAACTTGGAAATATCACGGGGAAGGATAAGAATGCAGTACTGCGGCAGAAGAAGAAGGAGACCACGATAATGCGGCAGGAGAAGAAGAAGAATTCGGTAATACGGCAGAAGGAGAAGCCGGTAATTTATTTCCATCAGAAGAAATGGAGGATATGGTAGAGGCTGCCCTAGGTAAATCTATTCGTACCGAAGATGACATTCCTTCCGGTCAAGGACCGCGTGCGGATAAATATGAAAATTTCATGAATGATGCTAGGAAACCAATTTATGAGAATGCGAAGTATTCCACCCTCTCATGGTTCGTCCAACTTTTCAAGATTAAGTGCCTAAATGGATGGAGCAACAAGTCATTCACAATGCTTCTTTCGTTCTTGAAAGATTCTATGTCTCCGGGAAATAATGTGCCCGACAGCTGGTACGGAGCCCAGAAGATGATGTCTGATTTGGGTCTAAAGTGCGAGAAGATTCAAGCATGTCCTAAAAATTGCGTATTGTACCGGAAAGAGAATTCAGATTTGAAAGAGTGTCCAACATGCGGAGAGGCCAGGTATAAGCCGAAAGATTCTGATAAGAAGCCCGATATACCTGCGAAGATAGCACGATACTTTCCCATAACACAGAGACTACAGAGGCTATTCAGGTGCAAGAAAACAGCCGAGGCAATGATTTGGCATCACCGTGCTCCTCCAAGTGAAGATGGAAAAATGAGCCATCCAAAAGATTCACCGGCATGGAAGGATTTCGATAGGAGGCACGCAATATTCAGTAGCGATCCTCGCAATGTCCGGCTTGGACTGGCTACTGATGGCTTCTGCCAATTCAACTATATGGCTGGAAGTCACAGCACATGGCCCGTTGTAATGATAATTTATAATCTGTCGCCTTGTTTGGCTATGGACCAATCATACTTTATGATTCCTCTTCTTATCGACGGACCAAACTCACCGGGGAACAATATTGACGTCTATCTCCGACCTCTGATCGAGGAGTTGAAATCTTTGTTCATTGATGGTGTAGAGACATATGATGCAAACACAAATACAACCTTCATACTACGTGCGGCTCTAATGTGGACAATTAATGACTTTCCTGCATATGGAATGCTATCAGGTTGGTCCGTACATGGTCACAAAGCATGTCCTCATTGCCATGAACACACAACATCGAAATTCTTGAATTTTAGCAGGAAGGTTTGTTATTGCGGCCATCAACGTTTCCTGCCTCCAGACCATCCCTATAGGTTAGACACGGTTCACTTTGATGGTCATCAAGAGCTTCTTGGACCTCCATCCACATTGTCCGGAGAGGACGTGACTGCTAAATGGGATGGTTACAATAATGTGACCTTCGGGATGGATCCGACGAAATAGGTCAAACCACCATTTTGGAACAAGTTAAAGATTTTCTTCGAGCTTTCGTACTGGTCTACAAATTCAGTGCGTCCTTGTCTGGACGTCATGCATATAGAGAAGGGAGTATCAGAGCACATTCTTAACTTGCTTCTTTGTAAAGACGGGAAATCGAAAGATAACCTGAATGCTCGGATGGATCTACAAGAGTGGGGAATAAGAAGTGAATTGCACCCTAGACTGGTAGCGGGTAAACCGGGCAAGTTTGTACTTTCCAATGCCGCTTATCATATGTCATAACCGGAGAAGAAAAGATTCCTGCAGGTGTTGCATGATTTGAAAGTTCCCACAGGTTTTTCAGGATCATTCAGCAAGAAAATAAAAATTGTGAAGGGCAAGATCGATGGGCTGAAAAGTCATGATCACCATGTTATCGTGGAGCACCTTCTTCCATTAGCCCTCAGGACTACTCTCCCCGAATCGGTTGGTCTAGTAATCAACGACTTATGTTGTTTTTTCAGGGAGTTGTGTGCTAAAACACTGGAGGTTGTGACGCTGGATAAACTAGAAAATTCTATTGCGTTGATACTTTGCAAGTTTGAGCGTATTTTTCCACCGTCATTCTTCGATATCATAATACACTTGACGGTTCATCTTGCAACTGAGGCGAAGTTAGCCGGACCGGTACAATATCGATGGATGTATCCCGTCGAGAGGTACGTGTAATTTTTCGTTTCGCGCAATTTATAAATTTATTGTTGTCATGTATGCCCGTATTTATTTATTCAACATATTTTCATTAGGTACCTCTACACTCTTAAGAAGTATATACGCAATAAAAATCGACCAGAGGGTTCTATCATGCAAGGTTATCTTCTTGATAAAGAAACCATATTTTGTTCCCGCTATCTGGACGAGAACATTGAGACAAGGCTTAACCGGGCCATATGGTAAAGCCGAGTATAAGAGGGTAGACACTATGTTTATCAACAAGATATACCGGTTTATCTTGCTTAATTGCGCATGTCTTGAATAAATCAGAGAGTAAGTTTTTTTTGGATTAATTGTTATATCTGTGTTTGTGTGTGTATGAAATGATATAATATTAATGTCACCATTATTTGTCGAAAACAGAATTCATTTTAACGAGGTACGTGAGGGGCATCCTGATTGGAACGAAGAACAATTGGAAAAATATCATCAGGATAATTTTTGTGATTGGGTCACAGATCATATAAGTTATTCGAATAACATTTTATTGCTAGCAGTTTTAATCTAAACTTGTATCGTTATGTATTTATCGTAAAATTTGTTTTGTTAGATCCACGATCCGAACTTGTCTGCATCATTTGAGAGTGATTCAAGATGTTTAGCTCAATTTCCTAGTACGGAGGTTGCATATTACAAAGGATTTGGTGTCCTTGGATACAAATTCGAAGTTAAGGACATAGAAACATCTAGAACCACTCAGAATAGTGGGATTGCGACGGTAGGAATGGACGGTGTGAATTATTATAGGTACTTAAATTTTATACTCGGCATCCACTATCCCGGACGATCAGAACCCTTTTATATATTCTAGTATACTTGGTACGATACACGAACCGATACGGACAAGTGGAGAAGCAATCTTGGGACTTGGAAAGATGAATATAGATTGACCAGTGTGAACACACTTCAATTTTACGGTCAGGAAGATCGGTTTATCTTTCCGAACCAAGCGTTCCAAGTATACTACTCACAGTGTTTGAAGCATCTGGGATGGAGTGTTGTATGCCGATGGAAACCCAGAGATGTCTACGATGTCCCAGAATTCGAGGACAGTGATGAGGACGAAGAAGAGAGAAGGCTTAAAGTGCTCCGACCGTCTGTTTCGAAGGACGGGTTGTCTTCGACCGATCATGAAGTTACGTGGGTTAGAAATGACATCGATGATGAAATCCAAGTAGATATGTATAATGCGCCCATGAAACGAAAAAGGTTATCAGTAATGTTATATTATTACTTCACATTTTACGCTCTATACATATATAGTCAATACTTTTAATGATTGTCTAATGCGTCCACGAACCGTTTATCTAGATTTGATGACGATGTCGGGAGCAGCGAGGGGCGGCAGGAGCTCCAGCCGCGGCAGAGGCAGAGCGGTTCTGCCGCCCGGAGAGCTTCGTAGGGAGCTTCAGAGGGCCGGTCTTGCACCCAGATCGGAGACCCCTTCGGATGCCTCCTTCCGTGTGGATTTTGCCACACCTCCAGGTATATTGCACGCATATCCATTTTGAATATAATATTACAGATATTCATACCTGTTTATGTCAAAATAACTTATATTGTCAATGTTTGATTGTCTAGTTGTTGGTGATGCGTCCACATCTGGGACAGAGGCCACTCCCGCTCCTCCAGGTATGTTTATATATCATATAGTGCATATATATTGATTTAGAATGCTATATCATAAATATACACACATTCCTTTT
Source organism: Agapanthus africanus (assembly GCA_030015575.1). Lineage (NCBI taxonomy): Eukaryota > Viridiplantae > Streptophyta > Magnoliopsida > Asparagales > Amaryllidaceae > Agapanthus > Agapanthus africanus. Next base: position 112,755,939 of record CM057338.1, on the reverse strand, counting down.
GCTCTTACTTAGTAATTTTTATTATTGTCTAGCTGTAGGTGGTGACACCACCGCACCTGCGGGTATGTTTATATATCCTATAGTGCATGCATATTGATTTAGAACGTTATATTATTGATCTACACATTATTTTTGCAATTACTTATATAATCTATTTTTAATTGTCTAATTATAGGTGGTGCGTCCACATCTTCCGCAGGGGCCACTCCTGCCGCTTCCATTGTAGGGTTCCTAGGCATCCTAATGAAGTCTCACAAGGCATCAACCATGCCATTTTCAAAAATTATTGGTGCCGAGAAACCCTAACACGGATCGTATACTAGATGTTTAGGCGAAACGAAAAACTAGTTAACTACTTAACTAAAGGAGAAAGGCTACAACCTTTGTAGATCCGGTTCCCCACTTCCTTAGCTCCACGTGTGTGTGCTCTCGCTGTCCATCACGAATCCTAGACTCGTTCGTCGGCTTCATCGGAAAAACGGGCGAGCAAGGTCGTCGGCTTCGTGTCAAAGACGATCTACGTCGAGGTTGCACTAGTTCAAGCTCCGACTTCACCAAGTAGTGAAACTTGTGAAGAAAACACCCAAAACCACTTGGCAAGAGGTAGAGGATGAAGAAATAGGAGGTGGGTTCACTTTAGATTTGGATTTCTCTCACTAGATCTCAAGTTGCCATTAATGGCATCTAGGTTTCTCACTTGTAGAATGAAGAAGAAGATGAGCTAGAAATTATGATAAGTGTTGTAAAATGAATAATAAAACAATACTTATCATAAAGGGAACCATGGTTAGGTGTAGAGAATTGACCAAGGTTAGAATAGTGGTTAGGGTTAAGCATGAAGACAAATTGGTCATTTGGGTCAAAGCTTCATGAAGCTTCACTAAGGTTCAAGAAAGAAAGCAACCAATTTGTATTCATATGCCATTCTTTTTCTAAAATAAATAAATGAAAAGAATGGATAATTAAAACCCTAATTTACAAATTAACCATGGCTTAATTCTATACATTTAACCATATGATCAAGTATCATCAAACATGATACAATAATGTGCACAAAAGTATATCACATATACAATGTGCAATCCAAGTGAGAAAAATCCGTTTAAAGTGAACCAATACTAGTCAATGCAAAGTAATATATCAAATATATAATTATACATTAAATCATTAAATCAACACTTGATTCAATGATCCGGTCATGTCACACACGACCGACTAGTATTCAATGTATCGGCTTATCGAATCGATCTTCGATTCGATAACTAGGTTATATCGCATACAACCATTCAAAACATTAATCGCGAGAATTAAATACGGTATCACATACACGCATCATTCTCGGTCCCGCACATATCTTATATGCGCTCCTATTTCGTTTCGCTTGAACCAGGAAACCTCTGTGTAGGACTCTAAAAACTCGTCAATACTCCGGTAGCAGATGATGATCATATCAAGCACCCACAAGCCGCAAGCGGTCTGCTAAACGTAACGGCCACCCGGGTATTGAGCGATCAGAAGATCGACGAGCTAGCCCGCTCACACTCCTGCGAATCCGACCAGTAACACTTACCATACAGTCCGGTCTCTTCGTCTGATATGTCGCATATCAAGTCTAGGGGTGGTAAACGTCAGACCTCAATAACCCGATAAGTCGTTCCGATGTGAGGCTCGTAACGGGTCGAGAAACTACTGGTAACACTTACCAGCAAATCTCTGATCAGCCCTGGCCAGGGACTTCCCTGTTACGGCCAATCGAGCACAGCGCAACATCAACCCCCAATACCGGGAGAGACGAAACCCCTCCTATCGCTCATTGCCTCCATGTGACTCGGGACTGTACCCAAAGACCACCGTTTTGCATGCCCTCATGGACGTGGTAAGGTGGAGATCAAAGCACAGTAGGAATCACACAAGACTCTATGACGATCTCGGGTCTACAGACTAACCTGTACAAGTGTCACCTGAGAACTGCCATCTGACGTGAGGTATAATACCATCTGGGAGTTCTCGGCGAGTCCGTCCAGTGTACCCAGTCTCCACTGAGCACCCGTATACCATCTCTGATGTCAAACATCAATGGATATGGGATCATCCATCGCCCATCACATGGGTCGAGAAGCGTATACGCTAGTCTACACTGGTATATCGATGCCCCGTCTCAATACACCCACGACTAGGGACCTTGAAGGATGTACTTATGGACTACCATGTCCCCACTAGTATGATCTGCATCATAGTCCAGGTAGTCAAGTACAAATCCTAAGGGCTTTACCAACATGTAACTATAAGACAGTATAAAGAGACTAGTGTACATGTTAAGATAAAGAGCAACCAGATAACATACTATCATGTCGAGCAAGAAAGTCATCTCTATATATGTCCAAGCATCCAATATAATATACATCATCTGTACAATACTGGCCTCTAGGGCATACATACAACTAACAATCTCCCACTTGCACTAGGGCCAGCTGCTGTAGTATCGCATACCGAGCATCCCGAAGAGTCTCTCAAACTGTATCTGGGGAATGGCCTTCGTGAGTGGATCCGCAGTGTTGTCCTTCGTGTCAACCCGCCTGACCTCGATCTCCCGGCGATCAACTATCTCCCGGATCAGGTGATACCGCCTCAGAATATGCCTGGATCGCTGATGGGACCTGGGTTCCTTGGCCAAAGCCACCGCTCCATTGTTATCGCAATACAAAGGTATTGGATGCTCAATGGATGGAACCACTCCAAGTTCAGTAATGAACTTCTTGATCCAGACAGCCTCTTTGGCAGCATCGTTGGCAGCGATGTATTCAGCCTCCATCGTTGAGTCTGCCACGGTTTCCTGCTTGGAACTCTTCCAGCTAACCGCCCCTCCGTAAAGGGTAAAGACAAAGCCCGACTGCGACTTAGAGTCGTCCTTATCACTCTGGAAGCTCGAATCGGTAAAGGACTCCACTTGGAGTTCTCCGTTACCATACACCAAGAACATATCTCTAGTCCTTCGCAAGTACTTGAGAATGTTCTTCACAGCTGTCCAGTGACTCTCTCCAGGATCTGCTTGATACCGACTCACTACACTTAGTGAGTATGCAACATCGGGTCTGGTACATAGCATCGCATACATGATAGAGCCTACTGCCGAAGCATAGGGTATCCCTTGCATGCGAGCTCTCTCCAAATCAGTCTTGGGAGACATCTCTTTGGAGAGAGTGAATCCACAGATCGTGGGCAAGTTCCCACGCTTGGATTCTTCCATACTAAACCTCTTTAGTATGGTGTCAATGTACCTGGATTGGGATAATCCCAATATCCGTTTGGATCTATCTCTATAGATCCTGATTCCCAATATGCAGGAGGCATCACCAAGATCTTTCATTGAGAATCTTTGTGATAAGAAGAGCTTGACCGACTGCAGCATAGGAATATCATTTCCTATCAAGAGTATGTCGTCCACGTATAATACGAGGAAGACAACCTTACTCTCTGCCACCTTCTTGTAGATACAAGGTTCATCTGGATTTTTGACGAAATCAAACTCTTTGATAACGACATCAAAGCAGATGTTCCAACTCCGCGATGCTTGCTTTAATCCATAAATGGATTTAAGCAGCTTGCATACCTTCCCGCTGCTCCCACTATCTACGAAGCCCTCTGGCTGAGTCATGTACACGCACTCTTCTAAATCACCATTTAGAAAGGCGGTCTTAACATCCATTTGCCAGATTTCGTAATCATGATATGCAGCGATGGCAAGCATGATCCGGATGGATTTAAGCATAGCCACTGGAGAAAAGGTCTCGTCATAGTCCACACCTGGTCTTTGACGAAAACCCTTTGCTACAAGTCTAGCTTTGAAAGTCTCCACTTTTCCATCTACACCAAGTTTTTTCTTGAAGATCCATTTGCTCCCAATGGGCTTTACCCCTTCAGGAGCAACTTCCAAAGTCCATACTTTTTTGGTGTACATGGATTCCATCTCGGACCGCATAGCATCCAGCCATTTCACTGAGTCCCCACTCGTGATGGCCTGCTCGAAACTAGTTGGGTCATCATCCTCCATGATGCAATCCTCGCTCCCACCGTCCATGAGAAAACCGTAGTATCTCTCAGGTTGGCGAGGAACCCTACTAGATCGGCGGAGAGGCTGGGGTTCGTCGGGTACTACTGAATCCTCTGGTTCCACTAAATCTTCAGTTTGAGTTTGTGTAGCCGGAATTTCTTCCAGTTCTACCATATCCCCACTAATTTCTTTTGCAAGAAATTCCTTTTCCAAAAAGGTGGCATGTCGAGAAACAAACACTTTTTGTTCCTCTGTATGGTAGAAAAGATATCCATGTGAATGTTTGGGATATCCCACAAACTTACATAGAACTGACCGTGCCTCGAGTTTGTCCGGATTTTGCCTTTTGACATAGGCCGGGCAACCCCATATCTTAACTCGTTTAAGACATGGTCTCTTCCCACTCCATATCTCATATGGTGTGGTAGGTGCAGATTTAGATGGAACTTGATTCAATAGGTATGCTGCTGTCTCCAGCGCATAACCCCAGAAGGAAATAGGTAACTCAGCTGTACTCATCATAGAGCGCACCATATCTAATAGGGTGCGATTTCTCCGCTCCGATACACCGTTGTGCTGTGGTGTATAAGGAGGAGTAAGCTGAGAGAGAATCCCATTCTCTTTTAGAAATTCCAGGAATTCATTGCTTAAGTATTCCCCTCCTCGATCAGATCGTAGGATTTTAATACTTTTTCCGGTTTGGTTCTCAACTTCTTGTTTATATTCCCTAAATTTCTCAAAAGCTTCTGATTTGTGTTTCATCAGGAATACATATCCGAACCTAGAGAGATCGTCAGTGAATGTAATGAAGTATGAAGAACCATCCCTGGCATGTGTAGACATGGGACCGCATACATCACTATGTATCAGTCCCAAGAGTTCAGTAACTCTTTCTCCGTGTCCCGTAAACGGAGTTTTGGTCATCTTGCCTTTGAGACATGACTGGCTAGTGTCATAGGATGAAAATTCAAACGGATTTAAATATCCATATTTATGTAACTTAGCTAGTCGTGTCGCATTGATGTGACCCAGTCTACAATGCCACAAGAAGGATTCGTTCAGTTCAGAACTCTTCCTCTTGTGTGTGTTTGTTATGTTCAGAACTGTTGATTAATTTAGAATATAAATGCCATTGCACAACGTGCCTGATCCAACCAACTTTTGGTTATGGAAAATGTTCATAACATTATCCTGTAATACAAAATTATATCCCTCTTTACTTAATAAAGAAACCGATATAATGTTGCATATCAGGTTCGGCATGTAATAGCATTCGTTCAGAACCAATGTATTACCAGTTGGTAATACAAGGTGATATTCCCCGACAGTCTTAGCTGCAACAATTGCACCATTTCCAACTCTAATGTCTTTATCACCTTCTCCAAGTTCTCTACCTTTCTTGAGCCCATGTAACTGATTACATATATGGGATCCTGACCCGGTATCTAATACCCAGGACGTAGAGCAAATGGAGAAACAGTTCTCAGTAACGAACACACCCGAAGAAAATGCATCAACATGTACTTTCTTCATTCGGGTGGCATGGGAATCCTGGTATTCCCCTATATCCTGTTCATTCCTATAACTCTTATAAGAAAGAACTGAACCAACGTTCCACAGCACAGTATAACATGTGGGTTCGGTCAATACATCCATATTATTATCTTCATTAGGGCATGAAATGGTCGCTACCTGGAGAGAGAGAGAAGAAAACACTTTAGCGTATGCTCGTGCAAGATCAGATTGGTTATTATCTTATCTAATCAGGATGGCTCCCACTGCTTTTTATCAAATCTTCCTCCAAACCCTAAAAGGAAAGATTAGCCGGGATTAATTACACACTACAAGTTCGCCAATCTTTCAGCCAGGCCAGTGTCGGTACTTTGAGGGAGGTCCCCCGTGCTTTCGCACGAACCTAATTAATGTAAACCTCGTTTTCCCAGAGGCATAACCTCGTTAACACTTTTCTAGACACCTACTTGATCGGCTAATTGTAATGTGTAAAACTCTCCCAGGAGTAACTCTTACTCGCAGCGGGTATCGGGATCCAACTATCTCATAGAAGGTATGCAATCTCATTGCAAATTTCAACACTTGAAATTCCCGATAATATTTTGCCCCTAGTGTCCTATGACCTTGACAAAGGCCAACAAATCACAGGATGCTAGTCAAGTTCAACCCGTCATTTCTTGATTGAATCAAACCCACCCGCACGACCCTTGACAAAGGCCAACAAGGTCATACGACTACCCTGAAACAATCTGCATCATATGCATAAGCAGATAATCACTTTTTAGCTACCGCACACTACGCCTTGACAAAGGCCAACAAACGCAGCACGAATACTAAACAGTTCTTATCTGAAATGACGGAGGGCTACGACAGGTTTTTCTGAAAACCTATTGCGTAATGAACTCGATATCGTTGTAGAATCAAATGAAGTTTTAAAATGGAGTGATTTTGAGGCTTTTCTAGTTTTGCTAAAGGAGTCACTCCCGGTGAAGGGATCTCGGTCCTTTCCTCGTCGAATGAGGCGCGGGATATATCATATATATCACTGTGCAAAGCAAAAACTCTTAAAAGCAATCAAAACCAAACCGAGTGTGTAGCATCTGCCAGTTACTGCTAAAGGAGTCACTCCCGGTGAAGGGATCTCGGTCCTTTCCTCATCGAATAAGGTGCAGGGTATATCATATATACCGCTATGCAAAGCAAGAACTGTAGCTACCTGTTTTATTTTAAAATTCGATTCCACAACATCTTAGGTTTCTTATCTTTCATTAATCACATTAATGAAGTCCCATCATTTAAATACCTAAACATCACAGATAGATATGACGTACACTTATGCCATCCGCATTCGCCTCGATGTCCCCTTGTGCACCGTTAGGTTAGGTAACTAACGACAGAGCAAGGCAGGGCTAGCGCAGGTGTAAAACATAAGTAACGTCTATATAATATATCATATATACTATATATAGTATCTATCACAGAACATCACATGATCTCATCACAGATATCGCAGCAGAAGAAACATATGAAATATTGGATATACTAGGACGTCCGTGTTTTCAATACGAGCCAGTATAAAACACGGATTCCACGGTCGTGATGAATAGCCAATCCCACACCCTTAGACCCCTACGAGAGCGGCAAGCAACCCTGCCAATTCTAGGGTTAGGAGACCCAGACTCGACTCCTCGAGTTGGTCTCCCACTGGACCCCAGAACCCGGTTACTTGTGCTCCCCTCCTTGGGTCAATCCTAATGCGGAAAAGTAAATAATATACAAAAGGTGACAACTTCCGCTACCTGGAAGTGCCCCAAATAAAAGAATATTACATACAAGTTTTTACATGAATGAAAATGAAAAACACTCATCTCACATAAAAACCCCCGGCTATTCGAACACGACAATCCAATATAACATATCCAGCAACACATAACATCACATGTCATCGACGTAAGTAAATATGTCCATCCCAATTGTCGTTGACATATAGCAACGAAACCGGCGATATCACATATTACACTTACGGTCACAGAAAAGAAAGTGTAAAACTACAACAATTGGAATCCGCAACTTCTTTAGACATCGCATGCCTAACAGATATAAATCCCTCATTTTAGTCTCATTATCGAAAACTCTTTTCAATATCATATGGGACTAAATTGCTAGATTTATAACTTTCATTCAGTTATCTCATAACTACTTGTGAATTCCAATTATTGTATCACATTCCAGATAAACAGAAAATGATAAACTTTCCGATCGAACAGTCGAATACCCAAGTTTTCCCGATACAACTCAACACATGAAATAAGTCTAACAACATTCAGTTCGTGCCTCAGTACCAACGGTCCAGCCGTAGAAGGGTCAAGCCAACGCCTCACATGTGGCACGCCGTACTGCCCCAAACCCGAAGGTTCAAAGGGTAGTTCAAGACGGTCACATAATCGAGTTAAGGTTTGTTGTCTTCTAGAGGGTCCATTGCGTTACTTGCACTACTTAGAACGTCGTTAAACTACGGAAAAATCCAACACTTGAAAATTTCCCGACAGGGGAAAAATTGGGTATTTATATCCGGTCGAACTTTTTAACATATTCAAAAAATTATCCGGAAATACACAAAGACGAAATTTGATACCCCGATCGAAACACCGAATCCCCAAAGCAACCCCAGAAAATTCAACTCTTGAATAATTATAAAAATTCCCATAAAACTCAGCACCAGAAAAGAAGAATTACTGTGCAAACAGTATTGGGTAATTTGAACATTTGGCGGCGGAACCGCGGCAGAAGCCATGCTTCTGCCGCGTTTCCGCGGCTGTTTGGAAGCTTCATGAGCTCGTGTTTCACCATAATTCTTAGATATTCCTGCTGAATTTTTTAGGCATTTTTAATCTTGAAAAATCCCAGATTTTAGAAAATGTACAGAGAGCATGTTAAGTTTAGGGTTTCGGGTTCGTTCGGGCTTCAAATCGCGTCTCGACTTCGCCTAAGGATCTAGCTAGGCTCTGATACCACTGTAGGGTTCCTAGGCATCCTAATGAAGTCTCACAAGGCATCAACCATGCCATTTTCAAAAATTATTGGTGCCGAGAAACCCTAACACGGATCGTATACTAGATGTTTAGGCGAAACGAAAAACTAGTTAACTACTTAACTAAAGGAGAAAGGCTACAACCTTTGTAGATCCGGTTCCCCACTTCCTTAGCTCCACGTGTGTGTGCTCTCGCTGTCCATCACGAATCCTAGACTCGTTCGTCGGCTTCATCGGAAAAACGGGCGAGCAAGGTCGTCGGCTTCGTGTCAAAGACGATCTACGTCGAGGTTGCACTAGTTCAAGCTCCGACTTCACCAAGTAGTGAAACTTGTGAAGAAAACACCCAAAACCACTTGGCAAGAGGTAGAGGATGAAGAAATAGGAGGTGGGTTCACTTTAGATTTGGATTTCTCTCACTAGATCTCAAGTTGCCATTAATGGCATCTAGGTTTCTCACTTGTAGAATGAAGAAGAAGATGAGCTAGAAATTATGATAAGTGTTGTAAAATGAATAATAAAACAATACTTATCATAAAGGGAACCATGGTTAGGTGTAGAGAATTGACCAAGGTTAGAATAGTGGTTAGGGTTAAGCATGAAGACAAATTGGTCATTTGGGTCAAAGCTTCATGAAGCTTCACTAAGGTTCAAGAAAGAAAGCAACCAATTTGTATTCATATGCCATTCTTTTTCTAAAATAAATAAATGAAAAGAATGGATAATTAAAACCCTAATTTACAAATTAACCATGGCTTAATTCTATACATTTAACCATATGATCAAGTATCATCAAACATGATACAATAATGTGCACAAAAGTATATCACATATACAATGTGCAATCCAAGTGAGAAAAATCCGTTTAAAGTGAACCAATACTAGTCAATGCAAAGTAATATATCAAATATATAATTATACATTAAATCATTAAATCAACACTTGATTCAATGATCCGGTCATGTCACACACGACCGACTAGTATTCAATGTATCGGCTTATCGAATCGATCTTCGATTCGATAACTAGGTTATATCGCATACAACCATTCAAAACATTAATCGCGAGAATTAAATACGGTATCACATACACGCATCATTCTCGGTCCCGCACATATCTTATATGCGCTCCTATTTCGTTTCGCTTGAACCAGGAAACCTCTGTGTAGGACTCTAAAAACTCGTCAATACTCCGGTAGCAGATGATGATCATATCAAGCACCCACAAGCCGCAAGCGGTCTGCTAAACGTAACGGCCACCCGGGTATTGAGCGATCAGAAGATCGACGAGCTAGCCCGCTCACACTCCTGCGAATCCGACCAGTAACACTTACCATACAGTCCGGTCTCTTCGTCTGATATGTCGCATATCAAGTCTAGGGGTGGTAAACGTCAGACCTCAATAACCCGATAAGTCGTTCCGATGTGAGGCTCGTAACGGGTCGAGAAACTACTGGTAACACTTACCAGCAAATCTCTGATCAGCCCTGGCCAGGGACTTCCCTGTTACGGCCAATCGAGCACAGCGCAACATCAACCCCCAATACCGGGAGAGACGAAACCCCTCCTATCGCTCATTGCCTCCATGTGACTCGGGACTGTACCCAAAGACCACCGTTTTGCATGCCCTCATGGACGTGGTAAGGTGGAGATCAAAGCACAGTAGGAATCACACAAGACTCTATGACGATCTCGGGTCTACAGACTAACCTGTACAAGTGTCACCTGAGAACTGCCATCTGACGTGAGGTATAATACCATCTGGGAGTTCTCGGCGAGTCCGTCCAGTGTACCCAGTCTCCACTGAGCACCCGTATACCATCTCTGATGTCAAACATCAATGGATATGGGATCATCCATCGCCCATCACATGGGTCGAGAAGCGTATACGCTAGTCTACACTGGTATATCGATGCCCCGTCTCAATACACCCACGACTAGGGACCTTGAAGGATGTACTTATGGACTACCATGTCCCCACTAGTATGATCTGCATCATAGTCCAGGTAGTCAAGTACAAATCCTAAGGGCTTTACCAACATGTAACTATAAGACAGTATAAAGAGACTAGTGTACATGTTAAGATAAAGAGCAACCAGATAACATACTATCATGTCGAGCAAGAAAGTCATCTCTATATATGTCCAAGCATCCAATATAATATACATCATCTGTACAATACTGGCCTCTAGGGCATACATACAACTAACAATCTCCCACTTGCACTAGGGCCAGCTGCTGTAGTATCGCATACCGAGCATCCCGAAGAGTCTCTCAAACTGTATCTGGGGAATGGCCTTCGTGAGTGGATCCGCAGTGTTGTCCTTCGTGTCAACCCGCCTGATCTCGATCTCCCGGCGATCAACTATCTCCCGGATCAGGTGATACCGCCTCAGAATATGCCTGGATCGCTGATGGGACCTGGGTTCCTTGGCCAAAGCCACCGCTCCATTGTTATCGCAATACAAAGGTATTGGATGCTCAATGGATGGAACCACTCCAAGTTCAGTAATGAACTTCTTGATCCAGACAGCCTCTTTGGCAGCATCGTTGGCAGCGATGTATTCAGCCTCCATCGTTGAGTCTGCCACGGTTTCCTGCTTGGAACTCTTCCAGCTAACCGCCCCTCCGTAAAGGGTAAAGACAAAGCCCGACTGCGACTTAGAGTCGTCCTTATCACTCTGGAAGCTCGAATCGGTAAAGGACTCCACTTGGAGTTCTCCGTTACCATACACCAAGAACATATCTCTAGTCCTTCGCAAGTACTTGAGAATGTTCTTCACAGCTGTCCAGTGACTCTCTCCAGGATCTGCTTGATACCGACTCACTACACTTAGTGAGTATGCAACATCGGGTCTGGTACATAGCATCGCATACATGATAGAGCCTACTGCCGAAGCATAGGGTATCCCTTGCATGCGAGCTCTCTCCAAATCAGTCTTGGGAGACATCTCTTTGGAGAGAGTGAATCCACAGATCGTGGGCAAGTTCCCACGCTTGGATTCTTCCATACTAAACCTCTTTAGTATGGTGTCAATGTACCTGGATTGGGATAATCCCAATATCCGTTTGGATCTATCTCTATAGATCCTGATTCCCAATATGCAGGAGGCATCACCAAGATCTTTCATTGAGAATCTTTGTGATAAGAAGAGCTTGACCGACTGCAGCATAGGAATATCATTTCCTATCAAGAGTATGTCGTCCACGTATAATACGAGGAAGACAACCTTACTCTCTGCCACCTTCTTGTAGATACAAGGTTCATCTGGATTTTTGACGAAATCAAACTCTTTGATAACGACATCAAAGCAGATGTTCCAACTCCGCGATGCTTGCTTTAATCCATAAATGGATTTAAGCAGCTTGCATACCTTCCCGCTGCTCCCACTATCTACGAAGCCCTCTGGCTGAGTCATGTACACGCACTCTTCTAAATCACCATTTAGAAAGGCGGTCTTAACATCCATTTGCCAGATTTCGTAATCATGATATGCAGCGATGGCAAGCATGATCCGGATGGATTTAAGCATAGCCACTGGAGAAAAGGTCTCGTCATAGTCCACACCTGGTCTTTGACGAAAACCCTTTGCTACAAGTCTAGCTTTGAAAGTCTCCACTTTTCCATCTACACCAAGTTTTTTCTTGAAGATCCATTTGCTCCCAATGGGCTTTACCCCTTCAGGAGCAACTTCCAAAGTCCATACTTTTTTGGTGTACATGGATTCCATCTCGGACCGCATAGCATCCAGCCATTTCACTGAGTCCCCACTCGTGATGGCCTGCTCGAAACTAGTTGGGTCATCATCCTCCATGATGCAATCCTCGCTCCCACCGTCCATGAGAAAACCGTAGTATCTCTCAGGTTGGCGAGGAACCCTACTAGATCGGCGGAGAGGCTGGGGTTCGTCGGGTACTACTGAATCCTCTGGTTCCACTAAATCTTCAGTTTGAGTTTGTGTAGCCGGAATTTCTTCCAGTTCTACCATATCCCCACTAATTTCTTTTGCAAGAAATTCCTTTTCCAAAAAGGTGGCATGTCGAGAAACAAACACTTTTTGTTCCTCTGTATGGTAGAAAAGATATCCATGTGAATGTTTGGGATATCCCACAAACTTACATAGAACTGACCGTGCCTCGAGTTTGTCCGGATTTTGCCTTTTGACATAGGCCGGGCAACCCCATATCTTAACTCGTTTAAGACATGGTCTCTTCCCACTCCATATCTCATATGGTGTGGTAGGTGCAGATTTAGATGGAACTTGATTCAATAGGTATGCTGCTGTCTCCAGCGCATAACCCCAGAAGGAAATAGGTAACTCAGCTGTACTCATCATAGAGCGCACCATATCTAATAGGGTGCGATTTCTCCGCTCCGATACACCGTTGTGCTGTGGTGTATAAGGAGGAGTAAGCTGAGAGAGAATCCCATTCTCTTTTAGAAATTCCAGGAATTCATTGCTTAAGTATTCCCCTCCTCGATCAGATCGTAGGATTTTAATACTTTTTCCGGTTTGGTTCTCAACTTCTTGTTTATATTCCCTAAATTTCTCAAAAGCTTCTGATTTGTGTTTCATCAGGAATACATATCCGAACCTAGAGAGATCGTCAGTGAATGTAATGAAGTATGAAGAACCATCCCTGGCATGTGTAGACATGGGACCGCATACATCACTATGTATCAGTCCCAAGAGTTCAGTAACTCTTTCTCCGTGTCCCGTAAACGGAGTTTTGGTCATCTTGCCTTTGAGACATGACTGGCTAGTGTCATAGGATGAAAATTCAAACGGATTTAAATATCCATATTTATGTAACTTAGCTAGTCGTGTCGCATTGATGTGACCCAGTCTACAATGCCACAAGAAGGATTCGTTCAGTTCAGAACTCTTCCTCTTGTGTGTGTTTGTTATGTTCAGAACTGTTGATTAATTTAGAATATAAATGCCATTGCACAACGTGCCTGATCCAACCAACTTTTGGTTATGGAAAATGTTCATAACATTATCCTGTAATACAAAATTATATCCCTCTTTACTTAATAAAGAAACCGATATAATGTTGCATATCAGGTTCGGCATGTAATAGCATTCGTTCAGAACCAATGTATTACCAGTTGGTAATACAAGGTGATATTCCCCGACAGTCTTAGCTGCAACAATTGCACCATTTCCAACTCTAATGTCTTTATCACCTTCTCCAAGTTCTCTACCTTTCTTGAGCCCATGTAACTGATTACATATATGGGATCCTGACCCGGTATCTAATACCCAGGACGTAGAGCAAATGGAGAAACAGTTCTCAGTAACGAACACACCCGAAGAAAATGCATCAACATGTACTTTCTTCATTCGGGTGGCATGGGAATCCTGGTATTCCCCTATATCCTGTTCATTCCTATAACTCTTATAAGAAAGAACTGAACCAACGTTCCACAGCACAGTATAACATGTGGGTTCGGTCAATACATCCATATTATTATCTTTATTAGGGCATGAAATGGTCGCTACCTGGAGAGAGAGAGAAGAAAACACTTTAGCGTATGCTCGTGCAAGATCAGATTGGTTATTATCTTATCTAATCAGGATGGCTCCCACTGCTTTTTATCAAATCTTCCTCCAAACCCTAAAAGGAAAGATTAGCCGGGATTAATTACACACTACAAGTTCGCCAATCTTTCAGCCAGGCCAGTGTCGGTACTTTGAGGGAGGTCCCCCGTGCTTTCGCACGAACCTAATTAATGTAAACCTCGTTTTCCCAGAGGCATAACCTCGTTAACACTTTTCTAGACACCTACTTGATCGGCTAATTGTAATGTGTAAAACTCTCCCAGGAGTAACTCTTACTCGCAGCGGGTATCGGGATCCAACTATCTCATAGAAGGTATGCAATCTCATTGCAAATTTCAACACTTGAAATTCCCGATAATATTTTGCCCCTAGTGTCCTATGACCTTGACAAAGGCCAACAAATCACAGGATGCTAGTCAAGTTCAACCCGTCATTTCTTGATTGAATCAAACCCACCCGCACGACCCTTGACAAAGGCCAACAAGGTCATACGACTACCCTGAAACAATCTGCATCATATGCATAAGCAGATAATCACTTTTTAGCTACCGCACACTACGCCTTGACAAAGGCCAACAAACGCAGCACGAATACTAAACAGTTCTTATCTGAAATGACGGAGGGCTACGACAGGTTTTTCTGAAAACCTATTGCGTAATGAACTCGATATCGTTGTAGAATCAAATGAAGTTTTAAAATGGAGTGATTTTGAGGCTTTTCTAGTTTTGCTAAAGGAGTCACTCCCGGTGAAGGGATCTCGGTCCTTTCCTCGTCGAATGAGGCGCGGGATATATCATATATATCACTGTGCAAAGCAAAAACTCTTAAAAGCAATCAAAACCAAACCGAGTGTGTAGCATCTGCCAGTTACTGCTAAAGGAGTCACTCCCGGTGAAGGGATCTCGGTCCTTTCCTCATCGAATAAGGTGCAGGGTATATCATATATACCGCTATGCAAAGCAAGAACTGTAGCTACCTGTTTTATTTTAAAATTCGATTCCACAACATCTTAGGTTTCTTATCTTTCATTAATCACATTAATGAAGTCCCATCATTTAAATACCTAAACATCACAGATAGATATGACGTACACTTATGCCATCCGCATTCGCCTCGATGTCCCCTTGTGCACCGTTAGGTTAGGTAACTAACGACAGAGCAAGGCAGGGCTAGCGCAGGTGTAAAACATAAGTAACGTCTATATAATATATCATATATACTATATATAGTATCTATCACAGAACATCACATGATCTCATCACAGATATCGCAGCAGAAGAAACATATGAAATATTGGATATACTAGGACGTCCGTGTTTTCAATACGAGCCAGTATAAAACACGGATTCCACGGTCGTGATGAATAGCCAATCCCACACCCTTAGACCCCTACGAGAGCGGCAAGCAACCCTGCCAATTCTAGGGTTAGGAGACCCAGACTCGACTCCTCGAGTTGGTCTCCCACTGGACCCCAGAACCCGGTTACTTGTGCTCCCCTCCTTGGGTCAATCCTAATGCGGAAAAGTAAATAATATACAAAAGGTGACAACTTCCGCTACCTGGAAGTGCCCCAAATAAAAGAATATTACATACAAGTTTTTACATGAATGAAAATGAAAAACACTCATCTCACATAAAAACCCCCGGCTATTCGAACACGACAATCCAATATAACATATCCAGCAACACATAACATCACATGTCATCGACGTAAGTAAATATGTCCATCCCAATTGTCGTTGACATATAGCAACGAAACCGGCGATATCACATATTACACTTACGGTCACAGAAAAGAAAGTGTAAAACTACAACAATTGGAATCCGCAACTTCTTTAGACATCGCATGCCTAACAGATATAAATCCCTCATTTTAGTCTCATTATCGAAAACTCTTTTCAATATCATATGGGACTAAATTGCTAGATTTATAACTTTCATTCAGTTATCTCATAACTACTTGTGAATTCCAATTATTGTATCACATTCCAGATAAACAGAAAATGATAAACTTTCCGATCGAACAGTCGAATACCCAAGTTTTCCCGATACAACTCAACACATGAAATAAGTCTAACAACATTCAGTTCGTGCCTCAGTACCAACGGTCCAGCCGTAGAAGGGTCAAGCCAACGCCTCACATGTGGCACGCCGTACTGCCCCAAACCCGAAGGTTCAAAGGGTAGTTCAAGACGGTCACATAATCGAGTTAAGGTTTGTTGTCTTCTAGAGGGTCCATTGCGTTACTTGCACTACTTAGAACGTCGTTAAACTACGGAAAAATCCAACACTTGGAAATTTCCCGACAGGGGAAAAATTGGGTATTTATATCCGGTCGAACTTTTTAACATATTCAAAAAATTATCCGGAAATACACAAAGACGAAATTTGATACCCCGATCGAAACACCGAATCCCCAAAGCAACCCCAGAAAATTCAACTCTTGAATAATTATAAAAATTCCCATAAAACTCAGCACCAGAAAAGAAGAATTACTGTGCAAACAGTATTGGGTAATTTGAACATTTGGCGGCGGAACCGCGGCAGAAGCCATGCTTCTGCCGCGTTTCCGCGGCTGTTTGGAAGCTTCATGAGCTCGTGTTTCACCATAATTCTTAGATATTCCTGCTGAATTTTTTAGGCATTTTTAATCTTGAAAAATCCCAGATTTTAGAAAATGTACAGAGAGCATGTTAAGTTTAGGGTTTCGGGTTCGTTCGGGCTTCAAATCGCGTCTCGACTTCGCCTAAGGATCTAGCTAGGCTCTGATACCACTGTAGGGTTCCTAGGCATCCTAATGAAGTCTCACAAGGCATCAACCATGCCATTTTCAAAAATTATTGGTGCCGAGAAACCCTAACACGGATCGTATACTAGATGTTTAGGCGAAACGAAAAACTAGTTAACTACTTAACTAAAGGAGAAAGGCTACAACCTTTGTAGATCCGGTTCCCCACTTCCTTAGCTCCACGTGTGTGTGCTCTCGCTGTCCATCACGAATCCTAGACTCGTTCGTCGGCTTCATCGGAAAAACGGGCGAGCAAGGTCGTCGGCTTCGTGTCAAAGACGATCTACGTCGAGGTTGCACTAGTTCAAGCTCCGACTTCACCAAGTAGTGAAACTTGTGAAGAAAACACCCAAAACCACTTGGCAAGAGGTAGAGGATGAAGAAATAGGAGGTGGGTTCACTTTAGATTTGGATTTCTCTCACTAGATCTCAAGTTGCCATTAATGGCATCTAGGTTTCTCACTTGTAGAATGAAGAAGAAGATGAGCTAGAAATTATGATAAGTGTTGTAAAATGAATAATAAAACAATACTTATCATAAAGGGAACCATGGTTAGGTGTAGAGAATTGACCAAGGTTAGAATAGTGGTTAGGGTTAAGCATGAAGACAAATTGGTCATTTGGGTCAAAGCTTCATGAAGCTTCACTAAGGTTCAAGAAAGAAAGCAACCAATTTGTATTCATATGCCATTCTTTTTCTAAAATAAATAAATGAAAAGAATGGATAATTAAAACCCTAATTTACAAATTAACCATGGCTTAATTCTATACATTTAACCATATGATCAAGTATCATCAAACATGATACAATAATGTGCACAAAAGTATATCACATATACAATGTGCAATCCAAGTGAGAAAAATCCGTTTAAAGTGAACCAATACTAGTCAATGAAAAGTAATATATCAAATATATAATTATACATTAAATCATTAAATCAACACTTGATTCAATGATCCGGTCATGTCACACACGACCGACTAGTATTCAATGTATCGGCTTATCGAATCGATCTTCGATTCGATAACTAGGTTATATCGCATACAACCATTCGAAACATTAATCGCGAGAATTAAATACGGTATCACATACACGCATCATTCTCGGTCCCGCACATATCTTATATGCGCTCCTATTTCGTTTCGCTTGAACCAGGAAACCTCTGTGTAGGACTCTAAAGACTCGTCAATACTCCGGTAGCAGATGATGATCATATCAAGCACCCATAAGCCGCAAGCGGTCTGCTAAACGTAACGGCCACCCGGGTATTGAGCGATCAGAAGATCGACGAGCTAGCCAGCTCACACTCCTGCGAATCCGACCAGTAACACTTACCATACAGTCCGGTCTCTTCGTCTGATATGTCGCATATCAAGTCTAGGGGTGGTAAACGTCAGACCTCAATAACCCGATAAGTCGTGCCGATGTGAGGCTCGTAACGGGTCGAGAAACTACTGGTAACACTTACCAGCAAATCTCTGATCAGCCCTGGCCAGGGACTTCCCTGTTACGGCCAATCGAGCACAGCGCAACATCAACCCCCAATACCGGGAGAGACGAAACCCCTCCTATCGCTCATTGCCTCCATGTGACTCGGGACTGTACCCAAAGACCACCGTTTTGCACACCCTCATGGACGTGGTAAGGTGGAGATCAAATCATAGTGGGAATCACACAAGACTCTATGACGATCTCGGGTCTACAGACTAACCTGTACAAGTGTCACCTGAGAACTGCCATCTGACGTGAGGTATAATACCATCTGGGAGTTCTCGACGAGTCCGTCCAGTGTACCCAGTCTCCATTGAGCACCCGTATACCATCTCTGATGTCAAACATCAATGGATATGGGATCATCCATCGCCCATCACATGGGTCGAGAAGCGTATACGCTAGTCTACACTGGTATATCGATGCCCCGTCTCGATACACCCACGACTAGGGACCTTGAAGGATGTACTTATGGACTACCATGTCCCCACTAGTATGATCTGCATCATAGTCCAGGTAGTCAAGTACAAATCCTAAGGGCTTTACCAACATGTAACTATAAGACAGTATAAAGAGACTAGTGAACATGTTAAGATAAAGAGCAACCAGATAGCATACTATCATGTCGAGCAAGAAAGTCATCTCTATATATGTCCAAGCATCCAATATAATATACATCATCTGTACAATACTGGCCTCTAGGGCATACATACAACTAACATCCATACCATCCGCATCGTCTGCAGGTTAGTATGAATAAATATAAAATATTTATTCATTTTACATATGCTCCGTAGAATAAATATGAACTTCATGGAAATTTAGCGTCAATGTTTATTTTCTAGTTGGAGGGGATGCGACCGCATCCAGGACCCCGGTTGTTCCTCACCGGAGGAACTATCGTCCCGCTCGTGCTGCTGCCCGGACCTAGGCTCGTGCGATAGTCACCGGAGGTATATATCACACTTCAATTTTCGTTTAAACTTGATTTCTTAATACAACTTTGTCTTACTATTGATTGCCTTGATATTTCTTGCAGACGCAGGGCCTCTCCATCCCCAGAGAGAGGCTCGAGGCCCGAATCAGTCCCATAGGCTGAGGCCTGACAGATCTAGGGGGGAGGCAGCATTCTCCCTCTTTTTTACCCTTGACTATCGCTATACCGGTCCTCATGCCGAGAGGTTCGGCCGGTAAATGGGGGACGAGAGCCGGCTCGTGAAGAACTATCCACTTCACTTTGAGTGGGTCGAGCAGCACCGGCGCTCATTCGCCCTCTTCTTTGATCAGGCTCGGGCACGTATTAATATATATTTTCATTTGATTTATCCAATATATTTATTATTAACACTTGCAATCTAATAACAATGATTTTTTTGGATTTTCAGTCGGATTACGATTTTCAGCCTGTACCCGACCCTGATCACCCTGGGAGGGTGCTCAACCTTCATGCTCTGTACAATGGCCTGATGAAGAACATGCAGACCTAGGTCCGATACAACAGGAATGAGCTGAAGGCCGACTGCTACTCCCTGTGGATGGAGACCCCCGAGGCAGAGAGAGCGGCCCTCCTATCTACTCCGGCGTTTGCGAGAGTCGACGTAGAGACATGGCCTCTATTGTGCGAATATTTCGACTTCCAACGCAAACAGGTATGTATTTTAAATGTAATTCATTGTTTAGGATATAATTTATTTTTTTGTGTTCCTTAATTATAAAACTAAATGTTAATGCGTTGTGCAGAAATAGGCCGCTCAGAACACAGAGAACAGGAAGTCGGCGAAGAGGGGTCGCCCCACTTACACAGGTGGCTCGAGGAATATTACTCGAGCCATGGAGTTATCGGTAAATTACAATAGACCGACCTTTGTGATATTCTGCAATATTAAGAGTTATTTTCTAATATTTATAATATTAAGAGCTATTTTCTAATATTGCAGACAGCTCAGACCGTGGCGTAAGGTGGTACACCGAGCGTGCTGTCCGCATATCTTGCCGTCCACGGCAGCTCGACAGATCCCGCCACAGGCGAGCTTCGATATCCCGATATCTCTACCCAGGAGTATTGCGTAAGTGTTAATATTTATTCTACCCATATTTGAAATTTTAGTTTTGGAAGGTTCAAGTTTAAATTTTATACTTATACTTTACTGCTTAATGTTGGTGTAGGAGCGGGTGGTTGAGCAGGCCGAGGCCTCGGGGATCGATTTTACCGGACAGAGCGATCCGAGGCTGCTGACCCCAGTTCTGGATGCCGCACACGGAGGGCACCACGGAGGTTGGGAGAGAGGCCGAGGAATGGGCCCTAGCAGGGCCCATATAAGGATGGACTCCACCCCGGCGGTTACTTCCTCCGTCTTCAGTGAGCGACGTGTCCAGCAGGAACTGGAGAGCTTGAGGGCCACCATTCAGGAGTTGAAGGAGATGCTGGTATGTATACTACTTTATAGTAAAATATCATGTCATATTATAGATATCAACATATCCATAATTAGTACGTAGCTTGAGCTTATTTGGTTTTAGACTTAGGTTTGATTAATCATACATACATATGTAATTAAAATAAACAACGGTTTTCCAAACTAGATATCCAAATGGGATTTCGAAATAACTTGATAATGATACGAATTCGAATAATACACAGTTCTTACACGCTTCTTACACACGTTATGTCCAGACGCGACAGGGTATATCGGCCGAGCCTCCACATGCATCTCCTTCGGATGCGGCTCCGCAAGCCACTACATCGGCTGCGGTTCCGCAGACAGCTCCTATAGCTCCACCGCCCGCTCAGACTCCCGCAGCCGTGGCTCCGCAAGCTACTACCTCGACGGCGGCTGCGCAGACCACATCCCCAGCTCCACAGGACGCTCAGACTCCCGCTCGCGCCGAATTGCATGGTTTATTGACCGAGGAGCAGGCACGCCTTATTCTATAGTTTATCAGAGGTGGAGCTAGACCGAGTTAGGGTAGCTTTTTGATTCTTATTTTTTAAAACATGTATTTATTTATATCCTACATATTGTACTACATTTTGAAACGATATTGATATTGATATTGGTTTATATTTATATCATATTCAATATTTGGGTTTCTTTTGTATATTATATGCGTGAGATGTGATTATGAATACTGCGATATATGTTGTGTGATGATTAATTTTATATTTTATTGATATATATATTATTGTGCACAGGGCGAGAAAAAATCAGGCAGCCCTTTTTTTAAAAAAAACAGATAATGTGTACTTACGGATTAATCCGTAGGTACACATGTTGCCCCTACGGTTTAAACCATAGGGGCAAAATATCAGCATTAACTGATATTTCCCCCCTGATCTCAGTATCAGGGGGTTGGGCTTGCCCCTACGGTTATATACGTAGGGGCAAACAAAATCCCCTACGGATATATCCGTAGGGGCAAAATATCAGGATTCCTGATATTTTGCCCCTACGGATATGTACCTATGCATGGATCCGTAGGGGATAGTACTTGTCCCTACGGATATATCCGTAGGTATGGCTAATATATTTAAAAAAACCGTAAATAAAATAACTTTTTTCCCCTACGGCCAACTCCGTAGGTGACAATGGACCTACACAGAACTCCGTAGGGGCAAGTTTTTGCCCGTAGGGGCAAGTTCAGGGCTTCAACTTGCACGTACGGCGTTTTCACCTACAGGTTATATTTTCGCCCCTACGGATAACTCCGTAAGGGCAGTGGTTTGCCCCTACGGGTAAATCTGTAAGGACAACCCTTATTTGTAGTAGTGACCTAGGGTTTTTCCTATCTATAAATAGGAGGGCTCAAAGCCAAATAATGGTGTGCCTCTTTTTATTTCTAGATCTAGAATTTAATTCTCCATTGTAATGAGCTTTTAAGAGATATCAATAAAAAGTAAGTTCCTTTATTTTTCTCGCATTTTTCTTATCGTATTTTATTATCTGCAATTATTATTTGTTAATCTAGTTGTAGATCTTAATCTGCATTTTTTCTTATCTTGAATTTTATTGTTATCTTCCTAATGGGTGAGTAATTCCTCACTTGTTAGGGATAGGAGAGGGAAGGTTTGAGAGAAGGAAATCTCTCTCACTCCTCTCTTTGCCCAAATAATTTTATTTAAAGGACTCCCTTTAAATAAACCACACTCCGCTCACTACGGCACCCTATCCTACATGATAGCGGTGATTCCCTAGTTAGACCGGTTATTGTTGAATTAACCGGAGGTTAGGGCTAAGAGCCAAGAACGGGCGGACAAGGACCAAAAGGAAGAAACTAAGTTTCTTCCCAGTCATGCTAATCCTCGTTGTTGCCGATTACCCTAACACCTTTATTCACAACTAAGGCATTGAAAGAAGTGAGAAGATCCCTATTTCGAACTAACCTAATCCTAACCCTAGCAAGCTTTTCATCGACTTATTCTCATTCATAAATCTTAAAACAAACCACCAACGTTTTGGACTTAACTCGTTAGAAAATAAAGAAAAGAACTCCTTCTCCCTGTGGATCGACTCGTACTCAACCGGCTAGCTACCAAGCGACACCGTCTTGATTGCGGTAATTAAAATTTTAGAACACGCAAAAATACGAACAATCAAATGACGCCATTGCCGGAGAGACGGTAGTCTTTTTCTTTATGTAATTTCGGGTTAATAATAAAAAAAATTAAAAAAAAGAAAATTGAAAAAAATTGAAAAATTTTAAATCCAAAAAATGAAATAAAAATAAAAATCATCTTGTTATTTTTGAAAGGTTTTTGTGCAAGTGTGCAGGCTTGGAGAAAATATTGATTCAGATCTGGAGCAAGCCCAGTGAACAAAAATAGAAACAGAGGATCTGAACAGACAAAGGAGAACCAAATCAGCACAGAGAAAATTTTTGAAGATCCAAACCAGCTATTGAACCGCGGAACCGCGACATAAGTAGGGGTTTGACCGCAGAACCGCGATCAAACAGATGACGTCAGCTATTTGAAAACTCTCTATGAGTATATTTTTTCTCCTCCTACCCCCAGAACTCTACTGAAAAAAATTTCCTACAGGTATTCTTTGCACAGCAACTTCTTCTTCCTCTCCAATAAATTATTTTTGTGCGGGATTCTATGCGCTGCCAAATAAAAAAATATATATTTTGCAAGTGTTTTAGATTTTTTGGTGTGTTAACTGATTTGCATAGTTAATACGGACTTTTAAGGGGCTATAACACAAATTCAGATTGGGTGGGGATTTCATTACCCTTCCTAAGACCCCAAAAATCACTAAAAGCATATGCATCACCCTTTAGCTAATTAAAAAAATATCTAGACTCAGCCAATTAAGGACCGTCGCGCTCATTAGGACAAAGGAAGATTGTGGGCATTCAGTCGTTTATATAAACCTGAATTTGTGGTGCCTAGGCTAGACAAGTAAGAAAGGTAACTTTAAAAGGCCCGTCTCATGGTGATTCGTGAGCGGATCTCTCCTTTCTTCATTTGTGCTTATCTGGCCACAATTGGCCGTGAAGAGGCGATTTGAGGGATATCTTACAACTTGTCGCTTTAGAACAGTTCGGAGCAGTCTGGTTGACTTAGGAGACCCTAGCTCTAGGTTTGATTGTGCATGTTTAAACTGTGGTTGTTTGAAATTGTACCGTAGTTCCGTACAAATTTTGCAAAAACTCATTCTAAAAAAACACTTTCAAAAATTTTAAAACTCCAAAAACAAACAAATTTTTTAAAAACAAAAAATATAAAAAAAATTAAAATAAAATAAATCACATTCTTTTTCTTCTCCTTTCTCTCATCACATCATGGGTACCCCACCTCGCAAAACTCTTGCCGAACTTTGGTACCCTCAACCAGACATTACTTCCTACGCTTCTTGTTTTGGTCGAATTTTGAACGACCCCTCCATACCCGAAATTTCTTTGAAAGATCGAATAGATGTGTCTAGGACAACCAGTTGGACTCCGCAATCCACCTTATATCAACCATTTAAACCTTCACCACCTTCTTACGTTGATACCCCTTTTTTGAGTCCTGTTGTAACTCCGAAACCTATGTCTATTGCTGAACATATTGAACAATCTCGTAACCGATCTTTCACTCCTTTCACCACTGCGAATTCTTTGGATCAACAATTCCATTCACTTTCTTATCCAAATATTGATCCTACTCCTATCCAACCATTCAATTCCTACCATTCCTACCCGACTTTTGCACCTTCCCTAGACATTGCTTCTACACAGCCATTTATGAGTTTCACGTATCCAAACAACTTTGAATCTTTTACTGAAACCCCGTCACAACCCATGTCTAGTCTGGAATAGTCATTGGAAGACTTTATGGTAGCATCATGCCAACAGATGAGGGATTTGAATACGTCCATGGCCGCCCTTATACAACCTAGTGACCCGGTAGCTAGTTTCCAAATACCTCCAAATTTTCCAATGTATGATGAGGTGGTTGGAAAGATTGATAATTTGAGTGGAGAGAGTGAGCTGTGCACCCTTCCAAATCAAACCTACCCATCCCCAATTGAATCCCACAATTCCGGTTTTGAATGTCTATCAAGTGTTCCAAATGATTCACCAGTTGAAAATAAAAAGTTTAATGAGTTGTGCGACTTTGTAGTGTTTGATTTACTTGATTGTGAAGGGTCCCTTTTGAGTGAAACCATCACCAATCCTTTTGAGCTCTACACCCACACTCTCGAACCTGAACTGATTAATATCCATTCTTTTGATGAGGTGTCTGAAAAAATTGATTTTGACTTGATTGAGGATATAGACGCTGGGAATATTTTGAATGATAAACCCACAGATTTGGATGAGTTTCTCTCTCCAATTCATCATCCCGAGTCATTGACTTTTTTCCCGATCTTCATATGCGTCTTGATTTTGATGAGAATTGCATGGATAAGCTAAATTTTGAGGAGAGTATTGAGGAAATTATTGAGGATGAAGTAGTTTTACTTGAGGAGTCGGATTTTCTAATTCATTCTATCCCTTTCATTGACTGCACACACCCTCCTGAATCTTTAATTGATACCCTTCCTCAATCACTTCCCTCCATCCTCATTCCGACCTTGTAAGAAACCTTTACACTTTCATTTTTTATGTCTGGTTTACCAAGTTCGACGTACCCATGTTTTCTCACAAATCTTGAGGGATTTGAGCTCATTTCTCAGTGAGTTGATAGATTAGCACAATCGCTTTTTACACATCGGTCATTATAAATTGTGCTAATTTATACACTCCATCTCCACCCTCAAGTTCGTATTCAACTTCTTTCTTCCACTTTCTCAGGTTCTTCTTCTAGTCTTCCTATAATTTCAGTGAGTGTTCATGAATCACAATCCGATAATTCAAGTTTGATCATTCCAGAAAGCCAACTTGATTTGGATACTTTTGAAAATGAGGTAGATGAGTTTTTCGAGTCTCCTACCTCAATAATTTTTGACAAATCAAGTATGATAAATTCTGGCACAAAACTTACTGACAGTAAAATATTTAATTATATCGATGAGAGTTTTGAAAAACTTTTCGCTGACGAACTTGCATTCCTAAACAACAAGGATTTTGTGATTAATCAACCTCCACCTATAGAATTTGAACCACCACCCTTTCTTCTTATAAAATACGAGAATACCAATATTCCACTCATTTCTGATCATTCACATTCTCGTTTTTATTTATCATCACCTCTTATCTCCTCACATTCACGTTCACGCAAACTCTTTCCATACCACCACTTATCTCTTCCCCACTTCTTCTTGGCTCTATATAACATGTTTCTTCCACCGACCTATACGTTACATTGATAAATTCTTCAAATGGTTGGTGTTGACTTTTGGTCTTTGCAAAGCTTAGTATTGACCAATAACTTTGAACCCCCTCTTTAAAAGCTTAACATTGTTTAACTCAAGTTTGGGGGGGGGGTATAATTTGGCTCTCAAAAATAATTTTTTCTAACTCAAAGTGGTGATCCAAAAATAAGTTTGGGGGAGATTTTCACGATCATATTTCATGTCCCCGTTAATAAATTTTTCCTCCCAAGTTTACAAGTTTATGAGATTTAAAAAATGGCAACTATAGAAACAATGTTTCACTTAAATTTGGGGGGAACCTTTTTGTGTATATATATTTTGTTTTCTTTTTCTGTTAATAATAAAAATTAAAATTAAAAAAAAGGGGAGTGCCGACAATTTTGACCCTCTTGGTGTAGCCTGACAGTGAGGGCACTGTCAAGTTTAAGTTTGGAGGTGTGCTCGGTAAGCTTTCTTCCTTCGCATTCATATGTATATTTTTGCATTTGCATACTTATTTTAAAACCCATAAAAATTGAAAAATTTTAAAAAATTATAAAAATTGAAAAGTTCAATTTTGGCCATATTTGACTTAAGTTTAACATGATTGTTGACTAGTTAGGAAAAACTAGATCCTAAACTTAGTAAATTAAAAACCTTAAAAATAACCTTTCTTAAAGTTTAACTGTAGAAAATATACGTTCTTGTAGTTTATTTAAAAATAGGCAAATTTTGAGTTCAGTTCTTGGGCTAAATCGAAATAAGGGAAGAGTATTGAAAGCTCTATTTGAAGTATAAGTCTGAAAAATAATTCTGAACCTTAAGTCCAAATTCTGAAAATATATACCCTATTATACGCACTTACACGCATCTTGAAACTTGGGATACTAGAGGATATCTTGAAATGCTCTTGTCTAAAATCCTCAGTATGAAGGAAAATAAAATAAAATTATAAGTGGTGAATAAAAAGATAAAAAAATGAACACTGGTTTTGTAATTACTTAAGGCAGCATAAAAAAATATAGCAAGGGTGCTTTATCACCAAGTGCCTTAGACCAACTGGTTTGGGAGTCACTGCTAAGCCTTAGGTATTACAAGACGAGAAATTACGCCTAAATGCGCAAGCACATTTTGTAATCGGTCGTCTAGTACCTCAAGAAGTATTAACGGTCGCATGAAGAATGTGTGAGCAATTCCATCTAAAATTCACCAACTAAAAGTACTTTGGACAGGACAAGAGTATGATAGCTAGAATTGAATTTCCAAGTGTAGGGGTAAAAATTACACACACGTGGGGGTATATGATTGGGGTTTGGATGAGAGATAGAAATAAAAGATAGGGCATATATTTTCAGTAGAGATGATAAAAATTCCTGAGTTAAGATTGCACCTTAGAAGGAAAATTCAAAAGATGCTGAAAGCTTAATAAATTTGCAAAACATATACGATCTTAAGTTAAATGAAAAGTGAGTGTGGAAAATAAGGGTTGATGATTTCTAAGTTGAAGATAATAGAATTTCTTACTAGGATACTGAGTTGATGAATTAGAGTCAACAGGCCAAATTGATCAGATTTTATGGGTAGTATCCGCTGAAAACCCTTAGGAGACAACACTCCTCCTACTAGGGACACTTAGAGGTTTAATGGCTTGTTGCACGAGCTCAGTGCAATCTCGTTCCCTACGAAAGTGAGGTGAGGATTTTTCGAAAATAAATTGGCTTTGCTCGGAAAGAGCAAAAGATAAGTTTGGGGGTATTTGTTCATACAAGAATTTTGCATTCGTATATCGCCTATTCTTAATCACATTACACATAAATAGGTGCTTTTGATACATATCTGCTAAATAGTTGTAGGTTACAGGTTCTCAGATCGTTACAGTGAAATTCATGAAAAATCGCTACAAATGTGAGACTACGACCAATAATAGATGAATCCGTATGATGCTTCCTACCAGTTCAAGGAACAAATGAAAATCATTAGACAATTCAATGCATAAAGCACAAGGGCAGCACAAGATTCAAGACTTCAACGCGAAGCTCAAGGCAAAAGTCCACATCATTCTGCACTGTTGGAAATCTGGAAGGAAATAGAAGAAATTCTGAGAAACCAAGTAAAGAAAACAGAGGATAAAAGCAACACAGAGAAACCCTGAAGAGATAGGCCCAAGAACCCACCAAATGGCCGCGGAACCGTGGCCAAACAGGCCTTTCTACCGCGGTTCCGTGGCCATAATATGCACGTGTCGGTGGGGTGTCGGTGCTTTGACTCGGTCTTTGGGGTTGTTTTATAATTTCATGTATGGATCAGAATGTAAACCTAGGGTTTTTCCTATCTATAAATAGGAGAGCTCAAAGCCAAATAATGGTGTGCCTCTTTGGAGGATGCCTCTTTTTATTTCTAGATCTAGAATTTAATTCTCCATTGTAATGAGCTTTTAAGAGGTATCAATAAAAAGTAAGTTCCTTTATTTTTCTCGCATTTTCTTATCGTATTTTATTATCTGCAATTATTATTTATTAATCTAGTTGTAGAACTTAATCTGCATTTTTTCTTATCTTGAATTTTATTGTTATCTTCCTAATGAGTGAGTAATTCCTCACTTGTTAGGGATGGGAGAGGGAAGGTTTGAGAGAAGGAAATCTCTCTCACTCCTCTCTTTACCCAAATAATTTTATTTAAAGGACTCCCTTTAAATTAACCACACTCTGCTCACTATGGCACCCTTTCCTATATGATAGCGGTGATTCCCTAGTTAGACCGGTTATGGTTGAATTAACCGGAGGTTAGGGCTAAGAGCCAAGAACGGACGGACAAGGACCAAAAGAAAGAAACTAAGTTTCTTCTCAGTCGTGCTAATCCCCGTTGTTGCCGATTACCCTAACACATTTATTCACATCTAAGGTATTGAAAGAAGTGAGAAGATCCCTATTTCGAACTAACCTAATCCTAACCCTAGCAAGCTTTTCATCAACTTATTCTCACTCATAAATCTTAAAAAAAACCACCAACTTTTTGGACTTAACTCGTTAGAACATAAAGAAAAGAACTCCTTCTCCCTGTGAATCGACTCGTACTTAACCGTCTAGCTACCAAGCGACACCGTCTTAGTTGCTGTAATTAAAATTTTAGAACACGCAAAAACGCGAACAATCAGTGCTGGTTCTCGATATCAAGAAGAAGAAGAAGATCGGCGACAACAGCGGGGTTGGTGGATGGAGGAAGATGCCAGAGGATGATGGAGACGTAAGTAATGGGCGCATGCGAGGGTTTTTCAAGAGGAGATTGGTTGCATTGGTGATCGAGTAGGCCGAGAGGACGATGATGATGATGGGTTCTCAGGTGTCGGTTGGTGTAAAGAGATGGGGGAGGTGATGATCTTAGTGTGTGGGTTTGGTTGCAGGAAGAAGACGAAGGTAGAGGTGTAAGTTTGATGATGGGAAGATAGAAACGTCGCGATCGGTGATGGTGGTAGAAAGGTGCGGTGATGGGTTCAAGGGGACGATGAAGAGAAAAGTGGAGACGAGGACGACGAGAAGAGGAAAGACGTGAGTAGGAAAGAGAGGGATATGGTGCGAGAGGTTTAGGGCTCAGGGATAAAGGAAAACAAGGGAGATAGGTGAGAGTGAGAGAAAAAGGGTTTTTGTCATTTTTTTCTTTAAAAGTATAAATAATGTCTATATCTATATAGTATAATATAATATATATATATATAATAAAGTTTGGTATACAACTAAAAAGATAATACAATCTCCAATCCATCTCACAAAATCTTACGGAAAATATATATTAAAAGTAATATATACCTACGTAGCCCATTTAACGATAATTTAGAGGTTAAAGTAATATATTCAAATCTAATATATATCGGATATCTAGGTTGTTTGATATTTAGGCGTAATATATAAATATCAATATAAAATATGCGATGCTAAATTAACCTGATGACATTTAATAATATAAAATATCCCTAACAAGTGGCTACCAGAAGATATATGGATATAATTCAATATATATATATATATATATATATATATGTTATTTTAGATTCAACTGGATTTAGTTTACAGATAAAATTTTAATAAAATATAATCTAGGACCATAATGGTTTTCACACAAGCGGGCCGGGTTGGATAAACACTTCTACTATCAAACCAATCATAACCCAGATAATAAATAGAGCAAATTTTAAAATACCAATAAATATCGTACGATCGTGCTATGGTGTTGCACGTATGCAATCTAGTCTCTTTCTCCTAAGCATCTCTAGCATGCTAAGAATTGGCTGATTTCTAACCTCTTTGATAGCCCAATTCTAAGATTCTGTAATTGTAGGGTTCCTAGGCACTCTAACAAGGTTCTACAAGGCATATTCCATGCCCGATTCAAAAATTTAGCCATGCCGAACAACCCTAACCAAGATCGTATACTAGAGATTATGCGAAAACTAGCAAGTAAACAACTTTAACACTAAGTGAAAGGGATTACAACCTTTGTAGATCCGGTCCTTCACTTCTAAAGCTCCGTGTTGATGTCCCTTCGCTGCGATCATCGTGATCCCAGACTCTAGCGATGGTTTCCTCGGAGAAATGAGCGGGCTAGGTCGTTGACTTCGAGGCCGAAGATGATCTACGTCGAGGAGACTCAAACTCAAGCTCCATCTTCACTAGGTCATGAACTTTGTGAAGAGAACACCCTAAACTAAATGGCAAGTAGTAGAGAATGATGAAATAGGAAGTGGGTTCACTTTGGATTTGGATTTCTCACTCTATTTCTTCACTTGATAATTTTTCTAGCAAGCTTTTCTTCTTCTTGAAGAAGAAGAAGAAGAAGAAAGAAAAGAATATGAATTATCTAAAAAAAATAATAAAGTGAAGTCTATCATAATACAACCATGGGTGAGTTAACCTTTGTAAATACTAAACCATAGTTAATTATAATAGTTTGGTTAATGAATATCTTAATCAAGACAAAATGAGTGGACTTTGTCAAAGTTGCTTCAAGCTTCATGAAGCTTCAAGCCATGACAAAAGAAGCCACCATTTTGAATAATTAAGATAAATAAAAACCTAAATTATAATTAACATGGTGTATGTCACACACACACCCATGTTTGCATGCATCATCAATCATGATGCAAACTAGTGCACAAACATATATCACATATACAACTTGTGCACATCAAGTGAGAAAATCAATCTTAACCGAACCAATACTAGTTAATGTAAAGTAATATATCAAATATATAATTATACATTAAATCATTAAATCAACACTTGATTTAACGATCCGGTCATATCGCATATAACCGACTAATATCTAGTGTATCAATATTTCGAATCAACACTTGATTCGGTAACCCGGCTATATCACATATAACCGAGCGATGATACAAATCACGAGAATAGAATACAGTATCACATACTGGTATCATTCTCGGTCCGGTACATATCTCATATGCGCTCCGATTTCGTTTCGCTTGAGCTAGAAAACCTCTGTGTAGGACTCTAAAGACTTGTCAATACGCCGGCAGTAGGTGGTGATCATATCAATCACCCACAAAACGCAAGCGGTCTGCTAAACGTAACGGCCATCCGGGTATTGAGCGATCAGAAGATCAACGAGCAAGCCTGCTCACACTCCTGCGAATCCAATCAGTAACACTTACCGCACAGTTCGGTTTGTTCGTCTGATATGTCGCATATCTCGCCTAGGGGTGGTAAACGTCAGACCCCAGTAGCTTGATAAGTCATGCCGATGTAAGGTCCATAACAAGCGTGAAACTACTGATAACACTTACCAGTAAATCACAGCAACCCTGGCCAAGGATTTCCAGTTATGGCCAGTCGAGCATAGCGCAACATCAACCCCTAATACCGGGAGAGACGAATCCCCTCCTATCGCTCATTGCCTCCATGTGAATCGGGACTGTACCCAAAAACCATCTGTTTGCACGACTCAGTAGAGCCGTGGTAGGGTGGAAATCAAAGCACAGTAGGAGACACACAAGACTCTATGACGATCTCGGGTCAACTGACTAAGCTGTACCAGTGTCACCAGAGAACTGCCATCTGACGTGAGGTATATTACCATCTGGGAGTTCTCGGCGAGTCCGTTCAGTGTACCCAGTCTCCACTGAGCACCCGCATACCATCTCTGATGTCAAAAATCCAATGGATATGGGATCATCCATCGCCCATCACATGGGTCGAGAAGATATACGCTAGTCTACTCTGGAATATCGATACCCTGTCTCGATATTCCCACGACTAGGAACATTGAAGGATGTACTCATGGACTACCCAGGCCCCACTAGTTTGATCTGCATCATAGTCCTGCAAGTCGAGTACACATCCTAAGGGCTTTATCAACATGTAATAGAGAGTCAATAAGTATACATGTTAAGATAAAGAGCAACCAGATAGCGTACTATTATGTCGAGCAAGAAAGTCTTACCTATATATGTCCCAGCATCCACTACAATATACATCTCATGTAGAGTAATGGCCTCTAGGGTATACATATAACTAACAATCTCCAACTTGCACTAGGGCCATCTATAGCAGTGGTTGCAGTATCTCATACTCAACCATTCCATAAAAGTCTCTCTCTGGGAAAAGGCCTTTGTGAGTGGATCCGCCGTGTTGTCCTCTGAGTCTACTCTCCTAACCTTGATCTCCCTGGAGATCAAATATCTCCATGATCAGGTGATACTGCCTTGGAATATGTCTGGGTCACTGATAGGACCGTGGTTCCTGGGTCAAAACCACACTTTCATTATCACACAATGGTAGGAACCTAGTTCATCTCATGAACTAATATACACCCAAACTGCCTCTTTGGTAGTATCTTTGCTAGCGATGTCACCAGCCTTCATCGTCTAGTTTGCCACGGTATCTAGCTTGGAACTCTTCCAACATACCGTCCCTCCACTAAGGGTAAAGACAATGCCTACGACTGACATTCAGTCGTGCTTATCTCCCTGGAAGCTATCCAGTGATTCTCCCCAGGATCGATTGACACAATCTCACTACATCTAGTGAGAATCCTAATATCCATTTAGATCTATCTCATAGATCCAAAACCTGGGATTTAGGAGGTATCACCTTTATCCTATACGAAGAATCCTTGTGATAAGCGGAGATTTACCGTGCGTAGCATAGGAAACTCTTTTCCTATCAAGAGTATGTTGTCCACGCACAATACGAGGATGACCACCTTACTCTCTACTACCTTTTTGTATGTACAAGGTTCATCTACTATTTTGATGAAGTCAAACTCTTTGACTACCACATCAAAACAGATGTTCCGACTCCGCGATGCCTGCTTTATCCCATAAAACATCTTACACACGTTTCCGCTGCTCCCACTGCTTACGAAGCCATCTGGCTGTGTTCTTATAGACGCTTTATTCTAAATCAATATTTAGAAAAGCAGTTATGATACCCAACCACCAGATATCGTAGTCATGGTATGTAGCAATGGCAAGTAGGATCCGGATGGACTTAAGCACAGCCACTGGAAAAGGTTTCATCATTATCCACGCCTGGTTGATGACGAAAACCTTTAACAAGTCTAGATTCGAAAGTCTCAACCTTTCCATATACACCAAGTAATCTTCTCAAGATATACTTGCTCCTGATGGGGATTTAACCCTTCAGACATAGCAACCAAAGTCCATACTTTGTTGGTGTACATGGATTCCATCTCAGATCGCTAAGCATCCAGCCATTCTTACAGAGTCCCTACTCTCGATGGCCTGCTCGAAACTAGTTGGGTCATCATCTCATGATGCAATCCTCGCTCCCACTGTCATCGAGAAACTGAAGTATCTCTCAGACGGATGAGGAACCCTGCTAGATCGGCGGAGAGGCTGAGGTTCATCGGGGACTATTGAATCCTTTGGTTCTGTCTAATCATCAGCTGTAGTTTGTATAGCTGGAAATCCTTCCAGTTCTACAGAACTGACCTAGCCTCGATCTTGTCCGGATTTTGCTTTTGATATAGGCCGGACAACCCCAAATCTTAACTTGCTTAAGAGATGGGCTCTTCCCATACCATATCTCATATGGAGTGGTAGGCACTGATTTGATTCGAACCCAATTCAATAGGTATGCAGCTTCTCAAGTGCATAACCCCCAAAAGGAAACAGGTAACTCAGTAGTACTCATCATAGAGCGCACCATATCACATAGGGTGCAATTGCTCCACCCCGATACACCGTTGTGCTGTGGTGTATACGGAGGAGTAATGCTGAGAGAGAATCTCATTCTCATTTGGAATAGTCCAGGAATTCCATGCACAAGTATTCTCCTCCCTGATCTCATCATAGGACATAATACTTCTACCCACTTTTGGTTTTCTACTTCTATCTTATATTCTTTGAATTTCTCAAAAGTTTCAGACATGTGTTTCAACAGGAACATGTGTCCGAATCTTGAGAGATCATCAGTGAATGTAAGGAAGTACAAAGAACCAGTCCTGGCATATGTAGACTGGGGACCTTCATACATTACTATGTATTAGTCCCAAGAGTTCACTAACTCTTTCTCTGTTTCCAGTAAACAGAGCTATGGTCATCTTATCTTTGTGACATGACTGGCAAGTTTCACAAGATGTAAATTCAAACGGATTTAAATATGCATCTAAATGTAACTTAGCTAGTCGGGTCGCATTTATATGACCTGGTCTACAATGCCTTAAGAAGGATTCGTTCATTTCTGAACTCTTCCTCTTGTGTGTGTTCTGTACATTAAGAACTGTGGTTTGATTCAGAATGTATATGCTTTTAGATAACGTGCCTAAACCGATCAACTCTTGACATAGGAAATGTTCAAATCATTATCCAACAATACAAAATTATATACTTCTTTAATTAATAAAGAGACTGATATGATGTTGTATTTCAGGTTCGGTATCTAATAACATTCGTTCAAAATCAATGTATTTGGAAATACAGGGTGATAACTGCCAACACCTTGGCTGCAACAATTGCACCGTTTTCAACTCTTGAAACTTATCACCCGTTCTCAGTTCTCTACCTATCTGTAGCTCATGTAACAGATTACATATATGGGATCCTGATCCGGTATCTAATACCCAGGACGTAGAGGATAGTGAGAAGCAGTTTTTTGTAACGAACACATCCGAAGAAGATGCATCATCATGCACTTTCTTCGTTTGGGCGGCATGGGAATCCTGGTATTCTCCTATTTCCTGCTCGGTCTTATAACAATTATAAGTTAGAGCGGGGCCAACGTTCCCCAGCTCAGTATAACAAGCGGGTTCGGTCAATACATCTATATTATTATCTTGATTAAAGCGTGACATGGTCGCTACATGGAGAGAGAGAGAAGAAAACATTCTGCGTGCGCTCTTGCAAGATTTAGATTAGTTATATATTTTATCTAATCAGGTGGCTCCCACCGTTTTTATCAAATCTTCCTTCAAACCTTAAAAGGAAAGACTAGCCGGGATTAATTACACTCTATAAGTTCGTCAATCTTTCAGCCAGGCTAGTGCCGGTACTTTGAGAGAGGTTCCCCGTGCTTTCGTACGGACCTAATTAAAATAAACCTCGTTTTCCCAGGGGCGTAACCCCGTTGACACCTTTCTAGACACCTACTTGATCGGCTAATTATAAAGTGCAAAACTCTCCCAGGAGTAACAATCACTCGCAGTGGGTATCGGGATCCAACTATCTCATAGAAGGTATGCAATCTCATTGCAAATTTCAACACTTGAAACTCCCGATAAAGATTTTTACCCCTAGCACTTATGACCTTAACTATGGTCAACAAATCATAAGCACTAGTCAAGCTCTACCCGTCATTTCGTGATTAATTAGACCCACCCACATAACCTTTAACTAAGGTCAACAAAGTCACATGACTGTCCTAACTAATCGCATCATATGCTGTGTAGGAAGACATCACTTAGCTACCGTACACTGTGCCTTGACTATGGTCAACAAACACAGCACGAATACTAAGTACTCTACTTCCTAAAATGACGGAGGGTTGCGGATGGTTTTTAAGAAAACCTTTAACTCTTTGAACTTGATCTCGTTGCGGAATCAAATGGTTTAAAATGGAGTGTTTTTGAGGCTTTTGCTAGTTTCGCTAAAGAGGTCACTCCTGGTGAAGGGATCTCGGCTCTTTCCTCGTCAAATGAAGTGCAGGATATTCACAATACCACTATGCAAAGCAAGAACTAGAAAAGCGGTCAAAAGACAAACCGAAGGTTGCAGCATCTGCTAGTTATCGCTAAAGAGGTCACTCCCGGTGAAGGGATCTCGGCTCTTTCCTTATCGAATAAGGTGCTGGATGTTCTACAAGGAACACCACTATGCAAAGCAACAACTAGAGCTACCTGATTTTTATTTTTTTTTGAAATTCGATTCCACAACATCATTTAGGTTTATTTTCTTTCATTAATCTCATTAACGAATGTCCCATCATTTAAGTCCACCTAAACATCATAGATAAATACAACGTACACTTATGCCATCCGCATTCGCCTCGATGTCCCGTCTGCACCGTTAGGTTAGGTAACTAACGCCAGAGCGGGGCAGGGCTAGCGCGGATGTAAAACATAAGCAAAGTCTATATAATATATCATATATACTATATACAGTATCTATCTGAACATATCACATGATCACATCACAGATAACTCAGCAGAAAATATCATATGAAATATTGGATATACTAGGACGTCCGTGTTTTATTTTGAGCCTATATGAAACACGGATTCCACGGTCGTGATGAATAGCCAATCCCACACCTCTAGACCCCTACGAGAGCGGCAAGCAACCCTACCAATTCTAGAGTTAGGAGACCCGGACTCGACTCCTCGAGATGGTCTCCCACTGGACCCTAGAACCCGGTTACTTGTGCTTTCCTCCTTGGGTCTATCCTAATGCGGAAAAGTAAATAATATACAATGGTGGCATCATCCTCAGCCCGGAAGTGCCCCAATAAAAGAATATTACATACAATGAATTTGACATGAATGAAAATGAAAAACTCTCATCTCACATAAAACCCCCCGGCTATTCAAACACGACGATCCAATATAACATATCCAGCAACACATAATATCTCATATCATCAACGTAAGTAAGTATGCGTATCCCGATTGTCGTTGATGTATAGAAACGAAGCCGGCGATACACAACATACTACGCTTACGGTCACAGAAAAAAAAGTGTAAAACTACAACAGTTGGAATCCACAACCTCCTTAGACATCTCATGCCTAACCAAATGAATTCCTTAGACATCGCATGCCTAACAATTATAAACCCCGCATTTTAGTCTCATTTATCGAAAACTCTTTTCAATATCTAGTCGTGCAATTCAACAAGATTCCCGACATCCTGATCGAATGCTCGTCGCAAACTTTAGTAGACGGCCGCACCCCCGGATGCCGTTGACGAAGTGCACTAAGGCGGAATACCGCTGCCGCGAGCACCCGAACGGATGCTTTTGGCGACGGGGTTCTCCTACAGTCACTTGGTCGGGGCTATGGGGCATGGCTGTCTATTAAGTTTACCCGGCGAGTATCCGCGTACGCTACGTGATTGCGACGGACTTTTGATCACATCAAAATTCCGTGGAAACCGATCATCTGAGACTAAACTGCTATGTTTATAACATTCAAATTAGTTATCTCATAACTACATGTGGATTCCAAATATTGTATCACATTCCAGATAAATAGACAATGTTAAACTTTCCGATCGAATAAATAAGCACCCAAGATTTCCCAAATAGTTCTCAACACTTGCAATTAGTTTAAAAACATCCATGACATGCCACAGTACCAATGGTCCAGCCGTAGAAGGGTCAAGCCAACGCCTCACATGTGGTGCGCCGTACTGCCACAAACCCTAAGGTTTAGAGGCAGTTCAAGATGG
Source organism: Agapanthus africanus (assembly GCA_030015575.1). Lineage (NCBI taxonomy): Eukaryota > Viridiplantae > Streptophyta > Magnoliopsida > Asparagales > Amaryllidaceae > Agapanthus > Agapanthus africanus. The sequence continues at coordinate 112,717,802 of CM057338.1, read as the reverse complement.
TCACATAATCGAGTTAAGGTTTGTTGTCTTCTAGAGGGTCCATCGCGTTACTTGCACGACTTAGAACGTTCTTAAACTACAGAAAAATCCAACGCTATGAAATTTTCCGGCTGGGGAAAAAGTGAGTTATTGATATCCGTTCGAACTTTTTAACACGTTCTAAAATTACCCGGACAAAATAAACAAAGTTAAATAATCCGATTGAATCATCGAGTCCCCAATAAAACCCAGAAAACTCAACACCTAAGTATAATTAAAAGTACCCAGAAACATAAGGAAACACATACGGATGAAACTGTACAAAAATGAAACCCTAACTCTACTGTTGCGCCGCGGAACCGCCGCTAATGGCATGTCATTGCCGCGGTTCCACGGCCGTTTAAGCGAGTTAGTGGCTCGTTTTTCACATATGTCCATAGAATTCCCTGCTGATTTTTTTGAGTGTTTTTAATGTGGAAAAAAACACATTTTCAGAAAATGTCCAGAGAAGAGTTCAAATTAGGGTTTCGGGTTCGATCGGACTTTAAACTCCGCTCAGACTTCGCTTAAAGCTCTAGCTTGGCTCTGATACCACTGTAGGGTTCCTAGGCGCTCTAACAAGGTTCTACATGGCATTTTCCATGCCCGATTCAAAAATTTAGCCGTGCCGAACAACCCTAACCAAGATCGTATACTAGAGATTATGCGAAAACTAGCAAGTAAACAACTTTAACACTAAGTGAAAGGGATTACAACCATTGTAGATCCGGTCCTTCACTTCTAAAGCTCCGTGTTGACGTCCCTTCGCTGCGATCATCGTGATCCCGGACTCTAGCGATGGTTTCCTCGGAGAAATGAGCGTGCTAGGTCGTTGACTTCGAGGCCGAAGATGATCTACTTCGAGGAGACTCAAACTCAAGCTCCATCTTCACTAGGTCATGAACTTTATGAAGAGAACACCCTAAACTAAATGTAAAGTAGTAGAGGATGATGAAATAGGAACTGGGTTCACTTTGGATTTGGATTTCTCACTCTATTTCTTCACTTGAAAATTTTTCTAGCAAGCTTTTCTTCTTCTTGAAGAAGAAGAAGAAGAAAGAAAAGAATATGAATTATCTAAAAAGAATAATCAAGTGAAGTCTATAATAATGCAAACATGAGTGAATTAACCTTTGTACATACTAAACCATAGTTAATTATAATGGATTGGTTAATGAATATCTTAATCAAGACAAAATGAGTGGACTTTTTCAAATTGCTTCAAGCTTCATGAAGCTTCAAGCCATGACAAAAGAAGCCACCATTTTGAATAATTAAGATAAATAACAACCTAAATTATAATTAATATGGTGTATGTCACACACACACCCATGTTTGCATGTATCATCAATCATGATGCAAACTAGTGCACAAACATATATCACATATACAACTTGTGCACATCAAGTGAGAAAATCAATCTTAAGTGAACCAATACTATTTAATGTAAAGTAATATATCAAATATATAATTATACATTAAATCATTAAATCAACACTTGATTTAACGATCCGGTCATATCGCATATAACCGACTAATATCTAGTGTATCAATATTTCGAATCAACACTTGATTCGGTAACCCGGCTATTTCACATATAACCGAGCGATGATACAAATCGCGAGAATAGAATACAGTATCACATACCGGTATCATTCTCGGTCCCGTACATATCTCATATGCGCTCCTATTTCGTTTCGCTTGAACTAGGAAACCTCTGTGTAGGACTCTAAAGACTCGTCAATACGCCGGCAGTAGGTGGTGATCATATCAATCACCCACAAGCCGCAAGCGGTCTGCTAAACGTAACGGCCACCCAGGTATTGAGCGATCAGAAGATCAACGAGCAAGCCTGCTCACACTCCTGCGAATCCAATCAGTAACACTTACCGCACAGTTCGGTCTGTTCGTCTGATATGTCGCATATCTCGCCTAGGGGTGGTAAATGTCAGACCCCAGTAGCTTAATAAGTCATGCCGATGTAAGGTCCATAACAAGCGTGAAACTACTGATAACACTTACCAGTAAATCACAGCAACCCTGGCCAGGGATTTCCAGTTATGGCCAGTCGAGCATAGCGCAACATCAACCCCCAATACCGGGAGAGACGAATCCCCTCCTATCGCTCATTTCTTCCCTGTGAATCGGGACTGTACCCAAAAACCACCTGTTTGCACGACTCAATAGAGCCGTGGTAGGGTGGAAATCAAAGCACAGTAGGAGACACACAAGACTCTATGACGATCTCGGGTCAACAGACTAAGCTGTACAAGTGTCACAAGAGAACTGCCATCTGACGTGAGGTATATTACCATCTGGGAGTTCTCGGCGAGTCCGTTCAGTGTACCCAGTCTCCACTGAGCACCCGCATACCATCTCTGATGTCAAACACCAATGGATATGGGATCATCCATCGCCCATCACATGGGTCGAGAAGATATACGCTAGTCTACTCTGGAATATCGATGCCCCGTCTCGATATTCCCATGACTAGGAACATTGAAGGATGTACTCATGGACTACCCAGGCCCCACTAGTATGATCTGCATCATAGTCCTGCAAGTCGAGTACACATCCTAAGGGCTTTATTAACATGTAATAGAGAGTCGGTAAGTATACATGTTAAGATAAAGAGCAACCAGATAGCGTACTATCATGTCGAGCAAGAAAGTCTTACCTATATATGTCCCAGCATCCACTACAATATACATCTCATGTAGAGTAATGGCCTCTAGGGCATACATATAACTAACAGTAATATTGTTAGATACCAAATTACACTTCACTCTTGGAGTTAGGAATGCCCCTCACTAATAAGAAAGATCATGCTACTTTAGAGTCCAATTATATGCCTTAGGATCTTGTGGCTTTAGATGCATCATCTCTTGTTTAAACATCTTTTTAGTGTATGCTTTGGCACATATGTGAAATTGCATTTTGATCCCACCAGATCCTTTACAAGCCGTCAACAGGTTTTTATATATGTGTTTGACACAAAATCTATGCTCAGCTCCTGTAAATACTTCTTGAAGAGCCTGAATCAGTCCCTGTGAACAAAAAAAGAAAGATTATCCAACATAATATGAGTTAATGAATCAATGATTATGATTTTAGATGAAAAACATTATAAATACATTAGATGAAATTGTATATTAATATGCATTATAAAGACATGAATTTTGGATACTATTACACTATATCAACAAAAATAAATAAAAAATAAACCGAAACTTGACATATGGATTGAATACCTTCTGCTTATCCGAAATGAACACCCAACCATTATTATTGAGTAAACCCAGTCAATTCAAGATACACTCTAAGAAAAACTTCTATTCATCCTTAGTCTCAGATTCCACTACTGCCCATCCGATTGGGAACATCTCATTGCTTGCCTTCCTAAATCACTACTAGAAAATGTGCTTATTAGGAACGGTGTATTAGAGAAAGTTAAAATATATACGGTCTCTAATAAATTATTATGGATCATATATATTATACGGCCTCTAATAAACGGTCGTCAGAACATTGGCGACCTTTAAAGAGTATTAGTGACTGTATATGACGGTCGCTAATATCCTCTATAATATTTACCCGCAAGGGCACTTATCTCTCCTCATTCTTCGCAAATTTTCCACAGGAATTCTCTCAAATTCATCGCCCTTGCCGTCAAATTCATCGCCGACCCCGTCCCTGCCACCGCTGCAAAGCACGACCCCACCCAAGCCGCCGAGTGTGACCCCATCCCTGCCGCCTGTTGGGATACCTAGGACAGCAACAAGGTTTCGGGTTGCATCATCTATGCCAATTTCAAATTTTTTCCATTCTAGATAACCCTAACCTAGAATCGATACTAGAGAATGATACCGAATCGATAAAGTAAACATCTTTACTACTAAGAGATAGGGATTACAACCTTTGTAGTCCGTTCCTTCGCTTCATAAGCTCCGAGTTGTGGTCCCTTCGCTGCGATCATCATGCTTCCGAACTCTTGAGAGGCTCCATGAAGTGAGTGATACATTCTTGCTAGTAATCCTTACAATCAAAGATGATCTACATTGAGAAATCACAAACCCAAGCTAACACTTCACTAATTAGAGATTAGTGAAGCTAACACACTAATCTATACGGCTAGTATAGAAAAGGATGATGAAGTAGGAATTTCTCTCTCTTTATTTTTCTATTTCTCACAATTATTCATCACAAAATGAAAAAGCTAGAAAGCTTTTGTGAGGAGGAAGAAGAAGATAAGTGATGAATGAAATTGTTATGAGTTTAGAAATGCAACCATGGGTTAAGCATAGAACGCTTAACCCTTGTAAAGAATAAACCATAGGCCAGCGTTAAAGTTAGATTAACAAATATCTAGGAAAATATCAACAAACTGGACAAAGTCAACAAAGCAAAATATCTTAGCATAAATCCACAAAATTGAATTATCCAAAATACAAACGTAAACCCTAATCTTAACCCTAATCATGGTTTAACTCTCATAAACCCTAGTTGCATTTGTAACTTAGCATGATACAATTATATATATCACACACACACACACACACACACACACACACACACACAAACACACACACACACACACACACACATATATATATATAATTATGTAACAAAAGAAAATAATACAATTAACATATATCACATATATATCAATGTATCATCAATTGAGAAAAAGAATCATTTAAGTGAGCTTATATTACTTAATGTAATGTAATATATCACATATATAATTATACATTAGATTATTAAACCAATACTTGATTTGATAATCCGGCTATATTGCAAATAACCAACTAATATAATATGTATCAGTTCATCGAATCAACACTTGATCCGATGACCCAGTTATATCATATATACCCGGCCGATATCACATATCACGAGAATTGAATACGGTATCACATACACGTATTATTCTCGGTTCCGCACATATCACATATGTGCTCCTACTCCGTTTCTCCTGAGCTAGAAAACCTCTGTGTAGGACTCTAAACACTCGTCAATACGCCGGCAGTAGGTGATGATCATATCAAACACCCACAAACTATAAGCGATCAGCTAAACGTAACAGCCGCCCGGGTATTGAGCGATCAGAAGATCAACAAGCAAGCCTGCACACACTCCTGTGAATCCAATCAGTAACACTCCCGTATAGTCCGATCTTTTCGTCAGATATGTCGCATATCCAGTTTAGGGGTGGTAAACGTCAGACCCCAGTAACCGATAAGTCGTGTCGATGTGAGGCTCATAACGGGTCGAGAAACTATTGATAACACTTACCAGTAGATCTCCATAGCAGCCCTGGCCAGGGACTTCCAGTTATAGCCAATCGAACACAGCGCAACATCAATCCCCAATACCGGGAGAGACAAAACCCCTCCTATCACTCATTGCCTCCATGTGATTCGGGACTGTACCCAAAAGCCACCATTTTGCACGTTCTCATGAACGTGGTAAGGTGGAAATCAAAACACAGTGGGAATCATACAAGACTCTATGACGATCTCGGATTTACAAACTAACCTGTACTAGTGTCACCAGAGAACTGCTATCTGATGATAGGTATAATACCATCTAGGAGTTCTCAGCGAGTCCGTTCAGTGTACCCAATCTCCACTAAGCACCCGTATACCATCTTTGATGTCAAACACCAATGGATATGGGATCATCCATCGCCCATCATATGGGTCAAGATGCGTTTACGCTAGTCTACTCTGGAGTATCAATGCCCTATCTCGATACACCCTCGACTAGGAACAGTTATAGGATGTACTCTTGGACTACCCTGGCCCCACTAGTATGATCTGCATCATAGTTCTAATAGTCAAGTACATATCCTAAGGGCTTTATCAACATGTGAGAGCAAGACAGTAAACCAATACAAGTCAATATGTTTAGACAAAGTGAAACTAGATAGCATACTATCATATCGAGAAAGAAAGTCCTCTCTATATATATCCAAGCATCCACTATAATATACAACATATATACAACAATGGCCTCTAGGGCATATACATAACTAACAATCTCCCACTTGCACTAAGGCCGGCTGTTGTAGTATCTCATACCCAACATCCCGAAGAGTCTCTTAAATTGTATCTGGGATATGGCCTTCGTGAGTTGATCCACAGTGTTGTCCTTCATGTCAACTCTCCTGACCTCGATCTCTCGGCCATCAACTATCTCCCGGATCAGGTGATACCGTCTCAGAATATGCCTGGATCTCTGATGGGACCTGGGTTCCTTGGCCAAAGCCACAGCTACATTGTTATCACAATACAAAGGTATTGGATGCACAATGGACGGAACCACATCAAGTTCAGTTATGAACTTCTTGATCCAGACAGCCTGTTTGGCAGCATAGTTGGCAGCGATGTATTCAGCCTCCATCGTCGAGTCTACCACGGTTTCCTGTTTGGAACTCTTCCAACAAACCGCCCCTCCATTTAGGGTAAAGACAAATCCTGAGTGCGATTTAGATTCGTCCTTATCACTTTGGAAGCTCGAATCGGTAAAGGACTCCACCTAGACTTCTCCGTTACCATACACTAAGAACATCTTTTTAGTCCTTCTCAAGTACTTGAGAATGTTCTTCACAGCTGTCTAATGACTCTCTCCAGGATTTGCTTGATACTTACTCACTACACTTAGTGAGTATTCTACATCGGGTCTGGTACATAGCATCGCGTACATGATAGAGCCTACTGCCGAAACATAGGGTATCTCTTGCATGCGAGCTCTCTCCAAATCAGTCTTAGGAGACCTCTCTTTAGAGAGAGTGAGTCCAGAGATCGTGGGTAAAGTCCGACGCTTGGATTCTTCCATACTAAACCACTTTAGTATGGTGTTAATATACCTGGATTGGGACAATCCCGGTATCCTTTTGGATCTATCTCTATAGATCTTAATCCCCAAAATGCCGGAGGCATCACTTATATCTTTTATTGAGAATCTATATGATAAGAAGAGCTTGACCGAGTGTAGCATAGGAACATCATTTCCTATCAAGAGTATGTCATCCACATACAATACGAAGAAGACAACCTTACTCTCTGCCACCTTCTTGTAAATACAAGGTTCATCTACGTTCTTGATGAAGTCAAACTCTTTGACTACAATATCAAAATAGATGTTCCAACTCCGCGATGCCTGCTTTAAACCGTAGATGGATTTAAGAAGTTTGCACACCTTTCCGCTACTCCCACTGTCTACGAAGCCCTCTGGCTGAGTCATATACACGCACTCCTCTAAATCACCATTTAGTAAGGCGGTCTTAACATCCATTTATTAGATTTCGTAGTCATGGTATGCAGCAATGGCAAGTAAGATCCGGATGGACTTAAGTATAGCCACTGGAGAAAAGGTTTCGTCATAATCCATACCTGGTCATTGAAGAAAACCCTTTGCAATAAGTCTAGTTTTGAAAGTCTCAACTTTTCCATCTACACCAAGTTTCTTCTTAAAGATCCATTTGCTCCCAATGGATTTTACCCCTTCATGAGCAACTTCCAAAGTCCATACTTTGTTGGTGTACATGGATTCCATCTCTGATCGCATTGCATACAGCTATTTCACAGAGTCCCCACTCGTGATGGGCTGCTCGAAGCTAGTCGGGCCATCATTTTCCATGATGTAGTCCTCGCTCCCACCATCGATGAGAAAACTGTAGTATCTCTCTGTCACGCCCCGCTTCCCAGAGTGCGCTAAGATCAGCACGTGACAGAGCCAACCATGCTACCTATGGATAGGAAACATCCCTCCACAGTCACATTACGGCTGTCTATAAGATATCATGAACAGGAAAGTAAAATAAACTATCTAGTACATGTCCAAATGCCAGAATAAACGAGTCAAGAAATAATATGCGGAAGAAATAGATCTAATAAACAAATTATCTGGAAAGTAAAACTAGATCCTCACTGCTCGGCCTAACGGCGGAAGTACTCCTGATCAGCCCGCGACAAAGGTAGAAGATCTGGGCCATGCAAAACCCAGACGTCAGTGCGTCATAATATCAATAATTCTAAGCAAGCAGAATGTGATGAAATATGCAGGCATGAAGTATGAACAGTAACAAGTCATCAGTAGCAAGTAAATCGTAACATGAATATATAGATCAGTGAACAGGATATAAACAGGTGAAGTGCAGTGAGTAGTCTAAACTGTGTCATAGGGTTATATAATCTAAAGTTATTCGAAATCAATTAATGTAATCCTCATCGTAACCCATCGGTCTATGCCCCGTTCATTCCCTACGGGACCACGGTAAAATGATGTAATAGACTGTGAGTCTATGTCCCGTTCATTCCCCACGGGACCACGGTAAAATGATATAATAGCCCTTTGAGTCACGTTCAGCTACATTCTTGATTTCCCCATACCCCCAAGTCATGTGTGTAAGTCAGGTATTGATAAATCTAGAGCTAATGCCAACACAGGATCAAGCAGGTAAAGGTTTGTCTGTATAGACAACAGGATATGTCCGTAGGGACAACAGGCCAAGATTGTCGGCATTAGTAACAAGATCAGGTAACATGTCAAGTAGTTATATATCAGGTCATGTCAGGTAGTGTACATGTATCAAGTCATGTCAAGTAGTGGTGTATCAGGTATCAAGTTAAGCAGTGGTATATCAGGTCATGACAGATAGTGCACATGTGTTAAGCGGATGCTCATACTAAAACTGTAGCAAGTACGGATGCACGGTAAAACATGGATGCACAAATATTTTGTCAGGGGTTACATCATGACTATGTAGGATGCACGATTATCAAGCATGGTGCACTAATACAACAGTAACGTGAAATAATATGGTCTCGGCGTGCAACTAGATATGTAATAAACCGTACGGATAAAGACGGATACTATAAAACTGTAAATCGGTAAAATTTGATGAATATTAAAACACAAGCACTATTATTTATTAAATAGATATTGATATAATAATATTAACATCGATAACATATTCAAACTGATTAATAACTATAAAAGTGGTATTGATTAACCATGCACAAGAAAGTTCCGTTCAGAAATTCAGCGTCATCCTGATTTGTAAAATAGCTTAAAAATAACAAACGTTCTCCAAAAGAGACGTGTCTTATACCAAAATAAAGATAATTCAATAAGGTTTCATTTTTATAAGTATAAGCATCTTATATTGTTCCTAAAAAAATCTATGAACATTCGAAATTGAAAGTTTGCTGCTGGAATTTCCCTGGACAGCAGTTTAGAGATATTTTTATTTGCATTTTACGTTATTTAAACAATTTATTTTGCAAGTAAATATTTCATAAAGTTATATTATTCTGAGTTTGCTTCGTAACGAACTAAAGAACGTATACTAATGATTTTTCTATGATTTATAATGAATTTTATAAGGTAGGGTGTACAGTAAATTTCAGATTTGTCGTATCCGCTTTTCAACGACGTTTCATGTGTAAACTATAATATTTTCAAATGTATAACATTATAAAATGCAGATTATAAACTAATTAAAGATAATAATAAGAAATATTACGACGATATATATTTTAAATGATATGGATGCAAACGGGTATCACATAATCGTAAAATGATAAACTAACAAGTGCGGAACATATAACTAAAGAATATGAAATGTAACTATTCAATTTGATGCAGTATATGATAGTATAGTATGTAACAAAATAAGTTTTCATGACCTAGATCTAAAATGATATGAATGGATGCAAACGGAACATCAAAAAGTTAAAAAACTAAACATGAGGTGCATGATTTTAAATACAGGTATTCCATTTGTTAAAATAGATGCGTCTAAAGTAATGTAGAATGTAATTAAGATTGGTTTGCATGCCTTAAATATGAAATGCACTATAAAAATGTAAACAGAACGTCGGAAGGCTGTAATATGAAACATGGGATGCTTGATTTAAAATACAGGTGTGATATTTATTTAAATAGGTATATAATGAGTTATATAGCATGTAGCAAGATTAACTTGCCTAGACGGAAAAAGAACGGATGTGTACGGAACGTCCTTCGTCGGCGAAATGTCGCGGCGCGCGCACGGTACACGGAACAGTTCCAAACAACGCACGAGGGTGATCACGCAAGTCAGGTACGTTCAGTGGATCACTCGGATCATCAGCGACGAGCACGTCTCCGGCGGTGATCACTGGTTGAAGAGAAATTCTTGATTGCTTATATCAAATCAAATACTCAAATGTTTCCCGATGTCGGTTTCATTTGATTGTAATGATTTCTTGTTTGTGTAAATCGAAATAAGCGAATAAGTTTCTATGTGTCGGTAATATTGAATAAAGTTCACAATCAAAGAAATTATATTTGACCGCAATCAACTACGGTGTCAGTTATAGATCGTAAGCGAGTGCGGATCGTCCACAGGGATTGTGCGATTCGTTTCTATGTTTAATTTGTTTGAATCGAAAAGTTAATCGAAAAGGAAAGAAAACATGATTCAAGAATTTATCAATTGATTCAGGTGTCACGAGTTTAATCAAGAATCAAGAAACTGATAAACAATCAAGAATTGGGTTTCGATAATATTTCCAACCAAAATGTCAAGAATCTAAATGAGGCTCGTAGGAATCGATCGGATCTATAGATGTGATGTAATTTCAAGATTTCGTGTTCTTGTCCTTCGAAGGATTGATACTAGATCGATGATGATCGATGAGAGTTAGGGCTTTCTTGATGAAACTAGGGTTTCATCGTTTAACCCTTGTTCTTTCATCGATATCATTCACATTCTAGCCTCTAACAATTTCAAGAAACGATCGTAACTCCCCAATCTTGAGCGATATCAATCAAGAAAGCATCGCAACGAATTGGGTCGTCGATTCTTGAACTGGCTAGGGTTTACAAAACTCGTAGGATTCAAGAATCGATTTAAGATATATTACATCATCATTCTATTGATCGTCTCAACTCCTCGACGAGCGGAGCATTACTCAAACATCATCACACAGAAAGTATTCAAGAATTGAAAAGATATCATGATGCTAGAATTTAAAGAAAACAAGATAAAAGAATATCACATTTTATTTATATCAACAATTTGATTACAGTCGCTCAAGAACTACAAGAGGAAGAACTAAATTGTCGATTTAGCGTCGCTCGGCTTCGTGAGTCGCGGATCAGCTAGGACCACTTGCTCTGTTGAAGATCGGCTCGGCTCATAAAAGGTTGCAAGGCTTCTTGCTTGATGGGTACTCGGGATCTTGGCTTTTAGGGTTAGGGTTGCACACAAGTCCTCTCACTAGACTTGTGGAAGAAGAAGATGAAGAAAGAGATAGAATGGGTCTAAAATGAACTAATGGATTGATTTTTCCAAGGTTCCAAGATGATTTACAAGTGAGCCTAGGGTCTTATTTATAGAGCACCCCAAACCATAAGCCTTTGAGTTCCCTCCAAAAGTTTGTTGAAAGACTTCTAGAAGTAGTTAGTTAGGCTTAGCTTAGGGTTTAGGCTAGGGTTTAGGGAGAAGTTTCTAGAATGATAGGCTAGTTTAGTGTTGATCCCAAAGCTTGCTGATCTGGCAGAAGTCTCTGGAGTCTTCTGGAATTTGAAGTATATGAGCTGATTGTGGGCCCTGAGTGAAACATTATGCAGCAAAATTGGATGGCTGAAGTGGCAAGGCCACCGCGGAACCGCGGCGTAAGCAGTCTCCGGCCGCGGTTCCGCGGCCATGTTGGAAGCTTGGGCTATGGTCTCTCTGGTGTGGTCTTGGACCGCCATTTTGGGCTTTATCTGATATGTTGAATTTTATTTGTCCCTTTGTATTGATACCAGAATTGAAATCATTGAGTTGGCGTCATGTTTGATCGGTACCATGTACATTTTGGCCTTTCTTCTGGATTTTCCTGCACAGATCTCAAAACAAGTGTTGCGCAAATGTAGGGATGATGCGATGCCATGAAATGCAGTCAATTTCCTTTATAGTGCCGGTTTTAGAGTCTAACACATGCAATCTGATATTTTGCGACAGTTTTGCTAATATGTGAAATATGAATGTCGAACACTTCTATATGAATGCAAATGATGAGGAAATTGCCGTGTTAAAAATACAATATTTTCGACTAATCAAATTCCCCCAAACTTAATCTCGATCGTCTCGAGCGAACTGTTTTATTAAAAAGAGAAGGAGAAAATAAAGAAAGAGAAAAACTAACTAGCATACTTTCGTAGGCAACACGATTGCACTGAGCACGTGCAACAAGCCTTTAAACCTCTAGGTGTCCCTAGTAGGAGGAGTGTTGTCTCCTGAGGGTTTTCAGCGGATTGCACCCACAAAATCCAATAATAAAAGAAAGAACATGAATATTACATTTAAAGAAAAGAATTGTAAAAGAAAAGCTTTGAAAATTAGGGTTTCCAACTAAGCTAGCTTTTCGGTTGTCATGAGCCCTATCTTAATGGTCATGAAAAGTTGTTAGAAATCACGTCCTCCCTCAATAAAACATCGTCTTATTGTTCATTCCTATCTTTATTCCAAACATCGATCATATAACCCTGCGTGTGTGTAAAGACATCCCTACACCCGGAGAATTCAATTCAAGCTATCATACTCTTGCCCATCAGCCTCAGTACTTTTTAATTAATGAATATTTTGATGAGATTGCTCACACACTTTCATGCGACCGTTAATATTTCTTGAGGTACTAACCGACCGATTACTCCTGTGCTTGCTTACTTGGTGTATTTTCCTCGTCTTGCACCGCCTCAGGCATAGCAGTGACTCCCAGACCAGTTGGCCTTAGGGCACTAGGTGAAGAAGCACCCTTGCTATATATTTTTTTATTGCCCTCGGCGATAACAAAACCAGTGTCCATTTTTCTCACCACTTTATATTTTTCATTTTTTTCTTTTTATTTCCTTCATACTTTTGGCTTTAAGACAAGAGCATTTCAAGGTATCCTCTACTATCCCAGGCTTTAAGACGTGTGTAAGTGCGAATAGCAGGGTGTCAACGTTCAAAATGTTTGGCTTCCAGAATAGAAACTATTTTTCAGACTTAGTTTTATCCTCAGATTAGTGACGTCCTTCATCTTACTAACCCTTGGGACAACGGCTCATAACTACTTATTACTAGTTCGTATAAGAAAACTTCTAATTTTCTTAGTTTTCTTAAATTTTTCTAATCTCATGGATGTAATTGTTCACTATCTAAACTTTCATTATCTTATTTATGTACAAAAAAAGTGTAAATATTAAAATTATTTTTATACTTGGAAATTTTTATATTTTTATGGGTTTTGAAAATTTTCCATTTTTTTTTTTAGATTTTTATGTTTTGTGCTTATGCAAATGATATGCAAATGATGCAAAAATAAGCACAAACCTCTCCCAAACTTGTTTTCAACAGTGTCCTCACTGTTGCCAACCGCTATACCTACAAAACTGTAAGCCTGGGGGGAAATATTAGTGGGGGCAAAATATATAAGTGAAGAACTTCCCCCAAACTTACTCTTTTTACTCACCTTCATTCAAAAAGATGATGCAATGATATATTGGATATGAAGGTGAGACGGAAGAATTTTAATCAAAATAAACTGGCTCTTGTAAGAACAAGAGCTCCTCCGTGGGGTCAGTGGAAAAATACGGCTTAAGTCTATGTCCATTTACTTTGAAAAAGGTGCCGTTTTTAACATTTTCTACTTCTACTGCCCCGTGCGGGTATACAGACCGCACAACAAAAGGTCCCTTCCATCGAGATCGGAGCTTACCCGCGTGAAGGTGTAATCGTGAATCATAAAGAAGGACTTGTTGACCAGGTGAAAATATTTTCCTCAAAATGTTTTTATCGTGAAAAACCTTATCCTATTCTTTGTGATTACAGCGTTATCATAAGCTTCATCGCGGAGTTCGCTTAGCTCATTTATTTGCAGCTTCCGAAAGTTGCAAGCAAGGTTTAGATCAAAATTTACTTCTTTTATAGCCCACAATGCTTTATGCTCTATCTCGACGGGTAAATGACATGCTTTTCCAAACACTATCCTATATGGAGACATTCCTAGGTCGGTTTTATATGCAGTCCTGAATGCCCAAAGAGCATCCGTCAGTTTGGTCGATCAGACTTTTCTATTCTTAGCAACAGTTTTCTCCAGGATAAGTTTGATTTGTCTGTTTGAGATTTCTGCCTGCCCGCTTGTTTGGGGATGATAGGGCGTAGAAAGTTGGTGGTTGATTGAGTATTTTCGCATCAGAGTCTCGAAAGACCTGTTGCAGAAATGTGTCCCATTATCGCTAATGATAGCGCGTGGGTGTCCAAATCGTGAAAAGGTATTCTCTTTCAAGAACTTAATGACAACTTTCTTATCATTAGTGCGACATGAAATGGCTTCTACCCACTTTGAGACATAATCAACCGCCAGCAGTATGTACAAATTCCCAAAGGAGTTGGGAAAGGGACCCATAAAATCAATGCCCCAAACATCAAATATTTCAACAACCAAGATGGGTTGCTGAGGCATTTCATTTCTTTGGGATATTTTACCCGTATACTGACATTGTGTACAGGTTTTGCAATACTCAAATGCGTCCTTGAATAAGGTCGGCCAATAAAATCCACATTGCAAAACCTTTTCCGCTGTCTTTCTAGGACCAAAGTGACCCCCACAGGCCTGATCATGACAAAATGAAAGAACACTCTTGAACTCTTCATTCGGGACACACCGGCGAATGATCTGATCAGGACAATATTTAAACAAATAGGGCTCGTCCCAGTAAAAGTGTTTTACTTGGGATAGAAAACGATATTTGTCCTGTTTTGACCAATCGCTCGGTATTAGTCCCGTGGCATGATAGTTCACAATATCCCTGAACCATGGTTCAGCGGATACGCTCAAGAGTTGTTCGTCAGGGAACGAGTCATTAATCGGCAGGGTCACAGGGGAAGAAATGATGCGTGACAGATGGTCAGCTACTACGTTTTCACATCCTTTCTTATCTTTGATAACAAGATCGAATTCTTGTAACAGAAGGATCCAACGTATTAGTCGACCTTTTGCATCTTTCTTCGCCAGAAGATGTTTTAAAGCGGAATGGTCAGTATACACAACTATAGGTGAGCCAATTAAGTAAGGCCTGAATTTTTCTAATGCAAATACAACCGCTAAGAGTTCTTTTTCTGTGGTTGTATAATTGATTTGCGCATCATTCAGGGTCTTACTTGCATAGTATATCACGTGTGGCATCTTTTCGATGTGCTGTCCTAAGACTGCACCTACTGCAAAATTAGATGCGTCACACATCAGCTCAAAAGGGTAGTCCCAGTTTGGTGATGATAACACGGGGGCTGAAGTGAGTGAGTGTTTAAGTGAGTCAAAAGCTGTCTCGCAGTCCGAGTCAAAATGGAAGGTCGTATCCTTGGCCAGGAGAAGAGTTAAAGGTCTAGCAATTTTGCTAAAGTCCTTAATGAATCTCCTATAAAAGCCCGCATGGCCAAGGAAAGATCGAATATCTTTGACGCTCTTGGGATGAGGGGGGTTTTGAATGACATCTATCTTAGCTCTGTCAACCTCAATGCCTTTCTGTGAAATAACATTTCCAAGTACTATTCCTTCTTGGACCATAAAATGGCATTTTTCCCAGTTCAAAGTCAAGTTCTTCTCTTTGCAACGAATAAGAACAGCGTCAAGATTCGCTAGGCAATCAGAAAAAGAGTCTCCAAAAATTGAGAAATCGTCCATAAAGATCTCCAGAAAATTCTACACCATATCAGAGAATATCCCCATCATACACCGCTGAAAGGTAGCGGGAGCATTGCATAACCCAAAGGGCATGCGACTGTAAGCAAAGGTACCAAAAGGACAAGTAAAAGTGGTTTTATCTTGATCCTTTTTGGCGATGGGGACCTGATTATAGCCTGAGTATCCGTCCATAAAACAATAATACTCTCGTCCCGCTAAGCGTTCCAGTATCTGATCAATGAATGGTAGAGGAAAGTGGTCTTTCCTCGTGGCAGCATTGAGTTTTCTATAATCAATACATACACGCCACCCAGTTTGGGCGCGTGTCTGAATTAAATCATTTGCCTCATTGGTTATAATAGTGATGCCAGATTTCTTAGGAACGACATGTATAGGACTCACCCACTGGCTATCGGAGATGGGGTATATAATACCATTATCTAAGCATTTGACGATCTCTTTCATGATTGCTTCCTTCATGACGGGATTCAACCGTCTCTGTGGTTCTCGGGTCGGTCTGGCATCATCCATCACATGTATATGATGTTCAACTATCAAGGGACTAATCCCTTTGATGTCCGCCATACTCCAACCAAACGCCTCTTTGTTAGATCTCAATACCGATAAAAGTGCATTCTCTTGCTCTGATGCTAGAGAAGCGGATATGATAACCGGTAAAGACTCATTCTCACCTAGATATGCATATTTAAGGTGAGAAGGTAAAATTTTGAGATCTAATTCAGGCGGAGAAATGATAGAAGGAGGGATCATTGAGTGATTTTTGGATTTACACAGAAGCTCAGAGCCTGTGAAGGATACAGACTCGGGTGGAGAAAAGTCAGGAGTGCAGGACTCAAGTATAAAGAAAGTGTCCTCACTAAGATCATGTGTGAAATCAAACAGAGATGTGGTAATGTCATCGAGATCAGTAAAGCAAAGTTCCTCGGCTCCACAACTATCGGGAGCGATCTCATGGACAGAGCACACATCTAAAATATGAGCAGAGGGTTCTGATGGCTGACTTCCAACTTTGTAGATATTTAGTTCAATGGTCATATTTCCAAATGATAAGTTCATTGAACCATTTCTACAGTTTATAACAGCGTTGGAAGTGGCAAGGAAAGGACGACCCAGAATCACCGGAATTTGGCCCCGGGGGTTTGCTACAGGATGTGTGTCGAGCACAATGAAGTCTACAGGGAAAACAAATTCCCCGACCTTTATCAATACATCCTCTAATTCACCCCTTGGTTTGGTGATAGATCGGTTTGCCATCTGGAGAGTGCAATGAGCAGGTTTCAGCTCTCCAATCCCTAATTGCTCATAGACAGAATAAGAGAGCAGGTTAATACTTGCGCCAAGGTCTAAAAGAGCACGATTTATGTTTTTACCCCCAATCGAAATCGATATTGTAAGACATCCTGGGTCCTTTCATTTCTTTGGTAGCTGGGGTATAAAAGCAGTGCTAATATTATTAGACATGAAGACCTTCTTCGGCACTTGAGTCTTTCTCTTCCTAGTGCACAAGTCCTTAAGAATTTTCGCATAAGCGGGAACTTGTTGAATCGCATCTAGGAGAGGGATATTGATGTTAATCTGTTTGAACATTTCCAAAATTTTCTCCATATGAGGACTCGTTCTATTAGCCCTTAACCGGTTCGGGTAAGGAGCTTTCGCAATAAGCGCAGGGTCCATCACAGGAGAAAGAAGAGGGGGTAGACGTGGTCCCAAAAGAGGTATGGGGACCGTCTGTGGAGAACTATAAGGGTTGGGAGAAGGTGTCGAGCCTAATGGGAAATGGAGAATAGGCTCGCGAGAAGATGGTGAGGTAGAAGAAGAAGGATCAGAAGGAGGAGTGTGTGTGTGTGGAAAGGTCTCAGCCGAGGTGCTGATATGATCAATACCTTCCCCGACATGATTGTTCAGCATTCTTCCCGATCTCAACGTTGTGACGGAATTTACATTGTAATGCCCAGGATTCTGTAGGGGTTGAGAGGGAAGTTTCCCTGTTTCTCTCGCACTCATTTCGGCTTTTAGGCGTGCGATTTCAGCTTCCATCGATCTGATACTCTCAGCTTGGGACGCTGAGTTTTTCTTTATCTCACTGACGGAAGATCTAACCTCAGTCGAAACCTCTATGAAATTTGATAAAAGTGATTTCATGGTTTGAGTGAATTGAGAGAACTCGTCAGAACAGGACTGCATAGGATTAGACTGTGCAGGAGTGTTGCCCTGGTTTTGGAAATTTTGTGACTGATAGGGGTGCTGAGTGAGTTGAAGGGGTTGCTGTTGTGGTGGAGGAAGAGCCCTTTGAAAATTATTCGTGTTTGGAACCGTGTTTTGGGATTGGTTTTGGTTCCAAGCGAAATTCAGGTGATTCCTCCAACCCTGATTGTACGTGGAAAAATATGGATCGTTTCGAGGTCTTTGAAATGCGGCATTAGAATGCTCGTGACCTTGAAACTCAGAGTTTAATGGACATTCTTCCGTTAAGTGAGACGGATCAGAACAACACCCACAAACAGTTTTGGGGAGTGACACTGGGTTTAGGGAGGCTGCTGCAAATTTGTGTTCCATAGCGTCGAGCTTCTTTTGCATTCCTGCCATCTCAGCTCGAACACCTATGGACACATCTATTTGGTGTACGCCACCCCTATTCAATGGTTGGGTTCCACTCTCCCACTGTAGTGATTTTTCAGCGAACTCTTCTAAGTACTTCCAAGCTTCCCCATTATCCTTGGTCATAAATGTACCTTGACACATGTTTTCAAGGCTCTGTTTAGTGCTTGGGTTAATGCCCTCATAAATGATTCGGCAAAGCTCCCATCTCGGGATGCCGTGATGAGGACACTGAACCAATAGATCCTTGAAACGTTCAAAGCATTTTGAAAATGGTTCAGCAGGGAGCTGGGCAAATTGATTCAGTTCGCTACGGATTCGAGCTGTCTTTTGTATTGGGTAAAATTTCTTAAGGAATGCAGCGACGAATTCTTCCCAATTCATAATAGAGTGTGCGGTAGTGTTATATAGCCACTTCTCGGCTATATCGCACAATGTAAATGGAAGAAGTCGTAGACGCATTGCATCCACTGAAAGTTGTGACGTACCCATCATTGCGCATACGTTTTCAAATTTGGTAATGAAAACATAAGCGTCCTCAGTCTCGAGTCCATGGAATTTGGGTAAAAGATTGATGTACTGGGGCTTAATCTCAAAGTTATCCCCATTGGCTGGTGGTGTGGATAAGCAGGTCGAAAGAGGACCTCGAATAGGGTAGCACCTCTCCTGGAGAGAGATGCGGAGTGGATTCTGCGCACCAACGGACGGCGGCAGATTAGGGTTAAAGAAGTTTGATGGATTCGGATCCATCGGTGTGGGTGTGGTAGTGGGTAAAGAAGGAGTAAATGGAGAAATATCGACTTCGGAGTCGATAAAGGGTACGCGGACTAAACGGGCACTAGAATCCCGTGTCCAGCCTATCTTGTATTAAAATGAGTTAGTACAAGTGGCAGCGTTGACTTATAATTAGGGGTAATGAATGAATGCGGTGCTTGCTTTGAAAAAGGGACGGATTTTTGAAAAAATGATGCGACAAAACAAATGCAGCACACAAACCCTAGAATCTAGTGGTCACCTAGGTCCAGCTCTAGACCGCTCATAACTGCCAAAAGACAAGTAGCAGGATAGAATCCTCCACTGCCTCTTTGTCCCCCTGTGGCCGGATAAGTGCCAGGTAAGTGGGAAGGTACTCCACTACGTAAGTAGTAGGCCTAATTAAAATCCACTAGCCTTAGACACACTCGCCTTAGACAACACAAGAAAACGCGGATAAGCAATGAATTACCCACGACCTTCTCTTGTCCTAATTGACGAGACAGTCCTTAGAGTCATCTCTAGATTTCTTTTAGTTAATGCGGGTCAATGCGGATGCAAGTTTTGCGATTTTTGGGGCCTAGGAAGGGTAATGAAATCCCCACCTAATTTGGATTTGGCCGTGCTCCTTAATTTCCGTATTAGAATACAAACAACCAAGAAACAAAATCACGTACAAATTTAATTTTGCAATTTACGGCGCTGCGATTATTTGCAAAGAAACCTACAGAAAATTGTTAGTTGGAGCTAAAAAGAGGAGAGAGAAGAAGGTAAGAATTCACCTGAAGCAAAAATTTTGCAGAAATCCCCCAGAAAGGCCGCGGTTCCGCCGCACTTCCTTCCTTATGCCGCGCTTCCGCGGTCTCTTGAAGAGATCACCCCTCCAAAATTCTTCAGGGAGCTTCTGTAGACTCCCTCAGCTCTCTGGTATTTTCCAAAAAATTTTCTCAATTTCCTGTAAGCTCCAGATCTCCTTGCAATGAAACACAACAAATTATTTAAGGTTTGCACGAATTTTGATCTCAAAAATCACAATGAAATAAATCTTTCAATTCAAACTTTGATATAAAATGAATTAGCGCGCGATCCCCGGCAACGGCGCCATTTTGGTTGGAGAGAAATTCTTGATTGCTTATATCAAATCAAATACTCAAATGTTTCCCGATGTCGGTTTCATTTGATTGTAATGATTTCTTGTTTGTGTAAATCGAAATAAGCGAATAAGTTTCTATGTGTTGGTAATATTGAATAAAGTTCACAATCAAAGAAATTATATTTGACCGCAATCAACTACGGTGTCAGTTGTAGATCGTAAGCGAGTGCGGATCGTCCACAGGGATTGTGCGATTCGTTTCTATGTTTAATTTGTTTGAATCGAAAAGTTAATCGAAAAGGAAAGAAAACATGATTCAAGAATTTATCAATTGATTCAGGTGTCACGAGTTTAATCAAGAATCAAGAAACTGATAAACAATCAAGAATTGGGTTTCGATAATATTTCCAACCAAAATATCAAGAATCTAAATGAGGCTCGTAGGAATCGATCGGATCTATAGATGTGATATAATTTCAAGATTTCGTGTTCTTGTCCTTCGAAGGATTGATACTAGATCGATGATGATCGATGAGAGTTAGGGCTTTCTTGATGAAACTAGGGTTTCATCGTTTAACCCTTATTCTTTCATCGATATCATTCACATTCTAGCCTCTAACAATTTCAAGAAACGATCGTAACTCCCCAATCTCGAGCGATATCAATCAAGAAAGCATCGCAACGAATTGGGTCGTCGATTCTTGAACTGGCTAGGGTTTACAAAACTCGTAGGATTCAAGAATCGATTTAAGATATATTACATCATCATTCTATTGATCGTCTCAACTCCTCGACGAGCAGAGTATTACTCAAACATCATCATACAGAAAGTATTCAAGAATTGAAAAGATATCATGATGCGAGAATTTAAAGAAAACAAGATAAAAGAATATCACCTTTTATTTATATCAACAATTTGATTACAGTCGCTCAAGAACTACAAGAGGAAGAACTAAATTGTCGATTTGGCGTCGCTCGGCTTCGTGAGTCGCGGATCAGCTAGGACCACTTTCTCTGTTGAAGATCGGCTCGGCTCATAAAAGGTTGCAAGGCTTCTTGCTTAATGGGTACTCAGGATCTTGGCTTTTAGGGTTAGGGTTGCACACAAGTCCTCTCACTAGACTTGTGGAAGAAGAAGATGAAGAAAGAGATAGAATGGGTCTAAAATGAACTAATGGATTAATTTTTCCAAGTTTCCAAGATGATTTACAAGTGAGCCTAGGGTCTTATTTATAGAGCACCCCAAACCCTAAGCCTTTGAGTTCCCTCCAAAAGTTTGTTGAAAGACTTCTAGAAGTAGTTAGTTAGGCTTAGCTTAGGGTTTAAGCTAGGGTTTAGGGAGAAGTTTCTAGAATGATAGGCTAGTTTAGTGTTGATCCCAAAGCTTGCTGATCTGGCAGAAGTCTCTGGAGTCTTCTGGAATTTGAAGTATATGAGCTGAATGTGGGCCCTGAGTGAAACATTATGCAGCAAAATTGGATGGCTGAAGTGGCAAGGCCACCGCGGAACCGCGGCGTAAGCAGTCTCCGGCCGCGGTTCCGCGGCCATATTGGAAGCTTGGGCTATGGTCTCTTTGGTGTGGTCTTGGACTGCCATTTTGGGCTTTATCTGATATGTTGAATTTTATTTGTCCCTTTGTATTGATACCAGAATTGAAATCATTGAGTTGGCGTCATGTTTGATCGGTACCATGTACATTTTGGCCTTTCTTCTGGATTTTCCTGCACAGATCTCAAAACAAGTGTTGCGCAAATATAGGGATGATGCGATGCCATGAAATGCAGTCAATTTCCTTTATAGTGCCGGTTTTAGAGTCTAACACATGCAATCTGATATTTTACGACAGTTTTGCTAATATGTGAAATATGAATGCCGAACACTTCTATATGAATGCAAATGATGAAGCAATTGCCGTGTTAAAAATACAATATTTTTGACTAATCAATCACCGAAATCCAGAAACAAGATCAAGAAAAAGAAAGAAGAAAGAAGAAGAAGTAAAAAGAAGAGGCTGTGTATTAAATAAGGAAAGAAAAATAAAATAAATAAAATATATATAAATATATATATGCAGAGGGGAGAGAGAGAAAGAGAGGGATTGTTAGTTTGTTAGGAAATTAGTTTAGATTTAAATTTAAAAAAATCTTTTATTGGTTAACTAAATTTTAATTTGTATCAATTTATAAAATTAATATTCTATAAATAAAATTTGATATTCTGGTAAATACAAACATAGTCCAAAACATGCCCGGGTCGGGTCTAAAATTCAGTTTTAAAATACGAAAAATATACATATCGACCAAAATAAAAAATGAATGTCCGGATAACGAAAAATGTATACTCCCAAGAACGGATGCACTTACATGCGCGTAGCCATCTAAACAAGTCCGTTTTACTGAACGGGACGAGAACAAGATGCGCGGATGCTACCACGGGGCTAGGGATATCATGCAGGCCATGCAATATATTTTTAAAATATTTTACTTGAATTTAAATATTATATTAAAAAAATGCAGATGCCAGAAAAAATGCCAATATGCAGTAAAAATGAAAATGCACGAATCCATGTAACAGGTCAGGATAAATCATAAATATGAATCAAGACAGGTTTCAAGCAAGCGGGTCGGGTAAACTGCAAATACAAATGTCAAAATACTATTCGCACCCAAAACACAGTAAACCAAGAAACTACCATAAATAAGTAAATACATGAACTGAAATTGGTATAAATGAACTAGGGTGTTACACTCTCAGGTGGATGAGGAACCCTACTAGATCGGCGGAGAGGCTGAGGTTCATTGGCAACTACCGAATCCTCTGGTTCCACTAAATCTTCAGTTGTAGTTTGTGTTGTTGGAATTTCTTCCAGCTCTATCTCTTCACCGCTAATTTCTTTTGCAAGAAATTACTTTTCTAAAAAGGTGGCATGTTGAGCAACAAACACCTTTTGTTGTTCACCGTGGTAGAATAGATATCCATACGAATTGCTTGGATATCCCATAAACTTACAAAGAACTGATCTTGCCTCGAGCTTGTCCGGATTTTGCTTTTTAACATAGGTCGGACAACCCCATATCTTAACTCGTTTAAGAGATGGTCTCTTCCCATTCCATATCTCATATGGAGTGGTAGGCACGGATTTGGTTAGAACTCTATTCAATAGGTATATGGCTGTCTCAGGCGCATACCCCCAAAAGGAAATAGGCAACTCAGCAGTGCTCATCATAGAGCGCACCATATGTAATAGGGTGCGGTTCCTCCGTTCCGATACACCATTGTGTTGTGGTGTATACGGAGGAGTAAGCTGAGAGAGAATCCCATTCTCTTTTAAATAGTCCAAGAACTCATTACTCAAGTATTCTCCTCCTCGATCAGATCGAAAGATCTTAATACTTTCACCCGTTTAGTTCTCGACTTCCTGTTCATATTCTTTGAATTTCTCAAAAGCTTCAGACTCGTGTTTCAGCAGGAACACATGTCTGTATCTTGAGAGATCGTCAGTGAATGTAATGAAGTCCGAAGAGCCATTCCTGGCAAGTGTAGACATAGGACGATGTTCATATCAGATTTTTGCATTTTTATACCGCCCAATTTTTATCATATTGCTTATAGGTAGGTACTCTTGAGCCGTGTTTGCTAGTCAATTGCAGGATACAGGTTCTCAGCTCTAAACGATGAAAAGCACGACAAAATCCGGATTCCTGCGAACCACAGATAAAATACGGTCTCCGCTCTCCATCCGTATGTTGCCACACACTAGTTTAAGAGACAAAATGGCAAATCGATTGTCACCTTCATGCACAAAGCACAATGGCAACACCAAGTCCAAGAAATCTATGCGGAGCTCGAGGAAATCATGATAAAAAGATCCACATCAAATCACCTATTGCTCAACAGAAATTCGGGAAAAATCGTGAAGAAAATCTGAGAAAAATCATATGCCAGAATAAAGGACATGAAAGACCAGGGAAGCACAAAAAAGCAGAGTGCCCAACTCATCTAAACGGCCGCGGAACCGCGGCCACTAGGGGGTATAGGCCGCGGTTCCGCGGCCGTTTAGGCGCCGCAGTTGAAGATTTTTTAGGGGTATTTTGGTATTTTCATGTAGAGGCAGAATTTTGCCCTAGATTTCCAGTTCCCTGCCTATAAATAGCCCAGAACCTTGTGAAGCCAAGGGTGCATAATCTTGTATTTTTAGGTTTTAGAATACTTGTGTTCTTCTTCCTCTTCTCATCTCTTCTCCATTGAAAAACTTGTAGTGAGCTTTTGTGAGTGAAGAATGATGAATAAAGAAGTTCATTTTGTTATTATACTTGTCTTGTTCTTGTTATGTTTATTGCTTGTAATTTTCTTTTGTTAACTTAGTTGTTGTTATTTGTGTTTGTCTCTTTCTTTTCTCTTTTCCTTTATCCTTAAACAACTATGATGCTTACGCTTGATCCTTGCCGAGGTGAGGTCGCAAATAGCTAGTTGTTATCTTCTAATCTCCTTCTTTCTATCTTCCTCTTTTGTTTTATTTTCTTTTCCGTATAATGGGTGAGTAGTTTCATACTTGTTAGGGTAGGATAAGGGAAGTTTGAGAGAAGGAAATCTCTCTCACTCTTTCCTTGCCCAACATCTTAAATCGACTCCCGTTAATTGAACTACAATCCGCTCCCTACGGCACCCTATCCTACATGATAGCGGTGATTCCGTAGTGAGACCGGTTGTGGTTGAATTAACCGGAGGTTATGGCTAAGAGCCAAGAACGGACAGACAAGCACCAAAAGGAAGAACTTAAGCGTTGGAAAGCCTAGATTATACTCGCAAGTTCCTTCCTAGTCGTGCTAATCCCCGTTGTTGCCGATTACCGTAACACCGATATTAAGAGTGGCAACGAAAGAAGTGAGCGACTCCTAACTCAAACTAACCTAATCCTAACCCTAACAAGCTCTCTTTACATATCATTTTAACACTTAGTTAATCACAAACAAATCTGGAATTTTGGACTTAACTCGTTAAAGCACATAGAAAAATATTCCCATCTCCCTGCAGACGACCCGTACTCAACTGGCTAGCTACAAGCAAAACCGTTTTGATTGCGGTAATTAACTAAAACTTGAACACGCAAAATCCCTAACAATCAAATGGCGCCGTTGCCGGGGAGACGGTAGTTTATTTCTTTGTGTAATTTCGGGTTAATTTGTGAATATAAAGCTAACCGGAAAATATATATATATATATATATATTGTAAAAAAAACCATCTTGTTATTTTTGATTAGTTTTTGTGGAAGTTGCAGGATAATACTAAGTTCGAGTTCAGTGCCAAAGAAGTGGGATATACGAAGTTCAAGTTCAGTGCCAAAGACGTGGGAAGATAGACCCACATTTCGCGGCTACACCGCGACAGATTCAAGACGGATAAAACGGTCTACTGAAATATTCTGGTGCAGTTCCAGTGAGCAAATCAATATTCAGCAAATCCAAACAAGCAGAGGACACCCAGACCAGCACACCCAAAAACTTTGGAAGCCCAATCCCTCTACATAGCCGCGGAACCGCGGCCTAAGCAGGTGTTTGGCCGCGGAACCGCGGCCATTTAGTGCAGTCAGGGTCTCAAATTTTCTGTAAGTCCTCCTTTCCTCTCCCCCACTCCTCTGGACTCCACTAAACTGTGTTTTCTGCAGCATTCTTTGCGCAAATTCTCTTCCCCCTTCCAATAAACTGTTCTTGTGCAGGATTTTTTGCGCTGCACTAAAAAAAATAAAAATTGTTTGCAGTTGATTTGTTACCGCTTTGCATTCATTAATACGGACTTAAGGGGCTTGAAACCAATTCAGATTGGGTGGGGATTTCATCACCCTTCCCAGGACCCCAGAAATCACAAAAAGCATATGCATTGACCATTGTTAATTAAAAAATACTAGACTCAGCCCTAAGGACTTCGCGCTCAATAGGACAGAGGACTAGTTACAGGCATCGGCCGTTTATCCTATCTGACTTTTGCGGTGTCTAGGCAAGTGTGTCGAAGGCAAGTGGTTACTTAATTAGGACCACTACTTACGTAGTGGGGAGCCTCCCACTTACCTGGCACTTACCTGGCACTTACCTGGCCGCAATTGACGGAGAAGAGGCGGTTTGAGGTCCTGTTTCTAGCCCTTTGGAACAGTTAGGAACTGTCTAACTGACCTAAGTGATCCTAGATCTAGGTGTGATTGTGCATATCTTGTTTGTGATTGCTTGAAGCCGTAAATCCGTACATATTTCTGTAAAGCTCTTTCTAAAAAAAAAAGAAAAAAAATCAAAAACTTTTATAAAAACTTGCCCTTTGTCGCCATTATCCCATTTTTTCACCCTCCACCCATCGTATTTCTCCATTGACGTTTTCTTACCCTCACCTTCTCCGCTTTGACTATACTAAACTCGTTTAGTGTATGTCCTCTTGGACTCGGGACACTAGCGCCCGCCTAGTCCGCGTTACGTTAGTCGCTACCGACTACGCGATCGACTCAGACGTCGAAACTCCGTCCACGCCTCTTTCACCTTTACCTTTGCCGGCCAACTCCGACGTTGACCGGAATTCTGTTCATACATCTTCACCTTCACCATCACCAACCTCTTCTTCCGCGATGTCAGGATTTAATCCAAACATCTCTTTGACTACCCCTGGATTGGCTCCACCTCCTACGGAGACCAATAACCCACCACCACCGCCTGTTGTAGCGCCGTAGCGAATCGCGCTCCAGGATCGTTTCTATCCCACGCGTTCTGCACTTCCCACTTGTCTCTCTCTTCCACCGGCCATGGGGATAATTTTGAAATTAAGCCCCACTTCATCAACATGCTTCCGCGATTTCATGGACTTGAATCTGAAGATGCCTATATCTTCATCAATAAATTTCAAAACGTTTGTGCCATGATGAAAACCACCCAGCTGTCGGACGATGCTATACGTCTACGGGTCATTCCGTTCACTTTATGCGATCTTGCTGAAAAATGGCTGTATAGCACCGCTTCCCACTCCATCACCAGTTGGGACGAGTTTGTAAAAGCGTTTCTCAAAAAAATTTATCCGAATCATAAAACCGCAAGGATCCGTAACGAAATCAACCAATTCTCTCAGCTTCCTTCTGAACCCTTCTGGAAGTGCTTTGACCGGTATAAAGACCTTCTTGTTCAGTTTCCTCACCATGGTATCGAGAAATGGCAACTTTGCCAAACCTTATACGAGGGCCTGAACCCAGCAACCAAGCAGTTGTTGGAAACCATTTGTCAGGGCCACTTCCTATCGAAATCTGACGAGGAAGCGTAGCAATTCTTCGACGACCTTGCGGAGCAAACGCTACAATGGGAGAGCACCAGACCGACTTCTTCTTCTTCTACCTCCAATTCTACCGGTTAGTCTAGGGTAGGAATTCACCAACTTGATGTCTCTATTGCGATGAAAACTGAAATGGCTGCAATAACGAGAAAGCTTGAAGCGATGGAGAGCAAATTTTCTTCTCCTGCTCCTACCCATGTTCTTCCCATTCGTACCATTTGCGCTTGTTGTTCAGATCCTTCTTACTTAACCGAAGAGTGTCGTTACAATCCACCATCGCAAGGACAGGATCAGGTTAATGCTGCATTTCAGCAAAGACCGAGGAATGATCCATACTCTTCCACCTACAATCCCGGTTGGAGGAACCACCCCAATTTCGCCTGGAATCAGAATCAGCATCAATTCCAAAGCAAAAATTTCCAAAGGCCCCCTCCGCCGCAACAACAAGCGCAACAACAAACTCAACGTCAGTTTCAGCAGCCCTTCCAACCCCAACCTTTTCAAAATCAGACGAAAAACTTTGCACCCAACAATTCTTTTCCCCAAAACAATTTTGTTCCATCAAACAACGATAAGGTTTCCTCGCTCGAACGAAGTCTGGAGGCGTTCGTTAAACAATCGACACAATCCACCGCCAACATCCAGTCTTCCATTCAGTCCTTGGTGCAACACACTACCGCTCACGGGCAAAGCATCAAAACCATAGAGGCCCAGATTGCACAGCTGAATGCGGCCTTGAGCAAGCGAGAGAAAGGGAAGCTCCCGTCCCAGCCACTCCCAAATCCCGGTCACCCACATAATGTACATGTTGCTCTTGAACAACAGAATCATAATGTGAGAGCCGTGACCACATTGAGATCGGGAAGGATGCTGCAAAACAACATTGGCACACGAATCGACGATGACACCCCGGCCGCTTCTTCTTCTTCTTCTTCTTCTTCTTCTTCTTCTGAGCCTATTCTTTATTCGTCAAAAGGCTCCTCTTCTTCTTCTTCTGCTCTGAACGGACCCACTTCTCACTCTACGAAAACACCAGCTCTGGGATCTGTTCCAACTCCACAATCTCCTCCACAAGCATTAGACTCAACCAATTTTAAAAATGTCCCATTTCCAAACCGGTTGAGGTCTAATAAACAAAATCCACAAATGAAGAAGATTCTGGAGTTATTTAAGCAGGTTAACATTAACATTCCTCTTCTAGATGCTGTCCAACAAGTCCCGTCCTACGCGAAAATCTTAAAGGACTTGTGCACAAAAAAGAGGAAGTCTCGGGTACCCAAGAAAGTTTTCTTGGCTAGTGCCGTGAGTGATGCTCTTACCCAATCTTTACCACAAAAACGGAAGGACCCTGGCTGTCCTACGATTTCTATTACCATTTGGGATAAGAACATCAACCGCGCACTATTAGATCTTGGTGCCAGTGTTAACTTGCTTCCGTACTCAGTATACGAGCAATTAGGCGTAGGAGAGCTAAAACCCACACACTGTACTCTCCAAATGGCCGACCGATCAATCACCCATCCTAGGGGTGAGCTAAAGGATGTGTTAATCAAAGCCGGGGACTTCATATTCCCCGTTGACTTCATTGTATTAGACACACAGCCTGTAGCTAACCCCCGGAATCAAATTCCGGTGATACTCGGTCGCCCATTCCTTGCAACCTCAAATGCTGTGATCAATTGTCGCAATGGTTCGATGGACCTCTCTTTTGGAAACATGACAATTGAACTCAACATTTTTAGGTTGGGGAATCATCCCTCCGAACCTAATGCTCATATACTAGACGTTTGCTCAATCCAGGAGATCACCCCAGAAGAGTGTGAATTCGAGGAGTTTCTGTTCGATCACGATAACCTTAACGCCACTAGTGCGTTCCTCCTCGAACCTGCTGCTGTTTCTGCGCCCGACAATGACTACGAGTGTTTCACTTTCACGAACGATCTTAGCCACTCACCACCTAAGTTTGAATCCTTCGAATTTCCGGATGAGTTACCTGAACCATCCAACTCGGTCGCTTACACTCGTTTTGAACCTTTGCTGGAGTCCTTTGAGTTCGAGACCTCTTCACCAATCTTGCCTTCAATCGTTTCACCTCCAGCGCTCGAACTCAAGCCTTTGCCGTCTCACCTTAAGTACGCTTACTTAGGTGAGAACGAGACCCTCCCTGTCATCATCTCGGCTTCTCTAGCTTCAAAGCAAGAGAAAGCCCTTCTCGCGGTCTTGCACAGCAATAGGCAAGCTTTTGGCTGGTCCATGGCGGACATCAAGGGGATTAGTCCCCTGATCGTTGAACATCACATTCATCTGATGGATGATGCCAAACCAGCCAGGGATCCACAAAGACGTCTCAACCCAGTCATGAAAGAGGCTGTGAAGAAGGAGATCGTAAAATGTCTGGATAGTGGTATCATTTACCCTATCTATGATAGCCAGTGGGTTAGCCCCATTCACGTTGTCCCCAAGAAATCAGGTATAACGGTCATCACTAACGAGGCGAACGAGTTAATCCCTACTTGCACCCAAACTGGGTGGCGAGTATGCATCGATTACAGAAAACTCAACGCCGCAACGCGGAAGGACCACTTCCCGCTACCTTTCATTGACCAAATGCTTGAACGATTGGCCGGACACGAGTACTACTGCTTTCTTGATGGCTACTCCGGCTATAATCAAATTCCCATTGCCGAAAAAGAACAGGACAAGACCACATTCACTTGTCCTTTCGGCACGTTTGCATATCGTCGCATGCCCTTTAGGTTATGCAATGCGCCCGCTACCTTCCAACGGTGTATGATGGGAATCTTCTCAGACATGGTGGAAAAATTTCTGGAGATCTTCATGGACGATTTCTCCATCTTCGACGATTCCTTCAACGAGTGTTTGATGCATCTCGACGCTGTCCTTACCCGATGTAAGGACAAGAACCTCACTTTGAATTGGGAGAAATGCCACTTCATGGTGCGCGAAGGTATTGTCTTAGGACATATCATCTCGCAAAATGGCATAGAGGTTGACAAAGCAAAGATTGAGGTTATTTCCAATCTACCTCCTCCCAGATGCGTCCGAGACATCCGAGCCTTCCTTGGCCATGCCGGTTTCTATAGACGGTTCATCAAGGACTTTAGCAAGATTGCTGGGCCCTTGACTCTTCTACTGGCCAAGGACACGCCATTCGACTTCAACTCGAGCTGTGTGACTGCGTTCGAGTCATTGAAAAGCTCACTCACTTCTGCTCCCGTTCTTTCTTCACCTGACTGGACGCACCCATTTGAGATTATGTGCGATGCATCCGACTTTGCCATCGGTGCTGTCCTTAGACAACACATCAACAAGATGCCACACGTAATCTATTACGCTAGCCGAACCCTGAACGACGCCCAACTCAATTATACAACAACTGAGAAGGAATTCTTAGCTGTTGTATTTGCTTTAGAAAAGTTCAGGCCCTACCTCATCGGCTCTCCAGTCATTGTCTACACAGACCATTCTGCTCTGCGCCATCTTTTTGCGAAGAAAGATGCAAAATCTCGTCTAATACGTTGGATCCTCTTGCTTCAAGAGTTTGACCTTGTCATTAAGGACAAACGAGGATGTGAAAACGTAGTTGCCGACCATCTCTCACGACTTCCTTCTTCGCATTCGCTTCCAATTTCGATCAACGACGTTTTCCCGGATGAACAGCTCTTGACCGTATCTTGCGAACCCTGGTTCGCAGATATTGTGAACTATTTGGCCACAGGGTTACTACCGACTGAATGGTCAAGTCAGGACAGACTTCGCTTCTTATCCCAAGTAAAACACTTTTACTGGGACGAACCCTATCTATTCAAGTACTGTCCCGACCAGATTATTCGTCGGTGTGTCCCTGACGAGGAATTCAAGAGTGTGCTGTCATTTTGCCACGATCAAGCATGTGGCGGGCATTTTGGCCCCAGAAAGACAGCTGAGAAGATCTTGCAATGTGGTTTCTACTGGCCACAACTCTTTAAAGTCACTCATGACTATTGCAAGACTTGCTCCCGGTGCCAACACTTGGGCCGGATATCCCAGAGGAACGAGATGCCGCTCCAACCGATCTTGGTTGTGGAGATTTTCGATGTTTGGGGGATAGATTTCATGGGGCCGTTTCCCAGCTCTTTCGGGAACTTGTACATCCTTCTAGCTGTTCATTACGTCTCTAAGTGGGTCGAAGCTGTGCCCAGCCGGACTAACGACAACAAGGTTGTCGTTAGGTTTCTTAAAGAAAACATTTTCTCCCGTTTTGGGCACCCCCGAGCGATCATTAGCACAATGAAACTCATTTCTGCAATAAGACTTTCGAGGCCTTGATGCGGAAATATTCCATTAATCATAAGCTCTCTACTCCCTACCACCCCCAAACCTGCGGGCAGGCCAAAGTTTCAAATCGGCAAATCAAGCAGATACTGGAGAAGACGGTTTCTAAGAACCGTAAGGATTGGTCGCTGAAACTCACTGATGCCCTTTGGGCATTTCGAACCGCTTATAAGACCGATCTTGGCATGTCTCCCTGTCGGCTTGTGTACGGAAAGGCCTGCCACCTACCTGTCGAAATAGAGCATCGCGCATTTTGGGCGATAAAGGAGCTGAATCTGTCTCTCGAAGATGCGGGCAGCCATCGGAAGCTGCAGTTGAACGAATTAAGCGAGCTTAGGGATGAGGCTTACGATAACGCAGTTGTCGTGAAGAACCGAACGAAGGTGTTTCACGATAAACACCTTTTGCGCAAAACTTTCGTACCTGGTCAACAGGTACTGCTTTACGACACCAGATTACACTTCCATCCAGGAAAGCTCAGATCTCGCTGGAAAGGGCCATATTGTGTGCGGAATGTGTATCCGCATGGCGCTGTGGATTTGGAGAATCAAAAGGACGGTTCATTTTTCAAAGTAAATGGTCACCGACTCAAACCGTACCTTAGCGCCGAACCAACAGAGGAGCTCCTGGTCTTACAGGAGCCGGTTTACCCTGCATAATTTTCCTCTGCTTACCACCAAACTTCGGTTATCCAGCCAAGAACAGTGGACACTGTTCCAAATAAGTTTGGGGGTATGTATATACCATTTTGTATATATTTGTGGATATTCTTTTCCATTTTTGCTCTTTTTCTTTTCTTTAAAAACAAAACACAAAAAAAATGTGTATATCTAACCGACAATTTTGACCCTTCAAATGATCTCTTCATGCAATGACAGTGAGGACACTGTCCAGTTTAAGTTTGGGGGTACGCTCGGTACGCATTTCTTACCTTCGCATTCATATGTATATTTTGCATCTGCATATTAAAATCCATAAAATCCATAAAAATCTGAAAATTTTCTAAAAACATAAAAACTTTTTTTGTCAAGTTAGCTAGTGGGAGGACTCTGATTCAACATTTCGACGGTTTTGTTTGATAAAATAAGAATAACTAAATCTTATGTTTAGATTTTGAAAACCTGAAAGATAACTCTCCTTTGATGTTAACTATAGCTGATATACGTCTTTACATCACACTACACGTATCGTGAGTTTTGGAAATTAGATGACAAGTCTTTTATGTCTAAAAACTTTTAAATAGATAAATGATTTTCTGAGGATCAAATAGGTTTGTTCTGAAATAAGTAATATCAAGAATAGTTTATGAAGTGAAGTGAATATGAAGGAATGTTATTGATGCCTTAATTGGAACTAAGTCTGAAAAATAACCCATCTGAAACTTGATTGGAATGATTACACACCGAACCCACTAAGCACGTCTTTTATCCAAAAAAAAAATAATAATAATAATTGAACTGCCGGTTATGTCTCCGTTCGTATTGAATCATCATGATTTTCACGCCAAACTGTCTTTTGTTTTTGGACCTAGGTAACTTGAGTAATTAAGTCCGCTGGGGTGTTTCTACACCTAATGCCCTAAAGCCAACTGGTTTGGGTGCATTGGCCCAAAGCTCGCTAAGAAGCCTAGAAAGTCCAGATTAAAACAAAGTCAAGCAAGTGTTCTCTCCGAGTTAAAATTCCTAACGGTTTTTTGTGTGAGAATAATCTTGATAAAAGACAGGCTTTTATAAAAAAAATTTAGCGGAGATATGAAGATTGTATTCTATGATAAAGACTATTGCACGTTCACAGAGGTGTGTATGAAATGAAAACAAGAAAAAGGTGGAGTGAAAAATAAGACCTAGTTTCCTGTTAAGGAAGATAGAAATTCTGAAGTTGAAACCTTACTGGAAAACGAAACTTGAAAAATGCTTATTTATAAAACTTATGTGATCCTTTAAAATTTTTATCCGGGCTTTATTGTGTGACATGATGATTTTAATCGATCCTTCTGGAACTTAACGACACTATTTGCACTGCATGTAAAGACATATAAAATCTTAAGTTAAATAAGAAACGAGATGTGAAAAATAAAGGTTCGATAGTCTAGACTTAGGATCATAGAATTGTTATTTTCTGAAATAAAACTTTAGGGTTTGAATCATAGTTATTTTGCAAAACTAGCTTGACCGGATTTTGTGGATAGTATCCGCTGAAAACCCTCAGGAGACAACACTCCTCCTACTAGGGACACCTAGAGGTTTAACGGCTTGTTGCACGTGCTCAGTACAATCGCGTTCCCTGTGAAAGTGAGGTTAGGAAATTTTTTGTGAATAAATTGGCTTTGCTCGGGACGAGCAAATTATAAGTTTGGGGGTATTTGTTCATATCAGATTTTTGCATTTTTATACCGCCCAATTTTTATCATATTGCTTATAGGTAGGTACTCTTGAGCCGTGTTTGCTAGTCAATTGCAGGATACAGGTTCTCAGCTCTAAACGATAAAAAGCATGACAAAATCCGGATTCCTGCCAACCACAGATAAAACACGGTCTCCGCTCTCCATCCGTATGTTGCCACACACCAGTTTAAGAGACAAAATGGCAAATCGATTGTCACCTTCATGCACAAAGCACAATGGCAACACCAAGTCCAAGAAATATATGCGGAGCTCGAGGAAATCATGACAAAAAGATCCACATCAAATCACCTATTGCTCAACAGAAATTCTGGAAAAATCGTGAAGAAAATCTGAGAAAAATCATATGCCAGAATAAAGGACATGAAAGACCAGGGAAGCACAAAAAAGCAGAGTGCCCAACTCATCTAAACGGCAGCGGAACCGCGGCCAATAGGGGGTATAGGCCGCGGTTCCGCGGCCGTTTAGGCGCCGCAGTTGAAGATTTTTTAGGGGTATTTTGGTATTTTCATGTAGAGGCAGAATTTTGCCCTAGATTTCCAGTTCCCTGCCTATAAATAGCCCAGAACCTTGTGAAGCCAAGGGTGCATAATCTTGTATTTTTAGGTTTTAGAATACTTGTGTTCTTCTTCCTCTTCTCATCTCTTCTCCATTGAAAAACTTGTAGTGAGCTTTTGTGAGTGAAGAATGATGAATAAAGAAGTTCATTTTGTTATTATACTTGTCTTGTTCTTGTTATGTTTATTGCTTGTAATTTTCATTTGTTAACTTAGTTGTTGTTATTTGTGTATGTTTCTTTCTTTTCTCTTTTCTCTTTTCCTTTATCCTTAAACAACCATGATGCTTACGCTTGATCCTTGCCGAGGTGAGGTCGCAAATAGTTAGTTGTTATCTTCTAATCTCCTTCTTTCTATCTTCCTCTTTTGTTTTATTTTCTTTTCCGTATAATGGGTGAGTAGTTTCATACTTGTTAGGGTAGGATAAGGGAAGTTTGAGAGAAGGAAATCTCTCTCACTCTTTCCTTGCCCAACATCTTAAATCGACTCCCGTTAATTGAACCACAATCCGCTCCCTACGGCCCCTATCCTACATGATAGCGGTGATTCCGTAGTGAGACCGGTTGTGGTTGAATTAACCGGAGGTTATGGCTAAGAGCCAAGAACGGACGGACAAGCACCAAAAGGAAGAACTTAAGCGTTGGAAAGCCTAGCTTATACTCGCAAGTTCCTTCCTAGTCGTGCTAATCCCCGTTGTTGCCGATTACCGTAACACCGATATTAAGAGTGGCAACGAAAGAAGTGAGCGACTCCTAACTCAAACTAACCTAATCCTAACCCTAACAAGCTCTTTTTACATATCATTTTAACACTTAGTTAATCACAAACAAATCTGGACTTTTGGACTTAACTCGTTAAAGCACATAGAAAAAGATTCCCATCTCCCTGCGGACGACCCGTACTCAACCGGCTAGCTACAAGCGAAATCCCTAACAATCAGACGACATACATCTCTATGTATTAGTCCTAAGAGTTCCGTAACTCTTTCTCCGTGTCCACTAAACGGAGTTTTGGTCATTTTCCTTTTGAGATATGACTGGAAAGTGTCATAAGATGAAAATTCGAACGGATTCAAATATCCAACCTTATGTAACTTAGCTAGTCGTGTCGCATTGATATGACCTTGTCTACAATGCCACAAGAAGGATTCATTCATTTCTGAACTCTTCCTCTTGTGTGTGTTCTGTACATTAAGAACTGTAGTTTGATTTAGAACACATATGCCATTATTTAACGAGCCTGATCCAATCAACTTTTGATTCAGGAAGATGTTCATAACATTATCCTGAACTAC
Source organism: Agapanthus africanus (assembly GCA_030015575.1). Lineage (NCBI taxonomy): Eukaryota > Viridiplantae > Streptophyta > Magnoliopsida > Asparagales > Amaryllidaceae > Agapanthus > Agapanthus africanus. The sequence continues at coordinate 112,681,727 of CM057338.1, read as the reverse complement.
AAAATTATATCTTTCTTTACTCAATAAAGAATCTGATATAAGATTGCATATCAGGGTCGGAATGTAATATATTTGTTCAGAATCAATGTATTACCATTTGGTAATACAAGGTGATATTCGCCAACTGCTTTGGCTGCAACATTTGCACCATTCCCTACTCTTATGGAATGATCACCCTCTCCCAGTTCCCTACCTTTCTTTAGCCCATGTAACATATTACATATATGAGATCCTGATCCGGTATCTAATACCCAGGACGTAGAGTGAACTAAGAAACAGTTCTCGATAACAAACACACCCGAAGAAGATACATCAACATACTTATTCTTCATTTGGACGGTGTGAGAAGCCGGATATATCCCTATTCCCTGCTCGGACTTATAACAATTATAAGTTGGAGCGGGACCAATGTTCCCCTACTCAGTATAATAAGCGGGTTCGGTCAATATATCCATATTATTATCTTGATTAAGGCTTGACATAGTCACTACCTGGAGAGAGAGAGAGAAGAAAACACTTTAGTATATGCTCTTGCAAGATTAGATTGGTTATTATCTTATCTAATCAGGATGGCTCCCACTGTTTTTATCAAATTTTCCTTCAAATCCTAAAAGGTAAGACTAGCCGGAATTAATTACACTTTACAAGTTCACCAATCTTTCAGCCAGGTCAGTGTTGGTACTTTGAGAGAAGTTCCCCGTGCTTTCGCATGGACCTAATTAAAATAAATCTCGTTTTCCTAGAGGCATAACCTCGTTAACACCTCTCTAGACACCTACTTAATTGGCTAATTGTCATGTGTAAAACTCTCCCAGGAGTAACTCTTACTCGCAGTAGGTGTTGGGATCCAACTATCTCATAGAAGGTATGCAATCTCATTGCAAATTTCAAAACTTGAAATTCCCGATAATGTTTTGCCCCTAGCTACTTATGACCTTGGCTAAGGTCAAAAAATCATAAGTGCTAAAAAAGTTCAACCCGTCATTTCCTGATTGAATTAAACCCACCCGTACGATCCTTGGCTAAGGTCAACAAAGTCGTACGACTACCCTAACTCAATCACATCTCATGTTTTAGCAGATAAACACTAATTAGCTACCGTACACTATGCCTTGGCTAAGGTCAACAAACGCAGAACGAATACTAACTATCTCTATCTGAAATGACGGAGGGCTACGATAGGTTTTTCAGAAAAACTTTCGCATAATGAAGTTGATATCATTGTAGAAACAAGTGATTTTGAAAAAGGAGTGTTTTTGAGGATTTTACTAGTTTCGCTAAAGATGTCACTCTCGGTGAAGGGATCTCGGCTCTTTCTTTATCGAATAAGGTGCAGAGTATTTCATAAATACCGCTATGCAAAGCAAGAACTATAGAAGCAATCAAAAACATAACCGAGTGAGTTGTAGCATCTTCTAGTTTCGCTAAAGAGGTCACTCCCGGTGAAGAGATCTCGGCTCTTTCCTTTAAGGTACTGGATATTCTACAAGGAATACCGCTATGCAAAGCAAAAACTAGAGCTACCCTTTTTGAAAATTTTATTCTACAATATCTTTTAGGTTTCTTTTGCTTTCATTAATCTCATTAACGAAGTCCCATCATTTATGCTTCCTAAGTATCACAGAAGAAACAAAAATACAACGTACGTTTATGCCATCCGCAATCGCCACAGTGTCCCGTTATGCACCGTTAGGTTACTTAACTAACGGTATACCGGGACGGGACTAGCGCGGGTGCAAAACATAAGCAACGTTTATTATATATAATATAAACAATAATAAAGCATTCGTCTCACGCATATAAAATGATCACATCACAGTATATCAGCAGCAGAAAATAACATATGAAATATTGGATATACTAGGAGGTCCGTGTTTTATTATGAGCCTGTATAAAACACGAATTCCACGGTCACGATGGATAGCCAAACCCACATCCCTAGAACCCTACGAGAGCGGCAAGCAACCCTATTAATTCTAGGGTTAGGAGACTCGGTCTCGACTTCTCGAGATGGCCTTCCACTGGACCCTAGAACCCGGTTACTTATGCTCCCCTCCTTAGGTCTATCCTAATGCGGAAAAGTAAATAATATACAATGGTGACATCATCCTCAACCCGAAAGTGCCCCAATAAAAGAATATTACATACAATGAATTTTACATGAATGAAAATAAAAACCCTCATCTCGCATAAAACCTCCCGGCTATTCAAATCACGACGATCCAATATAACATATCACAGCAACACATAACATCACATGTCATCAACGTAAGTAAATATGTGTATCCCAATTGTCATTGATGTATAGCAACGAAATCGGTGATACACCACATATTACACTTACGGTCGCAGAAAAGAAAGTGAAAAAATACAACATTTGGAATCCACAATCACTTTAGACATCGTAAACCCGAAATATCACATATTACGGATTTCATGCCTAACTATATGAATTCTACATATTGTATCACATTACAAAAAAAACTAGATGACGTTAAACATTCCGATCAAATCAACAAACACCCAAAAATTCCCAAAAGCCCAACACTTGAGCGTAGTTTAAAAATACTCAGTACATGCCACAGTACCAATAAACCAGCCGTAGAAGGGCAAATCAATGCCTCACATGTGGCACCGCTGAACTACCACAAACCCTAGGGTTTAGTGGCAGTTCTGACGGTCACATTATTGAGTTAAAGTTTCGTTCTTCTAGTGGGTCTACCGAATCACTTGTACGATATTTGAATGTTCTTTAACTATGAAAAAGATCCAACTCCTGAAAAAATTTCAGCAAGGGAAAAAGTGGGTATTTGATATCCGGTCGAACTTTTTAACATCATCTAAAATAACCGAAACAAAACCTAGAATTACGAATACGAAACACTCCGAATTGCCTTTGTTAAAAGATAACATCACATGCAAAATTAGCAAAAACAAACAATACCTAAAGTACCAAAACCCAGAGCCTTAAACACTGTAAAAATTTCAACCCTGAACAGCCCGATATGGCCGGTTTTGGTAGTGATAGGCTCAGCCATTTTCCGAGGGAATGGGGTGAATTTTGTACAGTGTTCATTATGTATCTCATACATCATTCTGCAATTGTTCAAAAAAAAATTTGACACTCCGAAAAAATTTACAGAAACTAGGGTTTGATGTCGGGTGTTGCGGAGTTGTTTCGGTTTCGTAATCCTACACTTATCCATTTAATTCTCTAGCTAGACTCTGATACCAATGTTGTGATACCTAGGATAGTGGGATACCTAGGATGGCAGCGAGGTTTCGGGTGGCATCGTTCATACCAATTTCAAATTTTTTCCATTCTAGATAACCCTAACCTAGAATCGATACTAGAGAATGATATAGAATCGATAAAGTAAACAACTTTACTACTAAGAGATAGAGATTACAACCTTTGTTGTCCGTTCCATCTCTTCATAAGCTCCAAGTTGTGGTCCCTTCGCTGCGATCATCATTCTCCCGAACTCTTGAGAGGCTCCATGAAATGAGTGATGCATCCTTGCTAGTAATCTTCACAATAAAAAATGATCTACTTTGAGGAATCACAAACCCAAGCTAACACTTCACTAATTAGAGATTAGTGAAGCTAACACACTAATCTATATGGCTAGTATAGAAAAGGATGATGAACTAGGAATTTTGCTCTCTTTATTTTTCTATTTCTCACAATTATTCATCACAAAATGAAAAAGCTAGAAAGCTTTTGTGAGGAGGAAGAAAAAGATAAGTGATGAATGAAATTGTTATGAGGTTAGAAATGCAACTGTGGGTTAAGCATGGCATGCTTAACCCTTGTAGAGAATAAACCATAGGCTAGGGTTAAAGGTAGGTTAACAAATATCTACAAAAATATCAACAAGGTGGACAAATTCAACAAAGCAAAATATCTTAGCATAAATCCACAAAATTGAATTATCCAAAATACAAATGTAAACGCTAATCTTAACCCTAATCATGGTTTAACTCTCATAAACCCTAGTTGCAATTGTAACCTAGCATGTTACAATTATACGTATCACATATATATAATTATGTAACAAAAGAAAATAATACAGTTAACATATATCACATATATATCAATGTATCATCAAGTGAGAAAAAGAATCATTTAAGTGAGCTTATATTAGCTAATGTAATGTAATATATCACATATATAATTATACATTAGATTATTAAACCAACACATGATTTAATAATCCGGCTATATTGCAAATAACCGACTAATATAATATGTATCATTTCATCGAATCAACACTTGATCCGATGACTCAGCTATATCACATATACCCGGCCGATGTCACATATCGTGAGAATCGATTACGGTATCACATACATGTATTATTCTCGGTCCCGCACATATCACATATGTGCTCTTATTCCGTTTCGCCTGAGCCAGAAAACCTCTGTATAGGACTCTAAAGACTCGTCAATACGTCGGCAGTAGGTGATGATCATATCAAACACTCACAAGCTGCAAGCGGTCATCTAAACGTAACATCCACCCGGGTATTGAGCGATCAGAAAATCAATAAGCAAGTCTGCACACACTCCTGTGAATCCAATCAGTAACACTCCCGTACAGTCCGGTCTCTTCGTCTGATATGTCGCATATCCAGTTTATGGGTGGTAAACGTCAGACCCTAGTAACCGAAAAGTCGTGTCGATGTGAGGCTCATAACGGGTCAAGAAACTACTGATAACACTTACCAGCAGATCTCCATAGCAGCCTTGGCCAGGGACTTCAAGTTATAGCCAATCGAACACAGCGCAACATCAATCCCCAATACCGGGAAAGACGAAACCCCTCCTATCGCTCATTGCCTCCATGTGATTCGGGACTGTACCCAAAAGCCACCATTTTGCACGTTCTCATGAACGTGGTAAGGTGGAAATAAAAACACAGTGAGAATCACACAAGACTCTATGACGATCTCGGGTCTACAAACTAACATGTACGAGAACTGCTATCTGACAATAGGTATAATACCATCTAAGAGTTCTCGACGAGTCTGTTCAGTGTACCCAGTCTCCACTGAGCACCCGTACACCATCTTTGATGTCAAACACCAATGGATATGGGATCATCCATCGCCCATCATATGGGTCAAGATGCGTATATGCTAGTCTACTCTGGAGTATCGATGCCCTGTCTTGATACACCCTCGACTAGGAACAGTTATAGGATGTACTCTTGGACTTCCCTGGCCCCAATAATATGATATGCATCATAGTCCTAGTAGTCAAGTACATATCCTAAAGGCTTTATCAACATGTGAGAGCAAGACAGTAAACCAATATAAGTCAACATATTTAGACAAAGTGAAACCAGATAGCATACTATCATATCGAGCAAGAAAGTCCTCTATATATATATCCAAGCATCCACTATAATATACGTCATATGTACAACAATGGCCTCTAGGGCATATACATAACTAACACCGCCGAGCGCCGACCTTGCCCCTGCCTCCGACCCGGCCACCAAACTCCGAGCCTACCCCTGCCGCAAGCGTTGACCCTTCCCCTACCGTGATCGCCGACCCCGCCCCTGCCACGGGCGCCGACCTTGCTACTGCCTCTGACCCGGCTGCCCAGCACTGACCTCACCCCTGCTGTGAGCGCCAACCTTCCCTCTGCCTTCGACCCGGCCACCGAGCCTATCCCCGTTGCCGCAGCAAACTGCTGCCACAGCGCCGACTGCCGCCTAACTCTGATCCTACTCGCCATCGTCGGTTGAAGGTTAGAGTTTTTCATGTCTTAATATTTAATTTATGTTTTTGGCTTATGTAACACCCTAGTACATCTATACTATATATTTTTTGTATTTCAAATCTTGCGGAAAAATTCTTTACTATTGTTGTTTTTGGGTTGCGAATAATGCAATTAGTAGCTGTGGTTATTTTCCGACCCGACCCGTATGGTTGAAACCCAACATGGTTTGAGATTATATCAAATATTTGCTAGTACAGTGTATCCATGCAAAACTAGATATATATAGATATATAATATTTTTAGAAATTTCATATCTTTTTATAATACAATATAAAACCAAATAATATTTTTTCCCATCTAGCTTTACATGTCATAATACCCCATATCGGGTGGTTGCATCCATATATCAAGTTCATATCCTAAGGGTTAGACAGACTAGTATTTGAATAGCTACGTATATTTATGTAGATCTTTATTTAGGGTATATGTTTTTAATTAAAGGATATTGCATTATGATTTAAATCCTTACGTATATTCGTCATATTCAAAAACTAGATTTTTAATGGAATACGGGTAATATTCGGAGCAATCTAGTATTATCTGTAAAATCTTACCATATATATATATTTTTTATATAACTAATATATAAACAGCTTTATATATATAATATAAGAATTTTATAATAAACGCCCTCTTCTTCTTCCCCTTTCTCGTTCCCCGGTTACTGCAATCCCCATCGGCCACAACGCCTCGCCGTCAGCCTTCCCGCCGACCGCCTATTACGCCCCACTTTCAAGTGTACGGGCAGAGGAAGCGACGGGTCACGCGACGCATTTACTCAGAAATAAACACGCTAAGCGTATCTAAACAATATAAAGTAAAATACACAAGAGACAAGATATAAATGAACAACAACTTTATTTATTTAACATTCATTTTACAATACAGCTGAAATGTAAATACATGGAATGAAAGAAATACCTAAACAATGGCATAACAGAAATAAAAATATATACAAGTAATCTAGATCTCTAGGTCGAAGGCTATCTGATCCAAGTCCTCGTTACTGGGCCCAGTCTCCAGAAAGTCCGATCCACCTGACAACATTCCAAAGAAAGAAGAGAAATAGGAATGTCGTCGGCGAAAAATCGCTCGGTAAGTCCCAAAGAATAGGTATAGGCAGAATAGACACAAGGAGAATGTAACTTTTAAAGTTGTATTATATTGTTAAAGCGGTCCTTTGTAACTTGGTACAGAAAATGCCAGTGTATACGAGAGGAGTCCCACTATTCCGGAGACTAAGGTATACGGAGCACAAGGAACCGTTTAGCTACAGTACAACGGCAATGGATATTCAGGTTAGGTGTATGATGGTTATGGTCCCGTGCCACTTTTAACACCTTTCGTACCAATCTACCCCTTATAAACCCCACGATGTATTTTGTATTGATTGTATAGTTTTTTTTATATAGATGGATAACTTCCCAAAACCATGATATCAGAGAATGGAATGGATATAAATGGAGAGTCATGTAGACGGAGTATATCCATGGTTCGGTTCAGTCAATATAGATTGATATAATAAACGGATTAATGGATTTATATTGTATTGTAGTTTATAATTGCATCACATCAAGTCAGATTGATTAGGTTAAGACTCGGTCTGAGTCAGACAAATTAAAAAGAACTTGAAATCCTGAATTAGTTTTAATGTTATCGGTAACTGCTGCATATGGACGACAGGATTTGTGTCTTTTTCCAAGACGATTACCGTGTTGATAACACCATTTGTTAGATTGTCTACCTTAAATAGTCAAGCACCCATATCTCCGGCTCCCTGAGGCTCAAGAGACCGGTCCCGCTTAAATCTATGCTTACTAGGGTCCTTATTGTAATTTAGTATAACTTGAGGGGGTTTTATGTAAAAAATAGTTTGATATAATTTTCAAAATACAGATCAAGCATTTAATTATCGTCTATAGGGTTTTCATAGATGTATATTTTATAAAAGTGAAAATTCTAGTGAGATGAACCTAATTTTCATAGTATATGGTATTTTCTTGAAATATTGGAATTGTTTTGTATTTGGATGGTATTTTTTCATGTAATAGTGATTTCTTTGATTTAGAAAACTTGGAATATTTATATAATTAAAATATATATTTTGATAATAGATGTATATATATTTAATGAAAATAATTTATTTATTTTCTTGTAGAAATCTCATTTTCTAAAGAAAAAAATGTATAAAAATTCCATCGACATCGAATGCTCCTTTCGGAGGTCTGCATCTCGCTCAACTAGGCCCGAGGATGTGCGATAATCCGCACCATCACGAACGGGGTCTCCAAAAGTGGGTTCTAGAGGCGCAATTGCATGGAAATGTTTAATATATCTTTTTATAGAAATGGTTTTATAAGTTGAAAGAATTTATTTGCAAAGTCGTTTTATCCCATACTATGTTCCCAAAATTTCCATCGTGCTATGTTATAGATGTAGGTTGTGATGAGGTAGGTCATTACCTCGTGAACTATTTAAAGGTAATATGTTGCTTATGTCGGAAACTAAAGTATGTGGTATTTTACTGTAAAACTGCGATAAAAATTGCAATATAAATTCTTTTGATGTGAAACTTGTTTAATATATTTGTTAATGTTTATTGAACATGATATGAAAGTTTGGTATTTTCTTTTTTAAGAAAAATAGGATTTTTAAAGAAAAACCGAATCGGAAGTCGGATTAACTCCGCTTCCGTCAGGTTTTATTATTTAAAATTTTTAGAATAGAGAAAGAGAGAGGAAGATGGGACTTACTGGTTTTATGATAAGAGAAGGGAGAGGGAGAGCTAAAGAAGGCTTCGGGGCATCATTTCTGTAGGGATTGTCTAGCACCATGCCTAGGGTTTCGGTTGCATCACACATGCTATAATAAAAATTTAGGGGATGCTAAATAAAATCAACCATGAATCAAACTAAAAAATTTAGGTAACAAGAACTAGTATCACATACTATCAAGTGTCTAATACTAAGAGGTGAGTAATACAATCTTTGTAGACCTCCTCTTGTGACTCTTTGGATCAACTTGGTGTTTGGAACGGTCCACTTGAGTTCTTCTAAGTCCACGACGATCCACCACAGAGTCCCTTTGCACAAGCTCCTAGCTTCACTTGAACTATATGGAAGTGGAGAAAACAACCTATACTAGTGGGCTAGACTAATATAGATTGATGATGTGGGTTTGGATCTCACTTAAAAGCCTTTTCTTTTTATGTTCTTCACTCACTTTCTAAAACCTAGAGAGCTTGAAGGAGGAAGAAGAAGAAGTTGATGGCTTAGCTTAACTCAAGTGAGAATAAACATAATCACGAGAGAGAGAGAGAGAGAGAGAGAGAGAGAGAGAGAAGGTTATCTCATCCCAAACTATGGTTACAAAATATCTAGATATTTTGATACTTGAGTTAGGCAAAATAATGGGCAACAAAAACCATGGGAAATGAAACCTTGGTTTTGACTTTAGTCAACACATAAGAAGAGTGTAGAAAGTCAACCATGATTTTATCCCTATTTTGTTTTTCTCAATAATCAAAATACATAAATATGTTACCATGTGAGTCTTGCATTGCCATCACCATTGTATCATCAACCATGAAACATGTATGCTTGCATGTGTGCATCCATATGAACATATACATACACTCATGCATGCATCATAAAGAAATAGGTTTTAATAAATGAGCTAATGGACTTAATATTAAATCAACACTTCATTTAATAATCCGGTCATATCATATATGACCCGTCAAATAGTAAACGCCCGATTAAAATACGGTGTCATATACACGCATTTAATCGAGCTCCCGCGCATATTCTATATGCATCCCATATCTTTTCGCCTGAGCTAGGAAACCCCTTTGTGGGACTCTAAGACTCGTCAATACTCTAGCAGTAGGCAGTGATCATATCACATACCCACAAACTGTCAGCGACATAAGTTGTAAGTAACGACTCACAGGTATTGAGCGATCAGAAGAAACACAAGCGAACCTGTCAAAACTCCCGTCGAGCCAACTGGCAACATTTACCGTACAGTCCGGTCTCTTCATCAGATATGCTGCATATAGAGTCTATGGATGGTATCGTCGACCCCAATAACTTAATAAGTCATGTCGATATATGGCTCATAACAGATCGAGAAACTACTGATAACACTTATCAGTAAATCTCATCAGCCCTGGCCAGGGACTTCCTGTTATAGCAAATCGAGCATAGCACAACATCAACCCCCAATACCGGGAGAGAAGAAACCCCTCCTATCGCTCATTGCCTCCATGTGCCTCAGGACTATACCTAAAATCCACCTGTTTGCACGACTCAGTAGAGCCGGGTGGAGATCAAAGTACAGTGGGAGGACACACAAGACTCTATGACGATCTCAAGTCTACAGACTAACCAGTACCAGTGTCACCTGAGAACTGCTATCCGATGATAGATATAATACCACATAGGAGTTCTCGACGAGTCCATTCAATGTACCCAGTCTCCACTGAGCACCCGTATACAGTCTTTGGTGTCACCACACCAATGGATATGGGATCATCCATCGCCCATCATATGGGTCAAGTAACGTATATTCTAGTCTACTCTGGAATATCGATACCCCGTCTCAATACACCCACGACTAGGAACATTTCAAGGATATGCTTATAAACTACACATGTCCCACTAGTATAATCTGCATCGTAATCCCAGTAGTCAAACAAATATCCTAAGGGCTTTATCAATATGTACCAAATGAGTAATAAGCATGATCAAGTGAAAATTTCAAGATAAAGAACAACCAGATAGCATACTATCATGTCGAGCAAGAATGTCCTCTGAATATATATATACACATACCGATACATCCACTATCATATAATGGCCTATAGGGCATACATATATTCCCACTTGCACTAAGGTCAATTATTGGCGTATCTCATACCCAACATCTCAAAAAGTCGCTCATGCTACGGCAGAGGGAGGGCCTTGGTGAGTGGATCCGCGGTGTTATTCTTTGTATCTACTCTCCGAATCTCAATCTCGCGGCGATCAACTATCTCCTGGATCAGATGATATCGCCTCAGGATGTGTCTGTCTCGCTGATGGGATCTGGGCTCTTTGGCCAACGCCATAGCCCCATTATTATCACAATACAATGGCATTGGATCATTAATGGTTGGAACTACTCCTAACTCCGAGATGAACTTCCTCATCCAGACGGCTTCCTTGGCAGCATCATTTGCAGCAATATACTCAGCTTCCATCATGGAGTCTGCAACGGTATCCTGTTTGGAACTCTTCCAACATACCGCCCTTCCATTGAGGGTAAATACAAACCCTGAGATAGATTTGATGTCATCCTTATCGCTCTGGAAGCTCTAATCGGTAAAGGCCTCTATTTGGAGATCCCCGTTACCATATACCAAGAACATTTCTTTAGTCCTTCGCAAGTACATAAGAATGTTCTTCACAGCTGTCCAGTGATTCTCCTCTGGGTTGGATTGATACCTGCTTACTACACCCAGTGCATAAGCTACATCAGGGCGTGTACATAACATCGCATGCATTATAGATCCTACGGCTGAAGCATAGGGTATAATGCTCATGCGAGCTCTCTCTTCATCAGTCTTTAGGCAAAAGTCTTTGGAGAGAGTGACTCTATGACAAGCGGGTAAGGCACCCCGCTTGGAGTTGTTCATACTAAATCTCTTTAGGATGGTGTTAATGTACCTGGTTTGGGACAATCCCAACAACCTTTTAGATATATCCCTATAGATCTTCATGCCCAGTATGTACGAGGCATCACCCAGGTCCTTCATGGAGAACCTTTGTGATAAGAATAGTTTGAACGATTGTAACATAGGAACATCATTTCCTATCAGAAGAATGTCATCTACGTACAATATGAGGAATGTGACAGTACTCCCTACAATCTTTTTATAAACACAAGGTTCATCTGGATTTTAGACGAAATCAAACTCTTTGATAACATCATCAAAACAGATGTTCTAACTCTGTGATGCCTGCTTTAATCCATAAATGGATTTAAGAAACCTACATACTTTCCCGCTGCTCCCACTATCAATGAAGCCCTCTGGCTGATCCATATAAACGCATTCTTCTAAATCACCATTTAGAAAAGCAGTTTAAATGCCCATCTGTCATATTTCATAGTCGTAGTGAGCAGCAATAGAAAGTAGGATTTGAATGGATTTAAGCATGGCTATAGGAGAAAAGGTTTCATCATAGTCCAGTCCTGGTCTTTGACAAAATCCTTTCTCCACAAGCCTTGCCTTATAGGTCTCCACCTGCCCATCTACACCGATCTTTCTCTTAAAGATTCATTTGCACCCTACGGGTTTTATCCCAGAGAGTGCAACATCGAAAGTCCATACTTTGTTGGTGTACATAACTCTATTTCGGATCTTATGGCATCCAGCCACTTCAGAGAGTCACCACTCGTGATAGCTTGCCGATCGCACGCTTTTGGCGTGTCGGATGTTCAAAGTTCTAAAGTTATAACCGCGATCAGGACGGTGTCGCTTTGCAGCTAGCCGGTTGAGCACGGGTCGATCCACAGGGAGATGGTTGTATGTCCGTTCGAGTTTTAGACGAGTCAATGAAGAATTTGTATATGTTTGTTCAGTTCTATCCTACGTGTTATATGCAAGTATAAAGTTGTTAAGAAAAAGATACGAAAGTGTAAGCTAAGGAAATCCGCACTCAAAACCTTTGAGCCGAGTCTTGACCAATTGAAGCTAGAGCAATTGGCAACAACGTGGATTAGGGGATTTAAGCGCGGTACTCGTGGAATCCGGCTTATCTACCCTTGTCCTTCCGTTTTTGTCTCTTGCTTTCGCCTCCGGCCAAACTGAACGCAATCGGTCGCGGTTAGGAATCACCTTTATCTTGGTAGGGTAGGATGCCTAACGGAGCGCTTGCGTAACGTTTGGGCGGAGTTCAAAGGAAAATAACGGGAAAAGGAAATGAGCAAAGAAACATTAACTTACAATATCGTATTTATTCTTAACAACAACATATTACAACCATTCACAAAACGAACCAAAAAGAGCAAAAGAAAAGATAAACAAAGAAAAGAAAAGATTACAAGCAAGTAATTAAAAGTGCATGGAATTTAAGTGCATGAAAGTAAAGTAAGGTAATAAAAAGCAAGAAAGAAATAAGCAAGAAAATAACAATAAGAACCGTAGAACCAAATACAAGACATGGGTTCAATAACCAAATCTTAAACTTGCAAGCTTAATTAAGAGGTTGCAAGATCAAGAAAAGGCAAAGAGCTCATGGTGAATGAAGCAAAAAAGAGAGAACAAAATGATACAACCCCTTGAGATCAATGACCAAAACTTAAACTTGCAAGCTCACTTAAGAGATTGCAAGATCAAGTTAAGATAGAGAGCTCAAGGGGGAAGCTAAGCAAAAGAATGATACAAAAACCATCATCTTCATTTAACATCCACTCAATGCTCTCACTACATTTTCATGGAGGAAATAATGAAGAAGAAGAAGAAGACTAAAAACTAACAAAAAGAGAGCATGAAAAGAACTCCCTTGGTTTGGCTCATAATTGGGGTATTTATAGGAAGGGAACTGGAAACATAGGGCAAGAATCTGGCTCAATATGAAGTCCCCAAACTTCCCCTGAAAGACGACACATCGAGGAGACTATATGGCCGCGGTTCCGTGGCCTAGACCCCCTATTGGCCGCAGATCCGCGGCCGTATAGTGGATTTGGGTGGTCGGGTTTTGGGTGCTTCCCTGGTTTCATTTGTCCTTGTGTTTGAAATCTTTAAACTGCACAAAGTCTTCCAGAATATCTTCAGATTTCTTAGTCCAAGATTGCTTTATTTTCTTCACTTTTGACTTCTATCTCCCTTGAGCTCCGCGCACCCATTGATTCTTGTGCTGCCCCCCTTGTGCTCTGTGCTTGTCCGAGACACGAATGACCACTGTCATATGTCTTGTCTCTGGAACTGGTACTCGGCACTGGACGGATATGGATGACCGGAACCCGGCTTTTATCTGCTGTGACAGATGTTCTGATTTTGGCGTAACTGTGGAGATTTTGTCTTGATTTGCAATATTTGGACCGGAAACCTATAATCTGTAAATATGTAACAAACACGGATTAAAAGCACCTACCTATAAACACACGAGCATAAGAATGGACGGTATAAAATGCAATATTCTGTTATGAACAAATACCCCCAAACTTAACTTATGCTCGTCCCGAGCAAAACCAATTATTCACAAAAAAATAAAATCCTAACCGCACTTTCGCAGGGAACGCGATTGCACTGAGCGCGTGCAACAAGCCGTTAAACCTCTAGGTGTCCCTAGTAGGAAGAGTGTTGTCTCATGAGGGTTTTCAGCGGATTACACCCACAAAATCCCGTCAAGCTAGTGTCATAAGTTAACGTCGATTCTACTCCTACAGTTTAGTATTTACGTTAGAAATTCTATCATCCTAAATTAGAAATATCCAACCCTTATTTTTCACACCTCCTATCTATTTAACCTTGGTTCTCCTGAGTTTTCCTTCTAAAGTGCGGCTTCAAATCAGGGGTTTTTTTTATCAACTTTACAGAAAAAACAAATCCTATTCTTTATTTCTATCTTTTATCCAAACATCGATTGTATACCCCTACGTGTGTGTATTTTTGCACCCCTACACTCAAGAATGCAATTCAAGCTATAATACCCTTGCCCTAATACCTAATACTACTTCTTTTCATTAAGGATGGACGGATTTGCTCACACACCTTTCATGCGACTATTAATGCTTCTTGAGGCACTAACGACCGATTACTGAATGTGTGAACTTTAAAGCGTAAATAGCAGTTTCCAGGTCTTGATTTTATTCTATTTTATTCTTTTTCTTTTTCTTTTTCTTTTTCTTTTTCTTTTTCAAGACCGGATATATTTTTCAATATGCTCTTTTGGTGTTTAGCTTTAAATACCGTTTTTTCTTTCATACTAGGCTTTCAGGCAAGAGTATTTCTAGGTATCCTCTACTATCCCAAGTTTCAAGGTGCGTGTAAGTGCAGTTTGTAGGGTATATACTTTCTAAATTTGAACTCAAAAACAAAAACTATTTTTCAGACTTATCCTCCAGTAAAACTTTAATACTTTCCCTTCATCTTGACTTAACTCAAGAACTGAACTCAAAAAACTGTAAGGACGTATACTTACCAAAGTTAGACAGAATGAGGGTTATTTTAAGGATTTTCAATTCCTAAGTCTAGAATTTAGTTATTTCTAACATATCAACTAAACTTTCAGAATAAAAATCTAAGTTACCCTATTAGCTAACTTGACGACAAAGGTTTTATATTTTTTGGAAAATTTTCAATTTTTATGGGTTTTTAATAAGGTATGCAAATGCAAAATATACAAATGAATGCGAAGTAAGAAAGCTTACAGAGCACACCCCCAAACTTAAACTTGACAGTGCCCTCACTGTCAGGCTACACCAAGAGGGTCAAAATTGTCGGCGCTCCCTAGAAACAAATTATATACAAAACAAAAAGGAAAAAAAAATATATACAAAAAAGGAGTCCCCCCCAAACTTAAGTAAAACAGTGTTTCCACTGTTAAGCGTTGAAGTTCAGGATTAGGGGGAAAGAGAATAGTATCAAGCTATACAAGGCCTTACAAAGGCCAAAATTTAACACCAACCATTCAAAAATTCTATCTCTGTAAGATGCGGGTAGATGAAAGAAGGTGAAGAGGAAAGAAATGGAGAATACGCGAGACCGTATGGAGATAGAAGCGGGATACGGTCTCGGTATATGAGAAGAAGAATGGCGGAAGGGAGAAGGAAGTGGAATACAAACTTGAGGGTGGAAATGGAGTGAATAGATTAGCATAATTTGTGATGACTGATGTGTAAGAAGCGTTTGTGCTAATTTATTAACCCATCGAGAAATGGGGTCAAATCCTTCAAGATTCGTGAGAAACCATGGGTACACCGAACTCAGTAAACCAGACATATGAAATGAAAGTGATACGGTTTCTTGCAAGGTCGGAACGATGGAGAGGATGGAGGTAGGTGATTGAGGAAGGTTATCGGTTAAAGGTTCCGGAAGGTGTACACAGTCAATGAAAGGAACATGATGAATTGGAAAATCTGACTTATCAATTAAAACTGGTTCATCCTCAAAAATACCCTCAAAAGTTTCCTCAAAATTTAGCTTATCCATGCAAATTTCATCAAAATCAAGACGCATATGGGGTTCGGGAAAAACAGTTAATGACTCGGGATGATGAATTGGAGAGAAAAACTCTGCCAAATCTACAGGTTCATCATCCAAAATATTCCCGGCGTCAATATCCTCAATCAAGTGAAAATCAATATTCTCAGACACCTCAACAAAAGCATGGATATTAATCAATTCAGGTTCTAGAGTGGAGGTGTAGAGGTCAAAAGGATTGGGTGTGGTTTCACTCGAAAGGGACCCTTCATAATCGGGCAAATCAAACAGTACAAAGTCACACAACTCATTATCTGTTCTATCTTTAATCAATGAATCGTTTGGAACACTAGATAGACATTCAAAACCGGAGTTGTGGGATGCAAGTTGAAACGGGTAGGCTTGATTCGGAAGGGGATACAGCTCACTCTCTCCACTCAAATTCTCAACCTGTCCTACCGCCTCTTCATACATTGGAAAATTTGGAGCTAGTTGAAAACTAGCTACCGGGTCACTAGGTTGTATGAGGGCAGCCATGGACGCATTCAAATCCATCATCTGTTGGTACGACGCTACCCTAAAGTCTTCCAAAGACTGTTCCAGACTAGACATGGGTTGTGAAGGGGTTTCAGTAAAAGATTCAAAGTTGTTTTGGTACTGGAAACTTCCAAATGACGGTTCAGAAGCAATGTCTAGAGAAGGTGCAAAAGTTGGGTAGGACTGGTAGGAATTGAATGGCTGGACAGGGGTAGGATCAACATTTGGATACAAAGGTGAATGGAATTGTTGAGCCCAAGAATTTGAAGTGGTGAAAGGAGTGAAAGATCGGCAATGAGATTGTTCAATACGTTCAGCGATGGACAAAGGACGACTTGCAAAAGGGGTATCAACATAAGCGGGTGCGGGAGGTTGAAAAGGTTGATACAAAGTGGATTGCGGAGGGTAAGTGTTTGTCCTAGACGCGTCTATGCGATCTTTCAATGAAATTTTGGGCATGGAGGGATCATTCGATGTTCGGCCAAAGCAAGAACCGTAAGAAGTAATGTCTGGTTGTGGGTACCAAAGTTCGGCAAGAGTTTTGCGAGGTGGGGTACCCATGATATGAAGAGAGAAAGAAAGAAAGGCAGAGAAAAGGAGGGGAAAAAGAATGTGATTTTTTTTAGTTATTAATAAAAGAAAGAAATATACACACAAAAAGAATCTAGACCAAAAAACAATCACGATGCAAAAATACCACACACCTAATCGTTCTAGAGTTCACCTAGGTCAACTAGATCTGCTCCAGAACTTGATTGTCGAAGTAAAACTGTGTCGAGAAACGGGCTCAAGATACACTGATCACGAGGCCAGGTAAGTGCAGAGATAAGGGGAGGTTTTCCGACGCTTTCGCTAAGGTCCTTAATTAAATAACCCTTTCTCTTTTTGCGGTTTCGCCGTTAACACTTTCCTAGACACCCCGTAAACAATGTACCGTTAAGCGAGCTTCTAAACACAGTTAACTTCTCCTAGTGAGCGCGGAGTCCTGAAGGCTTAAAGTCTTGTTTTCTTTTAAAGTTTGTGCAGGTAAACGTTATGCTCAAGTTCATGATTTGTAGGCCACGGAAAAGGTGATGAAATCGTTTACCGTATGTTGTGGGGTTCACTTGCCCTTAAGTCCGTATTAATGTATGCAATGCGCAATTCAATAAATTCAATAAAGAATCAAACAATCGTTTTTTAGTTTAAGCACGGTACTGCAACAAATACGGGTTAGTCAATTTTTAGCGTTTGCTAGCGAACTTGCAAAGAATCCTGCAAAGAATAGTATATTGGATGCGTCGGATTTGAGAAGAAGGTGTTTAAGAAATACGTACCGTTAAGTTTTTGGGTTAGGAAAACCCCGTTGAATCAAATCCGGTAAGCTTGAAATGTTCGTGTGCGCGGGTCAAACTACCCGGATCTTTGGCACTGTACTTCGTAATCACCTTAACCTTGAACGTATACTTTGCTCCCCACAATCGCAGTTTGCAAATCTGCAAAAATCTGCACTCTTGCCCACAAAAATGATCAAAAATAACAAAAAGATATTTTTTTTATATAAATATATACAAAAAGAATATTAACCCGAATAACAAAAAAGAAAATACGCTACCGTCTCCCCGGCAACGGCGCCATTTGATCGAACGCTTTTGGCGTGTCAGATGTTCAAAGTTCTAAAGTTATAACCGCGATCAGGACGGTGTCGCTTTGCAGCTAGCCGGTTGAGCACGGGTCGATCCACAGGGAGATGGTTGTATGTCCGTTCGAGTTTTAGACGAGTCAATGAAGAATTTGTATATGTTTGTTCAGTTCTATCCTACGTGTTATATGCAAGTATAAAGTTGTTAAGAAAAAGATACGAAAGTGTAAGCTAAGGAAATCCGCACTCAAAACCTTTGAGCCGAGTCTTGACCAATTGAAGCTAGAGCAATCGGCAACAACGTGGATTAGGGGATTTAAGCGCGGTATTCGTGGAATCCGGCTTATTTACCCTTGTCCTTCAGTTCTTGTCTCTTGCTTTCGTCTCCGGCCAAACTGAACGCAACCGGTCGCGGTTAGGAATCACCTTTATCTTGGTAGGGTAGGGTGCCTAACGGAGCGCTTGCGTAACGTTTGGGCGGAGTTCAAAGGAAAATAACGGGAAAAGGAAATGAGCAAAGAAACATTAACTTACAATATCGTATTTATTCTTAACAACAACATATTACAACCATTCACAAAACGAACCAAAAAGAGCAAAAGAAAAGATAAACAAAGAAAAGAAAAGATTACAAGCAAGTAATTAAAAGTGCATGGAATTTAAGTGCATGAAAGTAAAGTAAGGTAATAAAAAGCAAAAAAGAAATAAGCAAGAAAATAACAATAAGAACCGTAGAACCAAATACAAGACATGGGTTCAATAACCAAATCTTAAACTTGCAAGCTCAATTAAGAGGTTGCAAGATCAAGAAAAGGCAAAGAGCTCATGGTGAATGAAGAAAAAAAGAGAGAACAAAATGATACAACCCCTTGAGATCAATGACCAAAACTTAGACTTGCAAGCTTACTTAAGAGGTTGCAAGATCAAGTTAAGGTAGAGAGCTCAAGGGGGAAGCTAAGCAAAAGAATGATACAAAAACCCTCATCTTCATTTAACATCCACTCAATGCTCTCACTACATTTTCATGGAGGAAAGAATGAAGAAGAAGAAGAAGACTAAAAACTAACAAAAAGAGAGCATGAAAAGAACTCCCTTGGTTTGGCTCAGAACTGGGGTATTTATAGGAAGGGAACTGGAAACATAGGGCAAGAATCTGGCTCAATATGAAGTCCCCAAACTGCCCCTGAAAGACGACACATCGAGGAGACTATATGGCCGCGGTTCCGTAGCCTAGACCCCCTATTGGCCGCGGATCCGCGGCCGTATAGTGGATTTGGGTGGTCGGGTTTTGGGTGCTTCCCTGGTTTCATTTGTCCTTGTGTTTGAAATCTTTAAACTGCACAAAGTCTTCCAGAATATCTTCAGATTTCTTAGTCCAAGATTGCTTTATTTTCTTCACTTTTGACTTCTATCTCCCTCGAGCTCCGCGCACCCATTGATTCTTGTGCTGCCCCCTCGTGCTCTATGCTTGTCCGAGACACGAATGACCACTGTCATATGTCTTATCTCTGGAACTGGTACTCGGCACTGGACGGATATGGATGACCGGAACCCGACTTTTATCTGCTGTGACAGATGTTATGATTTTGTCGTAACTGTGGAGATTTTGTCTTGATTTGCAATATTTGGACTGGAAACCTGTAATCTGTAAATATGTAACAAACACGGATTAAAAGCACCTACCTATAAACACACGAGCATAAGAATGGGCGGTATAAAATGCAATATTTTGTTATGAACACTTGCTGAAAACTGGTAGGGTCAACATCGTCCATGATGCAGTCTTCTCCATCACCATCAATTAGGAAACCGTAGTATCTCTCCGGTGGGTGAGAAGTCCTACTAGATCTATGGAGTGGCCGAGGTTCATAAGTTTCTGTTGCAACATAATGTTCAACCAAGTCGTCATTTGTAACTTGTGTCTCTAGAATCTCTTCTAGATCTACCACATTGCCATTAATATCATTTGGAAAAAATTTATTTTCTAGAAACGTGGCATACTGAGAAGCAAACACCTTTTGTTCCTCCTTGTGGTAGAATATGTAGAACCTTGTTAGAGTGCCTAGTAACCCGATTAAAATTTTAGTCGTGCCGAATAACCCTAAACAAGATCTTTGTTAGATTATTAGGGTTTCACGTGCAAGTAAATATCAATTACGACTAAGTGAATACGAAATACAACCTTTGTAGATCGGTCCTTCACTTCTAAAGCTCCTTGTCGTAGTCCCTTCGCTGCGATCATTGCTCTCCTGGGCTCTTGCATGGCTTCACGAGGCAAAAGAAGCGTCCTTACTTGAAGTCTTCGATGCCGAAGATGATCTACATCGAGGGAATACCAACTCAAGCTACTACATCACTAACTATAGAAATAGTGAAGCAAACACCCTAAACTAAAGTGCTAGTCTAGTAGAGGATGGAGAAATAGGAAGTGGGTTCACTTTAGAATTTATTTTCTCACAATGTTTCACTCTCTTTTGAAAACCCTAGCAAGCTTTTCTTTTGCTCAAAGAAGTAGAAGATGAACAAAAGAAAAGATGAAGATAATTATCAAGTGAGTGAGCTAACCATGGGTGAGAGAGTGTCATATACTAACTCATGTAGAGACATAACCATGGCTAATCCAAAATGGTTAGGTTAATAAAAATCTAAAGTAAAACAAAGTTAGTGGACTTTGTCAAAGCATCCACAAGCTTCCACAAGCTTCATGCTTATGACAAAAGCTCCACTAATTTGTAATTACCTTAAATAAATATAAACCAACATTTAAAATAGAATGGTGTATGTCTTGTACACCCATGAATGATGTATCAACAACCATGATACAAAAAGAAAACACTTTTTAATATATATCACATATATATTAAAGTCGTGCACATGTGAGAAAAATCCTTAAGTGAACAAATGTTAGTTAATGTAAATTAGTATATAATATATAAAATTATACACTAAATTATTAAATCAACACTTGACTTAATAATCCGGTTATATCTCATATAACCGACTAAAATCCAATGTATCGACTTATCGAATCAACACTTGATTCGATAACCCGGCTATATCACATATAACCGACCGATACAAAAAGTCGCGAGAATAGAATATGGTATCACATACATGCATTATTCTCGGTCCCGCACATATCACATATGCGCTCCTATTTCGTTTTGCCTGAGCCAGTAAAACCTCTATGTAGGACTCTAAAGACTCGTCAATACGTCGGCAGTAGGTGATGATCACATCAAACACCCACAAGCCGTCAGCGGTACTAGCTGGACGTAACGGCTACCCGGGTATTGAGCGATCAGAAGATTAGCAAGCAAGCCCGCTCCAACTCCTGTAAAAGCCAAACAATGACACTTCCGTACAGTCCGGTCTCCTCGTCTGATATGTCGCATATCAAGTCTAGGGGTGGTAAACGTCAGACCCCAATAACCGATAAGTCGTGCTGATATGAGGCGCATAATGGGTTGAGAAACTACGGGTAACGCTTACCAGTAAATCTCTAAACCAGCCCTGGCCAGGGACTTCCCTGTTATGGCCAATCGAGCACAGCGCAATATCAACCCCCAATACCGGGAGAGACGAAACCCCTCCTACCGCTCATTGCATCCATGTGACTCGGGACTGTACCCAAAAACCACCGTTTTGCACGCCCTCTTGGACGTGGTAAGGTGTAAATCAAAGCACAGTGGGAATCACACAAGACTCTATGACGATCTCGGGTCTACAGACTAACCTGCATAAGTGTCACCAGAGAACTGCCATCTGACATGAGGTATAATACCATCTTGGAGTTCTCGGCGAGTCCGTCCAGTTTACCCATTCTCCACTGAGCACCCGTATACCATCTCTGATGTCAAACACCAATGGATATGGGATCATCCATCGCCCATCTCATGGGTCGAGAAGCGTATACGCTAGTCTACTCTGGTATATCGATGCCCTGTCTCGATACACCCACGACTAGGAACATTAAAGGATGTACTTATGGACTACCATGGCCCCACTAGTATGATCTGCATCATAGTCCTGGTAGTCAAGTACACATCCTAAGGGCTTTACCAACATGTAACTATAAGACAGTATCAAGAGACAAGTATACATGTTAAGATAAAGAGCAACCATATAGCATACTATCATATTGAGCAAGAAAGTCCTCTCTATATATGTCCAAGCATCCAATATAATATACATCTTTGTACAATACTGGCCTCTAGGGTATACATACAACTAACAGAATAGATATCCAAACAAATGTTTTGGATATCCCACAAATATACATTTAACTGATCGTGTCTCGAATTTTTCTGGATTCCGCTTTTTGACAAAAGCCGGAAAACCCCAAATCTTAATTCATTTAAGAGATGGTCTCTTCCCATACCATATCTCATATGGAGTGATAGACACGGTCTTGGTTGGATCTGTGTTCAACAGAAAAGCTACAGTCTCCAATGCATGCCCCCAAAAGGAGAGAGGTAACTCAGCATCACTCATCATGGATCGTACCATATCTAATAGGGTATGATTCCACCGTTCTGACACACCGTTGTGCTGTGATGTGTAAGGGGGAGTGAGGTGAGAAAGAATCCCATTCTCTTTTAGGAAGTTCGAAAACTCTGTACTAAGATACTCTCTACCTCGATCTGATCGAAGTATTTTGATGCTCATTCCTGTTTGTTTTTCTACTTCAAGTTTGTACTCCTTGAATTTCTCAAAAGCTTCAGACTTATAGTTTAATAAAAACACATGACCGAATCTTGAGAAATCATCAGTAAAAGTTATGAAGTAAGAAAAACCGCATCTCGCATGTGTAGACATTGGCCCACATACATCACTATGTATGAGGTCCAAGAGCTCTGTAGGTCTTTCTCCGTGTCCAGTAAATGAATTTTTGGTCATTTTCCCTTTGATACAAGACTGACAAGCCGCATAAGATTTATACTCAAAAGGATTTAAATATCCATCTTTATGAAGCTTGTTTAGTTTTGTTTCATTAATATGACCAAGTCTACAATGCCAAAGAAAAACTTCATTTATATTTGAAAATTTTCTTTTATTTGTGTGTTGTTTGTTAACAACTGTGTGTTGATTTAGGACGTATATCCCATTATTAAGTGTACCAGAACCATTCAACTCTTGATTTAGTTTAATGTTCATAATATTATGCTGCAATACAAAATGATATCCTTCATTGTCTAACAAAGAAACAGATATAATATTACAAAGCATGCTAGGTACAAAATAACATGAGTTCAAAACCAATATACAACCCGACGGCAACCCTAGGCGATACTCTTCCACTGAAACTGCATGTACAATGGATCCATTTCCAACTTGGAGAGTATGATCACCGGTCTTCAAAACTCTGCTATTTCTCAAGCCCTGCACAGAATTGCAGATGTGAGAACCCGAACCGGCATCCAATACCCAGGAAGCAGAGTTTATAGAAAAACAGTTTTCAGTCACGAACACGCCTGAAGCAGAAGCATCACCATGCTTCTTTTTCTTGAGATCAAGGTATTCAGTACAGTTCCGTTTACAATGCCCCATTTTCTTGCTGTGAAAACATTCTGTTCCCGCCAAAATCTTCGGCCAAGAGCTATTTGTGCTTGTTTACACCGATTTAAGTTTTGTTTACAGATATATGTGAAATCGGGCTCATTCATATACGCACATGCACACATTAGAGGAAGAACAGGAGTTAGAAAGGGGGCACTTGGTGGTCAACGACAAAAAGAAAGCATTTAATTGAACATTTTATTCTACAGGAAATAG
Organism: Agapanthus africanus; assembly: GCA_030015575.1. Taxonomy (NCBI): domain Eukaryota; kingdom Viridiplantae; phylum Streptophyta; class Magnoliopsida; order Asparagales; family Amaryllidaceae; genus Agapanthus; species Agapanthus africanus. The sequence goes on along the minus strand of CM057338.1, from coordinate 112,657,812 downwards.
ATCACCAAACATGGGATCGAAAGTACAAGGATTCACAAAATTATGGACAAAATTCTCTAACTTCCTCGCTGCCTTCTCCACCATGTCAAAGCGGCGATCTTCACGGGAAGTCGCTTTCCATCGGTCAGCGCCGTGCCCATCAGCAAAGGCATACATGACGACTTGTTGAGCCCGTATCTGGCTTAGCAGCCAAACAGAGCGATCCCTCAGAGCTGCGGTAATCAAAAGTGCCTCGTGAAAGCACTCGATCTTGTCCTCCACGGCGTCGAGCATTGCCGGAGTCATCTCCGCCGGATGAGGAAGAATATAATCGATCACGGACAAGAAGATCATCCGGAGCCAAATGGAGCCAATGGGGAGAGGAGATCCTCTACGATTCAAGAGCTCGTGCAGCACCGTGTCGCATTGGTCATCCGTAAGAGCAAGGTTCACCAAGTGTGCGGAAAAACGAGAAACAATTTCCACGATAGGCACCTTCCATGGCTGCCAGCGAGCATGTGGATGATTACAAGCCATAGCTCTTCTCTGTTAAAATGATTCTCTAAAAATGAGAGAGAAGAGAAGTATTGCTTCAGATTATGAAGAGAGATATTTAAGTCTAGGCACAGAAAATGTTGTGCATGATGGAACTATTTCCAAGCTCTGGGAAAGAGAAGTTTGACTCAGGAAAAGCGGAGAAAGAAGGTGAAAAAACACCTTTAGTAATGAGGCAGCGCCTCACGTGCAAAGCACGAGAGCGCCAGCACCAAGAGTTAAAAACTCTGAGGCAGCACCTCATGTGCAAAGCACGAGAGCGCCAGCGTCAGAACTAAAAGTTCTCCACCCTTGGATCAAAGATCCAACGGAGATGATAAATCATCAGAGCACAGAATTAAATTCTGATTGAGGAAAAATTCTGTAAATCAGAGCACCGTTGGATCAATGATCCAATGGTGATTAAAAATCATCAAGATACAGAATTAAATTCTGATTGAGGAAATACTCCTCAAATCTTTCTAAACAAGAAAGATTGTACTCTGTAAATCAGAGCATCGTTGGATCAATGATCCAATGGTGATTAAAAATCACCAAGATACAGAATTAAATTATGATTGAGGAAATACTCCTCAAATCTTTCTAAACAAGAAAGATTGTGTTATGTAAATCAGAGCACCGTTGGATCAAAGATCTAATGGTGATTAAAAATCACCAAAATACAGAATTAAATTCTGATTGAGAAAATACTCCTCGAATCTTTCTAAACAAGAAAGATTGTGCTCTGTAAATAAGAGCACCGTTGGATCAAAGATCTAATGGTGATTAAAAATCACCAATATACAGAATAAATTCTATGTGGAAAAATATTTTCCCAATCTTGTTAAAAACAAGAAAAATGTCTTCTATAAAACAGAAGTTCTTAGATCAAAGATCCAACGGTGGATAAATTCCTCAAATCAATTAAAAAATCTCTCAATGAGAGATTTCCTTAACTGAATCAACAAATCAGCCTCCTCTATATAAAAGACCCAAGACTTCAAGTCTTGTACAGAGGAATCCCCCATAAACTTCAAACTTCAAAGATGAGAGCAATTTCTTTTCAAGGTAAATAACAATAAGTGAGATCACAGCATCTCCTCCATATTTAAGAGTTTAACTCTCACATCAAAAGAACTTAGTTCTTTTTCCAGATCTCAGATCTCTAAGACAAACTCTTTCATAAGTGAGAATCCAAATCTCAGAGAATTGAATTGAGAAGAATAGAAAACTCAGTTCTTGAGAGTTTAACTCTCACATCAAAAGAACTTATTCCCCTTTTCCAGATCTTAGATCTATAAGACAAAGTCTTTCATAAGCGAGAATCTAATTCTCAGAGAATTGAATTGAGCAGAACAGAAAATTCAGTGCTTAGAATTCCAAGTCTAGCGCTCAGCGCCAAGCGCTTCACGTGCTCCTTACGTGGGCGCTATTTTATAAGAAGTGTTTAGAACTCAAAGACTGGCGCTCAGCGCCAAGCGCTCCACGTGTTCCTCACGTGGGCGCTATTTTATAAGAAGCGTTTAGCACTCTAAGTATGGTGCTCAGCGCCGAGTGCTCCACGTGCTCCTCACGTGGGCGCTATTTTATAAGAAGTCCTTAGCACTCAAAGTCTGGCGCTCAGCGCCAAGCGCTCCACGTGCTTCTCACATGGGCGCTATTTTATAAGAAGCGTTTAGCACTCAAAGTCTAGCGCTCAGCGCCAATCGCTCCACGTGCTCCTCACGTGGGTGCTGTTTAACATAAAACGCTCTGTGAAGTAGAGCCCAGCGCCATAAAGAGTGTTTAACACTCAACAAAAAAAAGGGTGAGCATCAAAGCCCATATCAATGCTCATCATTGTTGAACAAAAGGGACTGAGCCCAAATAAGTGTTCAACACTTTATTCAAAACTTAGTGGGCCGAGTCCAATTTGATCAAAAGTCCCTAATTCAGATCAACTGAGCCTATATGCTCACAATTTTTCCAAATTGGTCTTGATCCCAAACCCAACTACAGATTTTCCGACCAAAATTGGTTCAAGGGTACATCTCTCCACACCTCTGATACATGTCGTTGTAATTCTTCAGCATCTTCGGAGAGGTAGAGGGTCCCAATAACCAATAACTCTTGGCGCACCCTCAAACTGATGAGCCAAAATACAGGGACTATGATGTTCTTAAACTTACGGACCGCAACGTCCCTAAACTAAACTCTACGAACTATGATGTCCTTAAACACGGACTATGATGTCCTTAAACTTATGGACCATAATATCCCTAAACTAAATTCTATGGACTATGAAGTCCTTAAACCATAAACTATGATGTCCATAAACTCCACGGACTGTGATGTCCTTAAACTTACGGGCCACAACGTCCCTAAACTAAACTCTACGGACTATGATGCTCTTAAACCATGGACTATGATGTCCTTAAACCCAATGGACCGCAACGTCCCTAAACTAAACTTCATGGACTATGATGTCCTTAAACCCAATGGACCGTAATGTCCCTAAACTAAAACGATAGAGCCCAAATGCTCTTTTGTTGGATCTATATGATCCCAAAATTCTGTTGAGTAGATCTTAGTGTCACGCCCCGGAAAATGGCACGTGACTGGCACTTGAATCATATGAAGTCTATAGGACCCCATCTAATTCAAGTAAGCCAAAATTCCAGAAATCTAAACCATTTTTAAAGAAGAAGTGAGGAACTTATTTTAAAGCAAGTGGTTTTAAATAACATAAGCCGAATATGCATTTTTAAATCTCAAGTCTTTTCTGAAAATTTCGGCAGAGTTTCCTTTGTAAATACTGGCCCCAAAAGGGTACAACATGCATAATATGAAAGAAAGGCATCCCCAAGCGGGAGCTGACTCTTCGTCAATTGACGGTCACAACCACGCAAGCAATATAATATACAACGCCAAAGGGCGAGGATCAAAACTCAAAAGAAAACTCAAATCATCAAGAAAATCATAATAATACAACGCGCGACTCTAAGATCGAAATAATATACAAATCAGGTCTTCTAAGTCTAATAAATAATGCAGTCTGGTTGATGGAGTTACTAGATACAACTGAATGTAAATAAAATACAATGGTGGTCACGATGCATGTGAACCCACCTACCAAAGAAAATCACCCGGAATAGAAGCAGTGTGCCAGCAAAGCGGTAACGAAACCTGTACGGCAAAACCTGCAAGAAACTGTGGCACAACGGGGGTGAGTTGCCAACTCATGAGTAGAAAATATCACCGAGCAGAAATCTTAAGTATGACTCAATCCTAGGTCAATACGATCAATAATATATATAAGCTCAAAATGATAAAGTCTGAAGTATGAAAAGGTGGCAAGGGTAAACATCTATGCATAAGTGTAATCGCATGTGCTCGTGTCAGTGCCTCAGGTAGCAATATATTATGTGTATGAGGTATGAATGTAATGTAATGAAAACAGAATACATATAAATGAAGAAACTGTTTTCTTGTTTTAGTGAAATTTCTGTTTATATAAAATGAGGTATCATCAATGAAATCAACATAAATCAGTGTCTAACATCGACACAAAATATAAATCCCAATATCTTAATATCTAGGGCTCCGGCTATCCGGACTGGCCCATATCATAATATCTCAATACCTCAATATCAATATCTAGGGCTCCGGCTATCCGAACTGGCCCAACTCCGATCGGTATCCTCCGGATATCCGATGAGTCACAATACAATCACCGGTCAGCAATGCTCCCCTGTCACAGGCTCAACGCCGATCAACTGCGATCTTCTTATCCCGGGGTACCGCACCGGGTCCACCATTCACCCACAGACGGTTCCTATTCCTCCTCGAATTGGGTGTATGATATCTCTCAAGAGCTGAGAAAGTCATGGTGGACAATGTCAAATCATATCCTGAGAAAACCGCAACTTTCATTTTCAAATGATAATCAGTTTTATAAAATCTTGCGGTTCCTTCAAATCCATAAATCTCATGGAAACCCAAATCTCGAGAATAAATAACAATGAATTTAAAAGCATTGGGCTCCGGCAATCCGGACTGGCCTTAAATAAAAATGCATGCAGTGAATAATAATATGTATGAAATAGCAAGTAATAAATGCAATGTCTAAACTAGCATATAAAAATAAGTACGCTAATACCATGTCGAAACTATCAGCTAACAAGCTAAGTCAATGAATAATATTACATGGCAATTACCGGTGATGATGTGTGTGAGCCGGCAAGTAAGTGTATGTGGAACATATGCATCATCGGTAATGGTACTGGTGTCCTGACAGCTTGGTTTCGATACTAACATATGAAGACACAATATAAGCATGCAGTGCGATGCGAACAACAATAATATGCGGGAGCTGAATAATAAATACAAAAATAATGAATATGCAATAATTAATATGAGTCATACAATAAACTACAGGTCTAAACTAACGGTCTAATCAAAAGGTAAGGGAACCACCTAAATCTGAGTCGATACATATATATATATATATATATAATAGTCAGTGATCTCGCTTCAATAGTATCCCATACGATACCCTATATAATATGACATCCTCGAGTCAAGAGTGTGGATCTATCATCAATATATAGCTCGTACGGTAAATCCATCGTACGGCCTCCCAAATCTGGGTACGGGTCAAATATCACATTTATCTCATTATTCGCCTGGTATCCTTTTCATCATAAATCATGATCTGGGGGTACTGATCTAAGTCTAGTACAATACTGATACCATCTATGTATATGCATGCGTGTGTATGAAAACACCACGCCTAAAGGACTCGCTAAAACATTATGTCGTATCTCATAATACGAACCACGTCATATCACCGATCTCATGGCATCCAGCCCAATCCCATCGACTCATCTCCAAATATCATGTACTATCCTCATAATCCATGTATATGCATTACGTGTATATATATACATAGTCCCATACCCATGTGTGTGTGTGTGTATACACACATATACATATCCCCATATACGCACAGGTAATAAAATGTATGCATGTGTGTGCGCGCGTGTGGGTATAAACCTATTCTAGGGTTCGCGACTAAGAAGCTATGCTAGTTTACTTATATTTACCCTAAAACTAATCCATAACATCAAATCTATCCCGAAGTCATAACCTCACAATACACACACACACATATATATATATCATATATATATATATATAATAACATATTCTACACTACGAACTGCGGGGGTGCTATACATCATCCACCCGACTTCCCCCGTAGATATATATCTACTCACCTTGACCTTCGCTTGCTGATTGGTATAGTTTCTGCGTGTTCAAGTTTAGTTAATTACCGCAATCAAAACGGTTTCGCCTGTAGCTAGCCGGTTGAGTACGGGTCGTCCGTAGGGAGATGGGAATCTTTTTCTATGTGCTTTAACGAGTTAAGTCCAATTTTCCAGATTTGTTTGTGATTAACAAAGTGTTAAAATGATATGTAAAGAGAGCTTGTTAGGGTTAGGATTAGGTTAGTTTGAGTTAGGAGTCGCTCACTTCTTTCGTTGCCACTCTTAATATCGGTGTTACGGTAATCGGCAACAACGGGGATTAGCACGACTAGGAAGGAACTTGCGAGTATAAGCTAGGCATTCCAACGCTTAAGTTCTTCCTTTTGGTGCTTGTCCGTCCGTTCTTGGCTCTTAGCCATAACCTCCGGTTAATTCAACCACAACCGGTCTCACTACGGAATCACCGCTATCATGTAGAATAGGGTGCCGTAGGGAGCGGATTGTGGTTCAATTAACGGGAGTCGATTTAAGATGTTGGGCAAGGAAAGAGTGAGAGAGATTTCCTTCTCTCAAACTTCCCTTATCCTACCCTAACAAGTATGGAAATCACTCACCCATTACAAGAAGAACGAAAAATAAAATAAAGGAGGAAGATAGAAAGAAAGAGATTAGAAGATAACAACTAGCTATTTGCGACCTCACCTTGGCAAGGATCAAGCGTAAGCATCATGGTTGTTTAAGGATAAAGGAAAAGAGAAAGGAAAGAAACAACAATAAATAACAATAACTAAATTATCAATTAAAGATTACAAGCAATTAACATAACAAGAGCAAGACAAGTATAATAACAAAAAGAACTTCTTTATTCATCATTCTTCACTCACAAAAGCTCACTACAAGTTTTTCAATGGAGAAGAGATGAGAAGAGGAAGAAGAACAACAAGTATTCTAAAACCTAAAATACAAGATTAAGCACCCTTGGCTTTGGCAAGTTCTGGACTATTTATAGGCAGGGAACTGGAAACCTAGGGCAAGAATCGGGCTCCACATAGAATGACCAAACTGCCCCTAAAATATTTCACTCTGAAGAGACCGTACGGCCGCGGTTTCGCGGCCGAAGCCTGCTAATGCCGCGGAACCGCGGCCGTTTAGAGGGATTGTGCCTTCATTTTTGGTGGTACTCTCTGGTTTGCTGTGCCCTTTATTCTGGTATATGTTTTTTCTCAGAATATCTTCACGATTTTTCCAGAATTTCTGCTGATCAAAAGGTGATTGGATATGGATCTTTTTGTCATGATTTTCTTGAGCTCCGCGTAGATTTCTTGGACTTGGTGTTGCCATTGTGCTTTGTGTATGAAGATGACAATCGATTTGCCATTTTGTCTCTTAAACTGGTGTGTGGCAACATACGGATAGAGAGCGGAGGCCCGTGTTTTATCTGTGGTTGGCAGGAATCCGTATTTTGTCGTGCTTTTCCATGAATTTCATCATTTAGAGCCAAGAACCTGTATCCTGCAATTGACTAGCAAACACGGCTCAAGAGTACCTACCGATAAGCAATATGATAAAAATTGGGTGGTATAAAAATGCAAAAATCTGATATGAACACTTGCTGATACCGACGTCGCCACGCGCTTGATTTTCGTCTCAAAGTCTCGTGGGGGTACCTACATATCACAACGTATCGTATTATATTAAAATCCAATTCGAAAACGAAACGACACACGAAACTCGCATAGGTCAAAACCTATGGTTTGCTCTCGCAAACCAACCAAATAACACTCGATTTCGACGTACAAACGTCAAGTGATCGAATAAAAAACCAAATTCCTAAAATCCAGAATTCAAAATACGCAAAACAAAACCACGAAATAAAACAGCAACTCATGAAACTAGTCCCCGATTTTGATTAAGGTGAAAACAATGTGCACAAACAATACTGGGGTGATATATAGGGAGCATGTGACCTACAGAAGAACTTGGACCCTTGAATCCACCACTTGGCCGGCCCCATACCCATGAAATCCGGCGAGCTCAGTTTGGAGTGTTGGATTTGGTTCGTTGTGGCTGGGTGGTCTCGTAGTGCTTTAACTAAGTCTCTAAAGTTGTTTGCTTAACCCGTAATCATCCCAGATTATCCCAGATTTCCCTGCACACCCTAATAGTTCACAAACCGACATTGGAAAGTTATGTTTTTAGGTTTCAGGTTTTTGTTTCGTGTTTGTTCTGGGTTCCTTCCTAACACAATGGGGGTTTAAGATCACTACTAGGCTTCAATTACACTAACACGACTCAAATTAACCCTAACCCTCTCTAGGAATTCCCAAAGTTCACTAAACTTCGCCAAATTGATTTTAAACTACATTAGAGGCTAAAGGAAAGCAAATACCACACAATTTGTGAAAGGATTACCTCATTTGGCAACTCAAGAATCTTCTTGAGTTGCCCAAGTGCCCAAAATGCAACCTTTCTTGGTCCAAAGTGTAGCTTGTGAGCTTGTGCATGCTTTTTGTGAAGTGGGGATTGATTGAAAGAGATTTTGCGATCAAAGAATTGTTTACCGCAATCAAGAACGGCATCACTTGGTAGCTAGCCGGTGAGTACGGGTCGGTCCACAGGGATTTTGTGTATTTTCAATTTGTTCTAACGAGTTAATTCCAAACGGTGTTGGATTGATTATCACTAAAAACTAAGGTTGATCTAGACTAGGATTAAAATCTTGCTAGGGTTTGGTTTAGGTTAAGTTTGGAAAGTCAATATTCCTCACCGCTTTCTATGCCCTAATTAAGATCTATGAGGTGTTATGGTAATAATTAATAAAGTGGATTAGTACCATCGGGAAGAAACTAGGTTTCTTCCTCTAGGTTCTTGTCCTTCCTTTCTTAATTCTTACCCTAACCTCCATGGAAAACATATACAACCGGTCTTTTATACTACGGTATCACCGCTACTTCGTAGGATAGGGTGCCATAGTGAGCGGTGTGTGTATGTATACATGGAGTCCTATAAAAATATGTGATGGGCAGGAAAGGGGTGAGAGATTTTCATCTCTCAAACCTCTCCTATTCCTAACCCTAACAAGTGAGGAACTACTCACTCATTAGGGAATTGATAAAAAGAGACATTTTTATGATTTTTAATTCAATAACCTAATTATCTAAAGTAGGGAAAATAATTAAAATTATAACTAAGGCAGATAAAGAAAAATCTATACTGGGGCAGGAAAGAAAATTTAACTAGGGCATGATAAAGAAAAAGACTTACTTTACTTGATGCACTCTTCAACATTATAAGAATTGAAAATTCTGAAATAGATGAATAAAATGAGGTACAAGAAGAGGCATACCTCAAAAAGAGGTTTAGCATTTCTATTTATAGATCATAGAAACCCTAGGGTTATATTCGATACATATCTGCATTTACAAATTTACCCCTAAGAAGTTTAGTCAACGCACCGCCATCACCCGACATTTTGCACTGACACGTGTATTATATGGCCGTGGATCCACGGCCAAAAGCCATGTTTGGCCGCGGTTCCGCAACCATATAGAGGGGTCATTGGCTGATTTTGTCTGGTTTGCTTCCTGTTGCATTTTCCTTGATTTTTCTTTACTTGGTTCTTCATAATGTCTTCTAGTTTCTTCCAGATTTCCACAGTGTAGAAGGTTGTGGACTTTTACCGTTTGCTTCGTGTTGAAGTCTTGAATCTTACTCTGCCTTTGTACTTTCTGAAATTGTTCATTGATCTTCGTTGTCCCTCAAACTGTAGGCATGATCAAGATTCTTCCATTTGTCGGTCGTAGTCTCACTTTTGTATCGTTTTTTCATCAATTTCACTGTTTTGTTCCGAGAACCTGTAACCTGCAACTATGTAGCAGACATGGATCAAAAGCACCTGTTTATTTGTAAAATGAATAAGAATGGGGAATATAATAATGCAAAATTATGATATGAACAAATACCCCCAAACTTATGTTTTGCTCGTCCTCGAGCAAAACTAGTTTTATTCTCGAAAAGACCTAGCCTCACTTTCGCAGGAAAACGCGATTGCACTGAGCTCGTGCAACAACCCGTTAAACCTCTAGGTCTCCCTAGTAGGAGGAGTGTTGTCTCCTGAGGGTTTTCAGCGGATATTACCCACAAAATCCTATCAATTCGGCCTATTGAATTTTATTCTCCAATTAGGTTTTCTAAGAAGAAACTCTATTATCTTCGACTCAGAAATTATCCATCCGTATTTTTCATGCTTCCTTATTATTTAACTTAAGATTATATATATTCTTGTAAATTTACTTAGCTTTTAGCAACTTTTAAGTTTTCCTTCTAGGGTTCTATCTCAACTTAGGAATTTTTATCATTTCTACTAAAGATACAAGTCCTATTTTTCATTTCTATCTCTTATCTAAACCCTAATCACATACCCCTATATGTGTGTATATATCACCCCTACACTTGGAAATTCAAATCAAGCTATTATACTCTTGTCCATCGTCTAAAGTATTTTTTCAATTGGTGAATTTTTAGATGAAATTTCTCACACATTTTTCATGCGACCGTTAATAATTCTTGAGGTACCAACGACCGATTACAAAATGTGTTTGCACATTAAGACGTAATTCCTAGTCTTGTAATCCCTAAGGCTTTTAGCAGTGACTCCCAAACCAGTTGGTCTAAGGCACTAGGTGATGAAGCACCCTCGCTAAATATTTTTTCTATTAATGCAGCCTTAAATAATTACAAAAACCAGTGTTTATTTTTTTTATCTCTTTATTCACACTTGTATTTTTATTTTATTTTCTTCGTACTAAGGACTTTAGACAAGAGCATTTCAAGGTCTCTTATACTATTCCAAGTTTTAAGGTTCGTGTTTGTGCAATTTGTAGGGTATATATTTTCAGAATTTAGACTTAAGCTAGGAATTATTTTTCAAACTTATACTTTAATAAAAATATCAATACTTTTCCCTTGTTTTAACTTAGTCCAAGAAGTCAACTCGAAATTTGCTTATTTCTAAATAAACTACAAAGACATATACTTTCTACCGTTAAATTCTATGAAAGGTTATTTTTAGGGTTTTTAATTTACTAAGTCTAAGATCTAGTTGTTCCTAACTAGTTAACCTATTTGGCAAACTCAAGTCAATTAAGGCCAAAATTGAATATTTTAATTTTTATAATTTTTCAAATTTTCAAATTTTTATGGGTTTTAAAATAAGTATGCAAATGTAAATATATACATATGAATGCAAAAGAAAGCTTACCGAGCACAATACCCCCAAACTTAAACTTGACAGTGTTCTCACTGTCAGGCTACACCAAGAGGGACAAAAATGTCGGCACTCCCCTGTTTATTTATTTATATTTTTTTTATTGTTAAAAGAAAAACAAAATATATATACAAAAAGGTCCCCCCAAACTTAAGTGAGACAGTGTTTCCACTGTTTTAAGCGTTAAAGTTCAGAGTCAGGGAGGAGAAAAATCAAACTATACAAGGCCTTACACAGGCCAAAAGTTAGCACCAACCATTCAAAAAATTTATCGTAATTATGGTAGGGTTGGTGAAAGAATGGAGTGTAGAGAAAAGAAATGAGAAGCACACGTGACCGTGTGGGAAGAAAGGTGGAATGGTCTCGGTATATTAGGAGAAGAATGGCGGAAGAGAGAAAGAAGTGTAGTACGAACTTGAGGGTGTAAATTGAGTGAATAAATTAGCACAAATTATGATGACCGATGTGTTAAAAGCGATTGTGCTAATCTATCAACCTGTCGAGAAATGGGGTCAAATCCCTCAAGATTCGCAAGAAAACATGGGTACGTTGAACTTGGTAAACCATCTATTGAACATGGAAGTGCGACGGATTCTTGGGAGGTCGAAACAATAGAAAGGACGAAGGGGAGTGATATAGGGATAGTCTTATTCTCACCTAAGTAATCTGTCTCGAACTCGAAGGATTCCATCAATGGTTCGAAATGACTGTAAGCAACCGAGTCTGATGGTTCAACTAACTCATCTGAAAATTCAAAGGACTCAAGCTCGGGCGGTGAGTCTTCAAAATCATCTGCAAAAGTGAAACACTCGTAATCGATATCTGTTGTGAGAACTGTGTCAGATTCAAGGAGGAACGCACTAGTGGCGTCAAAACTGCTGTGATCGAACAGAAATTTTCAAGCTCACAGTCCTCCTGCGTGATCTTTTGCGTGGTCGGAACAATTGGAAGGATGAGGGGGGTGATTTAGGAAGTATAACAGTTAAAGGTTCAGGAGGATGAATTGGAAAATCCGACTCATCAAACAAAAATGGTTCATCCTTAATACTATCCTCAATACTATCGTCATAATTCTCCTCAAAACTTATCCCATCCATGTAAATATCATCAAAATCAAGACGCATATGAAGTTCGGGAGAAACATTTAATGACTCGGGATGATGAATTGAAGAGAAAATTTCAGTCAAATCTACAGGTTCATCATCCAAAATATTCCCTGCGTCAATATCCTCAATCAACTAAAAATCCATTTTTTTAGATACCTCATCAAAGGCATAGATATTTATCAATTCAGGTTCTAGATTGGAGGTGTGGAGATCGAAAGGATTAGTGATGGTTTCACTCAAAAGGGACCCTTCACAATCTGGCAAATCAAGTACTACAAAGTCGCACAACTCATTAAATGTTTTATTTTCAACTGGTGAATCATTTGGGACACTTTTTTGAAAACTGGAGTTGTGGGATTCAATTGGTGATGGGTAGGTTTGATTTGGAAGGGTGTACAGCTCACTCTCTCCACTCAAATTCTCAATCTGTCCAACCACCTCATCATACATTGGAAGATTTAGAGCTAGTTGGAAACTAGCTACCGGTTCACTAGGTTGCATAAGGGCGGCAATGGACGCATCCAAATTCCTCATCTGTTGGTTTGTCGCTACAATATAAGCTTCCAACGACTTTTCCTGACTAGACATGGGTTGTGAAGGGGTTTCGGTAAAAAATTCAAAATTGTTTGGATACGTCCCAAATGGTTGTGTAGAAGCAATGTCTAGGGAAGGTGCGGAAGTCGGGTAAGACTGGTAGGAATTGAATGGCTGGACAGGAGTAGGATCAACATTTGGATAAAAAGGTGAATGGACTTGTTGGTCCCAAGAACTTGAAGTGTTGAAAGGAATGAAAGATCGGTTACGAGATTGTTCAATATGTTTAGCTATAGACATGGGTTTCGGAGTTACAACAGGACTCGAAAAAGGAGTATCAACGTAAGAAAGTGGTGAAGGTTGAAATGGTTGATACAAAGTGGATTACGGATTCGAACTGTTTTTCCTAGACACTTCTATTCGATCTTTCAAAAAAAATTTGGGCATAGAGAGATCGTCCGTAATTCGACCAAAACAATTCGCGTAAGAAGCAATGTTTGGATGAGGGTACCAAAGTTCGGCAAGAGTTTTGTGAGGTGGTGTACCCATGAAGTAAGAAGGAGAAGAAAAAGAATATGGGTGCAAGTGGGGTGCAATGGATTTCTTAGCGACAAGTGGCAAGTTTTTGTAAAAAAAAAAATTTCAGTTTTGTGTTTTTTTTATAAGGAGCTTTTTGCAAAAAGATTTTCAATAAAAGGCTTAGACACACGTTCAATCAATCATAAATGCACAATCAAGCCTAGATCTAGGGTCACCTAGGTCAGCTAGACAGCTCCTAACTATTCCAAAGGGCAAGATGTGAGGACCTCAAACCGCCTCTTCACCGTCAATTGTGGCCAGGTAAGCACAAGTAGAGAAAGGAGGGATCCGCTCACGAATCACCGTGAGACGGGCCTTTTAAAGTTACCTTTCCCTACCTGTCTAGCCTAAGCACCACAAAGTCAGGTTAGGATCAATGGTCGATGCCTATAACTATTCCTTTGTCCTATTGAGCGCGAAGTCCTTAGGGCCGAGTCTAATCTTTTTTAATTAACTTGATGGTCAATACAATATGCTTTATATGATTTTTGGGGTCCTGGTAAGGGTGATGAAATCCCCACCCAATCTGGATTGGTGTTCAAGCCCCTTAAAGTCAATTTAAATATGCAAAGCAGTAAACACAATCACTTGCAAACAATTTCTTTTTATTGCGGCGCAAAGAATCCTGCACAAGATCAAGTTTATTGGAAAAGGGGAGAAGTTTTTGCGCAAAGAACCCTGCCGGAAATTTTTACAAAGGAGATAATGGGGTTACAGAGAAGAAGAGGGAGCTTACAGAGGAGTTTTTGCTTGCTGACGTCAGCAAGGCGCCGCGGTTCCGCGGCTAATGGTAGCCTTTGACCGCGGTTCTGCGGCTAAATGTAGCCTTTGACCGCGGTTCCGTGGTAAAATCATTGGTTCAGATCCCCAAATCTTTTCTGTTTTCTGTTCTGATTATCCTCTGCATGTTCAGATCTTCTGTTTTCTGTTTCGCTCTGTGGAATTTTCCAGATCTGAATCCGTTCGTCGATCCTGCATAATTCAAACAAAATACCCTTCAAAAAAATAACAAGATGATAAAATTTTTATATTTTTTTTTCAGTTTTTATGATTTTTATGTTTTATATTAACCCGAAATTGCAAAAAGAAAATACTACGCCATCCCCGACAACGACGCTATTTGATTGAAAGAGATTTTGCGATCAAAGAATTGTTTACCGCAATCAAGAACGGCGTCGCTTGGTAGCTAGCCGGTGAGTACGGGTCCGTCCACAGGGATTTTGTGTATTCCCAATTTGTTCTAACGAGTTAATTCCAAACGGTGTTGGATTGATTATCACTAAAAACTAAGGTTGATCTAGACTAGGATTAAAACCTTGCTGGGGTTCGGTTTAGGTTAAGTTTGGAAAGTCAATATTCCTCACCGTTTTCTATGCCCTAATTAAGATCTATGAGGTGTTATGGTAATAATTAATAAAGTGGATTAGTACCATCGGGAAGAAACTAGGTTTCTTCCTCTAGGTTCTTGCCCTTCCTTTCTTAATTCATACCCTAACCTCCATGGAAAACATATACAACCGGTCTTTTATACTACGGTATCACCGCTACCTCGTGAGATAGGGTGCCGTAGTGAGCGGTGTGTGTATGTATGCATGGAGTCCTATAAAAATATGTGATGGGCAAGAAAGAGGTGAGAGATTTTCATCTCTCAAACCTCTCCTATTCCTAACCCTAACAAGTGAGGAACTACTCACTCATTAGGGAATTGATAAAAAGAGATATTTTTATGATTTTAAATTCAATAACCTAATTATCTAAACTAGGGCAAATAATTAAAATTATAACTAGGGCAGATAAAGAAAAATCTATACTAGGGCAGGAAAGAAAATTTAACTAGGGCATGATAAAGAAAAAGACTTACTTTACTTGATGCACTCTTCAACATTACAAGAATTGAAAATTCTGAAATAGATGAATAAAATGAGGCACAAGAAGAGGCATACCTCGAAAAGAGATTTAGGGTTTCTATTTATAGATCATAGAAACCCTGGGGTTACATTCGATACATATCAGTATTTACAAATTTGCCCCTAAGAAGCTTAGTCAACGCACCGCCATCACCCGACTTTTTCCGCCGACACGTGTATTGTATGGCCGTGGATCCACGGCCAAAAGCCATGTTTGGCCGCGGTTCCGCGGCCATATAGAGGGGTCATTGGCTGATTTTGTCTGGTTTGCTTCCTGTTGCATTTTTCTTGATTTTTCTTTACTTGGTTCTTCAGAATGTCTTCTAGTTTCTTCCAGATTTCCACAGTGTAGAAGGTTGTGGACTTTTACCGTTTGCTTCGTGTTGAAGTCTTGAATCTTACTCTGCCTTTGTACTTTCTGAAATTGTTCATTGATTTTCGTTGTCCCTCAAACTGTAGGCATGATCAAGATTCTTCCATTTATCGGTCGTAGTCTCACTTTTGTATCGTTTTTTCATCAATTTCACTGTTTTGTTCCGAGAACCTGTAACCTGCAACTATGTAGCAGACATGGATCAAAAGGACATGTTTATTTATAAAATGAATAAGAATGGGGAATATAATAATGAAAAATTATGATATGAACAGGGATGAATTTTGGAGTTTTTTTTTATTATGTTTTGAGGGTTTGCAGTGGAGGGGGAGTGAGGTACTGCCATGGAATGAAGAGGGAGGAGAAAAGATGAAGGGATGAAGAGAATGGTCTAACTCAAATGAACCCCTCTCCTTCTCTCTCATGCCCATACCTCTCACTATGCACCCTTTTATTTTCTGTTTTCATTTTTCTTTTCTTTTCTTTTCTTTAGTTTTCTTTTCTCTTCTCTTTAAATTTTAGAACCATGCATGATAATAAGAAGAAAGCATTAAAGAAAAATGTAACAAGTGTTAAAAATGACTTAGCGCATGTTATGTGCACAAAACCGGATTAATGCGCGATTAGTGATATTTAATCGCGATTAGCACTAAATAATTTATAATTAATCATAAAAACTTATAATTTTCATAAATCACATAAAACACCCTCATTTCAGTAATTTCCATAATTTTCCAAATTTTTCCCAATTTATCAGTATTTAATTATACCGCAATATTAAAATATTCAATATATTTATTATTTAATTATAAAAATTCCCGAAAATAATATTTTATTTTTCTGAAATGTTACACTTAGTGTAACACCCTAGTTCATCTATACCAGTTCTATTTTGAGTATTTCTTTATTTATGGTATTTTCTTGATTTATTGTGTTTTGGGTGCGAATAGTGTTTCTAACATCTATATTTGCATCCGGCCCGACCCGCTTGCGGGAAACATGTCTTGATTCCAGTTTATAATTTATTCCGGCTAGTTACGAGGATCCGTGCACTTTTAATATTGTTCATACTTCATACTGGCTTTATATCTGGCATCTGCATTTTTTTAGCATAACAAATAAAATCAAATAAAATATTTTAAAAATATCTAGCATGGCCTGCATCATAGCCCTGTCCCCATGGTAGCATCCGTAAATCGTGTTATCATTCCGTTCAGTGAAACGGACTCGTTTGGATAGCTACGTACATGTTACGTGTATCCGTTCTTGGGATTATGCAGTTTCGTTACCCGGATATTCTATTTTAATTTTGGTTGACACGTATATTATCCGTATTCTCAAACCATAATTTTAGACCCGACCCGGACAATTTTTGGACTAATTTTGTTTTAGCCAAAATCTCAAAATATATAATATAAAATTCTTTTTATATTAAAACCGTAAAATATATGTTATAAATTTTCTTAACCAAAAAACATATATTTTAATATTTTTTCCCTAACCAAATATCACCTGCCACTCAACTCTTTCTCTCTATCAAATATATATATATATATATATATTTATATATTTATATATTAATTAAACCCTATTTCTATAAAAAAACTCCCCCACGTCTCACTGTTCATTTCCCTTCTCTGTTTTCGTTCTCCCGCCTTCGCCTCGTCTTCGTCTCGAACCCACGCCCCTCGCTTGCCGTCGACGCCTAACCCTGACCTCGCCTCGCCGTCATCGACCTTTCTCCAACCTCACCTCCATCGCCTCTCTCCCCTCACCTCCGACCACGAAACCCCTGCAAGAACACTGCACAGACCCGACGACGAACCCAAGAACCCATCGCTCATCGTCGCATCACGCCGACGCCCTTGTCTTCTTCAACCTCGCCTCCTCTCCGACACCGCAACAACCACCCTCGTTTCTTTCTTCTCTAACCCTGGCAACCCCAAACACCACCTTCAACTCACATCCCTGCACTCAACCGACCTCGCCCGTAACCTTGCCGGAGACCTCATCGACGACCGTAACACATCGTCCTTATCACCACACCACCTCTTCTCATCCCTTCTTCATTCCCGACCCTTTTCCCTGCACAAAAATCCTCACCCGACTTCAAGAAACCCCACTGCCTCGCCGGAAAACCCCGCCTGCATCCTCGCCTTCGACAGTTCATCGTCGACGTCACTCCCTCGCCTTCTCCTTTAACCCAGAGCCTAAACCCATACCTCCCTCTTCTCTTCTTTCTTCTCCTTCTTCTTTTCTCTTTCTATTTCTTGATCTTGTATTTTCCGGTGATCGCCGGAGCTATGACGCCGCCGCCGATCCGGACGAACCATACCATCACCATAGTACCACTACAATACCAAAATCATACCATCACCACTTCCATGTCACGACCGTGTCACACCAGATCATGTCCAGATCGCGACCAGACCACCACCAGACCATACACCAGATCACGACCAGACCATGCACCAGATCATCTCCAGATCGCGACCAGACCATGTACCAGATCGTGTCCAGATCGCGACCAGACCACCACCGGACCATGCACCAGATCGCGACCAGACCATGCACCGTACCCAGACCGTGCCATGATCGTGTCATCACCGTACTCGGACCGTGTCATGCCATGTGCCCTGCTCCTATGCCGCGTCATGCCCGCTTCGTGCTCAACCCATGCCACTTGTGTGCCACCATCGCACCAGTCCCGTGTCACCGCAAAACCTAGCACCGTGTCGTGCCGTTTCACATATCGTATCGTGTCTTGTCGCACCAGGCCGCCTGCATATCGACCTTTGTTTCTGAGGCAAGTTTATCTTGCTACATGCTATACCATTATATCTGCACCCATATGAATAAAATATTACATGTTGATTTCATTATATATCTATATTAAAGTTTTACTATTTTCGGATACCCGTATGCATCTATATCATTTATTATATATGTAGCTGCATCTACAAATCACATTAATTCATATTACTGTTACATTAGTACTCCATGCTTGATAATGTGCATCCCACATAGTCTTGGAGCTGTAGTTGTAACCCCTGATAAATAATTGTGCATCCATGTTTTATTGTGTACACATACCATTAATTCTATATATCTAGTTGCATGCCATGCCATATTAATTCATATTACTGTTACATTAGTACCCCATGCTTGATATTGTGCATCCTACATAGTCATGATGTAACCCCTGATAGATAATTGTGCACTCATGCTTCTACAGTACATCCGTACTTTTACCGTGATTCGATACTTGCTACATTTTACTGTTGGGCATCCACGTGATACATGTACACTACCTGACATGACCTGATATACCACTAATTGAAATGTTACCTGATCCTGTTTCTAATGCCGACAATCCTGACATGTTGTCCTGATGGACGTTACTGTTGTCTGCATAGACAAAATCTGTACCTGCTTGATCCTGTGTTGGCATTAGATATTGATTGGCAATACTCGACTTGAACACATAACCTTGGGGGTGAGGGGAAATAAAGAATATATCGAACGTAACTCAAAGGGCTATTATATTGTTTGTCGATTTTCCGGGCGTTACGGAATATATTGTTTGCCGTTTTTTCGGGAGTTATGGAATATATTGTTTGCCGTTTTTCCGGGGCTTACGGAATAATCCTGTTACCTTGGTCCCGTGGGGAATAAACGGGGCATAGACCGATGGGTTACGATGAGGATTACATTAATTGATTTCGAAGACTTTAGAATAGATAACCCAGTAGTATAGTTTAGATTACTCACTGCACTTCACCTGCACGTATACACTTCACTGTTCCATATTCGTGTTACTGTTATACTCTTATTACTACTCATACTCATGCCTGCATATCTTGTTACCTCCTGATTATATTATTGTTGATATTATGACGCACTGACATCTGGGTTTTGCATGGCCCAGATCCTCTATCTCTGTCGCAGGCCGTTCAGGAGTATTTCAGCCAACAGGCCGAGCAGTGAGGTTCCTGTTAGTATCCAGTTTAGTTTAGATTCTTTCCGTATTTTCATTTCCTGAAGTGAGCCCGTATTTGGGACATACTTTCCAGATTGTTATTGTTTATTGGATTTATTGCTTCCGCATATTATTTCTTGACTCGTATATCCTGGCATATGGACATGTACTAGATAGTTTATTTTATTTCTACTATTCTTGATATCTATAGACAACCGTAATGTGACTGTGGAGGGATGTTTCCTAGCCACAGGTAGCATGGTTGGCTCTGTCACGTGTCGATCGTAGCGCACTCTGGGAGCGGGGCGTGACAGGGTTTGTTTGGTATCAGAGCCATAAGATTTAGGTTAATCGGGTTTGATTCTTTTGTAGTTGGGTATTGGACCCAATACACGAATCAGAAAACTCGAAATTAGGAACATGTCCTGCCATTTTACTATTTTGCCATTCTTGAATCATATCTTTCTCTTGACCCTTTACCTTGACGAGATGGAATGACGTTGCATCTCGGCTTGAAATCTTTTGGTTCCCTATTGTTTCTCCTGTCCTATTCCTTTGATTCTGATACTAGGATTTGGGCGACTTGAACGGAGTTATGTGATTGTAACTATGAACTGCAGCATGGTTACAATGCGGTACTCTATTTAAGTAACTTGGAGTCCTAGTCTTGATTCATTTTCTTGATTTTGAGCCATGATATTATCTTGCTTCTCTAGGTTTCATTGCTTACCAGTTTATGTTTTATCGCACGCTTGAATCCTGTTTACCGTGCTTAATCGTCTTTAGTATCTTGGCTTCGGATGAAGTCATTTCGGTATCTTACTTGTTCATGTTTTCCTGCATTAGTATTATTCAATTCTGGTGTATCCCATTGTTTGATGTTGTCTTGGGAATGGACTTTCTCGGCACTTTCTACGCTCATATTGATTGTAGGGCAAAGAAAGTGATTTTCCAGATTCCCAGACATCCGGAGTTTGTTTATGCTGGAGGTAGCAGTTCTGTCGGGCCAGTCGAGTTTAGGGCTAGGCCGACAAGCGCTGTTCTTTCGTCGATGGAAGTTGATAAGGAGGAAGCTCCAGCTATAGTTCGAGAGTTTATGGACGTGTTCGAGGACATCTCGGGTTTACCGCCAAAACGAGATGTGGAGTTCGCGATCGGTCTTGTTCCTGGTGCAGCGCCAATTTTAAGGGCGTACTATCCGATGGCACCAGTAGAGTTGGAAGAAATAAAGAAGCAGGTTATCGAATTGCTAGAGAAGGATTGGATTCACAGCAGTAATTCACCTTGGGGAGCTCCAGTTCTTCTAGTCAAGAAGAAAGATGGCACAAGGAGGATGTGCATCGATTATCAAGAATTAAACCGGGTACCCGATCCCTCGCATTGGAGAATTGTTTGAGCAGCTTAGTGGCACGAGGGTATTCTCGAAGCTGGAGTTGCAGTCCGGATATCATCAGGTCCGATTTAAATCAGAGGATATTTGCAAGACTGCATTCCAAACTCAATATGGACATTAAGAGATTTAGTGATGCCATTCGGAGTCACGAATGCACCGGCGATATTTATGGACTTGATGAACTGAATCTTTTCACCGTTCATGGACCAGTTTATAGTGGTGTTCATCGATGATATTCTGGTCTACTCGAGGAGCCTTGAAGAGCATGCAGAACACTTGAAGATCGCAATGCAGATGTTGAGGCAAGAAAGATTATATGCAAAGATGAGCAAGTGCGAGTTTTGGCATGAAGAAGTGAAGTTTTTGGGGTATGTCGTATCCGGAGATGGAATCGCCATTGACCCTGAGAAGATTGTAGCAATTCAGGATTGGCCGATTCCAAACAACGTAGCAGAGATTAGAAGTTTTCTGGGACTCGCAGGATACTACAGAAGATTCGTGGAGAATTTTGCTCGATTGGCTGAGCCTTTGACCAAGCTTGCGTGGAAGGAGGTACCGTTTATATGGATGGATCGATGTGCGTCAGCTTTCGAGACAATTGAAGACCCATGAGAAAAATTACCCAACTCATGATTTGGTTCTTGCAGCAGTGATTTTCGCTTTGAAAATTTGGAGACACTACTTACTGGGCGAAAGGGTCGAAGTATTCACCGATCACAAAAGCCTAAAGTATGTGTTCACGCAAAAGGAGCTTAACATGAGGTAGCGTAGATGGTTGGAGCTGATGGCTGACTATGATCTTGATCTCAAGTATCATCCGGGGAAAGTTGATGTAGTGCCAGATGCGCTTAGTCGGTTGCCAGCAATTCGGATGTTGATTGTACAGAAGGAGCTTATCGAAGATTTTTGGAGATTCGAGTTGGAGATCGTGCTACCGTATTCTTCAGGACAGTTGATGCAGCTGCAAGTACAGTCGTCGTTGATCGAGAGTATTAAAGCAGAGCAGTCATATGATCCAAGATTGCAGAAGTTTCGAGAACAGGTTGAAGCGAGACTTCGAACGGACTTGTTGATTCATGAAGATGGTTCGTTGCGTTATGGTAGTCGTTTGTGTGTGCCGAAAGGAGAGATTCGCGAAGAAGTTATGAAGGAGGCACACAGTTCCGCATATTCCGTACATCCAGGAAGCATAAGGATGTACCATGATCTACGACAACATTTCTGGTGGGAAGGCATGAAAAGGGAGATTGCCCACTTTGTAGAGAAGTGTGTGGTGTGTCAGCAAGTTAAGGCTGAACATCAAAGGGTGGCTGGTTTATTGAAACCACTTCTGGTTCCTCAATGAAAGTGGGAACATATAACCTTGGATTTCATGACAGCTTTACCACGGAGTCCAAAGGGCAACAATGCAATTTGGGTGAGTGTTGATAGATTGACCAAGGCAGCTCATTTCATACCGTTTTGTGTTGGTCAGTCGACGGAAGCGTTAGCAGAACGGTACATGCAGGAGATTGTGAGATTGTATGGAGTACCGGTGAGCATCGTTTCCAACTTTGACACCCGATTCTTATCGCACTTCTAGAGGAGTTTACAGGATAGTTTGGGGACGCGATTGAAGTTTAGCACCGCTTATCATCCCCAGAAAAATGGCCAGTTGAAGAGAATGATCCAAACTCTTGAAGACATGTTGAGAGCTTGCATGTTAGACTTCAAGGGTTCATGGGAGGATCATTTACACTTGGTGGAGTTTTCGTACAATAACAGCTTTCAGGCGACTATTCAGATGGCTCCATTCGAAGCATTATATGGTCGCAAGTGTCGCTCACCCGTTTTTTGGGACGATATTGGAGAAGGAAGATTGTTGGGATCAGATTTGATCATGCAAACAGTAGAGAAAGTTAATATTATCTGCAATCACATGAAGGCAGCACAAGATCGGAAGAAGAGTTGGGCCGACACATCGAGAAGACCTCTAGAGTTCGCTGTTGGTGATCTGGTATTCTTGAAGATATCACCGACTAGAGGAGTGATTCGTTTTAGGAGTCGAAGCAAGCTTAGTCCTCGATTCGTGGGGCCTTTCGAGATCATGGAGCGTGTTGGAGAAGTGGCTTATTGATTGGATTTACCACCGTCTTTGGCGAATGTTCATGACGTGTTTCATGTATCTCATCTCCATAAGTATGTTCGATATGAAACACATGTGCTAGATCATTCGGAGCTGACTGTAAGGGAGGATTTGACCTTTGAGTAACGACCAATGTCGATTGTTGATCGAAGAGAAAAGGTCCTTAAGAACAAGATTATCCCTCTCGTACTTTTTTCATGGGGGAATCGCTCGCATGGAGAATCGACTTGGGAACGAGAAGACGAGATTCGACAGAAATTTCCAGATCACTTCTTGTAGATTCATGTTTGTTTATCTTTTCTTGTTCCGGGAATTTTGAGGACGAAATTCTTTTGTAGTTGGGTATAATTTAACACCCTAGTTCATTTATACCAGTTCTATTTTGAGTATTTCTTTATTTATGGTATTTTCTTGATTTATTGTGTTTTGGGTGCGAATAGTGTTTCTGACATCTGTATTTGCATCCGGCCCGACCCGCTTGCGGGAAACCCGTCTTGATTCCTGTTTATGATTTATCACGGCTAGTTACGAGGATCCATGCACTTTTAATATTGTCCATACTGCATACTGGCTTTATATATGGCATCTGCATTTTTTAGCATAACAAATAAAGTCAAATAAAATATTTTTAAAATATCTAGCATGGCCTGCATCATACTTATGTCCCCGTGGTAGCATCCGTACACCGTGTTCTCGTTCCGTTCAGTGAAACGGACTCGTTTGGATAGCTACGTGCACGTTACGTGTATCCGTTCTTGGGGGTATGCAGTTTCGTTACCCGGATATTCTATTTTAATTTTGGTTGACATGTATATTATCCGTATTTTAAAACCATAATTTTAGACCCGACCCAGACATGTTTTGGACTATTTTTGTTTTAGCCAAAATCTCAAAATATATAATATAAAATCCTTTTTATATTAAAACTGTAAAATATACGTTATAAATTTTCTTAAGCAAAAAAAATATAATTTAATATTTTTTCCCTCACCAAATCTCACCTGCCACTCAACTCTCTCTCTCTCTGTCAAATATATATATATATATATATATATATATATACATATTAATTAAAGCCTATTTCTATATAACCCCGCCCCCCTCCCACGTCTTATTGTTCCTTTCCTTTCTTGTTTTAGTTTTCCCGCCTTCGCCTCGTCTTCGTCTCGAACCCACGCCCCTCACTCGCCGTCGACGCCTAACCCCGACCTCGCCGTCATCGACCTTTCTCCGACCTCACCTCCACTGCCTCTCTCTCCTCACCTCCGACTACAAAACCCTTGCAAGAACACTGCACAGACCCGACGACGAACTAAAGAACCCATCGCTCGTCGTCGCCTCACCCCGACGCCCTTGTCGTCGTCAACCTCGCCTCCTCTCCGACACCGCAACAACCACCCTCGTTTCCTTCTTCTCTAAACCCGGCAACCCCAAACACCACCTTCAACTCACATCCCTGCACTCAACCGACCTCGCCCGCAACCTCGCCGGAGACATCATCGACGACCGTACCACATCGTCCTCATCACCACACCACCTCTTCTCACCCCTTCTTCTTTCCCGACCCTTTTCCCTGCACAAAAATCCTCACCCGACTTCAAGAACCCCCACTACCTCTCCGGAAAACCCCCGCCTGCATCCTCTCCTTCGACGGTTCATCCTCGACGTCACTCCCTCGCCTTCCCCTTTAACCAAGAGCCTAAACCCAGACCTCCCACTTCTCTTCTCTTCTTTCTTCTCCTTCTTCTTTTCTCTTTCTCTTTCTTGTTCTTGTATTTTCTGGTGATCGCCGGAGCCATGCCGTCGCCGCCGATCCGGACGAACCATACCATCACCACAGTACCACTACAATACCAAAAGCATACCATCACCACTTCCATGTCACGACCGTGTCGCACCAGATCGTGTCCAGATCGCGACCAGACCACCACCAGACTATGCACCAGATTGCGACCAGACCATGCACCGGATCGTGTCCAGATCGCAACCGGACCACCACCAGACCATGCACCAGATCACGACCAGACCATGCACCGTACCCAGACCGTTCCATGATCGTGTCATCACCGTACTCGGACCGTGTCACGCCATGTGCCCTGCACCTGTGCCGCGTCATCCCCGCTTTGTGCTCAGCCCATGCCACTTGTGTGCCACCATCGCACCAGTCCCGTGTCACCGCAAGACCCAGCACTTTGTCGTGCCGTTTCACATACCGTATCGTGTCGTGTTGCACCAGGCCACCTGCATATCGACCTTTGTTTCTTAGGCAAGTTTATCTTGCTACATGCTAAACCATTATATCTGTACCCATATGAATAAAATATTACATGTTGATTGCATTCTACATTCATATTAAAGTTTTACTGTTTTTGGATATCCGTATGCATCCATATCATTTATTATATATGTAGTTGCATCTACAAATCACATTAATTCATATTACTGTAACATTAGTACTTCATGCTTGATAATGTGCATCCCACATAGTCTTGGAGCTGTAGTTATAACCCCTGATAGATAATTGTGCATCCATATTTTATTGTGTACCTATACCATTAATTATATATATCTAATTGCATGCCATGCCATATTAATTCATATTACTGTTACATTAGTACCCCATGCTTGATAATGTGCATCCTACATAGTCATGATGTAACCCCTGATAGATAATTGTGCACCCATGCTTCTACAGTACATCTGTGCTTTTACTGTGATTCGATACTTGCTAAATTTTACTATTGGGCATCCACGTGATACATGTACACTACATGACATGACCTGATATACCACTAATTGACATGTTACCTGATCCTGATTCTAATGCCGACAATCCTGACATGTTGTCTTGATGAACGTTACTGTTATCTGCATGTACAAAATCTGTACCTGCTTGATCCTGTGTTAGCATTAGATATTGATTGATAATACCCGACTTGAACACATAACCTTGGGGGTAAGGGGAATTCAAGAATGTAACCGAACGTAACTCAAAGGGATATTATATTGTTTACCGTTTTTCTGGGCGTTACGGAATATATTGTTTGCCGTTTTTCCGGGCGTTACGGAATAATCCTATTACCGTGGTCCTATAGGGAATGAACGGGGCATAGACCGATAGGTTATGATGAGGATTACATTAATTGATTTCGAAGACTTTAGAATAGATAACCCAGTAGTATAGTTTAGATTACACACTGCACTTCACTAGCACGTATACACTTCACTGTTCCATATTCGTGTTACTGTTATACTCTTATTACTTCTCATACTCATGCCTGCATATCTTGTTACCTCCTGATTATATTATTGTTGATATTATGACGCACTGACATCTGGGTTTTGCATGGCCCAGATCCTCTATCTCTGTCGCAGGCCATTCAGGAGTATTTCAGCCAACAGGCCGAGCTGTAAGGATCCTGTTAGTATCCAGTTTAGTTTAGTTTCTTTCCGTATTTTCATTTCCTGATGTGAGTCCGTATTTTGGACGTACTTTCCAGATTGTTATTGTTTATTGGATTTATTGCTTCCGCATGTTATTTCTTGACTCGTATATCCCGGCATATGGACATGTACTAGATAGTTTATTTTATTTCTATTGTTCTGGATATCTATAGACAACTGTAATGTGACTGTGGAGGGATATTTCCTAGCCACAGGTAGCATGGTTGGCTCTGTCACTCGCCGATCTTAGCGCACTCTGGGAAGTGGGGCATGACACTTAGTCTAAAAATTAGACCAGCGTATCCTTAATAAACATTTAAGTCGATCTTGATCTCAAACGACGTTAACGATCCTTAAATCAAACCAAACCCAAATCTAAGAAAATATGGATTTGGACTAATCCCCGCCCTACAGGCAACAACATAAATTAGTCTCCGTATACAATCTATAGGCAACCAAAAATAAAACAAACACATAAGACACGAAGTGAACATCTAGAGCAGGAGAAAGTTACCGCGATGCGGTAATGTAATTAACTGTAGGGGCTTGCGCTTGCAGGGAAGAGTGTCCCCACAATCAAAAACCCCTCACAAACGAGGGGGAATCTGATGAAGTCTGCTACAACGGCCGCATCCGTCCATACCTCCGATACATGTTTCCATAAATCAACTTGGTATCTTCGGAGAGGTGGAAGGATAAATCCAAATAGCATCTATCCCCAAAATTCAGGACAGACGTCCTAAACGTCCCGGTCGCGTCTTTCGGCGGTAAACAGATTCTGGCACGCCCGGTGGGACCTTTTCCTCTTTCCACTCCATACTTTGTGTGTCGTGTTTTGCGAACAAATCGCGGTCTGCTATAGTTGCCTGTGGATTCGAGGTACTATGATTTGGTGTCTTGCTCCCGTGTAGAGAAAAGAAGATCAATGGCTTCCAGCTGCACCAACTGTAACAATTTTCGCTCTGTCCCGTCTGGTGGAGTAACTTACGGGCCCCAAGCGACCTCCATTTTCGCAATGCCGGTGGAACAGGTGACACAGGCCACCACTGGGTTGTTCTTCAGGACCATGATCCCGCTAACAAGCTTTACCGTCCCGATGCCATCACAGGAAGCTCCAAAGAAGTCAATCTTCGATCGGCTTACAACTACCGCGGCCCCTCTCAACGGGTCGTCCAAGTCTACTACCTCAGTCTTCGACAGGGTGAGCCTAAGCTCAAATGGGCCCGCGAAGAGGCTCGCAATACCGTAGAAGGCTATCCCAATTCCTGCTGAAGGCGAAGTCGTCCAGACTACTTCCCCTACTCGAAAGTCGGCCTTAGAAAGGTTGACCATTCCTTTCCAGTGGATGTCAGTCTTTGACAGGCTGGCGCCAATAACAACCTCTCTTCAAAGCAGGGGGTAGGACGAAGCTACTCCGATGATTGAGGTGATCTCGGCCACACGACATGCTCGACGTCGTCATTGGCGCCGAGTGAGGAAAGCTGGGGCAGTTCCCCTTCTGGACTTACCCTACCAGCTCCAACGGTGGAAGTTGATACTGCTGTTCCAACTGGGAACAGCTTTGAGCCACTCAGGAGGGTGCACAAGAACTCTCCAATTGCCGTACTAAAAAGGTATCCTCCACCCGCTGAAAATGTTACTAAAGAAAAGCCAGAACAGCCTCCTCGGCAGCTGTCCTCCAAAATCCACAGGGTCTGTTGAAGAGTCCAAGACTCTGTGATCGACAAAGATTACTCCCGCCGATAGAAGAAAATGAAGGTTTGGCAAGAGAAGGAACATCCCGCCGCCATGCTACGGAAGGTGTCATCTGCAAAGGTGCTTATTGCAGCCCCCTCAATTTCGACCGCCCATAAAAGGAGAAGACCGGAGAAGATCCCTGTGCCTACGAAAAATCTTAAGGGCACTGAACCTATACACCCCAAGTCTGGGGGCATGATAGTGCACACCATTTACATGGTTTCCAGAAAAGAGGAAAGCCGTGCTCTTAGGGGTCATCGACCACTTACGCGGTCCGTAACAAAAGCTCAGAAGCAACAACAGAAACTCCATGAGATGCTAACAAAGATGTCCGCACTTACTGGGCAGAAAAAAAGCTCGGAAGTGTCGTCGGAGCAACATCAGGAACAAGAAACTAAAGCCGAGTTCCTACGAAGGATGCTTGAGAAAAAGATAAAGAAGCCGCGGAACAAGCGGCTAACATAAAACAAATGGCGCTCCTGTTCCAAGATATGGTGGGGATGATGATCTAGCCGGACCCTCTAGCCAAAGATCCCCCAATAATCATTGAAGACGACAGAGGGGAGACATCAAACCCTCTTCCGGCTTTATCAGCAGCCAGGGAGGAGACGATCTTGAAAGCTTCGCTTGATGACTACATAGCTCAACAAATACGAGCTCATCAGGAAAGTGAAGCAACTGGCCAAGTCGTCAGAACTGGAAAACCATATCCAGGCCAGTACGATCAAATTAAGTACCCGCCGGGATATACGATCCCTAAATTTCACATGGATAAGGGGACAGGCAATCCCCATCAACTCGTCGCTCAGTTTAGGGCTCTCTGCGGCAATACTGGAGGTGATGACAAACTGCTACTTCGCCGGTTCATCGGCAGCCTAGTAGAGACAGCTTTTGAATGGTACTCGGAGCTTCCGAATGATTACATCAAAACATTTACGGAAATGGAGCTGCTATTCACTCAGCATTTCGCAAGTGCTAGCGAGTGCACCCCGATCACGGCATTGATCAATGCCAGGATGAAGCCAGGAGAAACATTGGTTCAGTATGCAATTCAGTGGCGGAACCTATGGTCGAGATGCGAACAGTGCATAGAAGAAGCTCCTACCATGGGCATGTTCGTGGGGACCCTAGATCCGCAGGCAACTATATCCCAGTTTATGATGTTTTTCAAGCCGACCACTTTCCAAGCCTTGATCGACAAGCTGGCCCAAATGGACCAGACGGGCCATAGACCGCCTTCCTCGAAAAAGGAACTTCGAAATGAAAAGGGCAAAGGGAAAGCTACCTGTTCCATGATAAAATATCAGGAAATACCTCATGAGGTATCACGTGCTCACACGTGACCTAGGGTCACGTGTTGACACATGATAGTTTCCTGTGATCTTTACTTTATAGAATTAAATTCTAATCAAACAAAAATGTAACAAAACAACTAAGGAAAGACCCCAATCAGGCAGTGATCAGAAGAACTTAGTTCTTCCTCTGGTTGAAGATCTGCAGAAGCAAATCTCCCCATAAGTTGAGAATTTAATTCTCATCGGGGAGATTCTGCCATGAAGATCCAAAACTTAGAGGGAGAATTGAGTTTAGAGATTTAATTCTCCCGAAGATAAAACTAGGGTTTAACCCTATGTGAGAATTTAATTATCCCAAATTCACAGGAATTTAATTCCTCCAAGATAAAACTAGGGTTTAACCCTATATAAGAATTTAATTCTCCCAATTTTATAGGAATTTAATTCCTCCAAATAAAATTAGGGTTCAACCCTGCATGAGAATTCAATTCTCCTAAATTCATAGGAATTTAATTCCTCCAAGACAGAACCAGGGTTTAACCCCATATAAGAATTTAATTCTTCCACATTCATAGGAATTTAATTCCTCTAAAAACATATTAAGGTTTAACCCTACGGAGAATTTAATTCTTAAAATAAAGAGATTTGAAAGACCTCCTTTCACGTACAGAACCTTGGTCACGTGATGACACGTGACCCCAATCCGCAGTGATCAGAAAAGAAAGAATAAAACTAGGTCACGTGCCCCCACGTGACCCCTGAACAAATCCCCCAAAATGAGAAGGAAACAGCTTGGAGGCAATGCCTCACGTGCTCCCACGTGACTTCCAAAATAAAGAAAATAAAAGCAAAGGCAATGCTGGCTTTGGACGCTCTCACGTGTTCTCACATGACCCCTAATAAACATTCTAATAAATCAATGCATGAGTACCCATCACGTGCCCACACGTGATGGCTATGAAAACTAAAAGTGTTTAACACTTATTTTCAGTTCTGAGAACAAAGTAAAGATGATCTGGCCCCACCTCTGGGTGCCCTCACGTGCCCCCACGTAACCCCTTCCTTTCTAGTGTTTAACACTATTTTGAGCATTTCGTCCCTAGTGTTTAACACTGTTTTAGATACGTGAGGACACGTGACCACCGGATATCCTCTAGTGTTTAACACTATTTTAAAACCAATCTTAGCCAAATTGGCTAAGTTTTCCAGAGACAAGCCTCCCCTTCAACTAAATCTCAAAACTAATCATTTCATATGACATAAAAAGTGAAACTCAGAGCTATAATGTTTAATGCTCAGTCAAAGACAAAAATGTTATCAGAGCTCTCAAACTCTTGTTTAGCATTGCTAAGTGATGAGGGGCCAAACCTAGACAAATGTCTAATGGTCCAATATAGGGCCAACATTTCAAATATAATTGGACTTAGCCCAAACTGGCCATAAGTCCTCAATTCAGATTTGATTGAGCCAATGTGCTCATAATCTAATTAATTGATCTTAGTTCCAAAATTGGACTAAAGATCTCCCAATCAACTTTGGTTCAAGGGTACATCTCTTCACTCCTTTGATATTTGTCGTTGTAATCCTTCAACGTCTTCAGAGAGGTGACGGGTCCCGACAACCACACATCTCATAGACTATGATGTCCTTAACCTCGACTGTGAGGTCTTTAAACTCACGGACTATGATGTCCTTAACCTCGACCGTGATGTCTTTAAACTAACAATGGATCGTAATGTTCTTAAACTAATTACCGACCGCAATGTCCCTAAACTAAAAAATAGAGTCCAAATGCTCTTTTGTTGGATCTAAACGATCCCGTTAAGTTGATCTTAGTCTAAAAATTAGAATATGTAAGTCTACGGTAGCGCCCCGACCGTCTGTCCGAGGCCAAAATGCGGAAACGAAAACTTTTTCTAAACTAGAAACCGACGCTATCATATACTTTAAATCCGGATCGAACCATTAACCTATAACTAGCAACTAGAGAAAGGGTTGGAAAAGCTATACCGATCGATCCGTGTCCTTCGGTCTTTGTCCATCGTCTCTAGCTTCCCGCGGCATCTCCGATCTCGTTCGATCTCTGTTCTCCTCGTCGGAAAGGGCACCACATCATCGAGTCTTTTTACGGGCTCCCGCTTCGTCCGAAGCAACTCGGGTACGAAGTTCGCTAGCCGACATGTCCAAGGTGATATAGAGAATGTGTGTGATCACTTTGTCTCTTGCATCCATTGTATGGATGGAGGTTGAAGATGATTCCATTAATGGAAATTGTGAGCTAGAGGAAGAAGAAGAAGAGGAGAATTTTCTTTCTTATGTTGCAATGATAAAATAAGAGAGAGTGAGTATGAAAATAATACAAGAGCTAGCTCTCATATGGCAGCCCCTCTCTCTCCTCTTCTCATTTCAACTCACAAATCCATCAAATAATGTGACACATGCACAAAGAAAGAGACCATGAGTCATCACTTGTGCATGTGTCATAATTAATGCTCCTAATCATGATTTTTAGCTCATAATTTCCATTTGTAAACATTAACACAAATGTTTACAACAACAAAAAGAAACGGCAACATCTAAAATAAACTCGTGACGGATCACAGGGATACCTCTCACCTGTATATACATACCTGCATCCGCATTCCGACTGAATGCGAATACGATGAGACTAAAGTAATCCAACAAATCTAATACTAGGATCCTGCTTAAACCAAAGCCCACTAGTATGATCCGTCCGATCATGATCCGTGCACTATTGCACGTATATGATCGAACCCTGCCATATATCATACGGTCTCTACATCGTTTCGCCCGAAACTTGAGAAACTGTCTCTGGGGGACTCTAAAGACTCGTCTATACTTTGGCTGTGGATTTAACTACTAGCACGTCAGTGATACTAGCTGTACGTAACAGGCTACCAGGTATTAACCAAAAGGGAGGTCGATGAGCGAACTCATCCTGACACCCTACTGAGCCTGCCAGTGACAATATCCGTACAGTCCGGTCCATTCGTCTATGAGCATCGCATGTCGGGCCTAAGGGGTTGGTAAATGTCAGACCCCCAAAAGCGGTACAAGTCGTGTCGGAGTGTAGCCCAGAACACCCTGAGATACTACTGGAATACCTACCAGTAAATCTCCTGCCTTGGCCAAGGACTTCGTATAATGGCTCTCCTAGACACTGCGCAATCTCACCCCCAATACCGGGAGAGACGAAACCCCTGCCGATCCGCTCACTGCCTCTCGGGACTGTACCCAATTAAAACTTATTTGCACGATTCCTTTGAGCCGTGGTAGGGTAGTAATCAATGCACAGTGGGAACTCACACGAGACAAATGACGATCTTAGGTAGATGAACTAACCTATACACATGTCACCAGGGAACATCTATCTGACGTCAAGTATAATACCAACTAGCATGTTCCCGGCGTGTCCTGTCCGGTGTACTCATAACCCAATGAGCACCTGTATACATCTTAGGTGATCTAACTGACACCAATGGCTTGTGAGACCGGCCACCGCCCCTCGTCGGGGTCTCGACTGTATACACTAGTCTACTAATGGAGTATCGATGCCCAGTCTCGAAACTCCCACGACTAGGGACGAATTAAGAATGTGCTTATAGACCCCCAGCTCCCACGTATATGATTGCCATCATACTGCTGGACGTCAAGTAAGGATCCTAAGGGCTCTATCAACGTGCAATAGCGACCTGTAAGGTCACCTAAAGTAGTACACGATGATAAAGACAAACCATGGTAGCATACTATTCTTTATCAACATGTAATAGTGAACTACAAGGTCACCTAAAGCATGTACACGATAATAAAGACAAACCAGATAGTATACAATCCTCTCGAGTAAGACTGTCCTACCGGTATAGGTCCTCCCTCAATCATTGCAATCACGTGCCTGCGATCCAATAATTGACTTTGAGGGCACTATATCCAACAATCTCCCACTTGCACTCAAGGCTAATTATTGCGATGTCGCATACTCACAGCCCGTGTGACACCGAACATCCAACTCCTCTACTGATCAGTCTCACAAAGCCCATTTGCGAAACTATTGCGTTCGAGGAATAGCCTCAGTGAGTAGATCCGCCCTAATGTTTCTTTCCATATCTCTCTTTATCTCAAGTTCGTGGAGAAAGCCATCTCCCGAAATGAGCAATACCTGTCTTAGAATATGTCTGGATATCTGATGAGACCTAGTTCATAAATGAACTCCAAATCCAAACTTCTTAGAATGTATCGTCAACTGAACTTAATCAGTATCCTGTGCCATGCCTCCCTCAGTATCCGCTTGGACCTCCTATCCAAAGAACTGCCCCTCGTCAGAGGGAAAACTATAACTCTGACAGTCACTCTGTCACCTAGGTCACCTTGGAAGCCTGGAATGATAACCGTCTCCCGAAGAAGGCTGCCGTTATCATATACCTAGAACATCAACTTATGTTATAAAACTGCTTCCGATCGTTTCTTCAGGATTGGATTAATATCAACTTATTGTATCTCATACAAAAACAACATCTGGTGTGGTACTTGACATCTCATGATTAACTCAATTGTCTAAGCAAGTGATATGCCAATCATGTACATCCCTCTCCCCTTTAGTCTGTAAGACACCTTTAGAGAGAGTGACTCCATCATCTGCAGGTATACTACCGTGCCAGGAGCCGTCCATTCTAAAACACCTTTATAATACTGTCTAAGTACCCAGATTGGGACACTACCCAAATCTAGATCTAAAACCATAGATTTATTAACCAGAATGTCTGATATTATTTCTATATCCTATGTAGAGAAACCACTGTGTGACAACCAAAGTATAACCGATCGTAGTATAGGAATTTCACTTCCTATTCTGTGTATGTCATCCAAATATCAGGACATCACACCCTACTACCTTCTTAACAGATCCATCCCCTATTCTGATGAAGTCAAACCTATGACTGTCACATCAGAAATAGATGATCTTTCTCCGCTATATCCGCTTTAGTCCATGAATAGACATAAGCTACTTGTCCACTATGCTTCCGCTGCTCCCACTGACTACGACAACTCTCTGGCAGAGTCATATACACGTACACTTCTAAAGCTAGTTTAGAACGACGCTATACTCATCCTCCTGCCGGGTCTCACAGTCTGGAACAACAGCAATGGCAAGTCTGGGTAAACAAGAACCTCCCTGTCACCGTCCTTAAGGCTACCGGAGTACCTCTCGGGTGCCTGAGGTTACCCACCTGTAACGTTTTAAAAATAATTAAATAAATAATTAAATGAATAAAATTGTTTAAGTGAATTTTATGATTTTCGGCAAAGTAAAATGTATTTTTCGTAAAACCTAGCCGTGATTGTTTTTCATTATAATTTCAAAAATACCTATTTTAATTATGTAATTACTAGTAAATGGTGTTTATTTAGCCACTTATAAATTTTTAGTTTAATTAAATATTTTTCCTAAATTAATTATTTTAAATACTAACATAAGCTTTATTTTTACACTAAATTAGTGTAAATTACAAATTTAAATGGTTTTAATTTGTAAAAATGAACCATGGCATGTTAGAATTTAGTGTGTATCATGCAAAATTTATTTGCAAATTTTTCCTATTTTCTAGAGCTTTCTTGAGTTGCTATAGTAAAGAAATAAAAGAAAAATAAAGAAATGCATGAAAAGACATAATGAAGTGATATTTTGGTGGAGACTTCTACACAACTTTTGTCACTCTCTTCCTTCTCTCCCTCACCTCCAAAAATGGCCGGCCTCACCCCCCATGGTAGCCCCCATTTTCCTCATTTTATTTTGCTCCAAAATTCATCAAAAATACATCAAAAATTCAATTAAAATTCCACAAAATCCTAATAAATTCCTACCCTTTGTTCTTTGCTCTTCTTTACATGGATTTTGGAGTGGGAAAGCATGCATTTTGGAGGCTCATTTTCATGTTTGGATTTCATATTTTGAAGGTATAAATTTCCTTCTTTTGTTTTATTTCTATTAGATGTTTCTTTTAAAGCATAATTAGATTTATTAAATTAATTCTAGTTGCAAATTTTAAAATTCAAGTTAGGGTTTGTAAATTCAAGTTGTGGTTTTTATTAATTAAATAAGGTTATAATAGCTAGTTTAACATCTTTTAGAGTGGAAAAATCTTGCATGGTTGTTGTATAATAAATTGTTTATTCAAATTGTTTTAATCAAGCTATTTAGCTAACTAGATTTTTCTAAAATGTGTTTGTGGGTAAAATAAAATTCTTATTAAGGTTGTTATCATTAGATGGTAGTTTTAATGAGAATATTAGCATGTTAATGGAAAGAAAAACTTAGTTTGATCACTAGTTTCCTTTGATAATTGGAAAATAGTAATAAAATGCTTGTATTTTGTAAACTAGATTTTGGAAATTCCTATATAAATGAAATTAAAAATATAATCATGGTTTCATTATATAATTATCATCATGAATTGTAGTTTAATACATTAATTCATGCAAAATCATGTTTTATGGTGGAATTGTGGTATTTTGCTTGAAAAATGTTGAAAATTGTTAAAGGTTGCAAACTAGAAATTTCAAATTAATACAAATTTGTGTAATAAAAATATAGTAATGGTTTGTATAGTCTAGTTATGCTATTTAATGAGTTTTATGACCATTGGTTTCATTTAAATGTCAAGTTTTGATGAAAAACGGTAAATTGGTATTTTCGGGTTTTACGAAATTGGACGGTTTGATGGATTTTAGGGTTTCGATGGATTTAATCATGTTTTCTAATATAATTAATGTGTTTTAAAACTACGAGTTATTTGTTGATGTTATTTCGATCCATCAGAGTTTGTACGCCGATATCGAGCGATATTTGGTTCTTTTGCGTGGACGGGACATAGGTTTTAACCTATGCTTGTTCCTTGCATCGTTTTGACTTTTGTATGTGATTCAGTTTACGATGCTATTTGTATGTTTGCATTTAGGTACCCCTCACGTGGACCGCGGGCGATGAGGAGGAGGATGGCGACACCGTCTTCGGCAGACATGGACCAGATGAGTAGATGCATATCTACGGGGGGAAGTCGGGTGGATGGCGTTTAGCACCCCCGCAACGTAGAATAGGAATAGTACTTATTGACATTAGGAAACCAGATGTGACCCTAGATTCTTAATGAGTCGGACCCTAGTAATGACCCTAGGCTGGACTAGACTGATTTAGGAAAACCATATCAGAGGATGAGTACCTTGGAAGAGGTTCGTAGGTTTCAGGTAGAAACACACACGCACACACTGAAACTCGACATGGTGTATACATGCATGTGTATATATATATAGGACGAGCTATAGGTATATATATACAACACGTATATGGGATACATTGATGTGATATGATATCCGAGGTATGATGAAATGGTGTAACTGGGCTTGATGCCGTGATTCTTGGCTATACAGTCGTATTAAGTGTTAGCGGATCATTAGAGAATGAGATAATGAACATGTATACTTAAATTATAATGGGTGGTGATGATATTGAGGTACATGGGACTGTAAAATAGTACCCGGACTGTAACTTGTGACTGATCACGATATGATATATGTATGACTTGATTACGACATCATATAGGTGTAACCTGATGTCGATATCATAGAGGTGTGACTTGAGGACGATATGATATCAGTATGACTTAATCACAATATGATACATATGACATGATATTTCTGAGGATAAACTAATGATGCATATTATGATGGCAATGATATATGATTGATGTATGAGATTACAGTATAGCACCTTGATCATGAGAGGTGTTGATGATGACATTATACGAATGATGAGACACCTAGGAAACACTAGACCCGTACCCCGATATTGGGATGACGTACGATAGATTTTACTGTACGAGGCATAGATATGATGATTGATCCGCATTCTTGTTTTGAGGATGCCGTACTATGTACGTGACGCTATTGAGGCTGGATCGCCGACTATTAGAGATATTGATTCAAACCTAGGTAGACTCTTGTTTCTTAATGACTAGTTTCTTAGGTTTAGTTCCTTAGGAGGTTAGATGGACACTAGGTTAGGTTCGAGTCATATAGTGGTAGTGATAATTGTATATCAAATGAGTGGATAACACACATCCATCTTTATTTTCACACTGTAATCATAATGTTGCATGTTCATACATATGTTGCTATAATCAGTATAAACTATACCTGTTAGGACACCAGCACCATTACCGATGATGCGCATATTCCACGTACACTTTAGATCTTATTATCTTTTATTGATAGAATCAGCTAGCAACTAGATCGATATATAATATTGTGATTACTCTCAGATGCTAGTATAGACATGGCATTTATTACTTAGACATTCATGCATTCATATTCTCATGTTATCATGCAGTTTTATGGGGCATATGCCGACACTTATCATTTACTTACTCATGATTTTGATATTTGGATTTCTATGAGATTTCTGGATTTTGGAGAAAACCGCAAAGAATATATAAAAACTTCTCTCTCTCCTCCTCCTCTCTTTTTAAAAACATAAGATGCGGTTTTCTCGTGATGTATGTGTCGTCCACCATGAGATTTCATGTTTTCTGATGGATTTCGAGACCCAAATCGAGGAGTGGATGAACCGTCTCGGGTACATGGTGGGCCCGGTATGGTACCCCGGGGCAAGAAGATCGAGTTGTAGACGATGAGCATAGCAGGGGAAGGCTACCTACCAGTGATGTCTGGCGCGGCGGATATCTGGAGGATACCGACCGTTGTCGTGAGATTTGATGATGTGGGCCGATCCGGACTGACGGAGCCCGAGGTATTGAGACTATGAGACTTGAGATTTACATGTTTGTGTCGATGCTTGACACGGATTTCCATGGATTTTATTGTTGAGATTTCAGATTCCTATACACATTTTACTATAATAACAGTTAAAGATTTCTTATACAGATATATCTGGATTTCAAGATTGATTATTTTATATTCATAGTGCATGCATATCCATTCATATGGCATAGTATTATATGAGGCACTGACACGAGCACGGAGTATCTGCATTTACACGTAGTTTTACCCTGCTATTACTAAATGATTGGGATATTATAGTGTATTATTATGACCTAGGATAGCATCGTGCATTCGATTTCTTTTCGTAGATGTCCTCTACTCACGAGTTGGCAACTCACCCCCGTTGTGCCAAATTTTATTACAGGTTCGGTGTACAGGTTTTCCTGGCAGCTTGCTGGCACATCTATTCTTTCAGGGTGATTTGTACGGTAGGTTGGTTCACTTGTATCCGAACCACCATTGTACTTTTATTCATTCATTTGTATCTAGTAAGCTCCATCAACCATACTTGTATTACTTGATAAGTTTATTGGACCGGTCTTTTATTTCGACCTTAGAGTCGCGCATGTATTATTCTGATCTGGTGGTTTTGTTTTCTTTTGAGTTTTGAGCCTCGCCCTTTGGCGTTGTATATTATTGTGCTTGTTGTGGTTGTTTCCTCCTGTTGGCGTGAGCTAGCTCCCGTTTGGGGATGCTTTTTACTGTTTATGTATATTATACTTGTTGTACCCATTTGGGGGCCAGTTTTTATAGAGGAGACTCTGCCGAAATTTTTGAGAAAATTTGCTGATGCTTTTAAACTTGTTTTCTTCTTCTTCTTCTTTTATGGTTTAGATTTCTGGGCTTCGGCTTACTTAGGTTACGTGGCGCCTCTAGACGCTTCGTACTCGGGTCGTGACACCACCATATCTGCGAAGTGGCCAATGGAATGTCAATCCAGATTGAATCTTTAGGTCCTATTAAATTTTCAGTAATCGTTTGCGGTTCTGGAATCACTTCCAGTTCTACCATACTCCCACTACTGTTTTCTGAAAAAATCCATTTTACTAAAACTGTGGCGAGTCAAGAACAATATCACTATTGATCTTCCAGATGGTAGAAAATCAACCCTCGTCATAGCCCGGGTCAACCCACAAACAGCCATTACAGAAACGTGCCTTGAGTTATCCAGAGTCTGGTTTTAAGCATAAGCCGGACAACTCCCCGTACCTTAAAATTGTTAAGATATGAACTATTCTATATCCAATATAGAAACAAAGGTACTGATTTAATTGGAACCAGATTCAAATCATGCAGCTGTCTCCAGTGCATGTCAACTAAATGGAGAGAGGCCGATCAGCATTACTCAACTTAGGAGTGCTTCTAATTATGAGTAACCTGAAAGAGAAGCAAGTTTTCTTAATCATTACTATTAACTGAATACCATACACAAGTATCTACATCTTCGGTCACCTTGAAGAATCCTGATACTTGCAACGCCTGGT
Organism: Agapanthus africanus; assembly: GCA_030015575.1. Taxonomy (NCBI): domain Eukaryota; kingdom Viridiplantae; phylum Streptophyta; class Magnoliopsida; order Asparagales; family Amaryllidaceae; genus Agapanthus; species Agapanthus africanus. Next base: position 112,617,975 of record CM057338.1, on the reverse strand, counting down.
TCTCTATTTTATTCTTATACCTATAACTTCTCAAAACTTAGGCCTTGTATTTCTACGAAACACATGTTTAAGAACTAGAGAAGTCACAAGTAAACAGAATATAATACGAGTACCAACCCCTCTGTCCTCATGGACACTGGACAACATACAATACTCTGTATAAGTCCCCTGAGTCTAATAACTCATTCCCTGTGTGTCGTAGGTTGAAAACTGAACTATGGTTATGAAGAATTATACCGCTGTTTAATGCTCCTTACCTAACCATCAACTGATATAAGTAAATGTCATGGACATAATTTCAAAAGGTTATATCTCACTTTATAAAAATAAACGTACAGATATATCAATTTAAAATTGGTGCACAACAACGGATATTCAAAACCAAATATTTGTCGTCCGGCAAACAACCCAGGTGATTTCCTCAAATATCACCAATTACAACGAATCCCGATATAATGAGGATGATCACCCAATTCCCAACAACTTACTCCCACTCATCATCTGTAAAACCATACAGATGTGAGAATCATACCTGGTAAATACATACCCTGGAGCAAGGACTAATTGGGAAATCAGTTTTCTATTAACAATACACAGTGAAACTGAAACATGAATATGTTTCGAAGGGGTATCCGGGTATTCCTAGTAATGCCTTTTCCATTATCCACATTCATGAATGTAACCGTATACTCCATTTGCCATCTCTCCAAATCTCTTTATTTGTCTTTAGTCGCTACCTTCTGCACACCATTGTTAGGCTAAATGGTTTTCTTCCTTCCCTACCGTTCGGCACCAGCCTATGGTCTGGAAGAAGACTATCCAATAAGCGTAATAGGTGTACTGTCCTAATCCTAGGAGCACTCGCAATGCGAGAGAAGGTAAAGACAAAAGACAACTAAATAAACCTTATTCTATTTCTCCTGAACCAGAATCCATCCCCGAACTGGAACAAGTTCCTTCGAGTTTGTATATAACCATACGATGGAGTATCCAAATAACTATGGATCTTCATAGTGATACGGGGTGTTCTGGAGAAATACAAAGGTGAAGTAGGAGTGGCGATGAAATACTTGGTTTGGTCGTGAATAGCAGTCGCAATTTACTTTGTCCTCTTTCTTATCCCTTTATTTGTCTTTACTTATTACCTTCTGTACACCATCGTTAGGCTAATTGGTTTTCTTCATTCCCTACCGTTCGGCACCTGCCTATGGTTTGGAAGAAGACTATCCAATAAGCATAATAGGGGTACCGTCCTTATCCAAGGAGCCCTCGCAACCTGAGAGAAGGTAAGAGGAAAAGACAACTGAATAGTCCTATTCATTTTCTCCAGAACCAGAAACCATCCTCGAATCTGGAACAAGTTCCTTCGAGTTCGTATATAACCATACGATGGTTTTATCCAATGGAAGTAGATGTTCGTAGTAATACGGGGTGTTCTTGGAGAAAAATGGTAAAAGTAGGAGTGGTAATGAGGTATGCAACTCTGACAATCCAAAAGCCAGTATTTTAAGAAGGTTCGGTTAATCTTGGTCACTGAGTCATAGTCTAGAGTCGGGCCATGGTCGCTGCCAAAGAGAGAGAGAAAAGAAACACTCACCGTGCACTCTAATCTAGATCAGAATGGTTACCAATTTATCTAATCAGGAAACCTCCCACTGTAACCTCAAATTCTTCTCCAAACCTGAAAGAAGAATTAGTCGGGATCACCCAAGGAGTAAACCAACTCATCAGTGGGAATCGGGATCCAACTATCGTCGCATGATAACGTGATGGAATCTACTCACGTTATTACACTCCAGAAGGTATGCGCATATCTGGAAAGTTTCAGTTTCTTTAGAAACTCCCGATGTGATTTTTACCCCATGCTCTTATGACCTTGACGAAGGCCAACATATCATAAATCACATGTCAAGTTCTACCTGTCATTATCCAGGTTAATTTGAAACCACCCGTACATACCCTTGACGAAGGACAAAATAGTAGTACGACTTTCCCAAACCAACGCATCTATCTATGCAGCAAAAAAGTAACAAATAGTTACCATACACTACACCTTGACGAAGGCCAACATACATAGAATGAATACTAAGTGCTACCCGTCTGAAATGACGGAGGGCTACGAATGGTTTTGGGCGAAAAACCTTTAATGTAATGAACTTGATATCGTTGAAGGAACCGGATAGCTTTTTATAAAAATATAGTGACGAAAACCTTTGCTAAAGAGGTCACTCCAGGTGAAGGGATCTCGGCTCTTTCCCCGTAGAATGAGGTGCAGGATATTCCAAATGAATACCACGATGCAAAGAAAAAAGAATCGGCTATAGTGAAGTTATTACCCTGACGCAAACTTCTGTCCAAGGGGTCACTCCCGGTGAAGGGAACTCGGCCCTTGCCTCGTCGACTGAGGTGCTGGATATTCATAACCGAATACCACTGTGCAAAACAAAAGAGAACGTCTTTGCAATAACAGCTTTTTGAAAAATGTTCCAACAATATCAAACAGGTTTGCTTAGCTTGCATTGATCCAAATCAATGCAGTCCCATCAATTGATCACACCACAAAAGAATGAAAATACGTTGTACGTATATGCCATCCGCGTTCGCCACTGGGTCCCGTCATCACCCGTTAGGTTACTTAACTAACGACAGAGCGGGGACTAGAGTAGCGTGGGTGTAAAACATATATAACATCAACTAATATATATATCAATATATAATAATCGCTCATGGCGTGATAAAATGCAACATCACAGAAATGTAATAAGTATCACAGAACAATACAGATAATCTGGGATCCCCGGGTTTCATAGAGCCGCTACTGAAACCCGACGTTCCCCTGGTCGTATGGATAGCCTGCAATGAAATTCTAGACCTTTACGGATGTGGCAAGTTACCCGCCAAAAGCTAAAGTGAGGCAGCCCCCTTCAACAAAGTGAATGGACCACTCAGCACTTCACGGAATCCGGTAACTTGGGCACCCCTTCTTGGGTCAACCTATACCCTCTATGAGTGCGGCGAATAGCCCGCCAATTCTAGAGTGAAGCCCCCTCCGTCTCAAAGCCATGAGATGCGGGCTCGTTGCCCTCTAGAACCCGGCTATCCGTGCACCCCACCGCGGGGTAATCCTAGTACAGAAAGTAAAATATATATATACAACAGGTACATCGACCTCAGCCCGGTCGTGCCCCAAAAGAATAATAAACAAACAGGCAGTGACGGCAGTCCACATGTCGGACGCTCGCCCCGCAATATCAAATGTACAAATAAAACCAAACTGTACTACCATTGCATCCAGGCTATCCACCACGACAAATCCGCAACATCACAGCACAACACAGAACATCAACATGAATGTCACGATCGTAAATCCGTCTAAAAGAACTATAGCAATTAGATGAGATTTACCGCTCGAGTGACATTCACGGTCGCAGATATAATGTAAGTACTGTAAACTAACATATTTAAAATTTTCGATCGACAAAATTTCCTGAAGTGGGCCCCAAGCACAAATCCAGCACTCAAAATAATCTGGGCCAGAACAAAAATTCCCAGAGACCCCAATTCCAATTCAGAGACCACTGTAGAAAATTTGGTGGAGAGACGCTACAGTATTGCGGCGGAACCGTGGCAACACGTGGGTAAGGCCGCGGTTCCGCGGCGCTACAGTGAGTTCTTTCTACGAAATTTCTGTAGTGTTCTTATAAAAGCCTGCCTGATTTTCTGCAATACTCAAAATAATTTTTCGACGAAAAAAAAATTTCGACAGAAACTGCAGAATTGGAAATGCGGTTTTGGAAAATTTCGTTCGATCGATATTTTAAACACGTTAGAGAAAGCTAGTAAAGGTTAATGGCATGGCTCTGATACCATGTAAGTCTACGGTAGCGCCCCGGCCATCCGTCCGAGGCCAAAATGCGGAAACGAAAACGTTTTCTAAACTAGAAACCGGCGCTATCGCATACTTTAAATCCGAATCGAACCATTAACCTATAACTAGCAACTAGAGAAAGGGTTGGAAAAGCTATACCGATCGATCCGCGTCCTTCGGTCTTTGGCCATCGTCTCTAGCTTCCCGCGGCATCTCCGATCTCGTTCGATCTCCGTTCTCCTTGTCGGAAAGGGCACCACATCATCAAGTCTTTTTACGGGCTCCCGCTTCGTCCGAAGCAACTCGGGCACGAAGTTCACTAGCCGACGTGTCCAAGGTGATGTAGAGAATATGTGTGATCACTTTGTCTCTTGCATCCATTGTATGGATGGAGGTTGAAGATGATGCCATTAATGGAAATGGTGAGCTAGAGGAAGAAGAAGAGGAGGAGCATTTTCTTTCTTATGTTGCAATGATAAAATGAGTGATAGTGAGTATGAAAATAATACAAGAGCTAGCTTTCATATGGCAGCCCCTCTCTCTCCTCTTCTCATTTCAACTCACAAATCCATCAAATAATGTGACACATGGACAAAGAAAGAGACCATGAGTCATCACTTGTGCATGTGTCATAATTAATGCTCCTAATCATGATTTTTAGCTCATAATTTGCATTTGTAAACATTAACCCAAATGTTTACAACAACAAAAAGATACGGCAACATCTAAAGTAAACTCGTGACGGATCACAGGGATACCCCTCACCTGTATATATATACGTGCATCCGCATTCCGACTGAATGCGAATGCGATGAGACTAAAGTAATCCAACAAATCTAATACTAGGATCCGGCTTAAACCAAAGCCCACTAGTATGATCCGTCCGATCATGATCCGTCCACTACTGCACGTATATGATCGAACCCTGCCATATATCATACGACCTCTACAACGTTTCGCCCGAAACTTGAGAAACTGTTTGTGAGGGACTCTAAAGGCTCGTCAATACTTTGGCTGTGGATTTAACCACTAGCACGTCGGTGGTACTAGCTGTACGTAACGGACTACCAGGTATTGACCAAAAGGGAGGTCGATAAGCGAACTCATCCTGACACCCTACTGAGCCTGTCAGTGACAATATCCGTACAGTCCGGTCCGTTCGTCTATGAGCATCGCATGTCGGGCCTAGGGGGTTGGTAAAAGTCAGACCCCCAAAAGCGGTACAAGTCGTGTCGGAGTGTAGCCCAGAACACCCTGAGATACTACTGGAATACCTACCAGTAAATCTCCTGCCTTTGCCAAGGACTTCATGTAATGGCTCTCCTAAACACTGCGCGATCTCACCGCCAATACCGGGAGAGACGAAACCCCTGCTGATCCGCTTACTGCCTCCATGTGGCTCGGGACTATACCCAACTAAAACCTGTTTGCAAGACTCCTTTGAGCCGTGGTAGGGTAGTAATCAAAGCACAATGGGAACTCACACGAGACAAATAACGATCTCAGATCGATGAACTAACTTGTACACATGTCACCAGAGAACTGCTATCTGACGTCAGGTATAATACCAACTAGCATATTCCCGGCGAGTCCTGTCCGGTGTACTCATAACCCAATGAGCACCTGTATACATCTTAGGTGATCTAACTGACACCAATGGCTTGTGAGACCGGCCACCGCCACTCGTCGGGGTCTCGACTGAATACACTAGTCTACTAATGGAGTATCGATGCCCAGTCTCGAAACTCCCACGACTAGGGACCAATTAAGGATGTGCTTATAGACGCCAGCTCCCACATTTATGATCGCCATCATACTGCTGGACGTCAAGAAAGAATCCTAAGGGCTCTATCAACGTGCAATAGCGACCTGTACGGTCACCTAAAGCAGTACACGATGATAAAGACAAACCATGGTAGCATACTATTCTCTATCAACGTGTAATAGTGAACTACAAGGTCACCTAAAGCATGTACACGATGATAAAGACAAACCAGATAGTATACAATCCTCTCGAGTAAGACTGTCCTACCGGTATAGGTCCTCCCTCAATCATTGCAATCACGTGCCTGCGATCCAATAATTGACTTTGAGAGCACTATATCCAACAGAATAATGTATCTTTAACTAACGTTTAAGTTGATCTTAGTCTCAAATGAGGCTAACGTATCCTTAAACCCACCCCCCAAACCCAAATCTAAGAAGATATGGATTTGGACTAATCCACGCCCTACGGGCGACGACATAAATTAGTCTCCGTATACAATCCACGGGCAACCAAAAACTAAACAAAAACTCACGACACGAAGTGACCATCTGGAGAAGGAGAAAGTTGTTACTGTGATGCGGTAGCGTAATTAACTGCAGGGGCTTGCGCCTGCAGGGAAGAGCGTCCCCACAATCAAAAACCCCTCAACGAGGGGGAATCTGACGAAGTCTGCTATATCGGCCGCATCTGTTTAAACCTTCGATACACGGTACCATAAATCAACTTGGCATCTTCGTAGAGGTAGATGTTAGTTATATGTATGCCCTAGAGGCCATTACTATACATAGGATGTATATTGTAGTGGATGCTTGGACATATATAGGGAGGACTTTCTTGCTCGACATGATAGTATGCTATCTGGTTACTCTTTACCTTAACGTGTACATTGATTGTCTCTCTGTTACATGTTGGTAAAGCCCTTAGGATGTGTACTTGACTACCTGGACTATGATGCGGATCATACTAGTGGGGACATGGTAGTCCATAAGTACATCCTTCAAGGTCCCTAGTCGTGGGTGTATCGAGACGGGGCATCGATATACCAGAGTAGACTAGCGTATACCTTCTCGACCCATACAGATGGGCGATGGATGATCCCATATCCATTGGTGTTTGACATCAGAGATGATATGCGGGTGCTCAGTAGAGACTGGGTACACTGGACGGACTCGCCGAGAACTCCCAGATGGTATTATACCTTACGTCAGATGGCAGTTCTCTGGTGACATTGGTACAGAGTAGTCTGTTGACCCGAGATCGTCATAGAGTCTTGTGTGGTTCCCACGGTGCTTTGATTTCCACCTTACCACGTCCAAGAGGGCGTGCAAAACGGTGGCTTTTGGGTACAGTCCCGAATCACATGGAGGCAATGAGCGATAGGAGGGGATTCGTCTCTCCCGGTATAGGGAGTTGATGTTGCGCTGTGTTCGATTGGCTGTAACCGGAAATCCCTGGCCAGGGTTACTGAGATTTACTGGTAAGTGTTACCAGTAGTTTCTCGAACTGTTATAGACCTCATATCGACACGACTTATCGAGCTATTGGGGTCTGATGTTTACCACCCCTAGGCGAGATATGCGACATATCATACGACGAGACCGGACTGTACGGTAAGTGTTACTGGTTGGATTCACAGGAGTGTGAGCGGGCTTGCTCGTCGATCTTCTGATCGCTCAATACCCGGGTGGCCGTTACGTTTAGCAGACCGCTTGCAGCTTGTGGGTGTTTGATATGATCATCACCTGCTGCCGGCGTATTGACGAGTCTTTAGAGTCCTACACAGAGGTTTCCTGGCTCAAGCGAAACGAAATAGGAGCGCATATGAGATATGTGCGGGACCGGGAATAATGGGTGTATGTGATACCGTATTTCATTCTCGCGATGAATGTATCGAATGGTTGTATGCGATATAACCTAGTTGTCGAATCATGGATTGATTCGATAAGTCGATACATTGGATATTAGTCGGTTATATGCGATATGACCGGATCTTTAAATCAAGTGTTGATTTAATGATTTAATGCATAATTATATATTTGATATATTACTTTTCATTAACTAGTATTGGTTCACTTTAAATGGATTTTCTCACTTGTAGTTCACAAGTTGTATATGTGATATACTTTTGTGCACTTGATTGTATCATGTTTGATGATACATGTTTACTTGGTTAAGTGTAAAGAATTAAACCTTGGTTAAGTTAATGATTAGGGTTTTCTTTTTGTTACTAATTTATTTATTTATTTATTTTGGTAAAGATATGAAATGAAATGGTTGCTAGTTTTGTTTTTCTTTGAAGCTTCTTGAAGCTTTGACTAAGTGACCATTTTGTCTCATGCTTAACCCTAACCACTCCACTTAACCCTAGTTCATTCTCTACACTTGACCATGGTTGTATTATGATAAGTATTGATTTTCTTTTCTATTTGAAAATAACTTATCATAATATTCATCTTCTTCTTCTTCTTCTTCACTTGAAGAAAACCTTGCTTCATCAATGGTGACTTGATGAAAAGAGTGAGAAATCCAATTCTAAAGTGAACCCACTTCCTATTTCTTCATCCTCTACCTCTTGCCAAGTAGTATAGGGTGTTTTCTTCACAAGTTTCATGACTTGGTGAAGTGGGAGCTTGATCTTGTGATGCCTCGACGTAGATCATCTTCGGCATCGTTGTCGATGACCTAGCCTGCCCATTTCTCCGATGAAGCCGACGCTAGAGCCCGGGATTGGATTTGGACAGCAAGGGGACTTCATCATGGAGCTATGGAGGTGGAGAACCGGATCTACAAAGGTTGTATTTCCGTACACTTAGTTAAGTTGTTAAGTAGTTGCTTGTTTCGCCTAAATATCTAGTTAACAATCCATATTAGGGTTTCTCGGCACTTGTAATTTTTGAAATTGGCATGGTTGATGCCTTGTGAGACTTCATTAGTGTGCCTAGGAACCCTACAGTGGTATCAGAGCCTAGCTAGAGCCTTAGGCGATGCGTGGACGGAGTTAGAAGTCCGATCGAACCGAAACCCTAACCCAAATTTTGCTCTCTGGACAATTTTGAAAATCGTGGTTTTTTCCAAATTAAAAATATGCAGAAAAACCATCAGGAATATCTAAGAGTTACTGTGAAATTCGACAGCCCAATTCCACTAAGTCGCCGCGGTTCCGCGGCACGAGCATGGCTCGTGCGGCGGTTCCGCGGCCGTACGGACTCATTGTATAAAGAATTTTGCACAGTAATTCTTAGTTTCCAGTGCTGGTTTTCCTGGGAATTTTTAATATTTATTCAAGAGTTGAATTTTCTGGGTTGTATTGGGAGTTCGGAGATTCGATCGGATTATCAAACTTTGTCTATGTGTTTTTCCGGGTAATTTTAGAATGTGTTAAAAAGTTCGACCGGATATAAATACCCAATTTTTCTCCTGCCGGAAAATTTCCAAGTGTTGGATTTTTCCGTGGTTTAAAGACGTTCTAAGTAGTGCAAGTAACGCGATGGTCCCTCTAGAAGACAACAAACTTTAACTCGATTATGTGACCGTCTTGAACTGCCCTTTGAACCTTCGGGTTTGGGGCAGTACGGCGTGCCACATGTGAGGCGTTAGCTTGACCCTTCTATGGCTGGACCGTTGGTACCGAGGCATGAACTGAATGTTTTTAGACTTATTTCATGTGTTGAGCTGTATCGGGAAAACTTGGGTGTTCGATTGTTCGATCGGAAAGTTTAACATTTTCTACTTATCCGGAATGTGATACAATAATTGGAATTCACAAGAAGTTATGAGATAACTGAATGAATGTTATAAACATAGCAGTTTAGTCTCACTTGATCGGTTGCCACGGAATTTTGATGCGATCAAAAGTCCGTCGCAATCACGTAGCGTACGCGGATACTCGCCGGGTAAACTTAATAGACAGCCTCACTCCATAGCCCCGACCAAGTGACTGTAGGAGAACCCCGTCGCCTAAAGCGTCCGTTCGGGTGCTTCCGGCAGCGGTGTTCCGCCTTGGTGCACTTCGTCGACGGGGTCGGGGGTGCGGCCGCCTACTAAAGTTTGCGACGAGCATTCGATCAGGATGTCGGGAATCTTGTTGAATTACCCTACTTGATATTGAAAAGAGTTTTCAATAATGAGACTAAAATGCGGGGTTTATAATTATTAGGCATGTGATGTCTAAGGAATTTATTTGATTAGGCATGCGATGTCTATGGAGGTTGCGGATTCCAACTGTTGTAGTTTTACACTTTCTTTTCTGTGACCGTAAGTGTAATATGTGTTATCGCCGGTTTCGTTGCTATATGTCAACGACAATTAGGATGCGCATATTTACTTACGTTGATGACATGTGATGTTATGTGTTGCTGGATATGTTATATTGGATCGTCGTGTTTGAATAGCCGGGGGTTTTTATGTGAGATGAGTGTTTTTCATTTTCATTCATGTAAAAACTTGTATGTAATATTCTTTTATTGGGGCACTTCCAGGTTGCGGAAGATGTCACCCTTTGTATATTATTTACTTTTCCGCAGTAGGATAGACCCAAGGAGGGGAGCACAAGTAACCGGGTTCTGGAGTCCAGTGGGAGACCAACTCGAGGAGTCGAGTCCGGGTCTCCTAACTCTAGAATTGGTAGGGTTGCTTGCCGCTCTCGTAGGGGTCTAGGGGTGTGGGTTTGGCTATTCATCACGACCGTGGAATCCGTGTTTTATACTGGCTCGTATTGAAAACACGGACGTCCTAGTATATCCAATATTTCATATGATTCTTCTGCTGCGATATCTGTGATGTGATCATGTGATATGTTCTGTGATAGATACTGTATATAGTATATATGATATATTATATAGGCGTTACTTATGTTTTACACCCGCGCTAGCCCTGTCCCGCTCTGCTGTTAGTTACCTAACCTAACGGTGCACGAGGGGACATCGAGGCGAATGCGGATGGCATAAGTGTACGTCGTATTTATCTGTGATGTTTAGGTAATTTAAATGATGGGACTTCATTAATGTGATTAATGAAAGTAAAAAGAAACCTAAAGATGTTGTAGAATCGAATTTCAAAAATAAAACAGGTAGCTACAGTTCTTGCTTTGCACAGCGGTATATATGATATATCCTGCACCTTATTCGATGAGGAAAGGACCGAGATCCCTTCACCGGGAGTGACTCCTTTAGCAATAGCTGGCAAATGCTACACACTCGGTTTGTCTTTTGATTGCTTTTAAGAGTTTTTGCTTTGCACAGTGATATATATGATATATCCCGCATCTCATTCGACGAGGAAAGGACCGACGATCCCTTCACCAGGAGTGACTCCTTTAGCAAAACTAGAAAAGCCTCAAAAGCACTCCATTTTAAAATCATTTGATTCTACAACGATATCAAGTTCATTACGCAATAGGTTTTCAGAAAAACCTGTCGTAGCCCTCGGTCATTTCAGATAAGTAGTAGTTAGTATTCGTGCTGCGTTTGTTGGCCTTTGTCAAGGCACAGTGTGCGGTAGCTAACTGGTGCTTATCTGCTTATGCATATGATGCAGATTGGGTTAGGGTAGTCGTACAACCTTGTTGGCCTTTGTCAAGGGTCGTGCGGGTGGGTTTAATTCAATCAGGAAATGACGGGTTGAACTTGACTAGCATCCTATGATTTGTTGGCCTTTGTCAAGGTCATAGGAGGTTAGGGGCAAAATATTATCGGGAATTTCAAGTGTTGAAATTTGCAATGAGATTGTATACCTTCTATGAGATAGTTGGATCCCGATACCCGCTGCGAGTAATTGTTACTCCAGGGAGAGTTTTACACATTACAATTAGCCGATCAAGTAGGTGTCTAGAAAGGTGTCAACGAGGTTACGCCTCTGGGAAAACGAGGTTTACATTAATTAGGTTCGTGCGAAAGCACGGAGGACCTCCCTCAAAGTACCGACACTGGCCTGGCTGAAAGATTGGCGAACTTGTAACGTGTAATTAATCTCGGCTAGTCTTTCCTTTTAGGGTTTGAAGGAAGATTTGATAAAAAGCAGTGGGAGCCATCCTGATTAGATAAAATAATAACCAATCTGATCTTGCAAGAGCGCACGCTGAGTGTTTTCTTCTCTCTCTCTCCAGGTAGCGACCATATCACGCCTTAATCAAGATAATAATACGGAATATTGACCGAACCCGCTTGTTATACTGAGCTGGGGAACGTTGGTCCCGCTCCAACTTATAATTGTTATAACACAGAGCAGGAAATTGGGGATTACCAGAATTCCCGTGCCGCCCAAACGAAGAGAGTGCATGCTGATGCATCATCTTCGGGTATGTTCATTACAAAGAACTGTTTCTCAGTATCCTCTGCATCCTGGGTATTTGATACCGGATCAATATCCCAGATATGTAATCTGTTACATAGGGCTACAAAAGGGTAGAAAAACTGAGAACGGGTGATAAGTTTCATGAGGCAGAAAACGGGACAAGAGTTGCAGCCAAGTCTGTTGGTCACTGTCATCCTGTATTACCAATACACTGATTCTGAACGAATGTTATTAGATACCGAACCTGATATACAAAATCATATCAGTCTCTTTATCAGTAAAGAAATGATAAAATTTTGTATTGTTGGATAATGTTTTGAACATTTCCTATATCAAAAGTTGATCGGTTCAGGCACGTTATCTAAAAGCATTAACGTTCTAAATCAAACTACAGTTCTTAGTATATAGAACACACACAAGAGGAAGAGGTCAGAAATGAACGAGTCCTTCTTGAGGCATTATAGACTAGGTCATATCAATGCGACCCGACTAGCTGAAGTTACATGTAGATGCATATTTAAATCAGTTTGAATCTACATCTTGTGAAACTTGCCAGTCATGTCACAAAGATATAATGACACCAGCTCTGTTTATTGGAAACAGAGAAAGAGTTAGTGAACTCTTGGGATGATACATGTTGATGTATGTAAGGTCCCCTGTCTACACATGCCAAGACCGGTTCTTTGTACTTCATTACATTCTCTGATAATCTCTTTAGATTCAGACATATGTTCTTGTTGAAACACAAGTCCGAACCTTTTGAGATATTCACAGAATATAAGTTAGAAGTAGAGAACCAAAACGGGTATAAGTATTATGTCCTTTGATGTGATCGAGGAGTGAAATACTTGAGCACGGAAATCCAGGGCTATTCTAAAAGGAGAATGAGATTCTCTCTCAGCATTACTCCTCCGTATACACCATAGCACGATGGTATATCGGGGTGGAGCAATAACACCCTATATGATAAGGTGTGCTCTATGATGAGTACTACTGAGTTACCTATTTCCTTTTTGGGAGTTATGCACTTGAGAAGCTGCATACCTATTGAATAGGGTTCAAATCAAATCAGTTGCCTACCACTTCATATTTGATATGATAAGAGAAGAGCCCATCTCTTAAGTTAGTTAAGATTTAGGGTTGTCCAGCCTATGTCTGAAAAACAAAATCTGGACAAGCTCGAGGCAAGATCTGTTATGTAGAACTGGAAATGTTCCAGCTATACAAACAACAGCAGATGATTTGGTAGAACCAAAGGATTCAGTAGATTCCAACGAACCTCAGCCTCTCCGCTGATCTAGTAGGGTTCCTCACCCACCTGAGAGATATTTCAGTTTCTCTATGACAGTGGGAGCGAGGATTGCATCATGAGATGATGACCCAACTAGTTTCGAGCTGGCCATCAGGAGTGGGACTCTGTAAGAATGGCTGGATGCTTAGTGATCTGAGATGGAATCCATGTACACCAACAAAGTATGGACTTTGGTTGCTATATCTGAAGGATTAAATCCCCATCAGGAGCAAGTATATCTTGAGAAAATTACTTGGTGTATAAGGAAAAGTTAAGACTTTCAAAGCTAGACTTGTTAAATGTTTTTCGTCATTGACCAGGCATGGATAATGATGAAACCTTATTCCAGTGGCTATGCTTAAGTCCATCCAGATCCTACTTGCCACGGCTACATACCATGACTACGATATCTGGCGGTAGGGTGCCATGACTGCTTTTCTAGATGGTGTTTTAGAAGAGTGCGTCTATAAGTACACAGCCAGAGGGCTTCGTAGACAGTGGGAGCAGCGGAAACGTGTACAAGATGCTTTATAGGATAAAGCAGACATCGCGGAGTTGGAACATCTATTTTGATGTGTTAGTCAAAGAGTTTGACATCATCAAAATGGTAGATGAACCTTGTATAAACAAAAAGGTAGTAGGGAGTATAGTGACAATCCTCGTAGAGTACGTGGATGACATGCTCTTGATAGGGAAGGAGTTTCCTATGCTACGTTCGGTTAATCTCCACTTATCACAATGATTCTCTATATAGGATCAAAGTGATACCTCCTAAATCCTGGGTTTTGGATCTATGAGATAGATCTAATTGGATGTTAGGATTCTCACTAGTTGCAGTGAGATGGTATCAACCGATCCTGGGGAGAATCACTGGAAGGGTTCCAGGATGATAAGGACGACTGAAAGTCAGTCACAGGCATTGTCTTTACCCTCAGTAAAGGGACGGTATGTTGGAAGAGTTCCAAGCTAGATACCGTGGCTAACTAGACGATAAAGGCTGGATACATCGCTACTTAAGATGCTACCAAAGAGGCAGTCTGGATGTATATTTGTTCATGAGATGAACTGAGTTCCTCCCATTGTGTGACAATGGAGTTGTGGCATATGCCAAGGAACGTCCGTCCCATCAATGATCCAGATATATTCTAAGGCAGTATCACCTGATCATGGAGATGGTTGATCTCCAAGGAGATCGAGGTTAGGAGAGTAGACTCAGAGGACAGCACGGCGGATCCACTCACAAAGGCCTTTTCCCAGAGAGAGACTTTTATGGGATGGTTGAGTATGAGATACTACAACCACTGCTATCAGATGGCCCTAGTGCAAGTGGGAGATTGTTAGTTATATGTATGCCCTAGAGGCCATTACTATACATAGGATGTATATTGTAGTGGATGCTTGGACATATATAGGGAGGACTTTCTTGCTCGACATGATAGTATGCTATTTGGTTACTCTTTACCTTAACGTGTACATTGATTGTCTCTCTGTTACATGTTGGTAAAGCCCTTAGGATGTGTACTTGACTACCTGGACTATGATGCGGATCATACTAGTGGGGACATGGTAGTCCATAAGTACATCCTTCAAGGTCCCTAGTCGTGGGTGTATCGAGACGGGGCATCGATATACCAGAGTAGACTAGCGTATACCTTCTCGACCCATACAGATGGGCGATGGATGATCCCATATCCATTGGTGTTTGACATCAGAGATGATATACGGGTGCTCAGTGGAGACTGGGTACACTGGACGGACTCGCCGAGAACTCCCAGATGGTAATATACCTTACGTCAGATGGCAGTTCTCTGGTGACACTGGTACAGAGTAGTCTGTTGACCCGAGATCGTCATAGAGTCTTGTGTGGTTTCCACTGTGCTTTGATTTCCACCTTACCACGTCCAAGAGGGCGTGCAAAACGGTGGCTTTTGGGTACAGTCCCGAATCACATGGAGGCAATGAGCGATAGGAGGGGATTCGTCTCTCCCGGTATAGGGAGTTGATGTTGCGCTGTGTTCGATTGGCTGTAACCGGAAATCCCTGGCCAGGGTTGCTGAGATTTACTGGTAAGTGTTACCAGTAGTTTCTCGAACTGTTATAGACCTCATATCGACACGACTTATCGAGCTATTGGGGTCTGACGTTTACCACCCCTAGGCGAGATATGCGACATATCAGACGACGAGACCGGACTGTACGGTAAGTGTTACTGGTTGGATTCACAGGAGTGTGAGCGGGCTTGCTCGTCGATCTTCTGATCGCTCAATACCCGGATGGCCGTTACGTTTAGCAGACCGCTTGCGGCTTGTGGGTGTTTGATATGATCATCACCTGCTGCCGGCGTATTGACGAGTCTTTAGAGTCCTACACAGAGGTTTCCTGGCTCAAGCGAAACGAAATAGGAGCGCATATGAGATATGTGCGGGACCGGGAATAATGCGTGTATGTGATACCGTATTTCATTCTCGCGATGAATGTATCGAATGGTTGTATGCGATATAACCTAGTTGTCGAATCATGGATTGATTCGATAAGTCGATACATTGGATATTAGTCGGTTATATGCGATATGACCGGATCGTTAAATCAAGTGTTGATTTAATGATTTAATGCATAATTATATATTTGATATATTACTTTTCATTAACTAGTATTGGTTCACTTTAAATGGATTTTCTCACTTGTAGTTCACAAGTTGTATATGTGATATACTTTTGTGTACTTGATTGTATCATGTTTGATGATACATGTTTACTTGGTTAAGTGTAAAGAATTAAACCTTGGTTAAGTTAATGATTAGGGTTTTCTTTTTGTTACTAATTTATTTATTTATTTATTTTGGTAAAGATATGAAATGAAATGGTTGCTAGTTTTGTTTTTCTTTGAAGTTTCTTGAAGCTTTGACTAAGTGACCATTTTGTCTCATGCTTAACCCTAACCACTCCACTTAACCCTAGTTCATTCTTTACACTTGACCATGGTTGTATTATGATAAGTATTGATTTTCTTTTCTATTTGAAAATAACTTATCATAATATTCATCTTCTTCTTCTTCTTCTTCACTTGAAGAAAACCTTGCTTCATCAATGGTGACTTGATGAAAAGAGTGAGAAATCCAATTCTAAAGTGAACCCACTTCCTATTTCTTCATCCTCTACCTCTTGCCAAGTAGTATAGGGTGTTTTCTTCACAAGTTTCATGACTTGGTGAAGTGGGAGCTTGATCTTGTGATGCCTCGACGTAGATCATCTTCGGCATCGTTGTCGATGACCTAGCCCGCCCATTTCTCCGATGAAGCCGACGCTAGAGCCCGGGATTGGATTTAGACAGCAAGGGGACTTCATCATGGAGCTATGGAGGTGGAGAACCGGATCTACAAAGGTTGTATTTCCGTACACTTAGTTAAGTTTTTAAGTAGTTGCTTGTTTCGCCTAAATATCTAGTTAACGATCTGTATTAGGGTTTCCCGGCACTTGTAATTTTTGAAATTGGCATGGTTGATGCCTTGTGAGACCTCATTAGTGTGCCTAGGAACCCTACAGTAGACAGATAGCACCAATTAGCATCTGCCCCGAAATTCAGGCAAGACGTTTATCGCGTCTTCCCAGTGTTTCGGTGGGGAACAGATTCTGGCACGCCCGGTGGGACCTTTTCCTCTTTCCACTCCACACTTCGTGTGTCGTGTTCGCAAACGAATCGCGGTTTGCTAATGGTTGCCCTTGAGTTCGAGGTACTAAGATTTGGTGTCTTTCTTGGTGCAGAAAACGAAGGATCAATGGCGTCTACCTGCACAAAGTGTTTCAGCTGCATCTGCAACCCCCGTTCCGCCTCATCTGGAGGTGTAACTTACGGGCCCCAAGCGGCCTCCCTTTCACAATGCCGGTAGTGCAGATAACGCAGGCTACCACCGGGTTGTTCTTCGGGACCATGCTCCCACTATTGAGCGTTAACATCCTGCTGCCGCAAGAAGCACAGAAGAATTCGGTCTTTGATCGGCTCACTACCACCACGGCCTCTCTCGACGGATCATCCAATGCCAAGCCGACAGCATCATTTTTCGATAGGCTGAGCCTGAACTCCAATGGCCCCGTCAAGAAGCCCACGATACCTGAAGCAGCCATCCCAAAACGTATAGCCATCCCTGCTCTCGAGGTCACTAAAGAAGCTTCTCCCGTCAAAGGATCAGTCTTTACGAGGCTGGCCACTCCGGCCCTCGTTCCTGCTTAAAGGTATGTCTTTGACAGATTGGATATCGCTGCTCAACGGACGTCGGTCTTCAACAGGCTGGTATCAGCAGCGCCTCACCAGAATAGGGGGCATGACAAAGCCATCCCCATAGCTGAACCAACACTTTCTGTGCGACATGCTCGCCGTCATTACTGGCGCCGAGTACAGAAGGCTGGGGGCAGCTTTCCGTCTGGATTTACTACACCAGCTCCAATGGTAGAGATCGATGCTGCTGTTCCAACCGGGAACAACTTTGAAATGCTTAACAAGGTGAGCAGGAACTCTCCTACTGTAGTGCTAAAGATATCTCCTCCACCTGTGGAGAATGCACCGAAGGCGAAGCCAGAACAACCCTCTCAGCGGCTTTCTTCCAAGATTTATAAAGTCTGGCGACAGGTTCAAGACTCGGTAATTGATCAAGATTACTCTCGTCGACAGAAAAAGATAAAGGTTCGGCAAGAAAAAGACCATCCTGTCAAGCCACGAAAGGTGACAGCTACCTGGGTGCCCGCTGCAACGGCTCCCTCGACTTCAACCGCTCAAAAGAGAAGAAGGCCAGAGAAAGCTCCTGTGACCGCGGCGAACCGGAAAGACGTTGACTCTAAACGCCCCAAGTCTGTGGGCATGATGGTGCATACCGTTTATATGGCTTCCGGAAAAGAGGAAAGCCGTGCTTCTACGGGCCATCGACCGCTTACCCGATCGATAACGAAGGCTCAGGAACAAAAGCAGCAGAAACTTTAGGAGATGCTGACTGCAATGGCCGCACTTATTGGGCCAAGAGAAAATCCAGAAACCTCGGATCAGCGTCGGGAACAAGAAACTGATACCGAGTTCCTCCGAAGAATGCTCGAGAGGAAAGAAAAAGAGGCTGCGGAACAGGCAGCCAATATAAAACGAATGGCTTTCTTGTTCCAAGACATGGCTGGGATGATGTTACAGCCAGAACCTCCAGCTGAAGACCCCCCGATCATCATTGAAGACAACAGAGGAGAGACATCGAACCCTCCTCCGGCTCTTTCAGCAGCCAAAGAGGAAACCATCTCCAAGGCCGCTCTGGATGACTACATTGCTCAGCAAATACGAGCTCACCAGGCGAATGAAGCGGCCGGCCTAATTGTTAAAACTGGGCGACCATATCCAGGCTGGTATGATCAAATAAAGTACCCGCCGGGATATACGATCCCTAAATTTCATGTATAGAAAGGGACGGGCAATCCCCACCAGCATGTCGCCCAGTTCAGGGCTCTATATGGCAACACTGGGGTGACGATAAACTGCTACTTCGCCAGTTCGTCGGCAGCTTGTCGGAGACAGCGTTCGAGTGGTATTTTGAACTTCCAAACGACTCCGTTAAGACATTTGCGGAGATGGAACTGCTACTTACACAGAGATTCGCAAGCGCTAGCAAGCGTACCCCGATTACCGCATTAATTAACGCCAGGGTGAAGCCAGGCAAAACGTGGGTACAATACGCAATACGGTGGCGAAATTTATGGTCAAAATTTGAGCAGCACATCGAGGAAGGGCCGGCAGTGGGCATGTTCGTGGGCACTCTGGAACCTCAGGCTACTATTTCCTAATTCATGATGTTCTTCAAGCCGACCACGTTCCAGGCCTTGATCGACAAACTGGCCCAGATGGACCAGATGGGTCATAGACCGTCTCCTCCGAAGCCAGAGCCGCGGAACGAAAAGGGTAAAGGGAAGGCGACATTCATTGCAAATACTCAACAGCAGCCCAGTGCCCCGAAACTAACAGATCAACTAGAAGAGATACGGCGATAATATAATGAGAAAATGAAGCGTCCTTATTCGTTCCCTCGGGACAAAATGAAGAGACTGTTCGAACTGGCGGTGCACAACAGGCTCATCAATCTGCCGAATCCAGAACGACCACTGCAACCCGGCGAGGCTAATGGTCCCAATTATTGCCCTTACTATCAAACGATAAGCCATCCAATTGAAGATTGCTTCGTCTTCAAGGGATGGATCGAGGACCAATATCAACAATGCAAGTTTGCGTTGTCCGAGAATAGGAAGGTAAACCAGCCACAGCCACACGCTCCCAAGAAGACGGACACACCGGGGGCATCATGCTCTTTCGTGGAAGAAGCTCCATGGGAGGTCGCTCTTTCAGCTAAGACTAAAAGAATGTTGAAGGACCCCCAAACAAGTCCGGCGATCAGGTGGAAAAATCCAGTGGAACCCGAGATCATCGAGCGAATGCTGAAATCGCGCCCAACTCCAAAGATTGGTGGTGATGGCCAAAGCACTCGCACCCAGCCGTCAAAGTCTTCGAAGAAGAAGAAGAAGAAATCCAAGAACCCCGTGAAGCCTGGTGACAGGCGCATGGACCTGCAAAAGCAGATTGACGCGCTGGAAGAGTATAACCAGAAGGCGCGGACTCCAATCACACTCCAAGAATTTCTCAGTCACGTTCTTGAGGACGGAGATGATGGAGAAGACTCGTCGGATGAATCTGAAGATTACGTAGCAAGTTGCCATGTGATCTCTCACTCGTTGATAGACGATGGAGAAGCTCCTTACATAGAAAAACTGGGGGCAGGTCCCGAGCCGGAACTTTTAGGGCCATCAGACGAAATGATTGATGCATTCCTGAACGAAGCTCTTTCGAAAAGCAAAGCTGATCGGGAGCGTAAGATGGCCATATTTGAAAAAGCCAAACGCCGGCGACTGGACAAAAGGATTGAAACGCTCCTGCCGGATCAAAGTACATCCGTCGCAAATAAAAGCAGGTTCAAGACTAGGAAGAGGTTCGCCAAAGCCATATCGATGGGAATGAAGCTTCCACCCTCCGAAGGAAACATTCTTGGTGAAGCGGAAATGCATCCTAGCTACTGCTTATATCATCGAAAGATTGCGCACCCCACCGAAGAGTGCAACGCTTTTAAAAGATGGTGGCAGGGATATGTTGCTCACCGACAACATTTCAAGCGAATGAAACGCAAAACTCGTCGGAAGCAAAGAAATACGACCGAGGAGCGTAAAAGAACTACCGGCAACTGTCACATGGTCGACGCTGGGGGATCGCAAGTGCTTACCTTCAGGAGCGACTCTGACGAAGGAATGACTCTTGGCCCTCTCTTTAAAGAGTCCACCTTGGGAAAAAGGAAGAACCGAAGACCTGTGAAAATATTCATCTGCGCAATCATACGTTGCCCGAAAAGAATCTCGAGCCCGCGAATAGAAAAGATAAGGGAAAAGAAAAAATCCCTGAGGATAATTCCCTAGATGACCAAGTCGTCAAAGAGCTGACCGCCAAGGACCCGCCAAAGAAAAGTAAGGTGGACTACAATATTTTGGCATACTTGAGAAAGTTACCTTCGCAGCTAAGAATTCTCGATGCCCTCTTGTTATCAAAAGAAGCAAGAGATTCTTTGATCAAGGCACTGCAGGAGCCCGAACAGTTCCAAGCTTTCCTTGCCGAAGAAAAGATGAAAGACGAGCTGGAAGAAGTACACACGGCCGATATCACCTTCGGCGATGAAGATCTCCTCCTCGGGACGTGCGAGCACAACCGTCCCCTTTATATCTCCGGATACTATCATGATATCAAGATAGGAAAAATCCTGGTTGATAATGGGTCCTCCGTCAATCTCCTCAATGTGAGAGTATTGAAGGAAATTTGCATGAGTGTTCAGCACCTCGCTAGTGATAAGATCACCATCTCCGGGTTTGACTCTCAGTCATCACGGACTCTTGGGTCTGTAATATTGACTCTACGCTTTGGGATGCTTGTCACGGACATTAAGTTTCATGTCATCGACGCCAAGACATGCTACAATGCTTTGCTCGGCAGGCCTTGGTTACACGAGTACAACATTAACCCTTCTACACAACACCAGTGTATGAAGTATTTCAAGGACGGTCTCGAATATACCATAACGGGAGAGTTGAACCCATTCTCCGTGAATGAAGTCCGAAAGTACGAAGATGCAAAATACTTCTTACCAGACTTTGAGGACACGGAAAGATGTCACAAACCGAAGAACAAAGCCATCACTACTATTCCGGTCTTCGGGAGTGATATCGAGGAGGAAGAGGAGATAGTTTATTCAGGGCCACCCCAATACAACAAGCCGAGACCGTCCATCCCTATGTTGATCTTCGGCAGCGACTCGGAAGATGAGGTCAATGCTGTATTCTCTGCTCGGCTGTCGATACAAATCTCCGCCGACAAAGATCAAAGTTTGCAAGTTGCTATGATTCCACAGGAGCATTACAAAGAGCTCGATGCACTTGAAACTTATAGTGTGCAAGAACTGCAAACATTCTACATCCCTCCCAGGCGAAAAGGCGATCATATTCTACCGATCCGGGGAAACCAAAGTGGAAAAAGAAATTTGGCATGGCGCGAATTCTACACTTGACAGGCTCCAGCCCATCCGTCTGCCTAGATATTACACAGAAGGCTTGAAAAGGCTGTTGAGGTGCCAAGGTGTACCCTTCAAACACACCCCTCGACAAGCTCGGCTCTACAACAAGATTTGGGATGTCCCCGGAACTCAGCGCAAGTTGCCCAATGGGAGAATGGAAACGATCGGGCTTGGATATGTTCAATCCAAAAAACGGGAGCGAGTCCATGGCAGCTACGTCATACATGACTTCGATGAAGAAGGAGACATTCTATTAAAAGACGCAGATCCTGAACCAAAACAAGGCCCCACCATCAAAATGCCGAGTCCGTCATCTGAAGAACGGATGGACAAGCTAGTAAGGAAAGCGAGTCAGAAGGTCCGGGATGACCATAACCGGGAAATGGTCATTTACGAGAAAGCCAGGACGCAGCGCCTCCTTCAGCTGGCCATGGAGAACGACAATGCTCCTCGTCGCCAGCCCGTCATACAGAAGACCCAGCGCAGAGGCAAAAATAAACCAAAGAACGGAAGAAACGTTCGACAGCAGCACAGCGGGTCCGAGAAGCCACGCAAGCAAGGGTCGAGCAGCCGGGATCCATCCCTTATTAAGAAGATGGGCCGAGAATATTCTTTTCCCCAAGATAAGACAAAGAAGATATTCAATCTCGTCGTAAAGCATCAGATGATGACACTACCGGAGTCCAAACTGTTAGTGTATATGCCCTAGAGGCCATTACTGTATCATACTAGTTTGTATATTACTTAATGGATGCTTGGGATATTCACCTTGTATATACAATCTTGCTCAAAATAGTAGTATGCTACTTGGTTTGTTTCTACTTCAATGTGTACTTGTGTTTATTTCAGTATATCACTTATACGCATTAGTGGAGCCCTTAGGATCTTTGCTTGATTACCAGCGTTGTGATGGCAGTCACACAAGTGGGGGCTGGGTAATCTATAGGCACATCCTTATACAGGTCCCTAGTCGCTGGACTATCGAGACGGGGCATCGATACTCCGGAGTAGACTAGCGTATGCGCTTCTCATCCCAGTGTGGGAGATGGTCTGTCCCACAGCCATCAGTACGTCGTACTGGAGATAGTATACGGGTGCTCGTTGGGTTACGAGTACACTGGACAGGACTCGTCGGGAACTGACAGGTTGGTATCATACCTATCGTCAGTTATCAGTTCCCAGGTGACATGAGTACAGCTTAGTCCGCTGACTTGACACTGGCACTTCGCCTCAAGTGTGTTCCCACTGCACTTTGATCACTACCCTACCACGGCTCAAAGGAGTCGTGCAAACAGGTGGTGGTTGGGTGCAGTCCCGAAGCACTTGGAGGCAGTGACGGTTAGACAGGATTCGTCTCTCCCGGTATTGGGGGTTGACATCGCGCTGTGTCTAGGAGAGCCATTACACGAGTAGTCCCTGGCCAGGGCAAACGAGATATACTGGTAGGTTTCCAGTGTTATCTCAGGGTGTTTTGGGCTACGCTCCGGCACGACTTGTACCGCTATTGGGGGACTGACGTTTACCACCCCCTAGGCCCGCCATGCGATGTATCAGACGAACAGACCGGACTGTACGGAGACTGTCACATTCAGACTCAGTAGGAGTTCAGATGGGGTTTCACCTCGTCAGCCTTCTTGTCGACATCTACCTGGGGATCGTTATGCACAGCTAGTGCCGCTTGCGGTCTGTGGTTAAACCCACTGCCAGCGTAGTGTCGAGTCTTTAGAGTCCCACACAGAGGGTATTCGCCTCTGGGCAAAACAGAGTAGAGGTCGCATGGTTTTGCGACAGGGTTCGTTCTCATCCGCGCACTTGTGCACGTTTGGAGTCCGGACGGATTATACTGGCAGGCTCTGGTTTGAGCCAGATACTGGTATATGTTTTGGGGTTGCTTTTATATCTTGGTATTCTTGTTTTTCGGAACGAGAATGCAGGTGTGTATGCACAGTTGCTTGAGGAGGAGAATGAGGTTTTTCATTAGGGTTTCGGAACGGGTGCGTATGCACAGTTGACAGTCTTTATTTTCCAAACCCTAATGGATTTATTTATTATCTATTAATAATAATAATTAAATGAGAATTATGTTATGGTTGTTCTTTGTTGACTTGTTGACCTTGGTTGACTTGTTGACCATTGACCACTTTCATGCCTTGAAAGTCTTCCTTGATTCATGCTTACTTTTTATTAAATGAAGCATGGTTGTGGTCATTCCAAACACTACCATCAACTATTCTCATTTTCAATTATTATCATTTAGATAATATTATTCTTTTGCATTATGGTTGCAAGAAGAGAAAATAATAGCTCATTCTATCATTCTCATTCTCTCTCCTCTCTTCATCTTCTTCTTCCTCTAGCTAAAGAGAAACCTTCTCATGTGTTGAGAATCCTTCTCTTTAAAACAAAAGCAACCCTTAGACACTCTCTCTACTCACTCTAGGATCAAGGGTTTAGCAAGCCGGCGATTCTAGTTCACTCCAAGTTCGAGAAAGAGCCCAAAGGTCGAGCCTTCGAGGTGGATCCATCTTCGACGGAAGAAGGCGACAAGAGAAGAGAACCATCAACCTCCACAAAGTTTGAAGAAGAAGGAGTTCAAGTTTAGGTATAACCATCTCTATCCGAGTAGCTAAATCTCTTTAGCTTAGTTTGCTAGTTTTAGTTTAGGTAACGATCCCGACCAAGTCTAGTCCATGTTGCCTCTTGTACTAAAAATTTGATTTTTATACCGTTTCCGCCTCCCCGTAAGAACCGGGGGTCGCAACGTGGACTAACAGTGGTATCAGAGCCTAACTAAACTTAAACTAGCTTGGTAGTGAAGTGTAACGAAGTTCGGAAACAAAAAATCACAAAACCGGAGAAATCACAAAACCTGAGTTTCTGTTGAAAATTTTTGGGCTCAAAATGAAAAAATTTATACATGTAAATTCGGCTCAGGCTTTTGTGTGAACACCCAAGAAAAACGATACAGTAACTCGTCCAAACCGCCGCCCATCCGCCGCATAAACTATGTATTTGCCGCGGAACCGCCGCGTTTTGTCGTGTTCTCTGCATCGTTTTTCGTGCAGTGTGTGTCTGTGTTGGTTTTAGGATTTTTAAAATATATTATATGTGCCCAGATTTTGCAGAAAAGAAATTTCCTTTTGGGGTCCTATAATTCCGTATTTTTTTCCGAACTTCACTACACTTTGACTATGATGGTTATATCTGTGATGTTTGCTTGTATTGAACGTCGGCTAATCGCTATAAGACGATTAGTCGGGGTTATACAAGATCTGTAATGTGCTGGAATGTGTATATAAATATGTTGGATTGTCGCGGGTGAATAGCCGGGGGTTGTGAGACGAGAGTTTTCTTTTCTTGCAATTCATTGTAAATGTAAATTGATGTAATTATATTATTTGTTTGGCCGCACAACCGGGTCGGGGTTGTAGCCGTCATTGTATAATTCTTTTTACTGTTTTTGCTCCTAGGATAGACCCATGGAGGGGTGCACAAACTACCGAGGACTTGGCGGGTAGTTTGCCGCACCCGTAGGGGTCTTGGGTGGGGATTTGGCTATTCACCGCGACCGTGTTATCTGTTTTTTGTTACAGGCTCGTACAAATTACAGATTGCTAGTATATCCAATGTATTTATCTGTGATCTGAAATGTCTATCATTGCTTTCTATTTAGGCGTTGCTTATGTTTTACAGACGCGCTAGCCCAGCCCCCGCTCTGTCGTTAGTTAAGTAACCTAACGGGTAATGACGGGGCCCCGTGGCGAATGCGAATGGCATAAGCGTACGTCATATTTTGGTTGTTTTCTGCAATGGTAGGATTAAATGATGGGACGCATTAAAAGTACTAATGCAAGAATATCACGCATTAAAAGAACTAATGCAAGATAATAAACCAAGTTTAAGTCGATGGAACACTTTCGAAAAACCACTCGGTTCTTTTCAAAACTAACTTTTAAATGCGGAGATTGAGCCACTCCTTCTAAAAGCTATCTCGTTCCATCGATTAAATCAAGTTCACTACGTTCACGGTTTTGCCAAAACCATTCGTAGCCCTCCGTCGTTTCGTATGAATATTCAATAGTATTCAAGCTGTGTTTGTTGACCTTCGTCAAGGCATAGTGATTGGTAGCTATTGGGTGTTCATATGTAGCATAGATAGATGCGTTGGTTTGGGACACTCGCATTACCTTGTTGACCTTCGTCAAGGGTATATACGGGTGGATTCAAATTAACCTGGATAATGACGGGCAGAACTTGACATGTGACTTATGATTTGTTGACCTTCGTCAAGGTCATAAGAGCATGGGGCAAAAATCCACATCGGGAGTTTCATAAGTACTGAAACTTGCTAGATTTGCATACCATTTGGAGTGTGGTGATTCTGGTAGGATTCCTTCAGTTTCGTCACGCGATGATATTTGGATCCCGATCCTACTGTGAGTATATGCTACTCCTCGGGAAATTTCTCACTTAACGATCAATGCTATAAACCTAGTAGGTGCCTAGAAAGGTGTTAGCGGGGTTACGCCCCCAGGGAAAAGAGGTTCTTTAATTAAGGAACTTCGCGAAAGCGTTGGAAAACCTCCCTCGAAGTACCGACACTGGCCTGGCTGAACGGTTAAGCAAGTATTGTACGGTGGGATTGATCCTGACTAATTCTTCCTTTATGGTTTGAGGAGGGATTCGAGAAACAGTGGGAGCCATCCTGTTTAGACAAACTAAAAACCACTCTAAACTTGCAAGAGCATCATGCTGAGTGTTTCTTCTTCTCTCTCCTAATTGCAGCGACCAATCAACATGACTGGACTTAAGTTACTCCTAGATAAAAACAAGCTGACAGGGCCAAACTACAAAGATTGGCTCAGGAATGTCAAGATAGCAATCACTTATGACAAGCTGGGGTATCTTCTTACCACCAAAGCTCCCCCTGTCCCTGGTCCAACTTCCAGTATCGCGGATAAGGAAATCCGCAAGACTTGGGAGATTGACAGCGCGAAGGCCAAGTGCCTCCTGCTTGCCTCGATGGACAACGAACATCAGAGGAGGCATGAGAATATGGACATGGAGTCCATATTGCTCCATACAAAAGAACTGTATGGAGAGCAATCACGTATCGCAAGATACGAAGCGTCGAAAAAGTTGTTTTCGACAAAGATGGCCGTCGGATCATCAGTAGCCGAGCACGTGCTAAAGATGATCGGCTACATTGAGGAGCTCGCTGACCTAGGGATCACATTGGAGAGTGAACTATATACGGATATAGTTCTCCAGTCCCTTCCTTCCACTTACGCCCAGTTTATACTGAACTTCAACCTACAAGAAAAAGAGGTTGAACTATCAGAGCTCCTCAACATGCTGAGGAGCGCAGAGGGCACCCTACAGAAAAGTAGGGATACATCCACTTTGTTTGTAGGAGGATCATCTTCTTCTAGGTCCAAGGCGAAAGCCAAGGGAAAGAAGAAGAAGGCCCCCGCCAAACCAAGGGGCGGTGTTAGTAAAGTGGATACGAAGGGAAAAGGTAAAGCAACAAAGATAGCGGGGAAGCTTGTGGATAAGGAAGAATGCTTCTTTTGTCATAAGAAAGGACACTGGAAGAATGATTGCAGGGCCTGGAAGGCCAGAACACAGGAATTGAAGCAGGTTGCAGCTTCAGCTTCAGGTGTGTATGTTATTGAAAACTGTCTTTCAATAAACTCTACTTCCTGGGTATTGGATACCGGATCAGGATCTCATATCTGTAATTCTTTGCAGGCGTTGAGAAACCGTAGGGATTTGAAGGCAGGTGACATGACCCTCAGAGTTGCGAACGGAGCTAGCATGGATGCTAAAGCCGTAGGGGACTATCACCTGGGAATGTCAGATGGACATGTTTTGGTTTTGCGTAATTGCTTTTTTGTACCCAACGCAACTTGTAATATCATTTCTGTATCTTTAGTTTCTAAAGAAGGTTATGAATTTGCGTTTGTAAGTAATGTTGTAAACATTCACCTTAATCAAGTATTGATTGGGTCAGGTACTCTGAGTAATGGTATATACGTGTTAAACCAACCACAGATTTTCAACGTCCAGAATACACACAAAAGAAAGTCTCCAGAAATGAATCAGACTTTCTTATGGCATTGTAGATTGGGTCACATCAATGAGAGAAGGTTGACTAAGTTACATACAGAAGGGTATTTGAATGCGTTCGAATATCAGTCGTATGCCACTTGTCAATCCTGTCTCAAAGGAAAGATGACAAAGACTCCGTTTACTGGACATGGAGTAAGAGCGAGCGAGCTCTTAGGACTCGTACACAGTGACGTGTGCGGTCCAATGTCTACACATGCCCGAAGCGGACATTCTTACTTCATTACTTTTACGGATGACTTCTCAAGGTACGGTTATGTCTTCTTAATGAAACATAAGTCCGAGGCCTTTGGAAAATTCCAGGAGTATAAGAATGAAGTGGAGAAACAGACCGGCAAAAGTATTAAGATTCTAAGATCGGATCGAGGTGGAGAATACTTAAGTGCCGAATTCCTGAATTACTTAAAAGAGAATGGTATTCTCTCTCAGCTTACTCCTCCATACACTCCGCAACATAACGGCGTATCGGAGAGACGGAACCGAACCCTATTAGATATGGTTCGGTCCATGATGAGTAACGCTGAGTTACCGCGATCATTCTGGGGATATGCACTAGAAGCAGCTGCGTATCTCTTGAACAAGGCTCCCACCAAGACTGTGCCTACCACCCCATATGAGATGTGGACTGGGAAGAAACCCTGTCTTAAGTATCTTAAGGTATGGGGATGTCCAGCTTTTGTAAAAAAGCAGCATGCGGACAAACTTGAGGCACGTTCAGTACAGTGTAAGTTTGTGGGATACCCAAGGAACTCCAGGGGGTATCTTTTCTATTCCGCTGAGGAGCAAAAGGTCTTTGTTTCTCAGCATGCCCGCTTCTTGGAAACTGAGTTTTTAGAAACCCAGATAAGTGGGAACACAATAGAACTGGAAGAGGTTCCAGAACCACAGACTGTTACTGAAAGCTTAGTGGAACCAGAGGGTTCAACAGAACAGGACATTCCTATGCCGCTCCGCAGGAGTAGTAGGCAGTCTCATCCGCCCGAGAGATACTACGGTTTTCTCATAGACGGGGATCGAGAGGATTGCATCATAGATTATGATGAGCCTACTAGCTTCCAGCAGGCCGTTCAGAGCGTTGACTCAGTGAAATGGCTGGATGCAATGCGGACCGAAATGGAGTCCATGTACACCAACAAAGTATGGACGTTGGACATTGCTCCAGACGGGGTAAAACCCGTAGGATGCAAGTGGATCTTCAAAAGGAAGATTGGTGTAGATGGACAGGTTGAGACCTATAAAGCTAGGCTGGTAGCAAAGGGTTTTCGTCAAAGACCTGGCTTGGACTACGACGAAACCTTTTCTCCAGTAGCCATGCTGAAATCCATTCGGATCCTTCTTGCCATTGCTGCCTTCCACGATTATGAGATCTGGCAAATGGACGTAAAGACAGCTTTTCTAAATGGAAATTTAGAGGAGTGTGTCTATATGGACCAGCCAGAGGGTTTCATTCAGAGTGGGAGCAGCGGAAAGGTGTGCAAGTTGCTTAAGTCCATCTATGGACTAAAGCAGGCATCGCGGAGTTGGAACATCTGCTTTGATGAGACAGTCAAAGAATTTGGCTTTATCAAAAATCCAGATGAACCATGCATCTATAGTAGATTTGTAGCGAGAACTGTAGTATTCCTCGTTTTATACGTGGATGACATTCTCTTGATAGGAAATGACATTCCTATGCTACAATCTGTCAAGGGGTTCTTGTCACAAAGGTTCTCCATGAAAGACCTGGGTGATGCCTCATACATCCTGGGGATCCGGATCCATCGTGATAGATCCAAGAGGATATTGGGACTTTCTCAGTCCAGGTACATCGACACCATAGTGAAAAGATTCAGTATGGAAGATTCCAAGCGCGGTAACCTACCGGCTTGTCACGGGATCACCCTCTCTAAAGAGATGTCTCCCAAGACTGATTTGGAGAGGGATCGCATGTCTATTATACCCTACGCTTCTGCGGTAGGCTCTATAATGTATGCGATGTTGTGTACCAGACCGGATGTAGCTTATGCACTGAGTGTGGTAAGCCGGTATCAGTCTAACCCTGGGGAGAAACATTGGATAGCAGTAAAGAACATTCTCAAGTACCTGAGAAGGACTAAGGAGATGTTCTTGGTGTATGGCGCAAAAGACCTCCAGATCGAGGCCTTTGCTGACTCCAGCTTCCAGAGTGACAAGGATGATTCCAAGTCCATGTCGGGTTTTGTCTTCACCCTCAATGGAGGGGCGGTGTGTTGGAAGAGTTCCAAACAGGAAACCGTTGCAGACTCGACGATGGAAGCGGAATACATCGCTGCATCTGATGCCGCAAAAGAGGCTGTCTGGATGAGGAAGTTCTTGAAAGAACTTCAGGTGGTTCCGTCCATTGTTGACCCAATACCTCTGTATTGCGACAACAACGGGGCTATAGCTTTAGCGAAGGAACCCAGGTCCCATCAGAGATCCAGGCACATCTTGAGGCGGTATCACCTGATCAGGGAGATCGTGGATCGCAAGGAGATCGAGGTTCGGAAGGTTGCTTCAGAAGAGAACACTGCAGATCCATTCACCAAGGCCCTACCCCAGACTCAGTTCGAGCGGCTGATCGAGATGATAGGTCTTCGATACGCCAGTACATGGCCTTAGTGCAAGTGGGAGATTGTTAGTGTATATGCCCTAGAGGCCATTACTGTATCATACTAGTTTGTATATTACTTAATGGATGCTTGGGATATTCACCTTGTATATACAATCTTGCTCAAAATAGTAGTATGCTACTTGGTTTGTTTCTACTTCAATGTGTACTTGTGTTTATTTCAGTATATCACTTATACGCATTAGTGGAGCCCTTAGGATCTTTGCTTGATTACCAGCGTTGTGATGGCAGTCACACAAGTGGGGGCTGGGTAATCTATAGGCACATCCTTATACAGGTCCCTAGTCGCTGGACTATCGAGACGGGGCATCGATACTCCGGAGTAGACTAGCGTATGCGCTTCTCATCCCAGTGTGGGAGATGGTCTGTCCCACAGCCATCAGTACGTCGTACTGGAGATAGTATACGGGTGCTCGTTGGGTTACGAGTACACTGGACAGGACTCGTCGGGAACTGACAGGTTGGTATCATACCTATCGTCAGTTATCAGTTCCCAGGTGACATGAGTACAGCTTAGTCCGCTGACTTGACACTGGCACTTCGCCTCAAGTGTGTTCCCACTGCACTTTGATCACTACCCTACCACGGCTCAAAGGAGTCGTGCAAACAGGTGGTGGTTGGGTGCAGTCCCGAAGCACTTGGAGGCAGTGACGGTTAGACAGGATTCGTCTCTCCCGGTATTGGGGGTTGACATCGCGCTGTGTCTAGGAGAGCCATTACACGAGTAGTCCCTGGCCAGGGCAAACGAGATATACTGGTAGGTTTCCAGTGTTATCTCAGGGTGTTTTGGGCTACGCTCCGGCACGACTTGTACCGCTATTGGGGGACTGACGTTTACCACCCCCTAGGCCCGCCATGCGATGTATCAGACGAACAGACCGGACTGTACGGAGACTGTCACATTCAGACTCAGTAGGAGTTCAGATAGGGTTTCACCTCGTCAGCCTTCTTGTCGACATCTACCTGGGGATCGTTATGCACAGCTAGTGCCGCTTGCGGTCTGTGGTTAAACCCACTGCCAGCGTAGTGTCGAGTCTTTAGAGTCCCACACAGAGGGTATTCGCCTCTGGGCAAAACAGAGTAGAGGTCGCATGGTTTTGCGACAGGGTTCGTTCTCATCCGCGCACTTGTGCACGTTTGGAGTCCGGACGGATTATACTGGCAGGCTCTGGTTTGAGCCAGATACTGGTATATGTTTTGGGGTTGCTTTTATATCTTGGTATTCTTGTTTTTCGGAACGAGAATGCAGGTGTGTATGCACAGTTGCTTGAGGAGGAGAATGAGGTTTTTCATTAGGGTTTCGGAACGGGTGCGTATGCACAGTTGACAGTCTTTATTTTCCAAACCCTAATGGATTTATTTATTATCTATTAATAATAATAATTAAATGAGAATTATGTTATGGTTGTTCTTTGTTGACTTGTTGACCTTGGTTGACTTGTTGACCATTGACCACTTTCATGCCTTGAAAGTCTTCCTTGATTCATGCTTACTTTTTATTAAATGAAGCATGGTTGTGGTCATTCCAAACACTACCATCAACTATTCTCATTTTCAATTATTATCATTTAGATAATATTATTCTTTTGCATTATGGTTGCAAGAAGAGAAAATAATAGCTCATTCTATCATTCTCATTCTCTCTCCTCTCTTCATCTTCTTCTTCCTCTAGCTAAAGAGAAACCTTCTCATGTGTTGAGAATCCTTCTCTTAAAAACAAAAGCAACCCTTAGACACTCTCTCTACTCACTCTAGGATCAAGGGTTTAGCAAGCCGGCGATTCTAGTTCACTCCAAGTTCGAGAAAGAGCCCAAAGGTCGAGCCTTCGAGGTGGATCCATCTTCGACGGAAGAAGGCGACAAGAGAAGAGAACCATCAACCTCCACAAAGTTTGAAGAAGAAGGAGTTCAAGTTTAGGTATAACCATCTCTATCCGAGTAGCTAAATCTCTTTAGCTTAGTTTGCTAGTTTTAGTTTAGGTAACGATCCCGACCAAGTCTAGTCCATGTTGCCTCTTGTACTAAAAATTTGATTTTTATACCGTTTCCGCCTCCCCGTAAGAACCGGGGGTCGCAACGTGGACTAACACAAACATCCTGAGCAAGCAAACGAGGTCTCTCACCCAGACTATTGCTCTTATACCGAGCAATAGGACATCCTCTCGAAGACTGCTTCACCTTCAAGAACTGGGTCTAAGACCAATATCAACAGGGCAAGTTCGCTCTATCCAGCGGTTGGAAGGTAAGCCACCACAGAAGCATTAACCAAAAGCGACGTGTATAGCGAGGATAGAACCAGATCCACATCGATCTTGGAAACGATCTCGTACCTGCCACACAATAACACTGTCAGAAGAAGAGCCCAAGAATATAGATAATTTCCCCTTGTGCTTCAAAAACAATGATGACGAGGTGATCTCAGAGTTTCCACTGGCGCCAAAAGAACTGGAAGATGGAATACATACCACTGCAGATAACCTCAAGAAAATTGATTTGGGGACGGCAAGTGACCCGTGACCGACATTCGTCAGTGAGCTGCTGTCTGAAAAAAGGGAGGCTGCACTAAAGGACGTGCTTATGCAGCATAAAGATTGCTTCGCATGGAACTATTCCGAGATGCCGGGACTAGATCCAAAGATTGCTGTCCACAAATTGGCAATATCACCGGATGTCAAGCCAATCAAACAAGCACCGAGGAGAATACGGCTAGTGCTTGAGATGAGCATCAACGCTGAGGTCAAGAAGCTAATCGACTCTGGCTTCATCCAAGAGGTTCAGTATCCTGACTGAAACGCCAACATCGTCCCAGTGATGAAGAAAAATGGGACGGTGCGCATATGTGTGGACTTTCGAGATCTCAATAAAGCCTGCCCGAAGAACGACTTCCCAGTACCAGTCACTGGGCTAATGATAGATAACACGTCCACTCACGAAGTTTTCTCCTTCATGGACGGCTCATCAGGATATAATCAGATAAAAATGCATCCTGAGTACCAGAAGCATACTGCTTTTCGAACCCCTTTGGGCATATTTTGCTACAAGGTGATGCCTTTCGGTCTAAAGAACGTCGGTGCCACCTATCAGAGGGCCATGATGAAGATTTTCGACGACCTCATACATGAAATTGTCGAATGCTATATCGACGACCTCGTGGTTAAAAACAAATCATACGAGGAACATCTAAAGCATCTGAAAATCGTATTTCAACGCCTCCGGCAATACAACTTGAAGATGAACCCTCTCAAATGTGCGTTCGGAGTTTCCTCGGGCAAATTCCTAGGATTCATCGTCCGACACTGAGGCATCGAGATAGATCCGTCAAAGATCAAGGCGATTATGGAAATGCCCCCGCCAAAGACTCTCAAGCAATTACGGTCTCTCCAAGGGAAGCTCGCGTATATCCGGCGATTTATAGCCAATCTCTCAGGCAAGTGTCGTCCTTACAGTCACGTGATGAAGAAGGGAACCCTTTTCGTCTGGGATCGCAGATGCCAAAACGCACTGGACGAAATCAAGCAATACCTGCAGAATCCACCAGTACTGGCTGCTCCCGTTAAAGGAAAACCCCTCATTCTGTATACAACCGCCCTTGAAGGTTCCTTAGACGTATTATGGGCACAAGAGAACAACCAAGAGAAGGAGAGAGCCCTCTACTATTTGAGTCGAGTTCTACTGGGGGCAGAAAGCAATTATTCTCCCATCGAAAAACACTGCCTGGCATTGATCTTCGTGATAACGAAGCTCAGGCACTATGCGTTGGCGCATGCAGTCCGTCTCATATCGAAGGTGGATCCTCTCAAG
This sequence comes from Agapanthus africanus, assembly GCA_030015575.1. Taxonomy (NCBI): domain Eukaryota; kingdom Viridiplantae; phylum Streptophyta; class Magnoliopsida; order Asparagales; family Amaryllidaceae; genus Agapanthus; species Agapanthus africanus. Next base: position 112,583,573 of record CM057338.1, on the reverse strand, counting down.
TATTTGATGTCAAAGGCCATATTGACGGGGCGGCTCACTAAATGGGCCTTGCTCTTGATGGAATTCTCGATAACTTATCAGCCTCTTAAGGCAGTGAAAGGCCAGGCCATCGTCGACTTCCTCGCTGAGCATCCGATACCTGCCGATTCTCCTTTGAACTGCGAATTGCCAGAAGAACATGCGTTTGACACGATCGACAGGGGTGATACCCGGTAGGAACTTTACTTCGATGGAGCATCTTCCATGAAGAAGCGCAAACAAAGAACGCCCATAATCAAATCAAGGGTAGGCCTTATCTTCGTAACTCCACAAGGAGGGATAATGCGCTTTGCCTTCTCCTTAACAGAGCCGAGGACAAACAATGAAGCCGAGTATGAAGGTTTGATAGCAGGTCTCGAGATCGCCATCGACATGGGAATTGAAAACCTCCTCATATATGGAGACTCCCAACTGGTCGTTAGTCAAGTAAACGGCGACTACCAAACGTGAAAGCCAGAGTTGGTAAAGTACGGCGAGAGAGTGCAGCAACTGCTGATTCAAATTCCTTCCTACGCCTTGGAAAGTATACCGTGTGCAGAAAATAGCAAAGCGGATGCATTAGCCAAGCTCGCTAAAGAACTGGCCGACGAGAACCTCGATGACGTAAGGATCGTTGTGCAAAGTCGTCGTGTTCTTGCACCAGCAGAAATATCTCAGGAGTCGTCCGAAGAAAAGGAAACGACCAAGCAAACGGCCATGCAAATAAAAGACCAGGAAAAGGCTATGGATTGGAGGGAAGTCTTTATAGATTACTTCAAATCCCGTCGAACAACTGAAGATGCGTCCTCAAAACATCAGATCATGAAGCGAGCCCTATCTTTTGCCTTCGTCAATGATACTCTGTACAAGAGGTCATTTGATTCTTTGTGGTTAAGATTCCTGGGACCTGGAGAAGCAAAAAGAGTCTTCCAAGAAACTCACGACGGACTCTGCGGTTCTCACCAAGCCGGCCCGAAAATGAAGCTGAAGATCAAAAGGAAGGGCTACTATTGGCCCACGATGATCCATGACTGCCTCGAATACGCGAAGCAATTCCACTCGGGACTTTATCCATCAGCATCCAAATCCACTACATCCAACGGTGGCTAGCTGGCCTTTCGAAATGTGGGGGACTGACATAATCGGCCCCATCGAACCAGCATCGTCCAGAGGACATCGGTTCATTTTGGTGACAACCGATTACTTCTCTAAATGGGCAGAAGCAGTACCGCTAAGAGAAGTGAATACGGAGAATATCCTCTATTTCTTCAAGACGCACGTCATTTATCGGTTTGGGACTCCGAGACGAATCATCTCCGATAACGAGCCAGCCTACAGAAGCCAAAAAATCAGCCGCTTCGCACAACAGCATAACATAGACTGGAGATACTCTTCGGTCTATAATCCCCGAGCTAACGGTCTAGCTGAGGCTTTTAACAAGACCTTGACGAATATCGTAAAAAAGACGGTGTCTCGAAATAAGAAGGACTGGCATGAGAGACTGCATGAAGCTCTTTGGGCGTATCGAACTACATTCAAAACGGCCACGAACACAACGCCGTACGCATTACTATTCGGTACAGAAGCGGTACTCCCCATCGAGATAGAGTTGCCCTCTCTACGAGTGGTAGTTCATTACGAGCTAACATACGAAGAAAATGCTCACCTTCGGCTTGAAGAACTCGACGCCCTTGATGAAACCCGGCTCATAGCGCAACAAAATCTAGAGGTTTACAAAGCGAAGATGACGCGCTCATACAAAAGATTGACTAGGCCGAGGACATTCCGCCAAGGCAAACTCGTGCTAGTGGTCAAAAGACCTATGGTCCCCAATCGTGCCAAACGGGGGAAATTCGAGCCGAACTATGAAGGCTTGTATATCATAGACAAGGTCTACCAGGGTGGAGCCTACCTACTCATGGACATGCACGATGAAAGACTTTTCAGGCCAATAAACGGTCGATTCCTGAAAAAATACTATGCTTGACGAGTCACGGCCTAGGCCAACGATAAATGACGACGCCTATGTCCGCTCGCTATCTTCCTAAGACCAAACTCTATAAGTAGTAACCGGACATGGATCGAAACGTCCTTAAACTAACCATGGACCAAAACGTCCTTAAACTAACAACGGACCGAAACGTCCTTAAACTAACAACGGACCACTATGCCCTAAAACTAGCTGTTGACCGAGACGTCGATAAACTACTGTAGATTGCAGCACCCCAAGGCTGATACAAAAAAAGAAGAATAAAAAAATGGTATGTCCATAAGCAAAATGGGCACGGATGAAAACCCGAAAGGGCTCCGTGAGTAAAAACAGCAGGGCTACCGGCGAGTTTTTTTGAAAACCCGAAAGGGCGCAACCTCGTTAAAAAGACACTTGCAAGGTCCTCTCGACCCTGTAAGGAGAAACCACCCGCGTGAGATCCTTACAACTCACAAGGGAGCAACACACATAGGAATCCTCACGATCCCTAAGGAGAAAACACACTTACGAGATCCTCACGACTCGTAAGGAGAACCCTTTTATGTGACCCTCACAGCTCATAAGATTTAAAAGTCTTAAGCTGCAGGGATCTGAACCTGTTCTTAAGCGGCCACCATAACCTCCGATACTACCCTACAAGCAGCTCGATACTGACCCTTATATACAATCCACGGGCATGAATAAACATTTCCCGAACAAAGTCTCATCCGTGACTAGGGATATGTCTACACGGTGAACAGCCCTTGTAAGTCCTCTCAACTTAGAAGGAGAAAATACTCTTGTAAGATCCTTACGACTTACGAGAATCCATACACTTAGGAGTCCTCACGATTCCTGAGGAGAAAACGCACCTACAAGATCCTCACGACTCGTAGGGAGAAATACCTTTATGAGACTCTTACGGCTTATGAAGTCAAAAGCCTTAGTCGACAAAGTCCTAACTCTGTCTACTAAGACACCTTTGTTCGACATCGACAGAGGAAAATGATGATTCACTCCTGGCAATATTCTAGTTGTAGCGATGCTGATACCGAAATCAATGTTTAATCCCAAGCTTGCAGCGAAAAGCCAGCAAGCCACACCTGCATACGAAATAGCCAAAATGATGGGGTAACTTGCAAATAAAAAGCAGCAAGTAAAAACATATGCATGCAAAATAGCTGAAATGATTGGGCAACTCACAATAAAAAGCAGCGAGTAAAAATAAAACAAATAGCTGAAATGATTGGGCACCGCGAAAAATAGCTGAAATGATCGGGCAATCGCGACTTTCGCGATATAAAAGCTGAAATGATAGAGCATCGCGGAAAGAAATAAAAAAAAATAAAATTTATGCCCTGCAGGTGATATCACATCAATCCCTGTATACAATCCAGGGGCGCAAGCGAAGAAGGAATCACACCTTCCCTCCCCAAGCTCCATCAGAAGAAGAAGCCAAATTCACAGATAGCCTGGAGATAATTTCAACATTCGACACAACATCAAGCAAAGCGGAACAGCGGCAACTCCCAGTTCCATGACTCGGTGGTGCACAGATGACCGAGAGGCAAACCCCAACTCCGTGAAATACGGATAAAGTCAACCCTTCCTGTTCATGTGGAACGCGGCTTATGTCAATCCTGACCCCGTGGGAAACGTCCAGAGTGGAGCCTGGTCCTCGCAGAACACGACTATGACCCGTGGGAAGCATCCAGAGCAATTTCCTGATTACGTGGAATGCGGCTTATGTCAATCCTGACCCCGTGGGAAACGTCCAGACCGATTCCTGGTTACGTGGAACGTGGCCTATGTCAATCCTGACCCCGTGGGAAACGTCCAGAGTGGAGCCTGGTCCTCGCAGACCACGGCTATGACCCCGTGGGAAGCATCCAGAGAAAATTCCTGGTTTCGTGAAACGCAGCCAATGTCAATCCTGACCCCATGGGAAACGTTCAGAGCGGAGCCTGGTCCTCGCAGAACACGGCTATGACCCCGTGGGAAGCATCCAGAGCAAATTCCTGGTTACGTGGAATGCGGCCTATGTCAATCCTGACCCCGTGGGAAACGTCCAGAGCGGAGCCTGGTCCTCGTAGAACACAGCTATGACCCCGTGGGAAGCATTCAGAGCAAATTCCTGGTTACACAGAAAATAGCAATGACCCCTTGGGAAGCATCCAGAGCGGAGCCTGGTCCTCGCAGAACACGTCTATGACCCCGTGGGAAGCATCCAGAGAAAATTCCTGGTTACGTGGAATGCGGCCTATGTCAATCCTGATCCCATGGGAAACGTCCAGAGTGGAGCTTGGTCCTCGCAGAACACGGCTATGACCTCGTGGGAAGCATCCAGAGCAAATTCCTGGTTACATGGAAAACGGCTTATGTCAATCCTGACCCCGTGGGAAACGTCCAGAGCAGATCCTGGTCCTCGCAGAACACGGCAATGACCTTGTGGGAAGCATCCATAGCGGAGCCTGGTCCTCGCAGAAGACGACTATAACCCCGTGGGAAGCATCCAGAGCAATTTCCTGGTTACGTGGAACGCGGTTTATCTCAATCCTGACCCCGTGGGAAACGTCCAGAGCGGATCCTGGTCCTCGCGGAACACGGCAATGACCCCATAGGAAGCATCCAGAGCGGAGCCTGGTCCTCGCAGAATACGGCAATGACCCCGTGGGAAGCATCCAGAGCAAATTCCTGGTTACTTGGAACGCGGCCTATGTCAATCCTGACCCCGTGAGAAACGTCTAGAGCGGATCCTGGTCCTCGCAGAACACGGCAATGACCCCGTGGGAAGCATCCAGAGCGGAGCCTGATCCTCCCAGAACACGGCAATGACCCCATGGGAAGCATCCAGAGCAAAATCCTGGTTACGTAGAACGCGGCCTATGTCAATCCTGACCCCGTGAGAAACGTCCAGAGCAGATCCTGGTCCTCGCAGAACACGGCAATGACCCCGTAGGAAGCGTCCAGAGCAAAATTCCTGGTCATGTGGAACGCGGCTTATGTCAATTCTGACCCCGTGGGAAACATCCAGAGCGGATCTTGGTCCTCGCAGAACAAGGCAATGATCCCGTGGGAATCATCCAGAGCGGAGCCTGGTCCTCGCAGAATACGGCTATGACCCCGTGGGAAGCATCCAGAGAAAATTCCTGGTTACGTGGAACGCGGCCTATGTCAATCCTGACCCTATGAGAAACGTCCAGAGCGGATTCTGGTCCTCACAGAACACGACTATGACCTCGTGGGAAGCATCCAGAGCGGAGCCTGGTTCTCGCAGAACAAGGTTATGACCCCGTGGGAAGCATCCAGAGCAAATTCATGGTTATGTGAAACGTGGCCTATGTCAATCCTGACCCCGTAGGAAACGTCTAGAGCGGAGCCTGGTCCTCACAGAACACGGCTATGACCGCGTGGGAAGCATCCAGAGCAAATTCCTGGTTACGTGGAACGCAGCCTATGTCAATCCTGACCCTGTGGGAAACGTCCAGAGCGGAGCCTGGTCCTCGCAGAACACGGCTATGACCCCGTGGGAAGCATCCAGAGCAACTCCTGACTCCGTGAAATGCGGATAATATCAACCTCATCCATCACTTACGGGTCCTCACGACTCGTAAGGAAGCAAATTCTCTTGTGAGATCCTTACGACTTTCAAGAGAAAACACACTTAGGAATCTTCACGATTCTTAAGGAGAAATTACACCTACGGGATCCTCTCGACCTGTATGGAGAAAATTCTTTATGAGACCCTCACGGCTCATAAATTTGTAAAGTCTTAGGAGGCAGATCTTAACCCTGAATCCTAAGCCATCATTGTCCTGCAAAGAAATTGAAACATACTATCCACAGAATACACTTACTAAAAGGGACACACCATCGTGAAGAAAAATATATCTTTTCTTCATGAATCAAAATGAATACAAAGTACAATTCGTGAAGGAACAAAAAAAATATACTCTCATTCAGGAGTATGTACAAAGGAAGAATGAAAAAATATATATATACAATTTTTCAAGACGGCGGGCGATTTAGCAGGTTTGCCAGTTCACCCCTTTTTCGCTGGGCCTCGGCTTCATGATTTAGTATCGTCAAAAGACGGGCCTCCGCTTGAGCCTGTTGGGCCTGGTATAAGGGAAGACAGCCTTCAAGCTCTTTTTCAGTAACCTTATGGGCTTTGACCATTTCACGAGTAAACACGGCGGCTTTATCAATAGCTACCACCTCCTTAATAGCCTCTTGAAGCACTCACCAAAGTTCATATGCTTTAGTGGTCTTGTCCGTAAGGCTGGCTTGAAGCTCCCCCGGCGCTTTGGAAGCCAGCTCCCTCTCCGAAAACTTGCGGCTGAGCCTTTTCTTACATGATATCATGTTCGCAGCACACTGCTCAATTAGACCCCACAAGCTCGCCTTTGCAGCCACAACCTCCGAAGGAAGGCGTGTACATTCAAGGACATGCAAGCAAGCCTCCACCTGCCGACAAAACTCAACCCAGACTCACACCAACGTTTCATTATGGTAGGTGGCAAGAAAGGGAAGAGATCCATTGGCTTTAGCAGCAAACGCTTCAGCCGTGATCAGACTGCCAGCACGAAGATCCTCAATTAAGGCTGACAAGGAGTGGAAGCTTAGCTTTACCATCTGTTCTGAGGCGCGCAGAGCATAGGGGCCGGGTGGCATGGCGATGCGAGACTCCAGCATGGTTAGAACTGGCAGAGCTGTTCAGATTTATAAACAGTTAGCGAAACTTGTAAGCAAAGAACAAATGGAACGACGTTGAGACTTTACTTACCCACAGTCATGCAAGAGGGGTCTGAAGGCTCCCCGGGACCATCAAGAATTTCAACCTCGTCATCAGCTTATAGAACTGTAGAAGACATCAATGTCATTATATGAAATAATAATAACACAGTAAGGAGAAGGCAAAAGACACTGACCTTGCCCGGAAAAAAGGACGATACGTTGAGGAGATATCGCCTGCGGAGCGGCCATCTCCAACAGGCGCTGAAAGGACTTTCTGGGAGATAGATCGGCAATTGACGCCGCCAATCCACGCAACTCTGAAAAGAAAGAAGGGCTCAGATAATGGAGAGATCATTAATGTAAAATATAAAAGGTTACCTTCGACGCTTCTCCCATTATGGGCTGGAGGGATAGCAGCTTCGGCGGCCTTTTCCGTGCGCCCAGGTACATCATCGGGGACGTGGGCCAATGTAACGATTTCCGAGCGAGGGGCAGTAGTCTCCACTGCAGGCTCCAGCGGAAGGACGGCAGCCTCGACTACCTGTTCCCTAATCTCCGGGCTGCCCCCAGAAAGGCCCATCGGATCGACGACCAACAAAGATGCCTCTCCCGAGGGAGCAAGCGCTTAGGGAGCGGGAGTCACCAAGGGAGGCCCCGTTGCAGGAGCAACGATTGCATCGACCCCCTCCACACTGATTAGCGTTTCATTGGGGATATTAGCGAAGTCTACAGTCAAAGCGCAACTTAAATCCGGATCCTCCGCCATCCCCGAAGTCCCTGCAAGATTTGTACGAAGATAAGGATATATATATATATATATATATATATATATATGTATGTATGTATATATAAATGTACACGAGAAATACAAAAAAATTACAAGGAGATACATGAACATACCGATGCGCAAGGGAGCCTCTAATATGGCTTGTTCAAGCCGACGCTCCTTCCTGAGGAGATGTGCTCGCCGAGGTCCGAGGGTAGACTCGTGGACACCGGTCCACAATGAAAGCGCGTCCTCGGCGTCGGCCGAAACAGCCTGCTTAAGGGCCCTCTCACCCCATTCTTCCAAAGGGCCTATGAATCGCCGCCGTATCGATGGAGGGTCTTCATAAAAGATAACGGAAGGCTAAGGCCTCTTTGGGATCCTTACGTTCTCGGATTCATCTTGCGAACATCTTATAGCCTCAGCCAATTGTGCGGCTTTCTCGGAAGATGAACCCGGGAAAAGTATACCACCGTCCGATACTTGCACGGCTAGTGGTTCATCTTGAAGAATAGGCTCAGACTCTATTAAAGAGTCAAGCAGATTAGTGACCGTCTTCCTCCGCCTCTTGGGCCCAGAACTAACCACCGAAGACGATCGTTTCCTTCCCCGTGGAGCTTTGGTACGGCGTTGACCCACTTCGCATTCGATGTCCTCGCTCGGCGGTGCTACCGATGACGACACGGCCATTTTTGACGCTGCGGCCAATGACACTGCTACTGGCGCCCTATTAGCCCTTGATTGAGCCCTGGTACGCAGCGGCATACCAGCTGTGGGAGTTAAGTCCACTTCCACTGCCTCCGGGATAAGCACGATGCTGGTATCCCTCAAGGGAGGGCGAACCGTTGCACGCGATTGCGGCGGAACTCCCGTGGCGTGAATTGGAGTGGGAGCCCCATATCTAAGAAGCACCCTCCTCTCCTCAGCGATAATTGGACTAACTCGATGGAGGTACCAGCCCGTGAATGACCCCACACATTGAGGAATATGATCAGCTTCAGGAATCATGAAGCGGGAGCCAGTGTTCAGCCGCATGAAGTGATGAGCGGCGTCACGAACAGCTTCTGGCGACAGGCTAGGCTCCACCATAAATGCCTCAAAGGGGACGACTTGGTCATATCCAAGTTGCCAAGCAAAGCGGTGTGGGTTGTACTGCATAAAAGGGTCGCACCGTTCTGATGAAATACCAGGTAACCTGGTCTGATCGAATACAGGTGCATGGCTTCCCTGGGCTTAAGAGAAGGTGCCCCCTCTTTCGACAAGTCGTGGATCTGTTGGACCGGTCCTGAGGGAGTAGAGAGAACTCGGTCGTTAAATACCATCCCGCCTGTATTGGCATAGGGATTGACCAGCACGCGAATATCCCCAGACTGAGTCGGGTCAGGAGCAGAAGCGTCCACCAACCGCATGTGTCACAGAAAAGTGTAAGCGTCATAAAATTTGGGTCTTTGGTGCGTAGCAAAGGCCCCCAGCACGTGCATCTTAATCCAGGACGTGAAGTAATGAAGAGAGAAATTTACTACATCTACGCCTGGAGTTGAGGTATTGGCCACGGCGCCTAATCCATGATATAGATGCGCTAGCCCTGGAATGCCCACAGCTAGTCGCGTTCCCTCTGCAATGCGATGAGCAGGGTAAATAACCGAGGCTCTCATGAAACGGCGATGCATGGGAATGACAAACCAGCTAAGCCAAACGCTGATGAAGCCCACAAAGAAAGTCTCCTCATCCATACCAGGAGCTGCAATCGACTTGAAAGATACCGCTGACATGATGGGAATGCAGTACTGCGGCATGTCCTCTTCTTTAGTCGGCCGCTTATTTAAACACAACCCAAAGGGGTTGTTAATATTCGCGAACTTCGGAGCCGTCTTTGATAGGACATCTTCGCGAAGGAAGCAAGCGATAAAGCTTTTAAAAGTGACGCTATGCTCCTCTGACTCTGTAAACAGTTTGTCAAAAATACTCAGGGTCGTGATCAAACTTGAGCGCTTATGGCGGACGGCGTTCTCGGTCGACAGGCCGTCAAGCATGGCAGGCTCGGATTTGAAGACATACTCATCGGGAGGCAGTAATTCTTCATAAAGTGTCCCCCTGACCGGCAGCCCTAAGATCTCGCGAAATTCTTCCAGAGAAATTGAAACTTCGCGGTCCCCTAGAAGGAAGGTGTTGGTGGGAAGATTCCATTGGTTCAAGAAGGCCTTAACCCACCAGACATGGGGAGATTGGTAGTGGAAAAAGGATGCATATATCGCCTGATAGAGTCCGACCCTCTGTAGTCGCGCGCGATGGCGGACAGGATGTAACGGGCTCAGAGAAGGTAGCCCGTGGGGTGTCGAGGGGTAAGCCCTGTCGTGTAAATCTGTCCCCATGGCTGGTCTTCGCCCTGGCAAATGCGGCGCCCTAAAATATCTATAGCCGGCACCGGATGGTTCGGAATACTAGTTGTTGAAGGCTCAAACCGTCCCATAGGGGTCCATTCCAGCATCTCCACAGCAAAGGCGGTCCGTGGAGGATCTATCGGCAGAAACGGACAGGTAGGCTCTGTCGGTATCTTGCAAAGAAAACTGCGGCGACCGCGGATGATGTGACAATACCAGGTCTCCCATAAAAGCAAATTGGTATGATTCGGATCATGAGCCCTGATCATCGCCATCACTTCCTCGTCAGACGGTGACTGAGGAAAGGCAGCCTCCGAGCGAGTGAAAGGGAAGTATGGAACGGAAGTCATTGTGCCTGAAATAAAAGAAGGGCAAACTGTTAAGCAAAGCTAACACGTGTGTGTGTGTGTGTGTGTGTGTTTTTATAAAGGCATATATAAAAAGATAGTGGAAGAAAGCAACGGAGGACTCATTTTATGGGACCATTGGTTACAAAACACATGGGTCCTACAAAATCAAGATGGCGGCTTACTAATGATGAGGCAAAGCAATTACTATGAGAACAAAAAAAAGATTCTCAATAAATGAACAGTGGATTTCAAATGACCCTACACATTCCCCAAAAAGAAATCCATTTTGGACTCTGCAAAAATCAAGTAGAAAGGGAATTAAATTCCCAGAAAAACCCTACTGCAAATCTTTTCTTTTGTTGCAAAGAAACAACTCAGGGCAAGAAAACCCCAAGAAGTTTTCTGGGAAGAACTAAGTTCTTCAGAGAAATTAAATTCCTTTTGAACAGGGGAATTAAATTCCCAGAAATATTTTTTTCAGAGCCAAAGCTCTTTGAAATGGAATTAAATTCCAGAGAAAAAACAAAGCATCGCCATCGATCCCTGAAGATCAGAGAAACCCCAAAAGGTCTATTGTATAAAGATTGAGTGGTTTTCTTTTTAAAGAACTTTAAAAAAAATGGGTTCTTGATAAAGGGAAAAACCCTTGGTGTGGATTTAAAATCCAAATTTCTACAAGGAGTTCCTCAGCCGTTCAAGATTCTCACCTGAAAATAGGGAATCTTTGTTGACAGAGTTTCTGGAAATATTCGAAACAGAGAACTAAGCTCTGGGAAAGAGAATTAAATTCTCAGAGGGAAAAGCAAGCAAGGAAGAAGATGAACAAAGTGGAGGCGCTTCTGAAGGGACTCTGGCATTTATAGGATGTGATGGAAAACGGTTCATCTCTCCTATTCTCTAGACATATCCAACGGTCACAAAGGTGACAGCGTTGTACTCACATGCAGACACGTGAGAATAACGCTGTGGGGGCATTTGTTCCCTGATAAAATATCAGGAAATACCTCATGGGGTATCACGTGCTCACACGTGACCAAGGGTCACGTGTTGACACGTGATAGTTTCATGTGATCTCTACTTTATAGAATTAAATTCTAATCAAACAAAAATGTAACAAAACATCTAAGGAAAGACCCTAATCAGGTATCACATGCTCACACGTGACCAAGGGTCACATGCTGACATGTGATGGTCCCTTAGCTCTGTTAAAAGGCAGAATTAAATTCTGAATAAAAGAAAGTCACGTGCCAACACGTGACAGGTCTCTCAGCTCTTTAATTGATAGAATTAAATTCTATTTCAATGGTCAAACGTTGGGATCACGTACCAACACGTGATGGTCTTTAAAAGGCTTATGAGTTAATAGAATTAAATTCTAATTAAGGGAAATCAAAGACCCTAACTGGGAAAGTATTTCTTTAAATCTTTCCAAACAAAAAGGATTATGCTCTGTAAAGTGGAGCACCGTTGGATTAAAAATCCTATGGTGATTAAAAATCACCAATTTATGGAAAGATTTTATGCAAGGAAAGATTTCCCTAAATTTCACCAAAAAAACAAACATAATATCTTCTGGATTAAAAATCCAATGGTGAATAAAATTCACTGAGTGATCTAAAAAATCATGTTAGTTACAGAAAACAAACAAAATCTTTCAATGAAAAATTCACTGAACAATTGATTCTTTTCCTTCTCCTATAAATAGGAGCCAAGAAGAGGAGAAAAAAGGATATAAATTTTTGGATCTTGGAATTTTCTGAAGGAAAACAGCAGAGAGAAAAGAAAGGAGAATTTAATTCTCAAGAAAAGAAACCTAGGTGAGAAAGGGGAAGGAGATCAAAGCTCTATAAAAAAAAAGAGAATTTAATTATCAATCTAAGAGTTTAACTCTTCTACAAAAGAACTCAGTTCTTTCTCTGGTTGAAGATCTGCAGAAGCAAATCTCCCCATAAGTTGAGAATTTAATTCTCATCGGGGAGATTCTGCCATGCAGATCCAAAACTTAGATGGAGAATGGAGTTTAGAGAATTTAATTCTCCCAAAGATAAAACTAGAATTTAACCCTATATGAGAATTTAATTCTCCCAAATTCACAGGAATTTAATTCCTCCAAGATAAAACTAGGGTTTAACCCTATATGAGAATTTAATTCCCCCAATTTCATAGGAATTTAATTCCTCCAAATAAAATTTGGGTTCAACCCTGCATGAGAATTCAATTCTCCCAAATTCATAGGAATTTAATTCCTCCAAGACAGAACCAGGGTTTAACCCCATATAAGAATTTAATTCTTCCATATTCATAGGAATTTAATTCCTCTAAAAATATAATTAGGGTTTAACCCTACGGAGAATTTAATTCTTAAAATAAAAAGACTTGAAAGACCTCCATGCATGTACAGAACCTTGGTCACGTGATGACACGTGACCTCAATCCGCAGTGATCAGAAAAGAAAGAATAAAACTAGGTCACGTGCCCCCAAGTGCCCCCTGAACAAATCCCCCAAAATGAGAAGGAAACAGCTTGGAAGCAATGCCTCACGTGCTCCCACATGACTTCCAAAATAAAGAAAATAAAAGCAAAGGCAATGCTGGCTTTGGACGCTCTCACGTGTCCTCACGTGACCCCTAATAAACATTCTAATAAATCAATGCTTGAGTACCCATCACGTGCCCATACGTGATGGCTATGAAAACTAAAAGTGTTTAACACTTATTTTCAGTTCTGAGAACAAAGTAAAGGTGATCTGGCCCCACCTCTGGGTGCCCTCACGTGCCCCCACGTGCCCCCTTCCTTTCTAGTGTTTAACATTATTTTGAGCATTTCATCCCCAGTGTTTAACACTGTTTTAGATACGTGAGGACACGTGACCACCGGATATCGTCTAGTGTTTAACACTATTTTAAAGCCAATCTTAGCCAAATTGGCTAAGTTTTCCAGAGACAAGCCTCCCCTTCAACTAAATCTCAAAACTGATCATTTCATATGACATACAGAGTAATACTCAGAGCTATAATGTTTAATGCTCAGTCAAAGACAAAAATGTTATCAGAGCCCTCAAACTCTTGTTTAGCATTGCTAAATGATGAGGGGCCGAACCCAGACAAATGTCTAATGGTCCAATAAAGGGACAACATTTCAAATCTAACTGGACTTAGCCCAAACTAGCCATAAGTCCTCAATTCAGATTTAACTGAGCCAATGTGCTCATAATCTAATTAATTGATCTTAGTTCCAAAATTGGACTATAGATCTCCCAATCAACTTTGGTTCAAGGGTACATCTCTTCACTCCTTTAATATTTGTCGTTGTAATCCTTCAACGTCTTTAGAGAGGTGACGGGTCCCGACAACCACACATCTCATGGACTATGATGTCCTTAACCTCGACTGTGAGGTCTTTAAACTCATGGACTATGATGTCCTTAACCTCGACCGTGATGTCTTTAAACTAACAATGGACCGTAATGTCCTTAAACTAATTACCGACCGCAATGTCCCTAAACTAAACAATAGAGTCCAAATGCTCTTTTGTTGGATCTAAACGATCCCGTTAAGTTGATCTTAGTCTAAAAATTAGACTAATGTATCCTTAACTAACTTTTAAGTTGATCTTAGTCTCAAATGAGGCTAACGTATCCTTAAACGCAACCCCCAAACCTAAATCTAAGAAGATACGGATTTGGACTAATCCACGCTCTACGGGTGACGACATAAATTAGTCTCCGTATACAATCCACGGGCAACCAAAAACAAAACAAACACTCACGACACGAAGTGACCATATGGAGAAGGAAAAAGTTGTTACCGTGATGCAGTAGCGTAATTAACTGCTGGGGATTGCGCCTGCAGGGAAGAGCGTCCCCACAATCAAAAACCCCTCAACGAGGAGGAATCTGACGAATTCTGCTACATCGGCCGCATCTGTTTAAACCTTCGATACATGGTACCATAAATCAACTTGGCATCTTCGGAGAGGTGGACGGATAGCACCAATTAGCATCTGTCCCGAAATTCAGGCAAGACGTTTATCGCGTTTTCCCGGTGTTTCGGCGGGAAACACTACCTTCGTCGCCAACGCTCAACAGCAGCTGAGTGATCCGAAGCCAGCTGCTCGCCAAAATGATAAACAGCGATCACTTGGAGAAAATCTGAGACGTCGTTACTCATTCCCTCGGGATAAAACGAGAAGACTGTTCGAACTGGCGGTGCGCAACAGGCTCATAACTCTGCCGGATCCGAGACACCCACTACAACCAAGCGACGTCAACAATATTAATTACTGTCCCTACCACAGAGTAGTGAGTCACCCAATCGAAGATTGCTACGTCTTCAAAAACTGGATTGAGGACCCGTACCAACAAGGCAAATTCACGCCGACTGAAAACTGGAGGGTGAACCCACCACAACCATACGCTCCTAAAAAGATAGACACACCGGGGGCATCATGCTCATTTATTGAGGAAACTCCGTAGGAAGTTGTTCTGTCGGCTAAAACTAAAAAATGCTGAAGGATCTTCAAGCATGTCCGGCGATAAGGTGGAAAAGCCTGCTAGAGCCAGAGATTATTGAAGAGATGTTGAAACCGCACCCAACACCGAGAATTGGTAACGATGGGAAAAATACCCAAGTCCAGTCGTCGAAGTCTTCGAAGAAGAAGAAAAAGACCAAAAATCCCGCGTCGTCTGACAACAAACGCACAGATCTGCAAAGGCATATTGACGCACTGGAGGAATATAACCAGAAGGCGCGAACCTCGGTCACACTCCAAGTGTTTCTCAATCATATCCTTGAGAGCAGAGATAATGACAATGATGAGGAAGAAAACTCGTCAGAAGAACCCTAGGATTATGTGGAAAGTTGTCACATGATCTCTCATTTGTCAGTAAATGATGAAGAAGCCCACTTGGCATCAGAAGATAATGTAAAGGACCAGGGGGCAGGATCGGTGCCAAAATCCTTGGAACCAATAGACGAGATAATTGACATGCTGCTGAACGAAGCCCGTCAGAAGAGCAAGCTGATCAAGAGCGTGAAATGGCCATATTCGAAAGGGCCAGGCATCGGCATTAAGTTGAAGAATCCATGGTAGGGATGAGTCGCAAAGCACTCCAACCAGATCGAAGCACGCCCGCGGCAGACAAAAGAAAGCTTTAGACAAGGAAATGGTTCGCCAAAGCCCTGTCAATGGGAATGAAGCAGCCATCTTCCAAAGGAAACACTCCTGGTGGTATACGCCTTGACGAAGCGGATGTACATCCTAACTACTGATTATACCATCAGAGGATTGCACACCCAACCGAAGAATGCATGGCCTTTAAAAAGTGGTGGCAGGGATACGTTGCTCACCGACAACATTTCAAGCGGATGAAGCGCAAAACTCGTCGGGAGCAGAGAAATGCGACAGATGAGCACAAAAGAACTGCCGGCAACTGTCACATGGTTGATACCAGGGGATTGCAAGTTCTCACCTTCGGAAGTGATTCTGACGAAGAAGTAGCCTTCGGCCCTCTCTTCAAAGAATCCACCTCAGGAGAAGAGGAAGAGGTAAAGAACTGTGAGAATATGCAGCTGCGTAACTGTACGTTGCCTAAAAAGAATATCGGACCTACAAACAAAGGATCAAACAAAAAAGATAAGGAGAAGGAAAAAGACCCTGAGGATATCACCCTCGATGACCGAGTCGTCGAAGAGCTGGCAGCCAAAGACCCGCCCAAGAAAAAAAAAGTGGATTACAATGTCCTAGCACACCTAAGGAAGGTACCCTCACAGCTAAGCGATTTGGATGCTCTTCTGTTGTCTAAAGAGGCACGAGATTCTCTGATCAGGGCATTACAAGAGACCGAGCAGTTTCAAGCTTTCCTTGCCGATGGAAAGATGAAGGACGAACTGGAAGAGGTTCACACAGCCGACATTACCTTCAGCGATGAAGACCTCCTCCTCGGAACGTGCGAGCATAACCGTCCCCTGTAAGTCACCGGGTACTTCCATGACATCAAGATAGGGAAGATCTTAGTTGACAACGGGTCCTTTGTCAACCTCCTAAATGTGAGGGTGCTAAAAGAAATCTGCATAAGCATTCAACATCTCGCTCGGGATAAAATCACCATCTCCGGGTTCGACTCCCACTCACCACGGACGCTCGGGTCTGTAATACTGACGTTACGCTTTGGGCTGCTCGTCACTGACATCAAATTTCATGTCATTGACGCCAAGACCTGCTACAACGTTATGCTCGGCAGGCCTTGGTTATACGAGTACAACATCATCCCTTCTACGCAACATCAGTGTATAAAGTATTTCAAAGATGGTATCGAATATACCATGACGGGGGAACTAAACCCATTCTCCATAAATGAAGTCCGAAAGTACGAAGATGCAAAGTATTTCCTACCAGACTTTGAAGACACGGAAAGATGCCACAAACAGGAGAATAAGAAAAAAGCTATCACCACTGTTCTAGTCTTCGGGAGCGATACCGAGGAGGAAGAAGAGATAGTCTATTCAGGGCCGTCCTAATGCAACAGGGGACCATCTACCCCTATTCTAGTCTTTGGCAGTAACTCTGAAGACGAAGTCAACGCGGTGTTCTCGGTCCGTCCATCAATACATGCCCTCACTGGAGATGATCAGAGTTTTCAAATCGCTATTGTTCCTCCGCAGCACTACAGAGAGCTTGATGCGCTGGAGACATATAGTGTGCAAGATCTACAGACATTCTACCTCCCTCCCGGGCGAAGAGGTGAAAAGGCGATCCTACTCTATCGATCCACAGAGACTAAAGCAGAAAGAGAAGTCTGGCATGGTGCTGATTTAACACTCAACAGACTCCAACCCATCCGTTTGCCCAGATATTACGCAGAGGGATTGAAAAGTTTATTAAGATGCTAAGGCATACCTTTCAAAGAAACTGCTCGACAAGCTCAGTTCTACAACAGGATTTGGAGCGTCCCCGGAACTCAGCGAAAACTGCCCAATGGAAAAATGAAAACGATTGGGCTTGGATATGTCCAGTCCAAGAAACAGGAGCAATTCCATGGCTGCATGTCATAAATGACCTCGATGAAGAAAACAATGCTCTTTTAAAAGACGATGACGTTGAACCAAAACGGGTCCTGTCACAAAAATGCCGAGTCCGTCGTTTGAAGAACAGATGGACAAGCTAGTGAGGGAAGCAAGTCAAAAGGTTCGGAATGACCACAGCCGCGAAATGACCATTTACGAAAAAGACAAGACGCGATGCCTCCTTTAACAGGCTACGGAGGATGAAAATGCCTTTCACCATCATCCCGCCATGTATTCCCAAGATAAGAAAAAGGCCTGACGCAGAGGCAAAAACAGGTTGAAGAACGAAAAAAAACGTTCAGCAACGGCAAAACGAATCCGGGAAGCCACGCGATCAAGAAAGGGTCGGCCGGAATCCGTCTCCTATGAAAAAGATGGGTCGAGCATATTCTTTCCCTCGAGACAAGACAAGGAGAATCTTCGACCTTTTCATAAAACATCAGATGGTGATACTCCCGGAGTCTCGGCACCCCGATCAAACAAACGAGGAGCCGGATTATTTCTCCTATCATCGATCAGTAGGACATACTCTTGAAGACTACTTCACTTCAAAAACTGGGTCGAAGACCAATATCAACTCGGCAGATTCGCTTTATCCAACAGTTGGATGGTAGCCGCACCACAAAAGCATGTGCCGAAAGCAACGTATATAGCGAGAGTAGAACCAGATCAACATCAGTCTTGAAAACAAGCTTATACCTATCATGCGATAACGCTGTCGGAAGAAGGAGTGCACGAGAATATGGATGACCTCTCCTGGTGCTTCGAAAATGAGGATGAAGATGAGTTGATCTCAGAATTTCCACCGGCACCAAAAGAATTGAAAGATGGGATACACACCACGGCAGACAACCTGAAAAAAATCGACTTGGGGATGGAAAACGACCTATGACCAACATTCGTCAGTGAGCTGTTATCTAAAGAGCAGGTGGCTACGCTAAAAGATGTGCTCACATAGTATAAAGACTGCTTCATATGGAACTATTCCGAGATATCGGGGTTAGATCCAGAAATAGCTGTGCATAAATTAACGATATCTCCGGACGTCAAGCCAGTTAAACAAGACCAAGAAGAATGCGGCTCAAACTTGAAATGAGTATCAACGCCGAAGTCAAGAAGCTAATTGACTCCGGCATCATCCAAGAAGTTCAATACCCCGATTGGATCGCCAACATTGTCCCAGTGATGAAGAAAAATGGGACGGTGCGCATATGCGTGGACTTTTAGGACCTCAACAAAGCTTGCCCGAAGGATTATTTTCCCGCACCGGTTACCGATTTGATGATAGATAACATGTCCGCTCACGAAGTCTTCTCTTTCATGGACGGATTATCGAGGTACAATCAAATAAAGATGCATCCCGAAGACCAGAAGCATACCGCTTTTCGGACTCCTTTGGGCATATTCTGCTACAAAGTGATGCCTTTCGGTCTGAAGAACGCCGGCGCTACCTATCAGAGGGCCATGACAAAGATTTTCGATGACCTCATACATGAAATCATCGAATGCTATATCGATGACCTCGTAGTGAAAAGAAAATCGTACGAGGAACACTTGGAACATTTGAAGACAGTGTTCCAACGTCTTTGTCAATATAATCTGAAGATGAACCCTCTGAAATGCGCATTTGGGGTCTCCTCAGGCAAATTTCTAGGATCATCATACGACACTGGGGCATCGAAATAGATCCGTTGAAGATCAAGGAGATTATGGAAATGCCCACTCCAAGAACTTTAAAACAATTGTGGTCTCTACAAGGGAAGCTCATGTATATCCGACGGTTTATAGCCAACCTCTCCGGCAAATGTCGCCCCAACTGTCATCTAATGAAAAAGGGGACCCCGTTCGTTTGGGATCGCAAATTCCAAAGCGCACTGGACGAAATCAAGCAATACCTGCAAAATCCGTCGGTACTAACCGCTCCGGTCAAGAGAAAGCCTCTTATTCTGTACACAATAGCCCTCGAAGGTTCGTTAGGCGTGTTATGGGAACAGGAGATGACCAAGGGAAAGAGAGGGCCCTCTACTATTTTAGTCGAGTTCTCCTGGGGGCAGAAAACAACTACTCCCCTATCGAAAAACACTGCCTGGCGTTAATCTTCGCGATAACGAAGTTTCGGCATTATGCTTTAGTGCATGAGGTCCATCTCATATCCAGAGTGGATCCTCTCAAATATTTGATGTAAAGAGCCATACTAATAGGACGGCTTGCTAAATGTGCCCTACTCTTAATAGAATTCTCGATAACATACCGACCTTTCAAGGCAGTGAAAGGCCATGCCATCGCCGACTTCCTTGCTGAGCACCCGATACCTGCCGATTCACCCTTAAATTGCGAATTGCCGAACGAGCACAAGTTTGACACTATCGACGGGGAGAGAGGAGAGAGTGATACCCGATGGGAACTCTACTTTGACGGGTCATCTTCCATAAAGAAGCGAAAGCACACCTCCCTCATAATCAAATCTGGGGTAGGCCTCATTTTCGTGATTCTACAAGGAGGGATAATGCGCTTTGCCTTTTCCTTAACAGAGTCGAGGATAAACAATGAAGAATAATATGAGGCTTTGATAGAAGGTCTTGAGATTGCTATCGACATGGGAATCGAAGACCTCCTCATATACGGAGACTCCCAGCTGGTCGTTAGTCAAGTAAACGGCGACTATCAAACGTGCAAACCAGAGTTGGTAAAGTACGGAGAGAGAGTGCAATAACTGCTGACTCAAATCCCTTCCTACGTCCTAAAAAGCATACCGCGTACAGAAAAAAGCAAAGCAGACGCATTAGCCAAATTCGCTAAAGAACTGGCTGACGAAAACCTCGATGACGTAAGGGTTATGGTACAAAGCCGTCAAGTTCTTGCACCAGCAGCAATATCTCCAGAGTCATCTGAAGAAAAGGAAGCGACCAAGCAAACAGCCCTATAAATAGAGGACCAAGAAAAAGCTAAGGATTGGAGAGATGTCTTTATAGACTACTTCAAATTCCGTCGAACACCTGAAGATGCATCCCCAAGACATCAGTTCATGAAACGAGCTCTGTCTTTCGCCTTCGTCAATGATACTCTATATAAGAGATCGTTTGACTCTCTGTGGCTGAGATGCCTGGGACCGGAAGAAGCAAGGAGAGTTTTCCAAGAAACTCACGACGGACTCGGCGGTTCTCATCAAGTCAGGCCAAAGATGAAGCTGAAGATCAAAAGAATGGATTACTATTGGCCTACAATGATTCAGGACTGCCTCGAATACGCGAAGCAGTGCCACTCATGCCAAAATCATGGAGAGTTCATCCACCAGCATCCAAACCCGCTACACCCAACAGTGGCTAGCTGGCCGTTCGAAAGGTGGGGAACCGACATAATTGGGCCCGTCGAACCAGCGCCATCCAAAAGATATTGGTTCATATTGGAAACGAATGATTACTTCTCTAAGCGGCCAGAAGCCAGACAGCTAAGAAAAGTGAAGAAGGAGAACATCCTCCATTTCTTCAAGACACACGTCATCAATCGGTTCGGCACTCCGCAACGGATTATCTCCGATAATGGGCTGACCTACAGAAGTCACAGAATCAGCCGCTTCGCACAGCAGCATAACATAGACTAGAGATACTCTTCGGTTTATAATCCCCGAGCTAATGGTCTAGCTGAGGCTTTCAACAAGACCTTAACGAAGATCATAAAGAAGTCGGTCCAGAAACAAAAAGGACTGGCACGAAAGGCTACATGAAGCACTTTGGGCTTATCGGACCACGTTCAAAACGGCCACAAATACAATGCCATTCACGTTGGTATTCGGTACAGAAGCGGTACTCCCCCTCGAGATAGAGCTACCCTCTCTGCGAGTGGCAATTCATTACGAACTAACAGATGAAGAGAATGCTCATCTTCGGCTTGAGGAGCTCGACGCCCTCGATGAAACTCGTCTCATGGCGCAGCAAAACCTAGAAGCTTACAAAGTAAGGATGATGCGCTCATACGAAAGATTAATTAGGCCGAGAACATTCCGCCAAGGCGAACTCGTGCTAGTGGTAAAGAGACCTATGATCCCCAATCGTACCAAACGGGGGAAATTCGAGCCAAACTATGAGGGCCCGTACATTATAGACAAAATCTACCAAGGCGGGGCATACTTGCTCATAGATATGCATGACGAAATACCCTTCCGGCCAATAAACGGTCGATTCCTTAAGAAGTACTATGCCTGACGAGTCACGACTCAGGTCAATAATAGATGACGACGCCTATGTCCGTTTGCTATCTTCTTGAGTCAAGACTCTAAAAGTGGTATCCAACGATACCCCGTCCCAAACACGAAAAACAACGGACCGTAATGTCTTTAAACTAACAACAGACCGAAACGTCCATAAACTAAAAATGGACCGCAATGTCCTGAAACTAGCTACGGACCGAAACGTCTTTATACTACTATGAACCGCAGCATCCTTAGGCTAACGTGGCAAAAAAACAAAAAAAAAAACAAAAACGGTACGTCCATAAGCGAAATGGGCACGGATGAAAACCCGAAAGGGCTCCGTGAGTAAAAACAGCAGGGCTACCGGCGAGTTTGTGAAAACCCGAAAGGGCGGAGACTCATAAAAAATTCATGCACACTTGCAAGGTCCTCTCGACCTTGTAAGGATAAAATACCTGCATGATATCTTTACGACTCACAAGGGAGAAACACACTTAGGGATCCCCACGATTCCTAAGGAGAAATTACACTTACGAGATCCTCACGACTCATAAGGAAAATTCCCTTATGAGACCCTCACGGCTCATAGGATTCAAAAGCCTTAAGCTGTAGGGATCTGAACCTATTCTTAAGCCATCACATTCCCTATATTGACCTACAAGCGGTTCAATATTGACCCTTGTATACAATCCATGGGCACAAACAAACGTTCCCTCACCAAGTTTCACCAATGGTGTGAAATGTCCTCATGTGGTGAACACACTTGTAGGTCCTCTCGACTTGCAAGGAGAAAACACTCTTGTGAGATCCTTACGACTCTGAAGGGAAAACGCACTTAGGAGTCCTTACGACCCCTAAGGAGAAAACGTACCTACGAGATCCTCACGACTTGTAGGGAGAAACACCTTTATGAGACCCTTACAGCTCATGAAGTCAAAAGCCTTAGTCGACAGTATCCTAACCTTGTTTTCTAAGCCACCTTTTTTCGAATCGACAAAGGCAAATGATGATTCGCTCCTGGAAATATCCCAGTTGTAGCGATGCTGATGCCTAAATCGGTAACACATTCTTTGTCCTTTCACGGCAAATGATGATTCGCTCCTGGCAATCTTCCAGTCGCAGCGATGCTGGGGCTAAAATTGGTATCAGATCTCAGGTCCATACTCGCAACAAAACCAGCTAGCCAAAAATACGAAAAATATATATAGCCGAAATGATTGGGCAACTCGCAATAAAAAGCAGCGAGTAAAAAGAAAAATAGCTGAAATGATTGGGCACCGCAAAAAATAGCCGAAATGATTGGGCAATCGCGACTTTCCTGATATAAAAATCTGAAAGGATAAAGCGTCGCGGAAAGAAATAAAGAAAAAATGAAAGAATGAAACTTTTGCCCTACAGGCGAGTCCATACTGACCCCTGTATACAATCCATGGGCATAAACGAAAAGGGAACCACATTTCCCAACAGACTCTGTCAAAGGGAGAGTCAGATCTCGACAACAACATCTGCATCCTAGAAGGTCAACACGGTGTTCCTTCCCGACACCGCGGAAAGCGGAGCAAGTAAACCAATGACCTCCCCGCCGGAACAATGCTCTGTCTCAGAAACAAGTTAACCAATGATCTCCCCGCCAGAACAATGCTCCGTCTCGGAAACAAGTCAACCAATGACCCCCCGCCGGAACAACGCTTCGACCCGAAAATAAGTCAACCAATGACCTCCCCGCCGGAACAACGCTCTGACCTAGAAACAAGTCAACCAATGACCTCCCCGCCGGAACAACGCTCCGACTCAGAAACAAATCAGCCAATGACCACTCCGCCAGAACAACGCTCTGACTCAGACTCAAATCAACTCACAAACCTCTCGATTCAAGGAAATCAGCATCCTTAGCGAGAACCTCTCGATTTGCGTCGACCCGCAAGGAAATCAGTGTCTTTGCAGGAATCTCTCAATTTTTCTCGACCTCCAGGGAAATCAGTGTCCTTGGCAAAAACCTCTCGATTTAGGAAAATCAGCGTCCTTAGAGAGAGCCTCTCGATTCGTGTCGACCCGCAGGAAATCAGTGTCTTTGCAGGAATCTCTCAGTTCGTCTCGGCCCCAGGGAAATCAGTGTCCATGGCAAAAACCTCTCGATTTAGGAAAATCAGCGTGCTTGGGGAGAACTTCTCGATTCGCGTCGACCAGCAAGGAAATCAGTGTCTTTGCAGGAATCTCTCGATTCGTCTCGACCCCAGGGAAATCAGTGTCCTTGGCAAAAACCTCTCGATTCAGGGAAATCGGCGTCCTTGGCAAGAACCTCTTGATTCGCGTCGACCCGCAAGGAAATCAGCGTCTTTGTAGGAATATCTCGATTCGTCTCGACCCCAGGGAAATCAGTGTCCTTGGCAAAAACCTCTCGATTCAGGGAAATTAGCGTCCTTGGCGAGAACCTCTCGATTCGTGTCAACCCGCAGGGAAATCAGTGTCTTTGCAGGAATCTCTCGATTCATCTCGACCCCAGGGAAATAAGTGTCCTTGGAAAAAAACCTTTCGATTCAGGGAAATCAGTGTCCTTGGCGAGAACTTCTCGATTTGCGTCGACCCGTAAGGAAATCAGTGTCTTTGCAGGAATCTCTTGATTCGTCTCGACCTCCAGGGAAATCAGTGTCCTTGGCAAAAATCTCTCGATTCAGGGAAATCAGCATCCGTGGCGAGAACCTCTCGATTCGCGTCGACCCACAAGGAAATCAGTGTCTTTGCAGGAATCTCTCGATTCATCTCGATCTCCAGGGAAATCGGTGTCCTTGGCAAAACCTCTCGATTCAGGGAAATCAACATCCTTGGTGAGAACCTCTCGATTTGTTTCGGCCCGTAAGGAAATCGGTGTCTTTGCGAGAATCTCTCGATCCGTCTTGACCTGTGGGGAAATTAGTGTCCCTGCGCATGAAGAAAATTCCCTTATGGGATCCTTACGATGCTCGAGAGAAAACGTACTTAGGAGTCCTCACGACCCCTAAGGAGAAATTACACCTACGAGATCCTCTCGACTCGTAGGGAGAAAAGTCTTTATGAGATCCTCGCGGCTCATAGAGTTGAAAAGTCTTAGGTGGCAGATCCAAACCTGTTTCCTAAGCTATCGTTGCCCTACAAGGAGGTCAAGATGGACAATCTATGGGCCACATTTGCCAAAGACACATTCGCCAATGAAATAAAGAAGCTATTTACGGATCCTCACGATTCGTAAGGAAAAATACCCGAGTGAGATCCTTACGACTCATAGAGGCAATGAACACTTAGAAATCCTCACGATTTCTAGGGAGAAAATACATTTATGGGATCCTCTCGACTCGTAGGGAGAAAAACCTTTTTGAGACCCTTACAGCTCATGAAGATGGAAAAGTTCTTAAGCTACAAGGACCCTAAACTTGTCTCATACGCCCTCAATCCTATAGCCATGTATAACTCTACACTACTTCACCCACGTACATACCTACGTGGGAAAATAGTGGGTGGCATTTGTTCCCGCCAAAATCTTCGGCCAAGAGCTATTTGTGCTTGTTTACACCGGATTAAGTTTTGTTTACAGATATGTGTGAAATCGGGCCCATTCATATACGCACATGCACACATCAGAGGAAGAACATGAGTTAGAAAGGGTACACTTGGTGGTCAACGACAGAAAGAAAGCATTTAATTGAACATTTTATTCTACAGGAAATAGATCACCAAACATGGGATCGAAAGTACAGGGATTCACAAAACTATGGACAAAATTCTCTAACTCCCTCGCTGCCTTCTCTACCATGTCAAAGCGGCGATCTTCACGGGGAGTCGCTTCCCATCGGTTAGCGCCGTGCCCATCAGCGAAGGCAGACATGACGACTCGCTGAGCCCGTATCTGGCTTAGCAGCCGAAAAGAGCGATCCCTCATAGCTGCGGTAATCAAAAGTGCCTCGTGAAAGCACTCGATTTTGTCCTCTGCGGCGTCAAGCATTGCCGGAGTCATCTCCGTCGGATGAGGGGGAATATCATCAATCACGGACAAGAAGACCATCCGAAGACAAATGGAGCCGATGGGGAGAGGAGATCCTCTACGAGTCAAGAGCTCGTATAGCACCGTGTCGCATTGGTCATCCGTAAGAGTGGGGTTCACCAAGCGTGCGGCTAAACGAGAAACAATTTCCACAATAGGCACCTCCATGGCTGCCGGCGAGCATGTGGACGATTATAAGCCATAACAATTCTCTGTTAAAATTATTCTCTGAAAATGAGAGAGAAGAGAAGTATTGCTTCAGATTAAGAAGGGAGACATTTAAGTCTATGCACAGAAAATGTTGTGCATGATGGAACTATTTCCAAGCTCTAGGAAAGAGAAGTTTGACTCAGGAAAAGCGGAGAAAGAAGGTGAAAAGATACCTTCAGTAATGATGCGGCGCCTCACGGGCAAAGCACAAGAGCGCCAGCACCAAGAGTTAAAAACTCTGAGGCAGCGCCTCACGTGCAAAGCACGAAAGCGCCAGCGCCAGAACTAAAAGTTCTCCACCCTTGGATCAAAGATCCAATGGAGATGATAAATCATCAGAGCACA
This sequence comes from Agapanthus africanus, assembly GCA_030015575.1. Taxonomy (NCBI): domain Eukaryota; kingdom Viridiplantae; phylum Streptophyta; class Magnoliopsida; order Asparagales; family Amaryllidaceae; genus Agapanthus; species Agapanthus africanus. The sequence continues at coordinate 112,557,529 of CM057338.1, read as the reverse complement.
GAATTAAATTCTGATTGAGCAAATACTCCTCAAATCTTTCTAAACAAGAATGATCGTGCTTTGTAAATCAGAGCACCGTTGGATCAATGATCCAATGGTGATTAAAAATCACCAAAATACAGAATTAAATTCTGATTGAGGAAATACTCCTCAAATCTTTCTAAACAAGAAAAATTGTGCTCTGTAAATCAGAGCACCGTTGGATCAATGATCCGATGGTGATTAAAAATTACCAAGATAAAGAATTAAATTATGATTGAGGAAATACTCTTCAATGTAGGGTTCCTAGGCACACTATAGAGGTCTCACAAGGCATCAACCATGCCAATTTCAAATTTTATGGGTGCCGAGAAACCCTAATACGGATCGTCGACTAGAAATTTAGGCGATAAACGAAACTAGTTAACATCTTAACTAAAGGAGAGAGGCTACAACCTTTGTAGATCCGGATATCCACTTCCTTGGCTCCACATAGGCGTCCTCTCGCTGTCCATCTCGAATCCCGGACTCAATCGTCGGCTTGATCGGAGAGATGGGCGGACTAGGTCGTCGGCTTCGTGCCGAAGATGATCTACGTCGAGGCATCACAAGTTCAAGCTCCGACTTCACAAAGTTGTGAAACTTGTGAAGAAAACACCCAAAACAACTTGGCAAGAGGTAGAGGGTGAAGAAATAGGAGATGGGTTCACTTTAGAATTGGATTTCTCACTTTAGATCTCAAGTTGCCATTGATGGCATCAAGCTTTCTATCTTGAAGAAGAAGATCAAGAAGAAGAAAGAATATGATAAGTCATTTTTAAAATGAAAAAGAAAATGAATACTTATCATAATCTTAACCATAGTTAAGTGTAGAGAATGAACTAGGGTTACTTCAAATGGTTAGGGTTAAGCATGAGACAAGAATGGTGACTAAGTCAAAGCTTCATGAAGCTTCAATAAGAAACAAAGAAAGCCACCATTCTCATCTTTATCCTTTCCAAATAAATAAATAAACAAATAAATAAATGAATGAATATGCAAAACCCTAATCATCAAATTAATCATGGTTTAATTCTATACACTTAACTAAATGATCAAGTATCATCAAACATGATACAAATATGTGCACAAAAGTATATCACATATACTTCTTGCACATCAAGTGAGAAAATCCATATAAAGTGAACTAATACTAGCTAATGCAAAGTAATATATCAAATATATAATTATACATTAAATCATTAAATCAACACTTGACTTAACGATCCGGTCATATCGCATATAACCGACCAGTATCCTATGTATCGGCTTATCGAATCAATGATTCGATAACTAGGTCATATCGAATATAACCAATCGATACATCCATCGTGAGAATGAAATACGGTATCACATACACGCATTATTCTCAGTCCTGCACATATCTCATATGCGCTCCTATTTCGTTTCGCTTGAGCCAGGAAACCTCTGTGTAGGACTCTAAAGACTGGTCAATACACCGGTAGCAGATGATGATCATATCAAGCACCCACAAGCCGCAAGCGGTCTGCAAAACGTAACGGCCATCCGGGTATTAAGCGATCAGAAGATCGACGAGCTAGCCCGCTCACACTCCTGTGAATCCAACCAGTAACACTTACCGTACAGTCCGGTCTGTTCGTCTGATATGTCGCATATCAAGTCTAGGGGTGGTATACGTCAGACCCCAATAACCGATAAGTCGTGTCGATGTGAGGCTCATAACGGGTCGAGAAACTACTGGTAACACTTACCAGCAAATCTCTGATCAGCCCTGGCCAGGGACTTCCCTGTTACGGCCAATCGAGCACAGCGCAACATCAACCCCCAATACCGGGAGAGACGAAGCCCCTCCTATCGCTCATTGCCTCCATGTGACTCGGGACTGTACCCAAAGACCACCGTTTTGCACGCCCTCATGGATGTGGTAAGGTGGAGATCAAAGCACAGTGGGAATCACACAAGACTCTATGACGATCTCGGGTCTACAGACTAACCTGTACAAGTGTCACCTGAGAACTGCCATCTGACGTGAGGTATAATACCATCTGGGAGTTCTCGGCGAGTCCGTCCAGTGTACCCAGTCTCCACTGAGCACCCGTATACCATCTCTGATGTCAAACACCAATGGATATGGGATCATCCATTGCCCATCTCATGGGTCGAGAAGCGTATACGCTAGTCTACACTGGTATATCGATGCCCTGTCTCGATACACCCATGACTAGGGACCTTGAAGGATGTACTTATGGACTACCATGTCCCCACTAGTATGATCTGCATCATAGTCCAGGTAGTCAAGTACACATCCTAAGGGCTTTACCAACATGTAACTATAAGACAGTTTAAAGAGACAAGTGTACATGTTAAGATAAAGAGTAACCAGATAGCATACTATCATATCGAGCAAGAAAGTCATCTCTATATATGTCCAAGCATCCAATATAATATACATCATCTGTACAATACTGGCCTCTAGGGCATACATACAACTAACATTCAAATCATTCTAAACAAGAAAGATTTTTCTCTGTAAATCACGGCACCGTTAGATCAAAAATCCAATGGTGATTAAAAATCACCAAAATACAGAATTAAATTCTGATTGAGGAAATACTCTTCGAATCTTTCTAAATAAGAAAGATTGTGCTCTGTAAATCAGAGCATCGTTGGATCAAAGATCCAATAGTGATTAAAAATCACCAAGATACAGAATAAGTTCTATGTGGCAAAATATTTTCCCAATCTTGTTAAAAACAAGAAAAATTTCTTCTGTAAATTAGAAGTTCTTGGATCAAAGATCCGACAGTGAATAAATTCCTCAAATCAATTAAAAAATCTCTCAATGAGAGATTTCTTTAACTGAATCAACAAATCAGTCTCTCCTATATAAAGGACCCAAGACTTCAAGTCTTGTACAGAGAAACCCCCCATAAACTTCAAACTTCAAAGACGAGAGTAATTTCTTCTCATGGTAATAACAATAAGTGAGATCACAGCATCTCCTCCATAATTAATAGTTTAAATCTTACATCAGAAGAACTTAGTTTTTTTTCCAGATCACAGATCTATAAGACAAACTCTTTCATAAGTGAGAATCCAATTCTCAGAGAATTGAATTGAGCAGAATAGAAAACTCAGTGCTTGAGAGTTTAACTCTCACATCAAAAGAACTTAGTCCCCTTTTCCAGATCTCAGATCTATAAGACAAAGCCTTTCATAAGCGAGAATCTAATTCTCAGATAATTGAATTGAGCGGAACAGAAAATTCAATGCTTAGCAATCCAAGTCTGGTGTTCAGCGCCGAGCACTCCACGTGCTCCTCACGTAGGCGCTATTTTATAAGAAGTATTTAGCACTCAAAGACTGGCGCTCAGCGCCAAGCGCTCCACGTGCTCCTTACGTGGGCGCTATTTTAAAAGAAGCGTTTAGCACTCCAAGTCTGGCGCTCGGCGCCGAGCGCTCCACATGCTCCTTACGTGGACGCTATTTAATAACAAGTGCTTAGCACTCAAAGTCTGGCGCTCAGCGCCAAGCGCTCCACGTACTTCTCACGTGGGCGTTAATTTATAAGAAGCGCTTAGCACTCAAAGTCTGGCGCTCAGCTCCAAGCGCTCCACGTGCTCCTCACGTGGGCGCTATTTAATGTAAAGCTCTTTGTGAAGTAGAGCCCAGCTCCATAAAGAGTGTTTAACACTCAACAAAAAAAACAAAAAAAGGGGTGAGCATCAAAGCCCATATCAATGCTCAGCATTGTTGAACAAAAGGGACTGAGCCCAAACAAGTGTTCAACAGTTTATTCAAAACTGAGTGGGCTGAGTCCAAGTTGACCAAAAGTCCCTAATTCAGATCAACTAAGCCTATATGCTCACAATCTTTCCAAAATGGTCTTGATCCCAAACCAAACTACAGATCTTCCGACCAAAATTGGTTCAAGGGTACATCTCTCCACACCTCTGATACATGTCGTTGTAATTCTTCAGCATCTTCGGAGAGGTGGAGAGTCCCAATAACCAATAACTCTTGGCACACCCTCAAACTGATGAGCCAAAATATACGGACTATGATGTCCTTAAACTTATGGACCGCAATGTCACTAAACTAAACTCTACGGACTATGATGTCCTTAAACACGGACTATGATGTCCTTAAACTTATGGACCGTAATGTCCTTAAACTAAATTCTATGGACTATGACGTCCTTAAACCATAGACTAGGATGTCCTTAAACTCCACGGACTATGATGTCTTTAAACTTACGGACCGCAACTTCCCTAAACTAAACTCTGTTCCCGCCAAAATCTTCGGCCAAGAGCTATTAGTTCCTGTTTATGCCGGTTTAAGTTTCGTTTACAGATATGTGTGAAACCAGGCTCATTCATATACGCACATGCACATATCAGAGGAAGAACAGGTGTTCAACGACAAAAACAAAGCATTTAATTGAACATTTTATTCTACAGGAAATAGATCACCAAACATGGGAACAAAAGTACAGGGATTCACAAAACTATGGATAAAATTATCTAACTCCCTCTCTGCCTTCTCCACCATGACAAAGCGGCGATCTACATGAGGAGTAGCTACCCATCGGTCAGCACCGCACCCATCAGCAAAGGCAGACATGATGACCCGCTGAGCCCGTATCTGGCTTAGCAGCCAGACAGAGCGATCCCTCAGAGCTGTGGTGATCAAAAGTGCCTCATGGAAGCACTCGATCTTGTCTTCTGCGGCGTCGAGCATTGCCGAAGTCATCTCCGTCGGAGGAGGGGGAATATCATTGATCACAGACAAGAAAACCATCCGGAGCCAAATGGAGCGGACGGGGAGAGGAGATCCTCTACGAGTCAAGAGCTCGTACAACACCGTGTCGTATTGGTCATCCGTAAGAGCAGGGTTCACCACGCGGGCAGCAAAACGAGGAACGATTTCCTCAATTGGCACCTCCCATGGTTGCCGGCGAGCATATGGACGATTACAAGCCATAGCTCTTCTCTGATAAAACAATTCTTTGAAAATGAGAGAGAAGAGAAGCTTTACTTCAAATTATAAAGATAGACATTTAAGTGTAGGCATAGGAAATGGTGTGCATGATGGAACTATTTCCAAGCTCTGGGAAAGAGAAGCTTGACTCAGGAAAAGTGGAGAAGGAAGGTGAAAAGACACCTTCAGTAATGAGGCAGCGCCTCATGTGCAAAGCACGAGAGCGCTGAACGCCAGCGCTAAAGAGTCAAAGACTCTAAGGCAGCGCACCACATGCAAAGCACGTAAGCGCTAGCGCTAAGAGCGCTGCACTCTAAGCATCGCACCACGGGCAAAGCACATGAGCGCTAGCTCTAAGAGAGCAGCGCTATGAAGCAGCGCACAACGTGCAAAGCACGTAAGCGCTAGCGATAGAACAAAATGTTCCCAGCCCTTGGATCAAAGATCCAACGAACATGATTAAAAATCATCAATTGACCAGAATAAAATTCTGTTAAGGAAACATTCCTCAGAATTTTTCCAAACAGGAAAGATTGTGCTCTGAAAATCAGAGCACCGTTGGATCAATGATCCAATGGTGATTAAAAATCACCAAAATACAGAATAAATTCTGTATGGGAAAAGATTTCCCAATTTTGTTAAAAACAAGAAGATTGTCTTCTGTAAATCAGAAGCCCTTGGATCAAAGATCCAACGGTGGGAAATCCACAAATCAATCAAAGGAAAGATTTTCTTAACCGATTCAACAAATCAGCCTCTACTATATAAAGGCCCCAAGACTTCAAGTCTCATATAGAGGAAGCCCCCCCCCCCAACAAGCTTTGAGAAATTTCAAAGAAAAGAGCAAGCTCTGAGAAGAAGAAGTTTTCTTCAAGGTAAAAACAGAGAGATCAAACCATCTCATCAGAAAAATAACTTAGTTCTTATGCTAGATCATAGATATTTAAGACAAATTGTCTTTCACAAAAGAGATTATAACATCTCATTATAAAAAGGGGGAGAATAATTCAATTCTCTTAGGATCACAGATCCATAAAAGAAAAACCTTTCACCAAGAACATAAGATATTAAAACATCTCCTATAAAATAAGAACTTTGTTCTTAGATCCATGAAACAAAGTCTCTTATAAGAGAGAATTTAATTCTCAGAGCGCAGATTTGCCTAAAAAGAGCCTTAGCGCTCCAAGTTTAAAGAAGCGCATCAGCGCTCCAAATCTAGCGCACAGCGCTGCAGAGCCTTAACGATCCAAATTTAAAAGAAGCGCTCTGCGCTCATTGACTGGCGCACAGCGCCAAACACGCCACGTGCTCCTCACGTGTGCGCCACTTCACCAGAAGCGCTCTGCGCTCATGATCTGGCGCTTAGCGCCACGCGCATGTTCATACCATAATTTTGCATTATTATATTCCCCATTCTTATTCATTTTACAAATAAACAGGTGCTTTTGACCCATTTCTGCTACATAGTTGCAGGTTACAGGTTCTCGGAACAAAAACAGTGAAAAAGACAAAAGACGATACAAAAGTGAGACTACGACCGACAAATGGAAGAATCTTGATCAAGCCTACAGTTTGGAAAATAAACGAAGATCAATGGAAAATTTCACAAAATACAAAGCTAACGCAAGGTTCAAAGACTTCGACACGAAGTGAACGGTAAAGTCCACTATATTATTCACTGTGGAAATCTGGAAGAGAACCAGAAGATATTCTGAAGAAAAAAGTGAAGAAAACAGATGACAAATGCAACCTGACCAAGACCAGAAAAGATGAACTCATGATCCCTCTATTTGGCCGCGGAACCGCGGCCAAACAGAGGTTTTGACCGCGGAACCGCGGCCGTTAAGGATACGTGTCGGTGGAAATTTATCTGGCGGTGCGTCGGCGCGTTGACTAGTCTTTTCTTAGGGGGTAAACTTGTAATTGCAGATTTGAGTCGATTGTAAACCTAGGGTTTCTATGAATCTATAAATAGAAGCCCTAAAACCTTTTTTAGGTTATGCCTCTTCTTGTGCCTCATTTCATCTATCTAAATTCAGATATGTAAATTTCTGTAAAGAAGGAAGAGAGCATCAAATAAAAATTAGGAGTAAGTTTTCTTTTCATTGCCCTGGTTAAATTTTATTTCCATGCCCTAGGTAATTTCTTATCTGCCCTAGTTAGATCTTTTATTCTCTGCCCTAGTTAAATAGTTTAGAGATGTTTATCAATTCCCTAATGAGTGAGTAGTCTCCTCGCTTGTTAGGGTTAGATTTGGGGAAGGCTTGAGAGATGAAGATCTCTCACCCCTTTCTTGCCCATCACACGTTTTTATAGGACTCCATGCATACATGCACACACCGCTCCCTGCAGCACCCTATCCCACGAGGTAGAGGGATACCGTAGTATAAACGACCGGTTGCGCGTGTTTTCCATGGAGGTTAGGGTAAGGATTAAGAAAGGAAGGACAAGAACCTAGAGGAAGAAACACTGTTTCTTCCCGATGGTCCTAATCCCCTTTATTAAAAATTACCATAACACCTCATAGATCCAAAGTGGGGCATAGAAAGCGGTGAGGAATATTGACTTTCCAAACTTAACCTAAACCTAACCCTAGTAAGATTTAGATTTAGATCAACTTTAGTTTTTAGATTTAATCAATTCGACACCAATCGGAATTAACTTGTTAGAATAATTAGAGAATACACAAAATCCCTGTGGACCGACCCGTACTCACCGGCTAGCTACCAAGCGACGCCGTTCTTGATTACGGTTATAAATATTTTTGATCAATCAAATGGCGCCGTTGCCGGAGATGGCGTTTTATTTTCTTTTTGTAATTTCGGGTTAATATAAAATTGAAAAATCATAAAAAACTGAAAAATTAAAAATATAAAAAAATTTATCATCTTTTTATTTTATGAAGGGTATTTTTATTTGAATTTGCAGGACCGAAGAAAAAATTCAGATCTGGAAAAATCCAGATATCGAAACAGAAAACGGCAGATCTGAACAACAGAGGAAAATCAAACCAGAGAGGCAGAAAAAAATTTGGGAACCGAGCCGCATATAGGACCGCGGAACCGCGGCGGGAGGCACGCTTTGGCGGCGGAACTGCGGCATTGGAGTGACGTCAGCACGTGAAAAAAATTGCTGTAAGCGCGGAACCGCGGCGGGAGGCACCTTTTGGTGGCGGAAACATGGTCTCGGGGTCGAGTCAGCACGTGCAAAAATCTCTGTGAGCTTCCCTTATTCTTCTCTTAAAATCCCAATATCTCCTCTGTAAATTTGCCTGCAGGATTCTTTGCGCTAAAAAAAAATCTCTCCCCTTCCAATAATTGATCTTGTGCATGATTCTTTGCGCCGCGCTTTAAAAAAAATTGTTTGCAAGTGTTTGATTGTGTTTACTGCTTTGCATAATTTAATTTGACTTTAAGGGGCTTTTACACCAATCAGATTGGGTGGGGATTTCATTACCCTTCCCAGGACCCCAAAAATCACATAAGGCATATTGCATTGACCTTCAATTAATTAAAAAAGATTAGACTCAGCCCTAAGGACTTCGCGCTCAATAGGACAAAGGACCAGTTGTAGGCATCGACCGTTGATCCTAACCTGATTTTGTGGTGCCTAGACTAGACAGGTAGTGAAATGTAACTTTAAAAGGCCCGTCTCACGGTGATTCATGAGTGGATCCCTCCTTTCTCTACTTGTGCTTACCTGGCCACAATTGGTGGTGAAGAGGCGGTTTGAAGTCCTACTTCTTGCCTTTTGGAACAGTTAGGAGCTATCTAGCTGACCTAGGTGACCCTAGATCTAGGCCCGATTGTGCATTTGTGGTTGATTGAATGTGTGTCTAAGCCTTTTATCGAAAATCTTTTTACAAAAAGCTCCACATAAAAAAAACACAAAAAATGAAAAAAAATTACAAAAACTTGCAACTTGTCGCTAAGAAATCCATGCACCTCGCTTCCACCCACATTCTTTTTCTTCTCCTTTCTTACATCATGGATACCCCACCTCATAAAACACTTGCCGAACTTTGGTATCCCGAACCAAACTTTGCTTCCTATGTGAATTGCTTTGGTCGAATTACAGACGAACCCTCCATGCCCAAATTTTTTTTGAAAGATCGAATAGAAGCGTCTAGGAGAAACAGTTGGACTCCGCAATCCACTTTGTATCAACCGTGTCAACCTTCACCACCTTCTTACGTTGATACTACCTTTTCGAGTCCTGTTGTAACTCCGAAAGCCATGTCTATTTCTGAACATATTGAACAATCTTGTAACCGATCTTTCACTCCTTTCAACACCTCTAGTTCTTGGGATCAACAAGTCCATTCATATTTTCTTCCAAATGTTGATCCTCCTCCTGTCCAACCATTTAATTCCTACCAGTCCTACCCAACTTTCGCACCTTCCCTAGACATTGCTTCTACACAGCCATTTGGGAGTTTCCAAAATCCAAGCAACTTTGAATCTTTTACTGAAACCCCTTCACAACCCATGTCTAGTCTAGAACAGTCGTTGGAAGCTTATATGGTAGCGACAAACCAAATGATGAGGAATGCGGATGCGTCCATTGCCGCCCTTATGCAACCTAGTGACCCGATAGCTAGTTTCCAACTAGCTCCAAAAATTCCAATGTATGATGAGGCGGTTGGACAGATCAATAATTTGAGTGGAGAAAGTGAGCTATACACCCTTCCAAATCAAACCTACCCATCACCAATTGAATCCCACAACTCCAGTTTTGAATGTCTATCGAATGTTCCAAATGATTCACCAGTTGAAGATAAAACATCTAATGAGTTGTGCGACTTTGTAGTGTTTGATTTACCTGATTGTGAAGAACCCCTTTTGAGTGAAACCATCACCAATCCTTTTGACCTCTACACCTCCAATCTAGAACCTGAATTGATTAATGTCCATGCTTTTGATGAGGTGACTGAAAAAATGGATTTTCACTTGATTAAGGATATTGACGCCGGGAATATTTTGGATGATGAACCCACAGATTTGACTGAAATTTTATCTCCAATTCATCATCCCGAGTCATTAAATGTTTCTCCTGAACTTCATATGCGTCATGATTTTGATGATAATTGCATGGATGAGATAACTTTTGAGGAGAATTATGAGGATAGTATTGAGGAGAGTATTGAGGATAGTATTGAGGATGAACCAGTTCTGTTTGATGTGACGGATTTTCCAATTCATCTTCCTGAACCTTTAACTGTTATACTTCCTGAATCACCCCTCCTCTTTTCCATCGTTCCGACCACACCAAAGATCACGCAGGAGGACTGTGAGCATGAAAGATTTCTCTTCGATCACATCAGTTTGGACGCCACTAGTGCGTACCTCTTTGAATCTAACACAGATCTCACAGACGATAATGTTTACGAGTGTTTCACTTTTTCGGACAATTTTGAAGACTCACCGCCCGAGTTAGAGTCATTTGAATTTTTAGATGAGTTAGTTGAACCATCAGACTCGGTTGCTTACAGTCATTTCGAACCATTGATGGAATCCTTCAAGTTCGAGACAGATTACTTAGGTGAGAATAAGACTATCCCTAAATCACTCCCTTTCCTCCTTTCCATCGTTTCGACCGCGCAAGAATCCGTCGCGTTTCCATTTTCAATGGATGGTTTACCAAGTTCAACGTACCCATGTTTTCTTGCGAATCTTGAGGGATTTGACCCCATTTCTCGACGGATTAGTAGATTAGCACAATCACTTTTAACACATCGGTCAACACAAATTGTGCTAATTTATTTACTCAATTTACACCTTCAAGTTCGTGCTACACTTCTTTCTCTTTTCCGCCATTCTCCTCCTCCACCGAGACCGTATACCCCTTCTATCTCCACACGGTCTCATGTGCTTCTCATTTCTTTTCTCTACACTCCATTCTTTCACCAACCATACCATTATCACGATAGAATTTTTGAATGGTCGGTACTAACCTTTGGTCTTTGTAAGGCCTTGTATAGTTTGATTTTTCTCCTTCCTAACTCTGAACTTTAACGCTTAGAACAGTGGAAACACTGTTTCACTTAAGTTTGGGGGGAACCTTGTTGTATATATATTTTTTGTTTTTTTTCTTTTAACAATAAAAAATAAAAAAAAATTTATAAATAAATAAACAGGGGAGTGCCGACATTTTGACACTCTTGGTGTAGCATGACAGTGAGGACACTATCAAGTTTAAGTTTGGGGGTATGCTCGGTAAGCCTTCTTCCTTCGCATTCATATGTATATTTTTGCATTTGCATACTTATTTTTAAACCCAAAAAAAATTGAAAATTTTTTAAAATTATAAAAATTAAAACATTCAATTTTGGCCTTAATTGACTTGAGTTTGATAAGAAGGTTAACTAGCTATGAACAACTAGATCTTGGATTTCGTAAATTGAAAACCCTAAAAATAACCTTTCTTAAAATCTAACGGTAGAAAGTATATGTCTTTGTAGTTTATTTAGAAATAGGCAAATTTCGAGTTGACCTCTTGGGCTAAATTAAAACAAGGGAAATGTATTGATATTTTTATTAAAGTATAATTTTGAAATATAATTCCTAGCTTAAGTCTAAATTCTGAAAATATATACCCTACAAATTGCACAAACACGAACCTTGAAATTTGGAATAGTAGAAGAGACCTTGAAATGCTCTTGTCTAAAGTCCTTAGTATGAAGGAACATAAAAATAAAAATACAAGTGTGAATAAAGAGATAAAAAAATGAACACTGGTTTTTGTAATTACTTAAGGATGCAATAATAGAAAAATATATTTAGCGGGGGTGCTTCATCACCTAGTGCCTTAGACCAACTGGTTTGAGAGTCACTGCTAAAGCCTTAGGTGTTACAAGACTAGGAATTACGCTTTAATGTGCAAACACATGTTGGTACCTCAAGAAGTATTAACGGTCGCATGAAGGATGTGTGGGCAAAAATTCATCTAAAAATTCACCGATTAATAAGTGCTTTGGACAACGGACAAGAGTATGATAGCTTGATTTGAATTTCTAAGTGTAGGGGTGATATATACACACACGTAGGGGTATGTGATTGGAATTTAGATAAGAACTAGGAATGAAGAAAATGACTTATATCTTTAATAGAGATGATAAAAATTCCTAAGTTGAGATGGAACCCTAGAAGGAAAACTTAAGAGATGCCAAAAGCTAAGTAAATTCACAAGAATATATATAATCTTAAGTTAAATGATAAGGAAGCGTGAAGAATATGGGTGGATAATTTATGAGTCGAAGATAATAGAATTCCTTGTTAGAAAACCTAATTGAAGAACAAAAGTCAATGGGCTTAATTGATAGGATTTTGTGGGTAGTATCCGCTGAAAACCCTCAGGAGACAACACTCCTCCTAATAGGGACACCTAGAGGTTTAACGGCTTGTTGCACGAGCTTAGTGCAATCGCGATTCCCTGCGAAAGTGAGGTTAGGATTTTGTTGAGAATAAAACTAGGTTTGCTCGAGGACGAGCAAAAGATAAGTTTGGGGGTATTTGTTCATACCATAATTTTGCATTATTATATTCCCCATTCTTATTCATTTTACAAATAAACAGGTGCTTTTGACCCATATCTGCTACATAGTTGCAGTTTACAGGTTCTCGGAACAAAAACAGTGAAAAAGACAAAAGACGATACAAAAGTGAGACTGCGTCCGACAAATGGAAGAATCTTGATCAAGCCTACAGTTTGGAAAATAAACGAAGATCAATGGAAAATTTCACAAAATACAAAGGCAGCGCAAGGTTCAAAGACTTCGACACGAAGTGAACGGTAAAGTCCACTACATTATTCACTGTGGAAATCTGGAAGAGAACCAGAAGATATTCTGAAGAAAAAAGTGAAGAAAACAGATGACAAATGCAACCTGACCAAGTCCAGAAAAGATGAGCTCATGATCCCTCTATTTGGCCGCGGAACCGCGGCCAAACAGGGGTTTTGGCTGCGGAACCGCGGCCATTAAGGACACGTGTCGGTGGAAATTTCTCTGGCGGTGCATCGACGCGTTGACTAGTCTTTTCTTAGGGGGTAAACTTGTAATTGCAGATTTGAGTCGATTGTAAACCTAGGATTTCTATGAATCTATAAATAGAAGCCCTAAAACCTTTTTTAGGTTATGCCTCTTCTTGTGCCTCATTTTATCTATCTAAATTCAGATCTGTAAATTTCTGTAAAGAAGGAAGAGAGCATCAAATAAAAATTAGGAGTTAGTTTTCTTTTCATTGCCCTAGTTAAATTTTATTTCCATGTCCTAGGTAATTTCTTATCTGCCCTAGTTAGATCTTTTATTCTCTGCCCTAGTTAAATAGTTTAGAGATGTTTATCAATTCCCTAATGAGTGAGTAGTCTCCTTGCTTGTAAGGGTTAGATTTGGGGAAGGCTTGAGAGATGAAGATCTCTCACCCCTTTCTTGCCCATCACACGTTTTTATAGGACTCCATGCATACATGCACACACCGCTCCCTGCGGCACCCTATCCCACGAGGTAGCGGTGATACCGTAGTATAAACGACCGGTTGCACGTGTTTTCCATGGAGGTTAGGGTAAGGATTAAGAAAGGAAGGATAAGAACCTAGAGGAAGAAACACCGTTTCTTCCCGATGGTCCTAATCCCCTTTATTAATAACTACCATAACACCTCATAGATCTAAAGTAGGGCATAGAAAGCGGTGAGGAATATTGACTTTCCAAACATAACCTAAACCTAACCCTAGCAAGATTTAGATTTAGATCAACTTTAGTTTTTATATTTAATCAATCCGACACCAATCGGAATTAACTCGTTAGAACAATTAGAGAATACACAAAATCCCTGTGGACCGACCCGTACTCACCGGCTAGCTACCAAGCGACGCCGTTCTTGATTGCGGTTATAAATATTTTTGATCAATCAGCACACCACGTGCTCCTCACGTGTGCATTACTTTAACAGAAGTGCTCTGCGATCATGATCTGGCGCTCAGCGCCAAGCGCACCACGTGCTCCTCACATATGCGCTACTTTAACAGAAGCGCTCTGCTCTCATGATCTGGCGCTCAGCACCAAGCACACCACGTGCTCCTCACGTATGCGCTACTTTAAAAGAAGCGCTCTGGGCTCATTGACTGGCGCTCAGCGCCAAGCGCACCACGTGCTCCTCACGTGTGCGCTACCTAAACAGAAGTGCTCTGTGCTCATTAACTGGCGCTAAGCGCGCCACATGCTCCTCACGTGTGTGCTGAGAGAACATAAACTGTTCTTTAAATGATAAAACCCAGAGCCATAATGAGTGCTCAGCATTCAATAAAGACAAAAAGTTTGTCAGAACTGAAACCAATACTCAACATTGCTAAATGTTCAACATTTTAACTGAGTGGGCTGAGCCCAAGTTGGCCATAGATCCATCATTCAGATTAATTGATCTCATATGCTCACAAATTTTTTATCTTAGTCCCAAATTGGACTACAGATCTCCCAAACAATATTGGTTCAAGGGTACATCTCTTCACTCCTCTGATATTTGTCGTTGTAATCCTTCAACGTCTTCAGAGAGGTGATGGGTCCCGATAACCAGACATGTCATGGACTGTGTGGTCCTTAAACTCATGGACTATGATATCCTTAAACTTTACAGACTATGACGTCTTTAAACTCGACCATAAAGTCCCTAAACTAAAATAATAGAGCCCAAATGCTCTTTTGTTGGATCTAAATGATCCCGTTAAGTAGATCTTAGTCTAAAAACGAGACTAACGTATCCTTAACAAACGTTAAGTTGATCTTAGTCTAAAAACTAGACTAACGTATTCTTAACAAACGTTTAAGTTGATCTTAGTCTCAAATGAGATTAACGATCCTTAAACCCAAACCAAAGCCCAAATCTAAGAAAATACAGATTTGGACTAATCCACGCCATACGAGCGACAACATAAATTAGTCTCTGTATACAATCCACGGGCAACTAAAAATAAAACAAACACACACTACATGAAGTGACCATCTGGAGAAGAAGAAAGTGGTTACCGTGATGCAGTAGCGTAATTAACTGCAGGGACATGCGCCTGCAGGGAAGAGCGTCCCCACAATCAAAAACCCCTCATAATGAGGGAGAATCTGACGAAGTCTACTAAATCGGCCGCATCCGTCTAAACCTTCGATACATGGTGCCATAAATCAACTTGGTATCTTCGGAGAGGTGGACGGATAAATCCAAATAGCATCTGCCCCCAAAATCCAAATAGCATCTGACTAAGTTCTTTTTCTGCGGAGAACTACACGGTTTCGTCCCCGTATTCGGCGGAGAACAAATTCTGGCATACCCGGTGGGACATTTTCCTCTTTCCACTCCACTTCGTGTGTCATGTTTCGCGAACGAATCGCGGTTTGCTATGGTTGCCCCTGGATTCGAAGTACTATGATTTGGTGTCTTGCTCCCGTGCAGATCAATGGCTTAAAACTGCACAAACTGCAACAACTGCAACAACTCCCACTTCGTCCTAGCCGGAGGAGTGACCAACGAGCCTCAAGCGGCATCCCCTTTTACGATGCTGGTGGAGCAGGTGACGCAAGCCACCACAGGGCTATTCTTTAGGACCATGCTCCCACCCATGAGCTTCAACGACCCATTGTCGACGCAGGAGGCTCCAAAGAAGTCGGTCTTTGATCGGCTTACCACCACCACGGCCCCTCTCAACGGGTCGCCCAAATCCAGTGCCTCGGTTTTCAACGGACTGGGCCAAAGATCCAGTGGGCATGGGAAGAAGCCCGCGATACCTCAAGCGGCCATCCCAAAGCGGATAGCTATCCCTGCTCCAGTGAAAGAAGTCGTCAAAGCGACTTCTCCTGCTAAAAGATCAGTCTTTGCAAGACTAGCTGCTCCAACTCCCATTCTAGGCGAAGCCATCAAAACTGCTTCCCCTGCACGAAAGTCTGCCTTTGACAGGATGGCCATCCCCTCTCAGCGGTTTTCGGTTTTCAACAGGCTAACGACGACAACAGCCCCTTATCAGAGTAGGGAGCATGAAAAAGCTACCCCCATAGCTGAAATAATACCGTCCGCTCGACATGCTCGACGTCGCCACTGGCACCGAGTGAAGAAGGTTGGGGGTAGTTCTCCTTCTGGACAGACCCCACCAGCTCCAACGGTGGAAATTGTGATGCTGTTCCAACTGGGAACAGCTTCGAACCACTTAGGAGGGTGCGCAAGAACTCTCCGACTGCTGTGCTGAAAAAATCTCCTCCACCTGGGGAAAATGTTACAAAGGTAAAGCCAGAGCAGCCCCCTCAGCGGCTGTCCTCTAAAATTTATAAAGTTTGGCGACAGGTCCAAGATTCGGTGATCAACCAAGATTACTCCCGCCGATCGAAAAAGACAAAGTTTGGCAAGAGAAGGACTACCCTGTTGTACCGCAGAAAGTGTCGTCTATTTGGGTGCCCGCTGCAATAGCTCCCTCAACTTCGACCACCCACAAAAGAAGGAGGCTGGAGAAAGTCCCCGTGTTCATGACAAATCTCAAGGGCACTGAAGCTAAACCCCATAAGTCTGGAGGCATGGTGGTGCACACTGTCTATATGGCATCCGGAAAAGAGGATAGCCGTATTTTTACAGGTCATCGACCACTCACCAGATCCATAACAACGGCCCAGGAGCAACAACAGAAGCTCAAGGAAATGTTAACACAAATGGCCGCACTCACTGGGCCAAAAGAAATCCCGGAGACGTCGTCAGAGCAGCGTCATGAACAAGAAACTGATGTTGAGTTCCTCCGCAGAATCCTCGAGAAGAAGGATAAAGAGGCAGCGGAACAAGCTGCCAATATAAAACGAATGGCACTTTTATTTCAAGACATGGTCGGAATGATGTTACAGCCGGATGCTCCAGCTGAAGTCCCTCCGATTATCCTCGAAGACGACTGAGGGGAGACGTCAAACCCCCTCCCTGCTTGTTCAGCAGCCAAGGAGGAGACCATTTCTAAAGCCGTCCTGGATGACTATATCACTCAATAGATACGAGCTCATCAGGCGAACGAAGCGGCCAGCAAAATTGTTAAGACTGGACAACCCTATTCGGGTTGGTACGATCAAATAAAGTACCCGCCAGGATATACGATCCCTAAATTTCATGTATATAAAGGGACGGGAAATCCACACCAACACATGGCTCAATTCAGGACTCTGTGCGACAACACCGGAGGTGACGACAAACTGTTGCTTCACCAGTTTGTTGGCAGCTTGTCGGAGACAGCGTTTGAATGGTACTCTGAGCTTCTGAACGACTCTGTTAAGACATTTGCAGAAATGGAGCTACTGTTTACGCAAAGATTCGCGAGCGCTAGCGAGCGTACACCAATCACGGCGTTGATTAACGCTAGGGTGAAGCCAGGTGAAACATGGGTTCAGTACGCAATACGGTGGCGGAATCTATAGTCGAAGTGCAAGCAACGCATAGAAGAGGCTACTGCAGTGGGCATGTTTGTAGGAACCCTCGATCTGCAGGCAACAATATCCCAGTCCATGATGTTTTTTAAGCCGACTACCTTTCAGACCTTGATTGATAAGCTGGCCCAAATGGACCAGATGGGTCATAAGCCTTCCTTTTCAAAGAGCGGAATGAAAAGGGCAAAGGGAAAGCCACCTTTGTCGCCAATGCTCAACAACAGCCGAGCGACTTAAAACCTGTTGTTCGCCAAAGCAACGTGCGTCCGCGCCAATCTCTCGAGGAGAGACTGGGATGTCCTTACTCGTTTCCCCGAGATAAAATAAGGAGACTGTTCGAGCTGGCAGTGCGCAATAGACTCATCAGCCTGCCAGAGCCAAGACATCCGCCACAGTCAGGCGATGCCAACAATCCTAATTACTGCCCCTACCACAGAGCAGTAAGTCATCCAATCGAAGATTTCTTGGTTTTCAAAGGCTGGATTGAAGACCAATACCAATAAGGCAAATTCGCACTGTCCGAGAATTGGAAAGTAAGCCCGACCCAGCCGCACTTTCCTAAAAAGGTGGACACACTGGGCGCATCGTGCTCTTTTATAGAAGAAGCTTCATGGGAGGTCGCTCTTTCAGCCAAGACGAAAAGAATGCTGAAGGATCTTCACACATACCAAGCAATCAGGTGGAAAAGTATGCTAGAACCCGAGGTCATTGAAGGAATGCTGAAGCCGCGCCCAACGCCAAGAGCTGGTAACAATAAACAAAACGCTCAGACCCAACCGTCAAAGGCTTTGAAGAAGAAGAAGAAGGCCAAGAAGCCCGTCCAACCCAAAGACAGTCGTACAGGTCTGCAGAAATACATCGATGTACTGGAAGAATATAACCAGAAGGCACGGACCCCAATCACATTAGACGAATTCTTTAAGCATGTTCTTGAGAATGAAGACAATGACGCTGACGAAGGAGACGATTCTTCAGAAGGGCCTGAGGACTATGTGGCAAGCTGCCACATGATCTCTCACTCGATAAATGTCAAAGAAGCTCTTGATGCAAAGAAATTGGGGACAGATCCCGAACCGGAACTCCTAGGACCGTCAGACGAGATGATTGACGTATTCCTGAATGAAGCCCGTCAGAGAAGCAAAGCCAATCGAGAGCGTGAACTGGCTATATTCGAAAAGGCCAAACGTTGGCGACTGAATGAAAAGGTTGAAGCACTCCAACCAGAT
Organism: Agapanthus africanus; assembly: GCA_030015575.1. Lineage (NCBI taxonomy): Eukaryota > Viridiplantae > Streptophyta > Magnoliopsida > Asparagales > Amaryllidaceae > Agapanthus > Agapanthus africanus. The sequence goes on along the minus strand of CM057338.1, from coordinate 112,538,891 downwards.
AGAAGCACGTCCGCCGCAGACAAAAGCAAACTTAAGACAAGGAAACAATTCGCTAGAGCCCTGTCAATGGGAATGAAGTTGCCCTCTTTCAGAGGAAATTCTCCCGGCGGTATACATCTTGATGAAGCGGAAGTACATCCTAACTTCTGCTTATACCATCAGAGGATTGCACACCCTACCGAAGAGTGCATGGCTTTTAAAAACGGGTGGCAGGGATATGTCGCCCACCGACATCATGTTCAGCGAATGAACCACAAGACTCGTCGGGAACAGAGAAGCATGATAGAAGAAAGCAAAGGAACTACCGGCAACTGTCACATGGTTGATTCCGGGGGATCACAAGTTCTCTCCTTCGGGAGCAATTCGGATGAAGAAATAGCCCTCGGTCCTCTCTTCAAGGAATCCATCTCTGAAGCAAAAGAGATAAAGACCTGTGAGAACATTCAGCTGTGCAATCGCACGTTACCTGAAAAGAATCTCGGACCCGCAAACAAGGGATCGAACAAAAAGGATAAGGGGAAAGAAAAGGTCCCTGAGGATATCACCCTCGATGACCGAGTCATCAAAGAGTTGGCAGCCAAGGACCCGCCCAAGAAAAACAAGGTGGATTAAAACGTTCTGGCATACCTGAGGAAGATACCCTCGCAACTAAGTATTCTTGATGCCCTTCTGCTATCTAAAGAGGAGAGAGATTCTTTGGTCAAGGATGTAAGTCCACGTTACCCGTCCCGGTTCTTTCGGGGATGCGGAAATGGTGAAAAACGATTTTTTCGGTGGAGGTAACATGGACTCTAAAAACGGATCTTTGCTAAACAAACTATCTAACAACCTAACTAAGAGTTTAACTACTATGTTAGGGGTTATACCTTAACTTGAACTCCTTCTCTTCGACTCCTTGTGGTGGTCGGATCGGCCTCACCTCGTCGTCTCCTTGTGCCGAAGATGGATCCACCCGAAAGCTTCTACCTTTGGCTCCAACCTCAATCTAGAGGAAACTAAAATAGTTGGCTTGCTAGACCTTGTATTCTAGGATGAGTAGAGAAGTGTTTTAGGGTTTTATCTCAATGGTTCTTGCTTCTCAACTCATGAGACAAGAGAACCATGAGCAAGAGGAAGAGGGAGAGCTTGAGGATGAGAGAGAAACCATATGATAGAATGAGAGAGGACTTTTACAACCATGCTCTCAAAAGAAAAAATAATCATCATAATAATAATAATTAAGTATTTTGTGATGGTTCATGTCAATGGCATTATCATTGCATGCACTCATTTTGTAAAGAACAACAAGCAAGCCAAAAGTCATAGCCATGAAATGATAGCCATGCAATGATGATGGTCAACAAGTCCAAACTAGTCAACCGGTCAACAAAGTCAACAAAGTCAAACTTTCAACCCAACCATGGCACAATAATACTTAATTAATATTATTATTAATCATATTTCCTATTCTCATTAGGGTTTAGAAAAAGTCAACAGTCAACAACCCTAATGAGAATTCTCTGTCTCTGTCTCTGTCAACTGTGCATACACACCCGCATCCGTGTTCCGAGGAACACGAATACAAAGAGATCCTCTGCCTCTGTCTCTGTCAACTGTGCATACACACCCGCATCCGTGTTCCGAGGAACACGAATACAAAGAGATAAAACCAATCCCAAAACGTATACTAGGATCTGGCTTAAACCAAAGCCCGCTAGTAATAACTGCCCGGACACCAAACGTGCACAAGTGCGCGGATGTGACCGAACCCTGTCGCAAAACCATGCGACCTCTACTCCTTTTGCCCAAAGGCGAATAGCTCTCTGTGTGGGACTCTAAAGACTCGACACTACGCTGGAAGTGGGTTTAACCACAGACCACAAGCGGCACTAGCTGTGCGTAACGGCCCCCAGGAAGATGCCGATAAGAAGACTGATGAGGTGAACCCATCGGAACTCCTACTGAGCCTGAATGTGACAGTCTCCGTACAGTCCGGTCTGTTCATCTGAGAATATCGCATGGCGGGCCTAGGGGGGCGGTAAACGTCAGTCCACTAATAGCGGTACAAGTCGTGTCGGAGTGTAGCCCAGAACACCCTGAGATAACACTGGAGACCTACCAGTATATCTCGCTTGCCCTGGCCAGGGACGACTATGTGTAATGGCTCTCCATGACACAGCGCGATATCAACTCCCAATACCAGGAGAGACGAATCCTGTCTAACCGTCACTGCCTCCAAGTGCTTCGGGACTGCACCAAACTACTACCTGTTTGCACGACTCCTTTGAGCCGTGGTAGGGTAGTAATCAAAGTACAGTGGGAACACACTCGAGGCGAAGTGACGGTGTCAAGTCAGCGGACTAAGTTGTACTCATGTTACCTGAAAACTGATAACTGACGATAGGTATAATACCAACCAACAGTTCCCGACGAGTCCTGTCCAGTGTACTCGTAACCTAACGAGCACCCGCATACTATCTCAAGTACGACGTACTGACGGCTGTGGGACAGACTGTCTCCCCTGCTGGGATGAGAAGTGCATACGCTAGTCTACTCCGGAGTATCGATGCCCTGTCTCGATAGTCCTACGACTAGGGACCTGTATAAAGATGTGCTTATAGACTACCCAGCCCCCACAAGTGTGACTGCCATCACAACGCTGGTAATCAAGCAAAGATCCTAAAGGCTCTACTAATATGTATAAGCAATATGCTAAAAGAAACACATGCACATATTAAAGTAGAAACAAACCAAGTAGCATACTACCATTTTGAGCAAGATTGTCTATACAGCTGTGAATATCCCAAGCTTCCATCAAGTAATATACAAGCTAGTATGATACAGTAATGGCCTCTAGGGCATATACACTAACAAAGGCATTACAAGAGCCTGACCAGTTTCAAACTTTCCCCGTCGAAGAAAAGATGAAGGACGAGCTGGAAGAAGTACACACAGCTGACATCACTTTCGGCGATGAAGATCTCCTCCTCGGAACATGCGAACACAACCGTCCCCTATATGTCACCGGATACTGCCATGACATCAAGATAAGGAAGATTCTAGTTGACAACGGGTCCTCTGTCAATCTCCTAAATGTGAGGGTACTAAAAGAAATCTGCATGAGCGTTCAACACCTCGCTCGGGATAAAATCACTATCTCCGGATTTGACTCCCAGTCATCACGGATACTTGGGTCTGTGATACTGACATTACGCTTTGGGCTGCTCGTCACTGAAATCAAGTTTCACGTCATTGACGCCAAGACTTGCTACAACGCTTTGCTCGGCCGGCCTTGGTTACACGAGTACAACATCATCCCTTCTACACAACATCAGTGTATGAAGTATTTCAAGGACGACCTCGAGTACACAGTTACAGGGGAGCTGAACCCATTCTCCGTAAATGAAGTCCGCAAATATGAAAACGCTAAGTACTTCTTACCAAACTTTGAAGACACGGAAAGGTGCCATAAGCCGGAGAATAAGCAAAAAGCTATCACCACCACTCCAGTCTTCGGGAGCGATACCGAGGAGGAAGAAGAGATAGACTATTCGGGACCTCCCCGATACAACAAACCGGGACCGTCTACCCCTATTCTGGTCTTTGGCAGTGACTCTGAAGATGAGGTCAACACAATATTCTCGGCTCGTCCATCAGTGTAAGCCTTCATTGGAGATGATCAGAGTTTGCAGATCGCCATGGTACCGCAAAAGCATTACAAAGAGCTCGACGCACTTTATACCTACAGTGTACAAGAACTGTAGACGTTCTATGTCCCTCCCAGGCGAAAAGAAGAAAAGGCGATCCTCTTTTATCTATCCACGGAAACCAAAGTGGAGAAAGAAATCCGGTATGGTACTGATTCTAAGCTTGACAGGCTCCAGCCCATCCCTCTGCCCAGATACTACACAGAAGGATTAAAAGGGCTATTGAGGCGCCAAGGCGTACCCTTGAAGCAGACCGCATGACAAGACCAGTTCTACAACAGGATCTGGAACATCCCTGGAACTAAGCGAAAATTGCCCAACGGGAGAATGGAAACGATCGGGCTCGGATATGTCCAATCCAAGAAACGGGAGAGATTCCATGGCTGCTACATTATACATGATTTCGATGAAGAGGGAGATGCTCTGTTAGAAGACGCTAACCCTGAACCAAAATGAGGTCTCACCATGAAAGTGCCAAGTCCGTCGTTCGAAGAACAGATGGATAAGCTAATAAGGGAAGCGGGTCAAAAGATCCGGGATGACCATAGTCGCGAAATGGCCATCTATGAAAATGCTAGAATGCAGCACCTCCTTCAGCAGGCTATGAAAAATGACGATGCCCTTCGTCGCCAGCCCGTCATATGGAAGACTCGACGTGGAGGCAAAAATAAACTGAAGAACGGAAAAAATGTTCGACAGCAGCAAAGCGGGTCCAAGAAGCCTCGAAATTGAAAATTGAGCAGCCGAGATTCGTCTCTTATAAAGAAAATGGGTTGAGCATACTCTTTTCCCCAAGACAAGACAAAGAAGATATTCGATCTTGTCATGAAACATCAAATTATTACGCTCCCGGAGTCCAAACACCGCCGAACAAGCAGGCGAGGTCTCTCACCCAGATTATTGCTCCTATCACCGAGCGATAGGACATTCTCTCGAAGACTGCTTCACATTCAAAGACTGGGTAGAAGACCGGTATCAGCAAGGCAGGTTCACTTTATCCAGCAGTTGGAGGGTAACCCCGTCACAGAAGCATGAACCGAAAGCCACATATGCAGCGAGAGTGGAGCCGGATCAATATCGGTCTTGGAAGCGATCTCGTTCCTGTCACGTGATAATGATGTCGGAAGAAGGAGTGCCCGAGTATGTGGATGACCTCTCCTAGTGCTTTGAAAACGATGATGATGAAGTGATCTCATAGTTTCCACCGGCGCCAAAAGAGCTGGAAGATGGAATACATACTACTGCAGATAACCTCAGAAAAATCGACTTGGGGACGGCAAACGACCCACGGTCGACGTTCGTCAGCGAGTTGCTGTCTAAAGAACAGGTGTCTACACTCAAAGACGTGCTTATGCAGTATAAATATTGTTTCGTGTGGAATTACTCCAAAATGCTGATACTAGATCCGGAAATAGCTGTGCATAAATTGGCAATATCCCCAGACGTCAAGCCAGTCTAACAGGCACCGAGAAGAATGCGGATCGAACTTGAAATGAGCATTAACGCCGAGGTAAAGAAGCTAATCGACTCCGGCTTCATCCAAGAGGTTCAGTACCCTGACTGGATTGCCAACATCGTCCCAGTGATGAATAAAAATGGGACAGTGCGCATCAACGTGGACTTTCGGGACCTCAACAAAGCATGCCCGAAGGATGATTTTCCCATACCGATTACCGAGCTGATGATAGACAACACGTCCACTCACGAAGTCTTCTCCTTCATGGACGACTTATCGTGCTACAACCAAATAAAGATGCATCTCCAAGACCAGAAGCATACCGCTTTCCAGACTCCCCTGGGAATATTCTATTACAAAGTGATGCCTTCGGCTTGAAGAACGCCGGCACCACCTATCAGAGGGCCATGACGAAGATTTTCGATGACCTCATACATGAAATCGTCGAGTGCTATATTGACGACCTCGTGGTAAAAAGCAAATCGCACGAGGAGCATTAGGAACATCTGAAGATAGTGTTCCAACGTCTTCGGAAATACAACCTGAAGATGAACCCTCTCAAATGCGCGTTCGGAGTCTCCTCAGGAAAATTCCTAGGATTCATCGTACGACACCGAGGCATCGAAATAAACCCGTCGAAGATCAAGGCGATCATGGAAATGCCCCCGCCAAGAACTCTCAAGCAATTGCAGTCTCTCCAAGGAAAGCTCACATATATCCGACGGTTCATAGCTAATCTTTCCGACAAGTGCCGCCCCTACAGTCACTTGATGAAGAAGGGAACTCGTTTCGTCTGGGATCGCAAATGTCAAAGCGCACTGGATGAAATCAAGCAATACCTGCAGAATCCGCCAGTACTGACCACTCCGGTCAAGGGAAAGCCTCTCATTCTGTACACTACCGCCCTTGAGGGTTCCTTAGGTGCGCTATGGGTACAAGAAAATGATCAAGGGAAAGAGAGAGCCCTCTACTATTTGAGTCGAGTTCTCCTAGGGGCAGAAAACAATTACTCCCCCATTGAAAAACACTGCCTGACATTGATCTTCGCGATAACAAATCTCAGGCACTATGCGTTGGCACATGAGGTCCACTTCATATCAAAAGTGGATCCTCTCAAATATTTGATGTCAAGAGCCATACTAACAGGGCAGCTCGCTAAATGGGCCCTCCTCTTGATGGAGTTCTCAATAACTTATCGTCCCCTCAAGGCAGTGAAAGGCCACGCCATCGCCGACTTCCTCGCTGAGCATCCGATACCCGCCGACTCACCCCTAAATTGCGAATTGCCAGAAGAGCACACGTTTGACAAAATCGACAAGGAAAAAGGAGAGAGAGATACCCGATGGAAACTCTACTTCGACGGGGCATCTTCCATGAATAAGCGAAAGCACAGCTCCCCCATAATCAAGTCTGGGGTAGGCCTCATCTTCGTGACTCCACAAGGAGGGCTAATGCGCTTTGCCTTTTCCCTAACAGAGCCGAGGACAAACAATGAAGCCGAATATGAAGCTTTGATAGTAAGTCTTGAGATCACTGTCGACATGGGGATCGAAAACCTCCTAATATACGGAGACTCCCAGCTAGTCGTTAGCCAAGTAAACGGCGATTATCAAACGTGCAAATAAGAGTTGGTGAAGTACGGCGAGAGAGTGCAAAATTGCTGACTCAAATCCCTACATATGCTCTGGAAAGCATACCGCGTGTGGAAAATAGCAAAAAGGATGCGTTAGCTAAACTCGCTAAAGAATTGGCCGATGAGAATCTCGACAACGTAAGGATCGTTGTGCAAAACTGTCGAGTTCTTGCACCGGCAAAATATCTCCGGAGCTGTCCAAAGAAAATGGAACGACCAAGCAAACGGCCCTACAGATAGAGGATCAGAAAAAGGTCAAGGATTGAAGACAAATCTTTATGGACTACTTCAAATCCCGTCGAATACCTGAAGATGCGTCCTCGAGACATCAGCTCATGAAAAGAGCTCTGTCTTTCGCCTTCGTCAATGATACTCTGTATAAGAGGTCGTTTGGCTCCCTGTGGCTAAGATGCCTGGAACTGGAAGAAGCAAAGAGAGTCGTCCAAGAAACTCACGACGGACTCTGCGGTTCTCACCAAGCCGGGCCGAAGATGAAACTAAAGATCAAAAGGATGGGCTACTATTGGACCACAATGATCCAAGACTGCCTCGAATACTCGAAACAGTGCCACGCGTGCCAGATTCACAGGGAGTTTATCCACCAACATCCAAATCCGCTACATTCCACGGTGGCTAGCTGGCCGTTCGAAATGTGGGGAACTGAAATAATCGGGCCCATTGAACCAGCATCATCCAGAGGACATCAGTTCATACTGGTGACAACTGATTATTTCTCCAAGTGGGAAGAAGCAGTACCACTAAGAGAAGTGAAGATGGAGAATATCCTCCATTCCTTCAAGACACACGTCATCTATCGGTTCGACACTCCACGACGGATTATCTCTGATAACGGGCCGGCCTACAGAAGTCATAAAATCAGCCGCTTCGCGCAGCAACATAATATAGACTGGAGATACTCTTCGGTCTATAATCCTCGAGCTAATGGTCTAGCTGAGGCTTTCAACAAAACCTTGACGAAGATCATAAAGAAGACGGTGTCTCGAAATAGGAAAGACTGGCACGAGAGATTTCATGAAGCTCTCTGGGCGTATCGAACCACATTCAAAACGGCCACAAACACAACGCCGTATACATTGGTATTCGGCACTGAAGCAGTACTCCCCTTGGAGATAGAGCTACCCTCCTTACGAGTGGCGGTTCATTATGAACTAACGGACGAAGACAATGCTCATCTTCGGCTTGAGGAGCTCGACGCCCTTGACGAAACCCGGCTCATGGCACAGCAAAACTTAGAATCTTACAAAGCAAAAATGACGCGCTCATATGAGAGATTGACTAGGCCGAGAACATTTCGTCAAGGAGAACTCGTGCTAGTGGTCAAGAGACCTATGATCCCCAATCGTGCCAAACGCGGGAAATTCGAGCCGAACTATGAAGGCCCGTACATCATAGACAAAGTCTACCAAGTTGGGGAATACTTGCTCATGGATATGAATAGTGAAGGACCCTTCAGGCTAATAAACGGTCGTTTCTTGAAAAAATACTACGCCTGACCGAAACGTCTATAAACTACTACGGACCGCAGCATCCCAAGGCTGACGCAAGAAAAAATGGTACGTCCCTAAGCGAGATGGGCATGGATGACAACCCGAAAAGGCTCCATAAGTAAAAACAGCAGGACTACCGGCGAGTTTATGAAAACCCGAATGGGCGCAATCTCGTTAAAAGACACTTGCAAGGTCCTCTCGACCCTGTAAGGAGAAAATACCTGCGTGAGATCCTTACGACTACAAGGGAGCAACACACTTAGGAATCCCCACGATTCCTAAGGAGAAAACACACTTATGAGATCCTCACGACTCGTAAGGAGAATTCCCCTTTGAGATCTTCATGGATCATAGGATTCAAAAGCCTTAAGCTACAGGGATCTGAACCTGTTCTTAAGCCGTCATACCCCCGATTTTGCTGTACAATCGTTTCAATATTGACCCTTGTATACAATCCACGAGCACGAATAAACATTTCCCTAACAAAGTCCCACCAGCGACTAGGGATATGCTCACACGGTGAACGACCCTTATAAGTCCTCTCGACTTATAAGGAGAAAACACTCTTGTAAGATCCTTACGACTTATAAAAGAACATACACTTAGGAATCCTCACGATTCCTAAGGAGAAAATACACCTACGATATCCTCAAGACTTGCAGGGAGAAATACCTTTATGAGACCCTTACGGCTCGTAAAGTCAAAAACCTTAGTCGACAGGTCCCTAACCTTGTTTGCTAAGCCACCTTTGTTCGAATCGACAAAGGCAAATGATGATTCGCTCCTGGCAATGTCTCAGTTGTAGCGATGCCGATGCCTAAATCGGTATCAAATCCTAAGTCCTTTCAAGGCAAATGATGATTCGCTCCTGGCAATATTCCAGTCGTAGCGATGCTGATGCTGAGATTGACACCAGATTCCAAGTTCCATACCCGCGATAAAAAAAATCAGCGAGCCATAAATGCATATGAAATAGCCGAAATGATGGGGCAACTTGCAACAAAATCAGCAAGTAAAATATATGCATACAAAAATAGCCGAAATGATTGGGCAACTCGCAATAAAAAAACAGCGAGTAAAAAGAAAAAATAGCCGAAATGATTGGGCACTGGGAAAAATAGCCAAAATAATTGGGCAATCGTGACTTTCGAGATATAAAAAGCTAAAATGATAGAGCATCGCGGAAAGAAAACAAAAAAATACATATAAAATGAAACTTTTGCCCTACAGATGAGATCACATCGATCCCTGTATACAATCCAGGGGCACAAACAAAGAAGGAACCATATCATCCTACCAGGCTCCATCAGAAAGAGAGCCAAGTCTCGATGGCAGGATTTGCATCTCAAGAGATCAACAACGACATTCGTCTCGTTACAGCAGACGCAACGTCAGCAAAGCGGAGCCACGGCAAAATCCCTAGTTCCAAATCTCGACGATTCACAGGCAACCTAGAGACCATCTCGACATTCGTCTTGTTACAGCAGATGCAACGTCAGCAAAGCGGAGCCACGGCAAAGTCCCTAGTTCCAAATCTCAGCGGTTCACAAGCAACCTAGAGACCACCTCGACATTCGTATCGTTACAGCAGACGCAATGTCAGCAAAGCGGAGCCACGGCAAAGTCCCTAGTTCCAAATCTCAACGGTTCATAGCCAACCTAGAGACCACCTCGACATTCGTCTCGTTACACCAGACGCAACGTCAGCAAAGCGGAGCCACGGTAAATTCCCTGGTTCTAAATCTCAATGGTTCACAGGCAACCTAGAGACCGCCTCGACATTCGTCTCGTTACAGCAGACGCAACGTCAGCAAAGCGGAGCCACGGCAAAGTTCCTAGTTCCAAATCTCGACGATTCACAGGCAACCTAGAGACCACCTCGACATTCGTCTCGTTACAGCAGACGCAACGTCAGCAAAGCGGAGCCACGGCAAAGTCCCTAGTTCCAAATCTTGAAAGTTCGCAGACAACCTAGAGACCACCTCGACATTCGTCTCGTTACAGCAGACGCAACGTCAGCAAAGCGGAACCACGGCAAAATCCCTAGTTCCAAATCTCGACGGTTCATAGGCAACCTAGAGACCACCTCAACATTCGTCTCATTACAGAAGACGCAACGTCAGCAAAGCGGAGCCACGGCAAAGTCCCTAGTTCCAAATCTCAACAGTTCATAGGAAACCTAGAGACCATCTTGACATTCATCTCATTACATCAAACACAACGTCAACAAAGAGGAGCCACGGCAAAGTCCCTAGTTCCAAATCCCAACGGTTCACAGGAAACCTAGAGACCACCTCGACATTCGTCTCGTTACAGCAGACGCAATGTCAGCAAAGTGGAGCCACGGCAAAGTCCCTAGTTCCAAATCGCGAAGTTTCACAGGCAACCTAGAGACCACCTCGACATTCGTCTCGTTACAGCAGACGCAACGTCAGCAAAGCGGAGCCACAGCAAAGTCCCTAGTTCCAAATCTCCACGGTCCACAGGCAACATAGAGACCACCTCGACATTCGTCTCGTTACAGCAGACGCAACGTCAGCAAAGCGGAGCCACGTCAAAGTCCTTAGTTCCAAATCTTAACGGTTCATAGGCAACCTAGAGACCACCTCGACATTCATCTCGTTACAGCAGACGCAACGTCAACAAAGAGGAGTGATGGCAAAATCTCAGCTCCACCTCAATATTTGTCTCGTTACAGCAGACGCAGTGTCAACAACGGCGTTTCTTCTCAACTCCAGCAGGATGCAGATACAACGTCAAAAACTGATCCCAGGGTCAAAACAACGGAGCCATGGCAAAATCCCTAGTTCCAAGCCTTGACGGTTCACAAGCAACCTAGAGACAACTGTGACATTCGTCTCGATACAGTAGACGCAATGCCAGCAAACGAAGCAAAAGCCAAATTCCTAGCTTCAGGGTCTTGACAGCAACTCAAACAAAACTTGAAAGACTATCGGAGATCATCCCATACCAGCGCGGAGTGGTTATGACTTATCGGGGCTCCCCATACTGAGCCTAACCTCAAGTAAAAAGCGGCATGGCAAAATTCCTAACGCTTTCTCTTCCGACGGTCAAACTACCTAGGAAAATTGCTTGAAGAAGTCTTGTCCAGCCCCCGAAGGGATCAGAGACACGACAGTCGCAAGGCTGCTCGAACAGCAAGATTGCCCATCGAGGAATACATCAGCCAACGCGACGGTACGACGGACAAAACCCTAGTACCATAAACCCTAACGGACCTTTGTCGTAAAGAGCAGAGGTTAACTGTGACGTTAGAACATTCTTGCGAGAACTTCTCAATTCGTCTCGACTTGTGAGGAAATTAATGTCCTTGCGAGAACCTCTCGGTTCATCTCGACTCGTAGGGAAAAGCCTTAAGCAATGGGGATAAAGACTTGTTTCCTAAGCACTGGGGCCCTGCAAGTCAGTCTAAGATGGGCGCTTGGATACTATTCATGGGCCACACTCTCCGAAACTGAACATCGACAAGGAAGGAAACAACTACTTACGAGTCCTCTCGACTTGTAAGCGGGAAAATTCTCGTGTGAGATCCTTACGACTCTCAAGAGAAAACACACACTTAGGAGTCCTTACGACTCCTAAGGAGAAAATACACATACGGGATCCTCTCGACTCGTGGGGAGGAAAGTCTTTATGAGACCCTCATGGCTCATAAAGTTGGAAAGTCTTAGGCAACAGATCCTAACCCTGCTTCCTAAGCCATCGCTACCCAATAAAGAGTTCAAGATCAACTGTTATCTACCATCTATAGGCCACACTTACCAAAAGCTACATGTCACTGGAATGGAGAAGCTACTCATGAGCATATAAACTACTTCACGCCGGAGTAAGACATAAAGAAATAGAAGGATGCAGCTCATGGGGCTGAGGGTTTGGAACAATATCCCTTAAGAGTCGAGATTTGAGTCAATGATAAATGACGACGCTTGTGTCCGCTCGTTATCTTCTTAGATCAAGATTCTGAAAGTTATATACCAACCCGAAACTTGTCATACGCTATGAATTACTCTGCACTACTTCACCCACGTATATACTTACGTGGGCAAAGTAGTGGGGGGCATTTGTTCCCGCCAAAATTTCCGGCCAAGAGCTATTAGTTCCTGTTTATGCCGGTTTAAATTTCGTTTACAAATATGTGTGAAACCAGGCTCATTCATATACGCACATGCACACATCATAGGAAGAATAGGTGGTCAACGACAAAAACAAAGCATTTAATTAAACATTTTATTCTACAGGAAATAGATCACCAAACATGGGATCGAAAGTACAGTGATTCACAAAACTATAGATAAAATTATCTAACTCCCACTCTGCCTTCTCCACAATGACAAAGCGACGATCTTCACGAGGAGTAGCTACACATCGGTCAGCACCACACCCATCAGCAAAGGCAGACATGATGACCCGTTGAGCCCGTATCTGTCTTAGTAGCCGGACAGAGCGATCCCTCAGAGCTGTGGTGACCAAAAGTGCCTCGTGGAAGCATTCGATCTTGTCTTCCGCGGCGTCGAGCATTACCGGAGTCATCTCCGCCGGAGGAGGGAGAATATCATTGATCACAGACAAGAAAACCATCCGGAGCCAAATGGAGCTAATGGGGAGAGGAGATCCTCTACGAGTCAAGAGCTCGTACAACACCGTGTCGTATTGGTCATCCGTAAGAGCAGGGTTCACCAAGCGGGCAGCAAAACGAGGAATGATTTCATCAATTGGCACCTCCTATGGTTGCCGACGAGCATGTGGACGATTACAAGCCATAGCTCTTCTCTGATAAAACAATTCTCTGAAAATGAGAGAGAAGATAAGCTTTACTTCAAATTATAAAGATAGACATTTAAGTGTAGGCACAGAAAATGGTGTTCATGATGGAACTATTTCCAAGTTCTGGGAAAGAGAAGCTTGACTCAGGAAAAGTGGAGAAGGAAGGTGAAAAGACACCTTCAGTAATGAGGAAGCGCCTCACGTGTAAAGCACGAGAGCGCTGAGTGTTCATATCAGAATTTTGCATTATTATATTCCCCATTCTTAATCATATTGCAAATAAATAGGTGCTTTTGATCCATGTCTGTTAAATAGTTGCAGGTTATAGGTTCTCGGAACAATATAGTGAAAATGGTGAAAAGACGCTACAAAAGTGAGACTACGACCAACAAATAGAAGAATCTTTATAATGCCGCCTACAGTTTAAGGAAAAAGTGAAGATCAATGAACAGTTCAACTGCACAAGGTACGAAGGCAGCACAAAGATTCAAGACTTCAACGCGAAGCGTACGGTAAAAGTCCACAACATTCTGCACTGTGGAAATCTGGAAGAAACTAGAAGACATTCTGAAGAACCAAGTGAAGAAAATAGAAGATAAAAGCAACACAGAGAAACCCTGAAGAACTGGGCCCATAAACCCACCAAATGGCCGTGGATCCCGGCCAAACATGGCTTATGGCCGCGGTTCCGCGGCCGTGCATCGCATGTGTCGGTGCGTGTCGGTGCGTGTCGGTGGAGTCGGTGCATTGACCCGGTTTTCTCATGGTAGTTTTGTAATTTTAGATATGGATCAGATGTAAACCCTAGGGTTTCTATTATCTATTAATAGGAAGCCTACAGCTCTTTTTGGGGCGTGCCTCTTTTTGGGTGCCTCTTTTGAGATGCCTCTTTTTATTTCTCTAGTTTAAAATTTTCAATTCTTGTAATTGTCAAAGAGTCCATCAATAAAGAAGTATGTATTTTTTATCTTGAATTTTTTATCTAGCAATTTTATTTCTCTGCCGTAGTTATTTTCCGCAATTTTTTATCTGCCGTAGTTACTTAAAAAGAAAATCACATAAAAATGAATTTCTTTATTAATTCCCTAATGAGTGAGTTGTTCCTCACTTGTTAGGGTTAGGTTTGGGGAAGGTTTGAGAGATGAAAATCTCTCACCCCTTTCTTGCCCGTTCAATATTTTAAAGTATGACTCTATGCAAACATACAAATACCGCTCACTACGGCACCCTATCCCACGAGATAGCGGTGATTCCATAGTTAAAAACCGGTTGTGTTTGATTTCCATAGAGGTTAGGGCTAAGAGTTAAGAAATGACGGACAAGGACCAAAGGAAAGAAACTTAGTTTCTTCCCAATCGTGCTAATCCCCTTTGTTAACTATTACCTTAACACCCAAAAGTTCTTAATTAGGGCAAAGAAAACGGTGAGAATAATTGATTTTCCAAAATAACCTAATCTTAGCCCTAGCAAGCTTTTTATAAACTGTTATCTCATTCTTAGATCTTAAACTAAAACCCAAAATCTTTTGGATTTAACTCGTTATAACATAAAGAAAAGGAACCCATCTTCCTGTGGACCGACCCGTACTCAACCGGCTAGCTTCAAAGCGACACCGTTATTGATTGCGGTTAATTCTTTGATCTTAAAACGCACGTACGCAAAATTCCATACCAATCAAATGGCGTCGTTGCCGGGGAGACGGTAGTCTCTTTCTTTGTGTAATTTCGGGGTAAAAAAATAATTAAAATTTTAAAATTTTTAAAAATTGAAAAATTTAAATAAAATTAAAAAAAGTTTCATCTTGTTCTTTTTTAGAGGTATTGTGTGAATTGCGCAGGAAAAGAAGATGGACTGATTCAAATTTGGAAAAAGCCAGTAACAAATCAACAAACAAAAGATCTGAACAGACAGAGAAGAATCATAACAACAAACAGAAAAATTTTGGAGATTTAAACCACCTAAACCGCCGCGGAACCGCGGCAGAATTGACAGTTTGACCGCGGAACCGCGGTCAAAGGGTGACGTCAGCAAATCAAAATTTCTGTAAGTATCTCTTTTCTTCTTCTCTCCAACCTTGAGCTCCACTGAAAAATTTTCCTGCAGAGTTCTTTTCGCAAAATCTTTCTCCCTCTCCAATAAATTATTTTTGTACAGGATTCTTTGCACTGAAAATAAAAAAAAAATTGAAAGTGTTTTAGATTTTTGGTGTGTTAATTGCTTTGCATATTTAAAACAAACTTTTAAGGGGCTATAACACCAATCAAGATTGGGTGGGGATTTTATTACCCTTCTTAAGACCCCAAAAATCACAAAAAGCATTTGCATCAACCTTCGAGTTAATAAAAAATATTAGACTCAGCCAATAAAGACTGTCGCGCTCAATAGGACAAAGGAAAAGTTGTAGGCATTGGTCGTTTATCTAAATCAGACTTTGTGGTGCCTAGGCTAGACAAGTAGGAAAGGTAATTTTAAAAGGCCCGTCTCACAGTGATTCGTGAGCGGATCCCTCCTTTCTTTACTTGTGCTTACCTGGCCACAATTGGCGGTGAAGATGCGATTTGAAAATCTCATAACTTGCCCTTTGGAACAGTTAGGAACAGTCTAGTTGACTTAGGAGACCCTAGCTCTAGGTTTGATTGTACATGCTTATATTGTGACTATTTGAAAGTGTGTAGTAGTCCATACAAATTGTGCAAAAAAAAAATCTTTCTAAAAAAAACACTTTCAAAAATTTCAAAAACCCAAAAACAAACAATTTCTTTAAAAAAAAATTAAATTTTTTTTTTAAAAATTTAAAAAATAAAATTAAAAAAATCAACACATTTTTCTTCTAATTTCTTACATCATGGGTACCCCACCTCGCAAAACTCTTGCCGAACTTTGGTACCCTCAACCAGACATTAATTCCTACGCTCATCGTTTTGGTCGAATTACGGACGACCCCTCCATGCCCAAAATTTCTTTGAAAGATCGAATAGAAGCGTCTAGGAGAAACAGTTGGACTCCGCAATCCACTTTGTATCAACCGTCAACCTTCACCACCTTCTTACGTTGATACCCTTTTTGAGAGTCTGGAGGTAACTCCGAAACCCATGTATATTGCTGAACATATTGAACAATCTCGTAACCTATCTTTCACTCCTTTCAACATTTCTAGTTCTTGGGATAAACAAGTCCATTCACCTTTTTATGCAAATGTCGATCCTACTCCTGTCCAACCATTCAATTCCTACCAGTCCTACCCGACTTTCGCACCTTCTCTAGACGTTGCTTCTACACAGCCATTTGGGAGTTTTTAGTATCTAAACAACTTTGATTTTTTTACTGAAAACCCTTCACAACCCATGTCTAGTCTGGAACAGTCGTTGGAAGATTTTTTTGTAGCATCAAGAAAACAGATAATGGAGTTGAATGCGTCCATGGCCGCCCTTATACAACCTAGTAACCCGGTAGCTAGTTTCCAACTAGCTCAAAATTTTCCAATGTATGATGAGGCGGTTGGACCGAGTGAGAATTTGAGTGGTGAGAGTGAGCTGTACACACTTCCAAATCAAACCTACCCATCCCCAATTGAATCCCACAACTCCGGTTTTGAATATCTATCAAGTGTTCCAAATGATTCACCAGTTGAAGATAAAACGTCTAATGAGTTGTGCGACTTTGAAGTGTTTGATTTACCTGATTGTGAACGGTCCCTTTCGAGTGAACCCACACCCAATCCTTTTGACCTCTACACCTCCACTCTAGAACCTGAATTGATAAATATACATGCTTTTGAGGAGATGTCTAAAAAATTGATTTTCACTTGATTGAGGATATCGACGCTGGGAATATTTTTGATGATGAACCTGTAGATTTGACTAAATTTTTCTCTCCAATTCATCATCCCGAGTCATTAAATGTTTTTCCCGAACTCCATATGCGTCTTGAATTTGATGAGAATTGCATGGATAAACTAAATTTTGAGGAGAGTATTGAGGAGAGTATTGAGGATAGTATTGAGGATGAACTAGTTTTGTTTGATGAGTCATATTTTCCAATTCATCCTCCTGAACCTTTAACTGTTATACTTCCTAAATCACCCCCTTCATCCTTTCCACCGTTCCGACCATGCAAGAGACTGTATCCCTTTCATTTCCAATGTCTGGTTTACCTAGTTCGACGTACCCATGTTTGCTCACGAATTTTAAGGGATTTGATCTCATTTCTCAGTGGGTTGATAGATTAGCACAATCGCTTTTTAAACATCGGTCATTATAAATTGTGCTAATTTATACACTCCATCTCCACCCTCAAGTTTGTATTCAACTTCGTTCTCCCACGTTCTCAAGTTCCTCTTCTATTCTTCCTATAATTTCAGTGAGTGTTGATGAATCACAATCCGATAATTCAAATTTGATCATTCCAGAAAACCAACTTGATTTGGATACTTTTGAAAATGAGGTAGATGAGTTTTTCGATTCTCCTACCTCCATAATTTTTGACAAATCAAGTCTGATAAATTCTGGCACAAAACTTGCTGACAGCAAAATGTTCAATTACATCGATGAGAGTTTTGAAGAACTTTTTGCTGATGAACTTGCATTCCTAAATGACACGGATTTTGTGATTAATCAACATCCACCCGAAGAAGTCGAACCACCACTACCATTTCTTTTTCCCTTCCGCCATTCTTCTCCTCCACCGAGACCGTATACTGCTTCTATCTCCACACGGTCTCGTGTGCTTCTCATTTCTTTTCTCTACACTCCATTCTTTCACCAACCATACCATTATAACGATAAAAATTTTGAATGGTTGGTGCTAACCTTTGGCCTGTGTAAGGCCTTGTATAGCTTGATACTGTGTTTTTCTCCTCCCTAACACTGAACTTTAATGCTTCAACAGTGGAAATACTGTTTCACTTAAGTGCTAACCTTTGGCCTGTGTAAGACCTTTTTATATATATATTTTGTTTTGTTTTTCTGTTAACAATAAAAAAAATTTAAAAAAAATAAACAGGGGAGTACCGACAATTTTGACCCTCTTGGTCTAGCCTGACAGTGAGGGCACTGTCAAGTTTAAGTTTGGGGGTGTGCACGGTAATCTTTCTTCCTTCGCATTCATTTGTATATTTTTGCATTTGCATACTTATTTTAAAATCCATAAAAATTGAAAAAATTTAAAAAATATAAAAATTGAAAAGTTCAATTTTGGCCATATTTGACTTAAGTTCAACTTGATGGTTGACTAGTTAGGAAAAACTAGATCCTAAACTTGGTAAATTAAAAACCCTAAAGTTTAACTGTAGAAAATATACGTCCTTATAGTTTATTTAGAAATGGGCAAAATTTTGAGTTCGATTCTTAGGCTAAGTCGAAATAAGGGAAGAGTATTGAATTTTTTATTTGAAGTGTAAGTCTGAAAAATAATTCTGAACCTTAAATCTAAATTCTGAAAATATATACCCTACAACTTGCACAAACACGCACCTTGAAACTTGGAATAGTAGAAGATACCTTGAAATTCTCTTGTCTAAAATCCTTAATATGAAGGGAAAAAAATAAAAAATAAAAATAAAACTACAAGTGTGAATAAAGAGATAAAAAAATGAACACTGGTTTTGTAATTACTTAAGGCTGCATAAATAGAAAAATATATAGCGATGGTGCTTCATCACCTAGTGCCTTAAACCAACTGGTTTGGGAGTCACTGCTAAGCCTCAGGTATTGCAAGACGAGGAATTACGCCTTAATGCGCAAACACATTTTGTAATCGGTCGTTAGTACCTCAAGAACTATTAACGGTCGCATGAAGGATATGTGAGCGATTTCATCTAAAATTCACCAATTAAAAGTACTTTGGACAATGGACAAGAG
The DNA here is from genome assembly GCA_030015575.1 of Agapanthus africanus. Taxonomy (NCBI): domain Eukaryota; kingdom Viridiplantae; phylum Streptophyta; class Magnoliopsida; order Asparagales; family Amaryllidaceae; genus Agapanthus; species Agapanthus africanus. Next base: position 112,519,965 of record CM057338.1, on the reverse strand, counting down.
TATGATAGCTTGAATTTAATTTTTAAGTGTAGGGGTGATACATACATACATGTAGGGGTATATGATTGGGGTTTGGATGAGAGATAGGACTGAAAGATAGGGCTTATATTTTTTGTAGAGATGATAAAAATTTCTAAGTTGAAATGAAACCTTAGAAGGAAAATTCAAAAGATGCAGAAAGCTAAATAAATTTACAGAACATATACGATCTTAAGTTAAATGAAAAAGAAGCGTGAAAAAAATATGGGTTGATGATTTCTAAGTTGAGGATAATAGAATTTCTAACTAGAATGCTGAATTGAAGATTGAAAGTCAACAGGCCAAATTGATCGGATTTTGTGGGTAGTATCCGCTGAAAACCCTCAGAAGACAACACTCCTCCTACTAGGGACACCTAGAGGTTTAACGGCTTGTTGCACGAGCTCAGTGCAATCGCGTTTCCCTGCGAAAGTGAGGTTAGTCTTTTTCGAGAATAAACTAGTTTTTCTCGGGACGAGCAAAAGATAAATTTGGGGGTATTTGTTCATATCAGAATTTTGCATTATTATATTCCCCATTCTTAATCATATTGCAAATAAATAGGTGATTTTGATCCATGTCTGTTAAATAGTTGCAGGTTAGGGGTTCTCGGAACAATACAGTGAAAATGATGAAAATACGCTACAAAAATAAGACTACGACCAACAAATAGAAGAATCTTTATAATGCCGCCTACAGTTTAAGGAAAAAGTGAAGATCAATGAACGGTTCAACTGCACAAGGTACGAAGGCAGCACAAAGATTCAAGACTTCAACGCGAAGCGAACGGTAAAAGTCCACAACATTCTGCACTGTAGAAATCTGGAAGAAACTAGAAGACATTATGAAGAACCAAGTGAAGAAAATAGAAGATAAAAGCAACACAGAGAAACCCAGAAGAACTGGGCCCATAAGCCCACCAAATGGCCACGGATCCGCGGCCAAACATGGCTTATGGCCGCGGTTCCGCGGCTGTGCATCGCACGTGTCGATGCGTGTCGGTGGAGTCGGTGCATTGACCCGGTTTTCTCACGGTAGTTTTGTAATTTTAGATATGGATCAGATGTAAACCCTAGGGTTTCTTTTATCTATAAATAGGAAGCCTACAGCTCTTTTCGGGGCGTGCCTCTTTTTGGGTGCCTCTTTTGAGATGCCTCTTTTTATTTCTCTAGTTTAAAATTTTCAATTCCTGTAATTGTCAAAGAGTGCATCAATAAAGAATTAAGTTTTTTTTAACTTGAATTTTTTATCTAGCAATTTTATTTCTCTGCCGTAGTTATTTTCCGCAATTTTTTATCTGCCGTTGTTACTTAAAAAGAAAATCACATAAAAATGAATTCCTTTATTAATTCCCTAATGAGTGAGTAGTTCCTCACTTGTTATGGTTAGGTTTGGGGAAGATTTGAGAGATGAAAATCTCTCACCCCTTTTTTGCCCGTTCAATATTTTAAAGTAGAACTCTATGCAAACATACACACACCGCTCACTACGGCACCCTATCCCATAAGGTAGCGGTGATTCCATAGTTAAAGACCGGTTGTGTTTGATTTCCATAGAGGTTAGGGCTAAGAGTTAAGAAAGGACAGACAAAGACCAAAGGGAAGAAACTTAGTTTCTTCCCGATCATGCTAATCCCCTTTGTTAACTATTACCTTAACACCCAAAAGTTCTTAATTAGGGCAAAGAAAGCGGTGAGAATAATTGATTTTTCCAAACTAACCTAATCTTAACCCTAGCAAGCTTTTTATAAACTTTTATCTCATTCTTAGATCTTAAAATAAAACCCAAAATCTTTTGTATTTAACTCGTTAAAACATAAAGAAAAGGAATCCATCTCCCTGTGGACCGACCCGTACTCAACCGGCTAGCTACCAAGCGACATCGTTATTGATTGCGGTTAATTCTTTGACCTCAAAACGCACGTACGCAAAATTCCATACCAATCACTGAGCGCCAGCGCTAAAGAATCAAAGACTCTGAGGCAGCGCACCACATGCAAAGCACGTAAGCGCTGGCGCTAAGAGCGCTGCACTCTAAGCAGTGCACCACGTGCAAAGCACATGAGCGCTAGCACTAAGGGCGCAGCGCTCTGAAGCAGCGTACCACGTGCAAAGCACGTAAGCTCTAGAAATAAAACAAAATGTTCCCAGCCCTTGGATCAAAAATCCAACGAACATGATTAAAAATCATCAATTGACAAGAATAAAATTCTGTTAAGGAAACATTCCTCAGAATCTTTCCAAACAGGAAAGATTGTGCTCTGAAAATCAGAGCACCGTTGGATCAATGATCCAATGGTGATTAAAAATCACCAAAATACAGAATAAATTCTGTATGGGAAAAGATTTTCCAATCTTGTTAAAAACAAGAAGATTGCTTTCTGTAAATCAGAAGCCCTTGGATCAAAGATCCAACGGTAGGAAATCCCCAAATCAATCAAAGGAAAGATTTTCTTAACCGATTCAACAAATCAGCCTCTAATATATAAAAGCTGCAAGACTTCAAGTCTCATATAGAGGAACCCCCCTCACAAGTTTTGAGAAATTTCAAAGAAAAGAGCAAGCTCTGAGAAGAAGAACTTTTCTTCACGGTAAAAACAGAGAGATCAAACCATCTCATCAGGAAAAGAACTTAGTTCTTATACTAGATCATAGATCTTTAAGACAAATTGTCTTTCACAAAAGATATTATAACATCTCATTATAAAAAGGGGGAGAATAATTCAATTCTCTTAGGATCACAGATCCATAAAGGCAAAGCCTTTCACCAAGAACATAAGAGATTGAAACATCTCCTACAAAATAAGAACATTGTTCTTAGATCCATGAGAAAAAGTCTCTTATAAGAGAGAATTTAATTCTCAGAGCGTAGAACAACCTAAAAAGAGACTTAGCGCTCTAAGTTTAAAGAAGCGCTCCAAATCATTAGCGCTCCAAATCTAGCGCACAGCGCTGTAGAGCCTTAGCGCTCCAAATTTAAAAGAAGCGCTCTGCGCTCATTGACTGGCGCACAGCGCCAAGCGCGCCACGTGCTCCTCACGTGTGCGCCAATTCACCAGAAGTGCTCTGCGCTCATGATCTGGCGCTCAGCGCCAAGCGCACCACGTGCTCCTCACATGTATGCTATTTTAACAGAAGCGCTATGCGCTCATGATCTGGTGCTCAGCACCAAGCGCACCACGTGCTCCTCACGTGTGCGCTACTTTAACAGAAGCGCTATGCGCTCATGATCTGGCATATAGCGCCAAGCGCACCACGTGCTCCTCACGTGTGCGCTACTTTAACAGAAGCGCTCTACGCTCATTGACTGGCGCTCAGGGCCAAGCACGCCACGTGCTCCTCACGTGTGCACTACCTAAACCGAAGCGCTCTGCACTCATTGACTGGTGCTCTGCACTCATTGACTGGCGCTCAACGCCAAGCATGCCATGTGCTCCTCACGTGTGCACTGAGAGAACAAAAACTGTTCTTTAAATGATAAAGCCCAGAGCCATAATGAGTGCTCAGCATTCAATAAAGACAAAAAGTTTGTCAGAACTCAAACCAATGCTCGGCATTACTAAATATTCAACATTTTAACTGAGTGGGCTAAGCCCAAGTTGGCCACAAATCCCCCATTCAGATTAATTGAGCCTATATGCTCACAAATCTTTGATCTTAGTCCCAAATTGGACTACAGATCTCCCAAACAATATTGGTTCAAGGGTACATCTCTTCACTCCTCTGATATTTGTCGTTGTAATCCTTCAACGTTTTCAGAGAGGTGATGGGTCCCGACAACCAGACAAGCCATGGACTGTGTGGTCCTTAAACTCATGGACTTTGATGTTCTTAAACTTTACAGATTATGACGTCTTTAAACTCGACCGCAAAGTCCCTAAACTAAAACAATAGAGCCCAAATACTCTTTTGTTGGATCTAAATGATCATGTTAAGTAGATCTTAGTCTAAAAACTAGACTAACGTATCCTTAACAAACGTTAAGTTGATCTTAGTCTAAAAACTAGACTAACGTATCCTTAACAAACGTTTAAGTTGATCTTAGTCTCAAATGAGATTAACGATCCTTAAACCCAAACCAAAACCGAAATCTAAGAAAATACAGATTTGGACTAATCCACGCCCTATGGGCGACAACATAAATTAGTCTCCGTATACAATCCACGGGCAACCAAAAATAAAACAAACATACACGACATGAAGTGGCCATCTGGAGAAGGAGAAAATGGTTACCGCGATGCGATAGCGTAATTAACTGCAGGGGCTTGCGCCTGCAGGGAAGAGCATCTCTACAATCAAAAACCTCTCACAATGAGGGGAATCTGGTGAAGTCTGCTACATCGGCCGCATCTGTCTAAACCTTCAATACATGGTGCCATAAATCAACTTGGCATCTTCGGAGAGGTGGACGGAGAAATCCAAATAGCATCTACCCCCAAAATCCAAATAGCATCTGACTAAGTTCTTTTTCTATGGAGAACTACGCGGTTTTGTCCCCGTATTCGGTGGAGAACAAACTCTACGGACTATGATGTCCTTAAACCATGGACTATGATGTCCTTACACCTAATAGACCGCGACGTTCCTAAACTAAACTCTATGGACTATGATGTCCTTAAACCCAATGGACCGTAATGTCCCTAAACTAAAACAATAGAGCCAAAATGCTCTTTTGTTGGATCTAAATGATCCCAAAATCCTGTTGAGTAGATCTTAGTCTAAAAATTAGACTAACGTATCCTTAACAAATATTTAATTCGATCTTGATCTCAAATGAGGTTAACGATCCTTAAATCAAACCAAAACCAAATTTAAGAAAATACGGATTTGGACTAATCCCCGCTCTATGGGCGACAGCATAAATTAGTCTCCGTATACAATCCACGGGCAACTAAAAATAAAACAAACACACACGACAAGAAGTGAACATCTAGAGAAGGAGAAAATTGTTACCGCGATACGGTAACGTAATTAACTGCAGGGGCTTGTGCCTGCAGGGAAGAGCGTCACCACAATCAAAAACCCCTCGCAAACGAGATGGAATCTGACGAAGTCTTATACAACAGCCGTATCTGTCCAGACCTCCGATACATGTTTCCATAAATCAACTTGATATCTTCGGAGATGTGGACGGATAAATTCAAATAGCATCTGCCCCCAAATTCAGGCCAGACGTCCTAAACGTCTCGGTCGCGTCTTTCGGCGGTAAACAGATTCTCCTTTTCCCGACTTCTCAACCTTGGATTTGTCTCTCCCTTGTTCCTTCTTGATTCCACCTCTCAGTTTGGTGGATTTCTTCTTATTCCTTCCCTTGGCCTTGGTATTTGGGACGGAAGAGGAAATTGTCCAACAATCGGAGAGGAGACTTCGCCTTAAGCGTGCTCTCCACACTTCTCAACATATTGAGAAGTTCGGGTAGTGACTTCTCCATGTTATGCATGTTGAAGTTCACTATGAATGGAGCAAAGGCAGAGGGAAGAGACCGTAGAACAATATCAACATATTGCTCGTTCTCCATTGTCCATCCAAGGCCCTGAAGCCCTTCTATAAGAGCTATCATCTTCAAAACGTGATCACCTACTGGTGTGCCAGGAGCCATCCGCATCTGAAACAATTTTCGAGATACTTCGTATCGTAGGATACGAGATTGCTCCCCATACAACTCTTTTGTATGGAGAAATATGGATTGAACATCCATCTGCCCGTGCTGCTTTTGATGTGTATTGTCCATCAATGCAAGCGCGAGGCATTTGGCAGTAGCACAGTCAATATCCCACATTTTGTAGATCTCCTTATCCGCAACAAAGATTCAGGGTCTTGGTTAGGAGGGGCTGAGGCAGTGAGGACATATGATACTTTATCATTAGTGAGAGCAATGTTAATATTTCTCAGCCAGTCTTTATAGTTCGGCCCAGTTAGCTTATTTTTCTCAAACAAAAGCTTAAGGCCAGTCATGGTTATTTGCCATTAGGAGAGAGAAAAGAATACACTCAGTGAAAGCTCTTGCAAAGATCAAATTGGTTATTATCTTATCTAATCGATGTCTCCCACTGCTTTAATCAAATTTTCCTTCAAAGCTTAAAAAGAAAATTAGCCAGGATTAATTACATTCTACAACTTTGCTAACCGTTCAGCCAAGCCAGTGCCGGTACTTTGAAGGAGGTTCCCCGTGCTTTCGCATGGACCTAATTAAAATAAACCTTATTTTCCCAGAGGCGTAGCCCCATTGACACCTTTCTAAACACCTAATGGGTTAGCTAATTGTAAAATGCAAAACTCTCTTAGGAGCAACTCTTGCTCACAGTAGGATCGGGATCCTACTATCACATAAAAGGTTTGCAATCTCATTGCAAATTTCAACTCTTGAAAGTCCCGATATGGTTTTTACCCCTAGCACTCATGACCTTAACTATAGTCAACATATCATAAGTACTAGTCAAGTTCTTCCCGTCATTTCGTGATTAACTAGATCCACCCATATGACCCTTAACTATAGTCAACATAATCATATGAATGTCCTAACTAATCACATCATATGCTGTGTAGGAAGACATCACTTAGCTACCGTACACTGCGCCTTAACTATAGTCAAAATACGCAGCACGAATACTAAGTACTCTACTTCATAAAATGACGGAGGGTTGCGAATGGTTTTTAAAAAAACTTTTAACGCTTTGAACTTGATAATTTTGTAGAATCTAATGGTTTTTAAAAGGAGTGGCTTAAGCTCCGCACTTTGAAAACTTGCTTTCTCACAAAAAACCGAGTAGGTTTCAAATCCGATTCTACATTATCTTTTAGGTTCCTTTTTCTTTACATTAATCTCATTAATATAGTCCCATCATTTAAGTCCTTAAGCCATTAAAGAAAAGAAACGAAAAATAGAACGTACGCTTATGCCATCCGCATTCGCCACAATGTCCCATTATGTACCGTTAGGTTACTTAATTAATGGCATAGCGGGGCGGGACTAGTGCTGATGCAAAACATAAGCAACGTTTATTATATATCATATATATAATATATCATTCGTCTCAGCATATAAAGTGATCACATCACAGAATATCAACAACTGAAGCACATATATGAAAATATAGGATATTCTAGGAGGTCCGTATTTTGTATTTAGCCAACAATAGAAAATACGGATTCCACGGTCGCGATGAATAGCCAAGCCCACACCCCTAGACCCCTACGAGAGCGGAAAGTCACCCTACCAATTCTAGAGTTAGGAGACCCGGTCTCGACTCCTCGAGATGGCCTCCTACTAGACCCTAGAACCGGTCACTTGTGCTCCACACCTTGGGTCTATCCTAATGCGGAAAAGTAAATAATATACAACAATGGTGACATCATCCTCAACCCGGATGTGCCCCAATAAAAGAATATTACATACAATGAATTTTACATGAATGAAAAGAAAAACTCTCATCTCACATAAAACCCCCGGCCATTCAATCACGACGATCATGTACATCATATCTCAGCAACACATAACATCACATATCATCAATGTAAGTAAGTATGCGTACCCCAATTATCGTTGATGTATAGCAACGAAACCGGCGATACACCACATACTACACTTACGATCACAGAAAAGAAAGTGAAAAACTACAACAATTGGAATCATCACTGCCTTTATCATAAACCCAGATTATCACATATTCTGGATTTCATGCCTAACGATGCAAATCTTACATTTGGGTTTCATCTATGAGAACACCTTTTCAAAAGAAGTCGGGTAATTCAACAAGATTCCCGATTCCACCCGAGACCAAAATGTTAGATTTACACGCAACTAATTACTTTTCACAAAACTAATTAGTGTAGATTCCAATTATTGTATCGCATTCACAAATATCTAGACGATGTTAAACGTTTTGATCGAATCAACAAACACCGACAAATTTCCCCGAGAGCTCAACACTTGAGCAAAGTTAAAATACCCAAAACATGCCACAGTGCCTATGGACCAACCGTAGAAGGGTCAACCCTTGTCTCACCTATAGCGCCACGAAACTACGGCAAATCCTAAGGTTAGGCCGTGGTTTCGTGGTCATAGAATCGAGTTAGGGTTACGTTCTTCTAGAGCGTCCATAGGGTTACTTGCATGATCTTTCGAATATCTTTAACTTGGAAAATTCCAACACTTGGAAAATTTCCAGCGAGAGTAATGAAGTGGTATTTGATGTCCGTTCGAACTGTTAAACATCTTCCATGTTACCTAAAACAATGTTAAAATTACGATTACGAAATACTCCGAATTAGCCCCTTAACAAAATTAACATCATATGAAATTTTGGGCTAAACAAACAATACCTGAAACCCCAAAATATACAGACCAGAGCACTCAAGAAAAACGAGGCAGAGAGGGGGAGTTTGGGCCGGCCAGGCCGGATTTTCCAGGAATCTCACCGGTTGAAAACCAGTGGAATGGCCTCATTTTTCTCCAGTGTTCTCAGTGCTTCACATACAAGCTTCTGCAGTTGCTTAAAAAATTAGGAGGTCGTTTAAAAATCGACAGAAAGAAGTTTTCGGGGTTTCGATTTATCGTAGTTTCGGAGTTATTTCGGTTTCGTAATATTTCTAACAGCGTCTAAATTTCTAGCTTGGCTCTGATACCATTGTAGGGATTGTATAGCACCATGCCTAGGGTTTGGGTTGCATCACACATGCTATAATAAAATTTTAGGGGGTGCTAAACAAAACCAACCATGAATCGAACTAGAAAATTAGGGTAACAAGAACTAGTATCACATACTATCAAGTGTCTAACACTAAGAGGAGAGTAATACAACCTTTGTAGACCTCCTCTTGTGACTCATTGGATCAACTTGGTGTTTGGACCAGTCCGCTTGAGTTCTTCGAAGTCCATGACGATCCACCACGGAGTCCCTTTGCACAAACTCCTAGCTTCACTTGAACTATATGGAAGTGGAACAAACAACCTACACTAATGGGCTAGAATAATATAGATTGGTGATGTGGGTTTAGATCTCACTTAAAAACCTTTTCTTTTTATGTTCTTCACTCACTTTCTAAAACCTAGAGAGCTTGAAGGAGGAAGAAGAAGAAGATGATGGCTTAGCTTAACTCAAATGAGAATAAACATAATCAAGAGAGAGAGAGAGAGAAAGGGTTATCTCATCCCAAACCATGGTTACACAATATCTAGATATTTTGATACTTGAGTTAAGCAAAACAATGGGCAACGAAAACCATGGGAAATGAAACCATGGTTTTAACTTTAGTCAACACAAAAGAAGAGTGTAGAAAGTCAACCATGATTTTATCCCCATTTTGTTTTTCTCAATAATTAAAATACATAAATATGTTACCATTCTTGCATTGCCATCACCATTATATCATCAACCATGACACATGTATGCTTGCATGTGTGCATCCATATCAACATATACATACACATGCATACATCATGAAGAAATAGGTTTTAATAAATGAGCTAATGGACTTAATATTAAATCAACACTTGATTTAATATCCCGGTCATATCACATACGACCCGTCCAATAGTAAACTCCCGATTAAAATACAGTATCATATACACGCATTTAATCAAACTCCCACGCATATCTCATATGCACCCCACATCTTTTCGCCTGAGCTAGGAAACCCCTTTGTGGGACTCTAAGACTCGTCAATACGCTAGCAGTAGGCAGTGATCATATCACATACCCACAAACTTTCAGCGGCACAAGCTATACGTAACGGCTCCCAGGTATTGAGCGATCAGAAGAAACACAAGCGAACTTGTCAAAACTCCCGTCGAACCAACTGGCAACACTTACCGTACAGTCCGGTCTCTTCGTCAGATATGCTGCATATAGAGTCTAGGGATGGTATTGTCGACCCCAATAACTCAATAAGTCACGCCGGTATATGGCTCATAACAGATCAAGAAACTACTGATAACACTTATCAGTAAATCTCATCAGCCCTGGCCAGGGACTTTCTGTTTTAGCCAATCGAGCATATCGCAACATCAACCCCTAATACCGGGAGAGACGAAACCCTTCCTATCGCTCATTGCCTCCATGTGCCTCGGGACTGTACCCAAAATCCACCTGTTTGCATGATTCAGTAGAGCCATGGTAGGGTGGAGATCAAAGTACAGTGGGAGGTCACACAAGACTCTAAGACGATCTCGGATCTACAGACAAACCTATACCAGTGTCACCTGAGAACTGTTATCCGACGATAGATATAATACCATATAGGAGTTCTCAGCGAGTCCGTTCAGTGTACCCAGTCTCCACTGAGCACCCGTATACAGTCTTTGATGTCAACACACTAATAGATATGGGATCATCGATCGCCCATCATATGGGTCAAGTAACGTATATGCTAGTCTACTCTGGAATATTGATGCACCGTCTCGATACACCCACGACTAGGAACATTTCAAGGATATGCTTATAAACTACACATGTCCCACTAGTATGATCTACATCGTAATCTCGGTAGTCAAACAAATATCCTAAGGGCTTTATCAACATGTACCAAATGAGTAATAAGCACGATCAAGTGAACATGTCAAGATAAAGAACAACCAGATAGCATACTATCATGTCGAGTAAGAATGTCCTCTGAATATATACACACACACACACACATATCGATACATCCACTATCATATAATGGAATCTAGGGCATACATATATCCCACAATTTCGTCGCAGGAATCTCCTCGAAATTTCGTCGGAGCTTCACCCTTCGCTAACTCCACTCGTACACCAAAGAGGACATGAAAGTTTTTGAGAGTTTTGGCAGGGATTTGTGAGTGGGGATGTGTGAATTGGGGTGTGGTATTTATAGGAAAAACTAGGGTTTGGTGTATTGAATGGGTGAATTAAAATTTGTATTAAAAATGAACGGGCATTTTATTGTTCTCTGTATGAATGCAGAGAAAACAAACAGTGTGAGAGGCAGTGGGGTAGGCCAAGGGTTGCAGGGGAGAAGAATGGGAGCATTACCGACGGATATGACCGGCGGTGCCGGGAATTTTATGCTTGTCGCCAGGTCTTTACCATCGAGGGGTGCTAGGTCTTGGTGCCACGTGTCGTGTCGATTCATATACCCTTGTGCACATGTTTAAATAGTCAGTGTCTTTTCAATTTACGTATAGTGCACGTGTAGACTCTTGGGCTTCTAAAAAAATTAAAAGAAATTTTAATAAAAAGATAATGTGGCTGATGTGATTTGAACTCGGGTGCTATGTCTCTGCAGTGCAAGGCCTTACCAATGAGCTACAAGCTCCTTTTTGCTGTTCTAAAGCAAATCAAATTCATATAGCATTCACAGGAATTGTAAATACCCCAATTGTACATTAACTTTTAAACAATTTTATGTACATTGAAATTAGAATTGTTACAGTCTACCCACCTTACAAAAATTTTGTCCTCGAAATTTATAATTTATTTTAAGGACTAGTTTACAAATAAGTAAGGATATCTTGCACGCATCCCATCTTCCCTTTCCCATGTTGATTCTCCTGGTGTGTCTTTTCTCCATATCACTCGAACCAAATTGACTTCCTTGTTCCGAAGTGACTTCATCTTTCTATCCAGGATCTCAACAGGTTGTTGCTCAAAAGATAAATCCGGCTGTACAGTGAGCTCGGAATGATCTAGAATATGGCTGGGGTCACTCACATACCTTCTGAGTTGGGATATGTGGAACACATTGTGCACTCCTTCCAATGAAGGTGGAAATGCCAAGCGATAAGCTACTTCACCGACTCGTTCGAGTATGTCATACAGTCCAATGTACCTTGGACTAAGCTTACCCCGTCTTCTAAAATGAATCACTCCGCGGTTTGGAGATATCTTCAGAAATACATGTTCTCCCGGTTAAAACTCTAAATGACGGCGTTTTGCATCAGCCCAGTCCTTCTGTCGATCTTAGGCTAAGCACATTCGTTCCCTGATAGTACGAACCACGTCGACAATTGGTACTATCATCTCAGGTCTAAGAAATTCTCTATCTCCGATATCGTTCCAACTTAATGGCGATCGACACATCCTTCCATAAAGCGCTGCAAAGGGTGACATTCCTATACTTGCTTGGTAGCTATTGTTGTATGAAAACTCCACAAGATGTAAGTGATCTTCACACGATCCTCCGAAGTCTAGTATACATGCTCTTAGCATATCTTCCAAGATCTGAATAGTTGGCTCAGACTGACCATCTGTTTGTGGATGATAAGCCATGCTGAAATTCAGACTTGTTCCCAAGCTCGCTTGCAGACTTTGCCAAAATTGTGATCGAAACCCGGTTTCACGATCGGAGACAATGCAGACCGGTACCCCATGAAGTCTCACGATTTCCTGTATGAGTTCATGGGTATCAGAGATAGTACATATTTTGAAGAGTTTTAAATCTTACTTAGATTCTTACCTCTATGTACTTCTTTACTAGAATCTCAATAGACTGGCCAACTCGAAATGGGATGAAGTGAGACAAATTTGTGAGTTGATCCACAATAACCCATAATGCATCGTTACCTTTCGTGCTGCAAGGAAGTGCAGTCACAAAATCCATCGTGATGTGTTGCCACTTCCATTCTGGGATAGGTAATGGTTGAAGTAATCCGGCAGTCCTGTGATGTTCAGCTTTTACTTGCTGACACACCAAGCATTTTGCGACGCTTCTGGATACTTCATGTTTCATTCCATGCAACCAGTAATTTTGAAATATATCTTTTTATATCTTTGTACCTCCAGGGTGTACTGAGTAGGGAGAGCTGTGAGCTTCTTTCATTAACTCTTCCCGCACAGAACCTTCTGGTACACACAATTTGCTGTCGTACCTCAAAGATCCATCTTCATGGATGATGAAGTCTGTTCGAAATCCATTTTCCACTTGTTCTCTGATCTTTTACAACTTAGCATCACTTGCGTAAGCTTCTTTTATCAGATTGACATTGGTAGATTGAACTTGTAAGTTCATCAAACTTGAAGCGTTACCTGGCATGGCCACTTCAATCTCCATTTGATGCAAGTCTTATTGAAGCTTCTACTGTGCGGTGAGATTCAATGCTAATGGTTGGCGACTAAAGGCATCAGGTACTACATTCACCTTCCCTGGGTGATATTTCAGGTTGATGTCAAAATCTGCCATGAGTTCTAACCATCTTCTTTACCGCATATTAAGCTCCTTCTGAGTAAACACCTATTTCAGACTCTTGTGATATGTGTATATGTCCACTCGTTCACTAAGAAGATAATGGCGTCAGATCTTAAGAGCAAAGATTACGGCCGCCAACTTCTAATCATGTGTCGGATAATTGCGCTCATGAATTTTCAGCTGTCTTGAAGCATAAGCTATGTAGAACACATCCTAATCCCTTACCGGATGTATCGAAATGCACTATGAAACCTCCATATTGGTCCGGTATGACGAGAATAGGCCTAATGTCAATCTTGACTTGAGTTCTATGAAAGCTTGCATGCATGCTTCTGACCACACGAATTCTTCATCTTTATGCGTAAACTTGGTCAGGGGTGTTGCTATCTTTGAAAATCCTTCAATGAACCTTCTGTAATATCCAGCTAGACCTAAGAAACTTCGAATGTCCTTTACCGACTTTGGTGTCGGCCATTCGCTTACTGCTGAAACTTTAGCTGGATACACATAGATTCCTTTGCCTGATACAGTATGTCCGAGAAAACCAAATTGATCTAGCCAAAACTCGCATTTGCTATATTTGGCATAGAGTTGATGTTGTCGTAGAGTTTCCAGGACAATTCATAGGTGTTTGGCATGTTCTTTCCGACACTTAGAATACACCAGGATGCCGTCGATAAAGATGAAAACAAACCTATCTAGGTACTCCCGGAAAACTTGATTCATTAGGTTCATAAATATTGCTGGTGCGTTGGTCACTCCAAATGGCATTACAAAAAATTTGTAATGACCATAGTGATTTCTGAATGCTGTTTTATGAATATTAGCTTCCTTGACCTTCACTTGATGATAACCCGAACGAATATCTAACTTGGAGAAAACGCAAGATCCACTTAGCTGATCGAACAGATCGTCGATGCGCGGTAGTGGATACTTGTTCTTTATCGTTACTTCATTCAAGACTCTATAATCAATGCACATTCTGTATGAACCTTCCTTCTTCTTCACAAGTAGAACCGGTGATCCCCAATTTGAAGTGCTGGGACGAATCCATCCTTTCGCCAATAATTCGTCCAATTGAGTTCGAACTTCCTTCAAACCTTCTGGACTTAACCGATACGGTGCTTTAATCGATTTTTTATCGCTGCCCGGAAGTCGAAAATGACTTATGCTCCTGGTACTAAATCAATGCTGAATTCAAAAGCTAGATCAGGAGGCAAACCTGATCGGTCTTCAGGAAACACATCGTCGAAATCTCGAACTAATTCTGGCTTTGATCCTTCCTTCGCTTGAATTGCGCAATCACCGCCTGCTTTGGTTTCGCCTTGTATGTACTTGGCTCCAGGGTACGGTCTCCACTTTTGAAATATAAGACCAGATGCTCTGGAATCTTGAATGCTACCCTCCTTTGACGACAGTCAATGGTAGCATAGAATGTTCCGAGCCAATCCATACCCAAGACGACGTCGATGTTCGGTATGTCCAGCACCTTGAAGTCAGCATAGAATTCTTTGCTGCATAAGACCACTGGACACAGGTCGTATCCCATTACTGCCTTTAGAACGTCGTTCCTTGAACTGACATTCCAGCTGGATACGAGAGGTTTGACTAGAATCGCAAGTGTTCGGACGAACCGTTGCGACATAAAGCAATGAGATGCTCCAGTATCGAAGAGTGCGAGTGCAGGAAGTGAAGCTACTAAGATTGTACCTAAGTTATATGGGATATGTTTTAGGTATAAGGGAAAATGAATATAAGTATGTATAGATGGAAAATAAGGCTTGATGGGGAAGTGTTACCAGTAATGACTTGGCCGGTGGCTTCAGCCTCTTCCACAGTCATTGTGAAAGCCTGTCGCCTTGGCATATTCCTCCTTGTTGGAGGAGCATTCCTCTGTCTGTTCCTTTGTCCTTGAAGTACGTTCCATTGAGCTTGATGGAACTAACAAGGAGGAGGTGCATTCGGTCCACGGGGAGGTGGAGCAGGTAGTGCGAGTTATGAAGCAGGTACCTTGATGGCTGGGCACTGCTGGTAAGTGAATGCTGGCCTGGGTACAGCGTATGGGTTATGTCTCCGAGGAAAAGACCCGATGTCATGAGTAGCTGAGCCGCAGACTAAGCAAAGGTGATTTGCACGCTGGCGGTCTTTCACCAAATGTCCATCTCTCCTGCAGTAGATACAAAAGGCTGGGTTGGGCTGGTTGTCGGTACTCCCGGTCTTCTGGGCACAAATGGTGGCCTTGAAGAGGCTCCTCCAGCCATCTGAGTGGCAGGGCGTTTCATCCCAGCAGATTGAGGTCTATCCCTCATCTTTACCACTGCCTCATATCGACGAGCGGCTTTCAGGGCCAATTCGTGGGTCGGGAAATCCCCTGTGGCTAACGCAGCTTGGATCTCCGGATATAACCCTTGTTGGAATCGTCGGGCTCTGATCTCATCCATCGGTATCAAGTGTGCCGCGAATCTGATAAGGTATTGTGTTAGCTGTGTATTATATGATATATGAAAATCAAAATATTAAGACATATCTTACCGACTAAGCATGGTAAACTCAGCATCATATTCATCCATGGATTTGGTCCACGTCGAACCTTATTGTAAGTGAATGAACTGCTGTTCCATGTCGAATATGGAAGTCTCAGGGAAGTAATTCACGTCGAACATATCGTGAAAAGTCTTCCATTCGATCGGCTGGGTGAGACGGCTTTCTTCTGCCTTCTACCAGACCCGTGCATTATCGGTGAGTTACAGCTTCGCAACTCGAACCCAAGCTATCTCTTGCACT
This sequence comes from Agapanthus africanus, assembly GCA_030015575.1. Lineage (NCBI taxonomy): Eukaryota > Viridiplantae > Streptophyta > Magnoliopsida > Asparagales > Amaryllidaceae > Agapanthus > Agapanthus africanus. The sequence goes on along the minus strand of CM057338.1, from coordinate 112,504,015 downwards.
TGTGCCGCTGTCAGATCATCTTCAATACTTTGAGCCCACTCCTCAGCATCCAAAGGGCTCTCCTTTCCTAAGAATTAATTGGGGTGCAAAGCCCTGAATTGTTTCACCCCAGGTGCTTCCGTCTTTGGATGGTTCATCAAGATAGCAGTCTGTTGCTGCTGTCCCTCTAGAAGGCTGCGGATCGCCTCAAGCAAGACCGTCTGCTCGTTGATCGGAGCAGCGACGGCAGGTGTAAGTGGTAGAGGTGGGGGAGTGTTGTTGACATTTGTGCTGGTGTTGTTTGGGGAATTCATAACCTTGAAAGAAAAATTTGGGTTAGGACAGATTCAAAATATATGGAATTGGAAGATTCAAGGAATATGTAAATAATGTTTTTAATTTCTGGTTCTTGTGTTATATTGCTTAGAACTTCATACAGAATTAACCTGCATGTCCATGCAGAACTGACTTGCATGTCCATACAGAGCGGACCTACATGGTAGGGTTCCATGCAGCACTGGCCTGCATGGGCCGCCAACAAAAGCTGTTATGCCCCGCTTCCCAGTGTATGGGCAGGGGACGCGACGGGTCACGCGATGCATTTACTCAGAAGTAAACACGCTAAGCGTATCTAAGTAATATATAGTACAATACACAAGTGACAAGATGTAAATGAAAAGCAACTTTATTTATTTAACATTCTTTTTACAATACAGCTGAAATGTAAATACATGGAATGAAAGCAATTCCTAAACAATAGCAAGTAATCTACAGCTCTGGGTCAAAAGGTATCTGATCCAAGTCCTCGCTGCTGGGCTCTGTCTCAGAAGGTCTAATCCACCTGACAACATTCCAAAGAAAGAAGATAAATAGGAATGTCATCAGCGAAAAATCGCTCGGTAAGTCCCAAAGAATAGGTATAAGCATAATAGACAGAAGGAGAATGTAACTTTTAAAGTTGTATTATATTGTTAACACTGTTGTTTATAGCTTGGTACAGAAAATGCCATTGTATACGAGAGGAGTCACACTATTCCGGAGACTAAGGTATACGGAGCACAAGGAACCGTTCAGCCACGGTACAACGGCAACGGATATTCAGGTTAGGTGTATTATGGTTATTGTCTCATTCCACTTTTAACGCCTTCCGTAACAATCTACCCCTTATAAACCCCGATGTCTTTTGTATTGATTGTATAGTTTTTTTATATAGATGGATGACTTGCCGAAACCATGATATCAGTGAATGGAATGGATATAAATGGAGAGTCATGTAGACGGAGTATATTCATGGTTCAGTTCAATCAATATAGATTGATATAGATTGAATAGACGAATTCATGGATTCATATTGTATTGTAGTTTATACTTAAATCACATTCAAGTCAGATTGATTAGGTTAAGACTCAGTCTGAGTCAGACACTTTAAAAAGAATTTGAAATCATGAATTAGTTTTGATGTTATCGGTAACTGCTGCACACGGACGGCAGGATTTGTGTCATTTTCCAAGACAATTAGCGTGTTGATAACACCGTTTATTAGATTGTATACCTTAAATAGGCAAGCACCCATATCTCCGACTCCCTGAGGCTCAAGAGACTGGTCCCGCTTAAACCTATGTTTAGTAAGGTCCTTATTATAATTTAGTATAACTTGAGGGGGTTTTATTTAAAAATAGTTTGATATAATTTTCAAAATACACCTCATGCATTTAATTATCGTCTTTAGGGTTTTCATAGATGTATATTTTATAAAAGTGAAATTTCTAGTGAGTAGAACCTAATTTTCATACTATATGGTATTTTCTTGAAATATTGAAATTGTTTTGTATTTGGATGGTATTTTCATGTAATAGTGATTTCTTTGATTTAGAAAACTTGGAATATTTATATAATTAAAATAGATATTTTCATAATAGATGTATATATATTTAATGAAAATAATTTATTTATTTTCTTGTAGAAATCTCATTTTCTAAAGAAAAAATGTATAAAAATTCCATCGAGATCGAATGCTCCTTTCGGAGGTCTGCATCCCGCTCTACTAAGCCCGAGAATGTGCGATAATCCGTACCATCCCGAACGGGGTCCCCAAAAGTGGGTTGTAGAGGCGCAATTATATGGAAATGTTTAATACATCTTTTTATAGAAATGGGTTTATAAGTTGAAGGTATTTATTTGCAAAGTTGTTTTATCCCATACTATACTTCCAAAATTTTCATCGTGCTATATTAAAGATGTGGGTTGTGATGAGATAGGTCATTACCTCGTGAACTATCTAAAGGTAATATGTTGTTTATGTCGGAAACTAAAGTATGTGGTATTTTGCTGTAAAACTGCGATAAAAATTTCAATATAAATTATTTTGATGTGAAACTTGTTTAATATGTTTGTTAATGTTTATTGTACATGATATGAAAGTTTGGTATTTTCTTGTTTAAGAAAAATAGGATTTTTAAAGAAAAACCGAATCGGAGGTCGGATTAACTCCGCTTCCGTCGGGTTTTAGTATTTAAGATTTTTAGAATAGAGAAAGAGATAGGAAGAGGGGACTTAATGGCTTTAGGATAAGAGAAGGGAGAGGTGGAGCTAAATAAGGCATCGGGGCGTCGTTTTGTCGCCGGAATCTCCTCGAAATTTCGTCGGAGCTTCGCCCTTCGCTAACTCCACTTATACACCAAAGAGGACTTAAAAGTTTTTGAGAGTTTTGGCAGCTATTTGTGAGTGAGGATGTATGAATTGGGATGTGGTATTTATAGGAAAAACTAGGGTTTGGTGTATTGAATGGGTGAATTAAAATTTGTATTAAAAATGGATTAAATGGGCATTTTATTGTTCTCTGTATGAATACAGAGAAAACAAACAGTGTGAGAAGGAGTGGGGTAGGCCAAGGGTTGCAGAGGAAAAGAATGGGAGCATTACCAACGGATATGACTGGCAGTGCCAGGAATTTTTTGCTTGTCACCAGTTCTTTAACGTCGGGGGGTGCTGGGTCTTGGTGCCACGTGTCGTGTCGATTCCTATACCCTTGTGCACATGTTTAAATAGCCAGTGTCTTTTCAGTTTACGTGTAGTGCACGTGTAGACTCTTGGGCTTCTAAAAAGATTAAAAGAAATTTTAATAAAAAGATAATGTGGCTGATGGGATTTGAACTCGGTGCTATGTCTCAGCAGTGCAAGACCTTACCAGTGAGCTACAAGCTCCTTCTTGCTGTTTTGAAGCAAATCAAATTCTTATAGCATTCACAGGAATTGTAAATACCCTAATTGTACATTAACTTTTAAACAATTTTATGTACATTGAAATTGGAGTTGTTACACTGCCTCTCCCATCTCCTTGCCCTCGATAACCCTCAGAACCCCAGCGACCCCCAACATCACATTACCTTCTTCTTCTTCTTTCCTTTTTCTTCTTTCTTTTCTTCTCTTTTTCGTTGGTCTCGCCGGAGTTGTGCACATCGCCGATGATCCAAACAACCCAGTCATCATCGTCATCTAACCAAGTTACCACGTCACACAGCTGCTCGGCCAAGTCAAGTCTTGCATGCGTAAGTCTTACGTCGTGATGTTATTTCGGCGTCGGAATGTGATATTTGTATCTCGATATGAGATTCGATCAGGCAAGTTCTAAACTTACAACATACTACTTTGTTTATATTTATATGATTAATTATAGTATATGTGTTTTAATATTCAGCAAATATTATCGATTTATGCTTTTATAGCATCAGTCTGTATCCGTACCAATAATGGTTTTATCTAGTTGCATGCCGGATCATCACAATATTATCATACTACTATATCAGTTCAGTAGTTTATCTAGATTGCAATATACCTGGTAACAGATGTGAAACGGTTATTACAGATAGATACATATATATTCTGGCATTAGTTGTGGTTACCGTGTTTCGATATTGGTTACAAATTTACATTTGGTGTCTATTCTGGTTAAAATATATTGCATGACATGTTCACGACCCACTACCAGACTTGTTACTTGGATTTTTTGCTAATGCCGACAATTTTGATTTGTTGTCCTGACGGACGTGACTTGTTATCTACATAGACAAGATATGTACCTACTTGATCCAGTGTTGGCATTAAATTTATATCATCAATACCCGACTTGAATACAAAACCTTGGAGGTAAGGGGAAATCAATAATGAAACCTGACTTGTAACTTAACAGTTCAATACTCCAGATACTGATCAGTCTATACGGGCTCGACCAGCCCCGGAATGATGATATTGACATCATTCATCTGTACATATTACATGTTTACTGCTTAGCGGCACGTTTCGGATTCAGCCCGAGAATCTTGACCGTGGTCCCGGGCACGCACGGGATACTATTGAGTTACATCGACGATTCCATTAAATTGATTTCAAAAACTTGTAGAATAGATAATCTAGAAGCACAGACTTTAGGATACACATACATACATACACCTCACTGTTTTATACCCGTGTTTACTATTTACATTCATATTTAATTATAGCGTCCTATTCTGATTATTACTATTACGTGATATTATGATGCACTGACATTTGGGTTTTGTATGGCCTGGTTCCTCTGACATTATCGCAGGCAGATCAGGAGTATTTTAGCAAGCAAGCCGAGCAATGAAGAGCAAGATGTTTAGTTTAGAGATGCTTAGTTTATTTATTTCCGTAGTTTTATTTTTTATCGACGTGATCCTATAAGGGACGTGATTCATAGATTGTTATTTATTGGATCTTAATTCATTTCCGCTATATGCATTTCTTGATTTTATTTACTGTGGAAGATAAACATGTGTTAACTAGATTTTATTTTACTGTTCTTGATATCACCTTGACAGCCGTAATGTGATTATGGAGGAATTATTCCTAAACTTAGGTAGCATGGTTGGCTCTTTCGTGTGCCGTATTTACGTATCTTGGGAAGCGGTCGTGACAGCTTAAAATTAATTTATAGAGAAAACTTGTTGTGTTAAAATTGATCTTTGGTTTGATGACATCCATATGTGTGAGTGTGAATGTGTGTATGTGTGAGTGTTAGTTTGTGTGTATGTGTGAGGAAATATCATGTGTGAGTGTGAGTTTGTGAGCGCGCGTTTATATGTGTGAGCACGTGTTTGTGTGCGAGTGTTCATGTACGCGCGCGTGCATGTGTGTGTTTGTGCGTATATATGAGTGTGTATGGTGCATATCAGGAACGGTTTATTAGTGACCATTTATTTTTAAACGGTCTCCAATAAATCATTAGCGACCGTATATAATATACGGTCGCCAATGAACGGTCGCTAATGTATTAGCGACCGTTCATTGTACACTAGTGACCGTATGGAACGGTCGCTAATGTTTTCTGATCTTTTAGCCTGCGAGATGACTTTCTCTCTCCCAATTTTCCCCAAAATTTTCACAGCCCGCGAATTTGACCCCAAGAGATGATTTCCCTCTTCATTTTCCCCAAATTCTTCCAAAAAATTTCCTTTTTCTTATCTAAATTTTTTTAGGTATTGCTGCTGCTAGTGTTCAAAATCCGATCAAAGGTTAGGGTTTTTATCCTTCAATTAATATTTTTCAATTAAATATGGACGCTAGGTTATGAATTGTGAATTTAGATTAAGAATTGTGATGTAATTTTGATATTAGGTTGTGAAATTATGATGTGAATGTTAGGTTATGAATTTTTGAAATTAAATATAGATGTTAGTGTTTTTCAATTACATGTAGATGTTAGGTTATGAAATTTGTGATGATGGCTTGTACAGATTGAAGAATCTATAAATTCTAAAGAATTCCTAATAACAACTTATAAATTTTAATATTATAAAGCCTAATTACAAATTATACCTCACTACTTGGTATTTATGACATTTATGATGAATGTTGGATTAATTTTTAAGATAAAATAGATTATAAGAAATTATTAGATGAATTTATGGTAAGATAAATTTTAGGTAATTGAGGGTGTGTGTGAATGTGTGAGAATGTGCGCGCGCATGTGTGTTTGTGCGTATGTGTCAGTGTGCGCGCGCGAGTACATATGTGAGTGTGTGAGCGAGTGTATGTGTGAGTATGTGAGTGCGCGTGCATGTATGTGTGAGTGTGTATATGTGTGTGTCCTCATTTAAAATATTTCACAAATATATTCATCCTAACTTCTAACTTGTATTTTTTAAATTTAATGATTCGAAATCTTATTGTCTATGACTTACCATTTAGATTTTTAAATTGTAGCTTCATCTATAAACCAAATCAAGATTTATATAAAATCCTTTAATACCAATTAAACTATACTGAAAGCATAAATCAAAAATAAAATCAAACCCATTAGAAAAATTAATGCTAATTAAGCTATAACATTAATTACACTAATTAAAAAACCTTAATAAAAACTAGATACTAATGAACCGAAACCCTAATTAATGATTAAATAGAAAAGGGGCCACAAGATGAGCTGCTTCGAGTATCTTGATCAACCAATTTTAAATATGAAAATTCATTTTATTAACACAACTACACAGGAACTATATGTCCTTTTTATCTATGATTACGATACATAGTCTTTTTGTTGTCTCCAAACAAATCCGTACAGGCTTGCTTTCAAATTAACTATTAATGCAGCAATACTTTAAGCTCACAAGATTCATTCAAAGAGAAAAGGTTGCATGTGGGAATGAGGCTTCCAACAAATTAAGGGTCGGCAATGGGGCCAGATCGAATATTTCATATGATAGAACTAAATGGATAACTTAGAGACTTCATTTTATGTCGAAACATTAAGATATGGTTTCAAAATTTTAGTCTACATTTTCTTTATTGGACACGTATGAATGTGTGTGATGGTAATCAAAATACGTGTATATAAGCACTCTTATTGTCATGTTGCATAGCCAAAATGAAAAAAGATATTGTTATGATGCATGCCTTGAGAGCCCTACTAGCCTACAATGAAATTTGATCTGCCAGGAAAGTTGAGCAAACGTATTTTTATATTCTAATATGTCCTGAGGGTTGAGAGTCTTTTGGACTGTAATTTGCACTAGTAGAAACTGTATATATTAGGGACGGTACATTAGGGACCGTAATAATCTAAACGGTCGTGTGAAACATCTGTGCCGCACATATGGTATGTATGTTACTTCTGTTCGTGTATACGTATATGCTTGTGTGTGTCAGTATTAATTTTTAAAGTAGTTTAGTGTAAAATTTCATTAAATATCTATGGGTTTGTATAAATTTTAGTTATGCACAATATATCCGCTCTGTCTCTGTTGGTAATTTTAGGGTCTAACGTATAAGATGGTTTACATCAAACAAATATAATCCTTCAAACACAAGTTCATATTTCTCTTGTAATTTCAGTATCCTTCCTTCAATTGTGCCTTCAATTACACATCTTACTATTCTGGTAAACATGGATAGAGAGTGAGACATAAAGCACAGCACCAGTCGACGCTCGATGACATATCTTCACCTCAATTCCAATTTTGAAATTTCCTGCCGATATAACGCTAGCTGATAACGAGACAAGAACCGTCGTGACTGGGAGCGAAGGGTTACCGTCTCGAATGGGAGTGAAGTCACACTTCACTCCCAGTCGCTGCGGTTCTTGTCTCGTTACCGGCCAGCGCAATATCGGCAGGCAATTCCCAAATTGAAATTGAGGTGAAAATATGTCATTGAGATATTAAATAACCTAGAAAATGCAGAGAGTGGATCTAAGTTGAAGTTTGGAGTAGGTGTACAACCTTAACCATGGATAACAAAGACACCCAAAGATTTTGAGACGTCTATAGTTAAGTGGACGTTGAAAGAGTTTTTTAAATGGAGACTGGAAATTATGAACCGGTGTAGGAAGACAATTTATAAAATAAACGGCTATTTGATAGGCATGACTCCAATACTTAGTAGGAAGAGAAGCTGTATGCAAGAGTGTACGACCGGTTTCGATAACATGACGATGGCAGCGTTCTGATGTACCATTGGGTTCAGGAGTGTGTGGAGTGGTAAGATGAGCGACACAATATGAGGTGAGAATAAAGCTAAGAGATGTGTATTCATCGCCATTATCAGAGTATATTGATATGAGCGGTAATTTAAAATATATTTCGAAATGTATTTTAAATTGGGTGAAGACGTTGGCAACATCATATTTACGTTTCATAAGATACAGCCTAACGTATTTTGTGTAATGATCAACAAAGATTACGTAATAATGAAAACTATCATACGACAATTCAATGGATCCCCAAACATCAGTGTAGATTAATTGCATAGGTTTAGAAGTACGAAGTGAATTTTCAAAAAGGGGAAGTTTATGACTTTTATTGTAATCACAAGAATTACATTGAAAATTATTAACTACTGAGACATTAGACAATAATTTATTTCTCCTAACGACTGAATAATGAATTCGACTGGAAAGATGACCAAGATGACAGTGTCACTCACTTATTTTTTATTTAGAGGTAGCATGAATTTGAGGTTGGATGGAGCGTGGAGATTGTAGACATCATTATGGCTATTCCCGTGAAAAAGAGGCACCCCCGTACGAAGATCCTTCACTAAAAAATGAGAAGGAAAAAACTCAAGTGGGATTGTGTTTGATTTGCAAAATTTGGCAATGGAAATTATGTTTCGAGTAATAGATGGTGCACATAGAGAATTATCTAAAAGAAATGGTTTTTGGGGAGACTACAGAGTCGTTTTACCGTTGTGAGAAATTTTCAAACTTGAACCATCACCTATGTTGATTTCATCGGGACCACCATAATCGGTGTAGCTGTGAGGAGTCCCAATATCGGACGTAACGTGATTAGAAGCACCGGTGTCCAATATTCAGAAGGAGGGAGCGGGCCGATTGGCATTTGTATTGTTCGCCACAGGTTGAGAGAGCGTCTGAGATGGATGTTGCTGTGGATTGGTTTGCACTGCGTTCTTACGAAGGAAACGAGCAAGTTGACGACAGTCGTTAGTGTTGTGACCAGGACGCTTGCAAAAGTTGCAGTAGGAGTTGGAGCGGGGCGAGTTGTTGTTGCGTGCGGCGGAGCACTGGTTGTTATTGTTGCAGCGAGCGAAGTTGTTGTTGCTGCGATTGTAAGAGGCGCTTCCACATTGTTGCGGAGGGCGATAAGAGAAGCGATTGGGTTGGTTGACATAGTTGGTAGTTGCGAGAAAGAGAGAGAGAGATGCACATGTGTCTTCCTTCTTCAGATGGCGTTCATAGTCTATGAATCTGTCATAGAGCTTGTCGAAGGTGGTGCCGTTATTATATATTTGCAGTAAAAAGTTTTAATCCTTTCACCCTATCAAGGTTTTTTAACTTTTAACCACAACATGCTCCACTTGTGAGATAGTCGTCTTTTTGTTCTAACCATCATATGTTATCAATGTTTTTTGCATGCAAAATTTTCTGCCTGAAACTTTATATGTACTTATTGTCCAACTGCTTCATGCTTCTAATTCTGAATGGCTATTATTCACGTTTTTATTTATTTATTTCAATAACTATGTGCAACTCCTATTTTATAGAATGAGTAAGCTAATAACATCCACATTTCTCCACTGTATTACTTAGCAAGCCAAACAATTTCTTTGTGATAAATATCGGTGTTGACGGCACCGGCATCCATAAGAAATCAGTAACAAAACACAACTAATACAAGTTTAGACGGCCAATCAGCATAGCCTCACATCGATACATTCAAATACAATCATATCATAGAGTAAACAAACAATTTAGACATGGTAGCATAAAACAAACAAAATAGACAAGGATTCAAAACAAAAACGCAACAACAACAACAGTTACTTGGACAACTTTTTTGGTTCATTAACTCTTTATTAATGAATTTAGGTGCTTTAACAATGTTTCTTTCTACAAACAAATAAAAGAAAAAGAAAAAGAAAAAAAACAATCGGCTGTTTGAACACCTTGTTGAAGTTTACATCAAAATACTTCTCTCTTTACATTTGAGCACCTAAACACACCATGGACCCAGTGACCAAGTGCTATAGGTAAAGAGAGACTCCATGCATGTAATACAAGGGTTTCTTCTTTAAGCTTAATCAGGAAGAAAACATCAAATTAATTTTTGGGTTTTTTATATAAGCCCCTAAAACATTGTTATTTTGAAAAACGCTCCTAAAACTTCATATTTATAAATACACCCTCCGAAACTCATCCGTTAACTAAAAACACCATTTTCCTTATGTTAATTAGGATTAAAAACTAGATTAGAGCTAACATAATGAAATATGAGATAAAACTTCTTATATACCCTTATCATTTTTTAAGAAATTTGCATCTCTTTTCATTTTCATGCAAAACTCATCATTCTTGCTCTTTCCAACCTCATCTTCAAAACCCTCCTCTCTCCCTCCCTCGCCACCTCCATGACTCAAAACCCAGTTGTTTTCTTCCAAGTTTTTCAATGAAAACCCCATATTTTCTTCTGCAATCCTTCACAACAGTTTGTTAATAATCATTCTCTTTCTCTTTCCCTCTCTCTCTCCCCCCAATGCATAATTCATTTCATGTTTTTCTTAATTGTTAAATGTAAAATCCATATTAATTTTCTCCTTCAATTCTCCACAATATTACCCAATAAGCTAGCGCTCTCTCTCTCTCTCTCTCTCTCTCTCTCTCTCTCTCTCTTCAATGCAAATATAAAGCCAATAGAAGAACAAAGCTGTCATATTAGCCGCCTAATAGAGATTTCTGGTATTGTTATTGATGATAATTAAGCATAGTGACTAATTTAGTTTAATTAAGTGTTTTAGAGGGTGTATTTAAAAATATAAAGTTTGTTGATATTGTGGAGTTTTTTCCTGTAAGTTGATCTTGACCCGGCTCAAGGGACGTTTAAACGGCTCACAAGTGCTCCCGAATTTTCACAACTCTTTGGATGTATAAGATGGTTGTCGAGCCGTCTGACCCTTGTTTACTGCCGGAAACCGAATTGAGGTTTGGGGAGCGCATCCAGTCTGAATCTGGAGGCAAATACAATATGGAACATATCAATCCACCTCTATGAAAATACCAAGTTGATTTATGACACCGTATATCAGAGATTTGGATGGATGCGGCCGTTGTAGCTGACTTTTCGGATCCCCTTCAATGATGTGAGGGGTTTTTGATTATGGGGACGCTTTTTCCTGCAGGAGCAAGCTCTGCAGTTAATTTTGTTATCGCTAAGCGATATCATATTTCTCTACTCCAAATATATCACTTCGTGTCGTGTTATAATTTGTTTACTTTGGGTTTGCCCTTGAATTGTATACGGAGACTAATTTAAGTCGTCGTCCGTAAGGCACGGATTAGTATAAATCTGTACATATTAGATTTGAGGTGAATATAGGTCACATATCTCATATAAATGAGGTCCATCCGTTCACGGGATGTTTGGGTTTGATGTAAGGATCGTCAGTCATGTTTTAGGCTAAGATCAATTCAAAGGTTTTGGCTAAGAATTGTTAGTAGTATATGAGACTAAGATTAATGAGCATACGAACTCAATTGATCATCTGATCACATATGAAGCATAGGCTTCCATACTTAGCATATATTGGCTAAGTCATCAATTTTTGGCTTATCATCGGGTGTACTTTACTATAGGTAGCCCGTGGATAGTATACGGTAGTCAGTATGAAGACAGTCCGCAGGGAAGAATACCAATTTAGAGATATAGCGGTCCATCTTTCAACTTACATGTACGTGTATATATTACGTATCGAAGTGAATGATGGTAACATGGGAATGCGCCTAATATTAGGGTGCGATCCAATTTGAAGGCATTTATATTTCTTTTAAAGATATACAAATACATATATGTATGATTGGGGTGGTGGTTGTTAGGATGGTGTGCATCTATATGAGGTGCGCATCAATATGAAGTGTGCATCTATATGGGATGCGCATTAATATGAAGTGCGCATTTGTATGGGATGCATATCAATATAAGGGTGCGTATCAATATGAGGTGTGCATCAATATGAAGTGCACATCTATATGGGATGCACATCAATATGAATTGCACATCTGTATGGAATGCACATCAATATGAGAGTTCGTAGCAATATAAGGTGCGCATCAATATGGGATGCACCAATATGGGGTTAAGACATTCAATATCTTGATGAAATTTCATATCTTTCATCAAGTTAGCACGGGGAATGAGTCATTGGTTGTTGGGACCGCCACCTCTCTGAAGACGCTGAGCAATTACAACGTCGTATATCAGAGATGTGAAAGGATGTACTCTTGAACCAAATCCCGTATATAGGAGAAAAGAGCATGTTGGAACTTGCTGGAAGGGCTTCTATGCAAACTTGTGTCTAAGAATCGTTAGTCCTATATGAGACTAAGGTCAACTTAAATAACATGGGTTGAGGATCTTTAGCTATATATGAGACTGAGATCAACTTGAATATCATGGATGAAGGATCATTAATCTTATTTTAGATTAAGATCAAGTTAAACTTGTGTGAGCATATGGGCTCAATAGAATATCAAAGAAGCTTAAGCTTCCCAAAACTTAGTCAATTTGGACTAAGCATCGGTTCTGGGGTATATGTTTTAGCACATAGAAGCTCTGAGAATGTTATGTGTCGCTCTATTATTGGCGCACGGTAGAGACATATAGGTCTTTGGCACAGGGATCATTGGTGCATTGGCGCATGCCACGTGGAAGATGTGTATTAGCGCATGCCCGTTGACCTTTAGGTCTTTAGCGCATTAAACATTGCCGCTCACGGGTTGTGGTGCATGCCATGTGTCATAATATCGTTGGCTCGATTCATCTGGCGCACATCACTAACGCATGTCCATTGGCACATATGCCTTTGGCATATGGTCACTTAGGGTTTTTTGATAGAGATTAATCTCTGTATATTTTTCCTATGAAACTTAAGTTTCATATGAATCTTAGGCTTCTGTTAATGGCTATTTTGGCCATTAACAACATCAAAATCACAACTTTTGTGTTCTTGAGTCCGTTTTTGTACCCGGTTCATAAAAGGGTTGTTTGATTGAAGTATAAACTTCATCATCGTTGTCATCATGTTTTATATTGATCTTCAGATCATTAGGGTTCTATCCATCATCATCATGTTTATGAAGAAAACTTAAGTTTTCTCTAAACCCTATATCTTAAGATCGAGAAGTCTCTCTGTTCAGAGAGATTTTGATCTAAGGATCTTAAGATCCGTGAAGAACTTAAGTTCTATACATGAAGGTTAACCTTCTTTGATATCTGAAGATTGATCTTCTATCTTCCTCGATTTTTGTTGATGAAGGCGAGAGAGATGAGAGCTTTGAGAACAGAGAACTTAAGTTCTTTATCAAACTTATGGGGGTCTGCCTATCTGAGATTTGACCTCTAGGGTTCTTTATATAAGATATGGAATAGCGTTGGGCAAGTAGATAAAAGCTCTCATTTAGTTTTCTTTAATTGATCATGAGATCAAGTCCGGATGCTTAAGCATCGTTGGACTTTAGTTAAAGTGTACATTACCACCACCACTGGGTTTTAGCAGCAACAAGCATGCCATTTTTAAAAAATTTGGGGTGCTAATGAACACTATCCAAGATCTTTAACTAGACGATTAGGGTTTAAGCTAGACATCATAAAAATTACAAGAAGTGAAAGAGATTATACCCTCGTAGATCGAGTCCTTCACTTCACAAGCACTGGGTTGTAGTCTACGCGACTCCACTAGACTCCACTTGAAAGTTGAAAGAACTTCCACCGATGACCTTCGTGCCAAAGATAATCCACCCGAAGTCCGCCAATCCAAGCTACCTATTCACTAACTCTTTAGTGAAGGAAACACACTACACTTGATTGCTAATCAAGTGTAGGATGGTGAAGTAGGGGTTTTGTTTTGCTCACTAGGGTTTCAAGCTCTATAGTTCACAGCACATGTAATTGCTAGAGCTTGAAGGTGGAGGTGAGGAAAGAGGGAGAGAGATAGAGAGCAAAAGCTCATCTTATGAGCTCAAGAAAGAAAAATGGCTTACCCTCAACCTCAAGTGAAGAATGGCTTAACTAATGGCTCACTCATTGAAGCATGAAAAATCAACCAATATAATATAGCAACCATGCTTCTATAGTGATCCCAAATGAATAAACAATTAGAAAAGCCATGCTTCACCCCATTCCTTATTTTCCACCTCAATTTTCCATTTTCTAAAAATAGAAAATAATGCCATGCTTCATTATATATATATATATATATATATATATATATATATATATATATATATATATATATATATATATATATATATATATTATGAAGCATAATTATTAGTGAGCTAATAATATTAGTGAACATATAATTATATCAAATATAATATATATCAAATTATTAAATCGGCACTTGATTTAATAATCCGGTTATATCACATATAACCGACTAATATCATTTATTTGTATATCACATTATCAAATCAACACTTGATTCGATAATCCGGTTATATCATATATAACCTAACCGATATCAAATAACTGCCAGATTAGAATACGGTATCTTATACTCGTATTTAATCAGGCCCCACACATATCAACATATATGCCATATTTCGTTTCGCTTGAACCAGGAAACTTCTGTATGAGATTCTAAAGACTCGTCAATATACCAGCAATAGGTGATGATCACATCAGTCATCCACAAACCGTCAGCGGTACTAGCTGGACATAATGACTACCCAGATATTGAGCGATTAGAATATCAACAAGCAAGCTTGTCCAAACTCCCATGAAGCCTATAAGTAACACTTACCGTACAGTCCGGTCTCTTCGTCTGATATGTCGCATATCATGTCTAAGGGTGGAATCGTCAGACCCCAGTAATGTGATAAGTTATGCCGATGTCTGGCTCATAACTGTTCGAAAAACTACTGGTAACTCTTACCGGTAAATCTCATCAGCAGCTGTAACATTTCAGAAAATAAAATATTATTTTTGGGAATTTAAATAATTAAAATATTAAAATTTATGGATATTATGAAAGTATGAGAATTAGTTTTATTTCTATAGTATAATTATATACCGATAGATTGGAAAATATTGGGAAAATTGATTTTGAAGTTATTTATTGGTTTGGATATTTTATACATAATTATGTAACTAATTATGTGCAAGTTTATATTAAAAACCGATTAGTGCACTACTAATCATTTCTTTAAAGCCAAATCCATTTTCTTTAGTTTTGTTAACCTTGACAATGTGCCATGATACATTTCTTACTAGCATGCATGGTTTAATGCTTGTTGTTTTTGTAAAAAAATAATAATAAAAAGATGGAAGATATTTGCATGTGGGGAAACGATAGGGTATGAGCAAGAAAGAGAAGGTAGGAGAGAGAGAGATGAGAGAAACTTCTACACATCTATGACCCTTGACCATGGCTCTTTGCTCTTTCATCTCCATTCCTTCTTTTCTTCTCCTTCTCCTTCTCCTCTTCCTCCACCTTGCATCACCCTCAAACCATCCCAAAAACCTACTCAAAATCCAACCCTCACTTCACAAAAATTGGTCTAGAGCTCATCCTAAACCCTTTGGTGTTTTCAAGTTAAGGATTTGAAGACTTTGGGCAACTCAAGAAATTTCTTGAGTTGCCAAATGAGGTAAATGCTACACCTTTAGTTTAGAATCTTGAATTCCCCATATCTTATTGCAGTTTAGAGTGGATTAAATGAGGTTTAGCGATGCTAGAAATTTTCAAGTTGAGGGTTAAGTGACTTTTTTTATGTGTGAAGTGTATTTGAGGTTTAGTCATGACTACAACCCCTCTAGTAGCAATTTTGGACCAACTCTTAGTGTAGAAAACCCAAAACTTGAGATTAGATATTTCAAATGTCAGTTTTGTGATAATATTGGGGACTACAGGGAATCTGGAGTAACCTGGATTATTTCTGAGAAAAAGAAACAACTTCAGTAACCTATATAGACCATTAGAAGACCACCACATAAAAACGACACACCAACTCCTAGTTTAGGTCGGCGAGACCGGGGGTTTTGGCAATTTCGTCAGGCCAATGGTGGGCATTGGTGTAGGGTTTTAGCCTGTAGCTCACTTACCTCATAAGCTATCTCCTGTATTGTTTGTTTAGCCCTAAATTACCTAAGTCAAAATCTGGGACTAGTTTTCTAAGTTGTTGTTTTGGTTTCGTGATTTTTTAATGACTTAATTTTTGATATTGGTGTTTTATCTCGATCGATTAGCGTTCGTACGTCGATATCAAGGGTTATTTCATTGTTGTGCATGCGTGGTCCGTAGGTTCTAACCTATGAGCATTTCGCGTGTCGTGTCGGTTTTTGAATCGGATTTTGATGCGATACGATGTATTGTGATATGTAGGTATTTCGCGTGGACTTGGGGATGACAAGGGAAAACAAGCGTCATCGACTTTGGCAAGCGAGGATCAAGATGAGTAGATGTATATCTACGGGGGAAGTCGGGTGGATGGCGTATAGCACCTCCGCAAATTCGTAGATTAGGATGCGTATGGTATGTATATGAGTAGTACGGATACTTAGCAAATAGGGTTTTCTGGGAGACCATAGGTAGATTAAGCGTACTTGGAAGAAAATTGCTCTTAGTTTAGTTTCTTAGTCGCAAACCCGTAGTGTATAGGTTGTCACACACACGCACACGCATACATGAGAGAGGATATATGGGTGTATATGTGTGTGTGTGTGTGTGTGTGTATATATATATATATATATGGATGCGTTATTATACACACACACACACACGTATAAGATGAGGATACAAAATGTTGAACGGATATGAGTCGATATAATCGGGCATGATGCTGTGAGATTTTGATATGTAATTGAGTCGTGATATTATATATGATATGATGTTATGATGGATCGTTGGGCGATATGTATTCATACATGCAATAATATATGAATTGATAATATTAGAATGTACGAGGCTTTAGAACCGTACCCCGGACCATGATATTGTACGATGATGATGCCGTGTGAATGATGATGTATATATGATATTTGACCTGTACCCTCGATTTTGAGGATGTCGTACGATGAATATTACCGTACGAGATATATATGATGATTGATCCGCACTCCTGACTCGAGGATGCCGTATGATAGATATTACCGTACTTGATGATATGAGGCCGGATCGCTGACTATTAGATATATCGACCCGGATACGTATAGTCTTCCACTTCTTGACCCAGGTTTTAGTTTAGCTTTTAGTTAGTTTCTTAATTATTAAGTAGATGCTAGACTAGGCTTGAGTCATACCTATTTTCAAAACTAACGAATCGTGAGTATTTTCAAGGGACAATCCGAGGGATGCTACGGATTTTCAAAGGAAATATCTTTTCTCAAAAACACCATAGCCCCTATTTTTCTAAAAATTATGATTCGTGCTATTTCAAACACTAAAACTGTATGACTCGTATACAGATATGTGTATTTTATTATGTTGCGTTTACTATTCACTTTTTCGTTATATTCATGTTGCTCTCATTGCATTCTATATATACATTTATTTTCTTTTACTATTATGAGCTCGTCTGTTAGGACGCCAGCACCATTACCGATGATGCGTATGTTGCACGTACACTTGATTGCCGGCTCACACACATCATCATCAGTAATTGCCATGCCACGTACACACTAGAGAAATTTTACTCCATTCATATAATCTGATAATCTGTAGATGTAGCATTGTTTTGCATTCATAATCATAAAATGCTAGTGTAGACATTGTATCTCTTACTTAGAATACCACATACATTTGCATCCGTACATTCTAGTTATGCACTGATCATTGGCTTTATGTCGGTATTTATTATTTCATTGTATACTGCATATATTGTGATTCTCTTGGAGATTTCTGTATTCATGAGATTTCTGGATTTGGGGAAAACCGCAAAAGAATTTCATAAAACTTATATAAATTTTTAAATAAAGATTGCGATTTTCTCGTGACAAGACGTGTGTGGCATCCACCATGAGTTTTCTCGGTTCTTAAACCACGTGTGTACACATACCCGATTCGAGGAGGGGGATGCACCGTCTGCGGGTACATGGTGGACCCGGTGAGGTACCCCGAGGCAAGATGGACGTATTGAGAAGGCGTTGAGCCCGGCAGGGGAGCACTACCGACCGGTGATATTTGACACGGCGGACATCCGGAGGATACCGACCGTAGTCGTATGATCAGATGATTTGGGCCGATCCGGACTGATGGAGCCCAAGATTTATGAGGATTTTGTGTCGCTGATGGACACGGTTTTCATGATATTTTCGAGTGTCGATGCTTGGCATTCAGGTTTAACCTGATTTTTCTGTGTCGTTGCTGGACACACTCTTTTAGTTATGCGTTCATACATCATACATGTGACATGTAGTTATTTTATGACACGGACATGAGTACCTGACCTTACACATATGTCTATATTATCACTTCTACTGTTACTCGATGTTTATCATGCAACTATTATCATTGTACTGTATTGTATGACCTAGGAGATTGTCATACATGCGATTTCTACTCGGTGATGTATTCTACTCACGAGTTGGCAACTCACCCCGTTGTGCCGCAGTTTCTTGCAGGTTTAGCCGTACAGGTTCCGTAGCGGCTTCGCTGGCATACCACTTCCTTCCGGGTGATTACATTGGTAAGTGGGACACATTGCTTCGTGACCGCCATTTTATACTTGTATATTTATTTCTGTTGTATCTAGTTAAAAGCTCCATCAACCAAACCATGTGTATTTAGTAAACATAGAAACTACAGTTTTTATATTCTTTCGGCCTTAGAGTTGCGGTTACGTATTATTCAAATTTTCAAGTTCTCGATGATGCTTAGTTTCTTGCTGTCTTTCTGGTTTTTGATCCTTGCCTTCAGCGTTGTATATTTATTTTGCTTGCATGTTTGTTTCCACCAATTGGCGAAGAGCTAGCTCCCACTTGGGGATGCCTTTTATTGTTATTACTTGTATTTGTTTTCGGGTTAAAATATACAAAAGTGGTGCTGCCGAAATTTCAAATGACAAAAAGGTTTTCAAGTTAGTTACAAATATAGTGTTTTCACAGATTACTACGTGTGTACATATATATAAGAATAAAATTGATTTCAGTAAACCTTATTTCAAAACTTCACCTCCACTATTTTCCCTAAAAGGTTTAGATTTATGGGCTTTTGGCTTACTTGAATTAGGTGAGGTCCTATAGACTTCACGTGATTCAAGTTCCACTCACGTGTCTTTTCCGGGTGGTGACAGTAGCCATGTCCAGGGACTTCCTGTTATAGCCAATCGAGCATAGCGCAACATTAACTCCCAAAACCGGGAGAGATGAAACCCCTCCTATCGTTCACTGCCTCCATATGACTCGGGACTGTACCCAAAATCCACCTATTTGCATGACTCTTTTAAGCCGTGGTAAGGAGGAAATCAAAGCACAGTGGGAGCCACACAAGACTCTATGACGATCTCGGGTCTACAGACTAACCTGTACCACTGTCACCAGAGAACTGCTATATGACGAAAGGTATAATACCAACTAGGAGTTCTCGGCGAGTCCTGTTCGGTGTACCCATTCTCTAATGACCACCTGTGTACAATCTTTGATGTCAAACACCAATGGCTATGGGATCAACCATCGCCCCCATACAGGGTCAAGAAACGTACACACTAGTCTACTCTGGAATATTGATGCCCTGTCTCGATATTCTCTCGACTAGGAACAATTAAAGGATGCGCTTGTAGACTACACAAGTCCCAGTAGTAAGATCTAGATCATAGTCCTGGTATTCAAGCTATATCCTAAGGGCTTTATCAACATGTATATGAGAGACAGTATAATAATACCAGTGAACATGTTAAGATAAAGGCAACCAGATAGCATACTATCATGTCGAGCAAGAAATTCCTCTATATATATGTCCAAGCATCCACTATATCATACAATAATGGCCTCTAGGGCATACATATTCCTAACAATCTCCCACTTGCACTAAAGCCAGTTGTTGTAGTATATCATACCCAACATCCCAAAAAGTCTCTCTAATCGCATCTGGGGGAGGGCCTTTGTGAGTGGATCCGCTGTGTTATCCTCTGTGTCAACTCTCCTGACCTCGATCTCCCGGAGATCTACTATCTCCCTGATCAGGTGATACCGCCTAAGAATATTTCTGGATCGCTGATGGGACTAGGGTTCCTAGGCCAAATCCATAGCTCCATTGTTATCACAATACACAGGTATTGGATGCTCAATGGTAGGAACCACACCAAGTTCATCTATGAACTTGTTCATTCAGACAGTTTCTTTGGCAGTATCATTGGTAGCTATGTATTCAGCCTTCATCGTCGAGTCTGCTACGGTATCTTGCTTGGAACTCTTCCAACATACCGCCCTTCCGTTGAGTGTAAAAAAAACCCGAGACCAACATATTATCGTCCTTATCACTCTGGAAGCTCGAATCGGTAAAGGACTCCGCCTGAAGTTCACCGTTACCATACACCAAGAACATTTCTTTAGTCCTTCTCAAGTACTTAAGAATGTTCTTCACAGTTGTCCAGTGTTGTTCCCCAGGATCTGATTGATACTCACTACACCTAGTGAGTAAGCTACATCCGGTCTCATACATAACATCGCATATATGATTGACCCGACTGCCGAAGCATAGGGTATCCCTTGCATGCGAGCCCTCTCCAAATCAGTCTCGGGAGACATCTCTTTGGAGAGAGTGATTCTTTAACAAGCGAGTAAATTACCATGCTTAGAATCTTCCATACTAAACCTCTTTAGTATAGTGTCTGTGTACCTGGATTGGGACAATCCCAATATCCTTTTAGATCTATCTTTATAGATCTTAATCCCCAGAATATAGGAGGTATCACCTAGATCTTTCATGGAGAACTTATGTGATAAGAAGAGCCTGACCGAGTGTAGCATAGGAACATCATTTCCTATCAAGAATATTTCATCTACGTACAATACGAGGAAGAAAACTTTACTCTCTACAACCTTCTTGTATATACAAGGTTCATCTACATTTTTGATAAAATCAAACTCTTTGATAGCTTCATCAAAACAGATGTTCCAGCTCTGCGATACCTACTTTAATCCGTAAATTGATTTAAGTGGCTTGCATATGCTTCCGCTGCTCCCACTGTCTATGAAGCCCTCTGGATGTGTCATATACACACTCTCTTCTAAATCACCATTTAGAAAAGCGGTCTTGACATCCATCTGCCAGATTTCGTAGTCATGATATGCAGCAATGGCAAGTAGGATCCTGATGGACTTAAGTATGGCAACAGGAGAAAAGGTCTCATTATAATCGATACCAGGTCATTGACGAAAACCTTTTGCTACAAGTCTAGCTTTAAAAGTCTCAACTTTTCCATCTACACCAAGAACATTTCTTTAGTGGTGTACATGGATTCCATCTCAGATCGTATAGCATCCAGCCATTTCACAGAATCTCCACTTGTGATGGCCTGCTCGAAACTAGTTGGGTCATCATTTTCCATGATGCAATCCTCGCTACCACCGTTTATGAGAAAACCTTAGTATCTCTGAGGTGGATGAGGAACCCTACTAGATCTGCAGAATGGCTGGGGTTCGTTGGGTACTATTGAATCCTCCGATTTTGCTAAATCGACAGTTATAGTTTGTATAGATGGAACTTCTTCCGGTTTTACCTCATTGCCACTGATTTCTTTCACACAAAAAAATCCTTTTCAAAAAATGTGGCATGTCGAGAAACAAACACATTTTGTTCCTCGTGTGGTAGAAGATATTCCCTCGCCAATGTTTAGGATATCCTACAAACTTGAGCAAAACTAACCTTGCCTCGAGCTTTTCTGGATTTTGCTTTTTAATATTGGCCGGACAACCCCATATCTTAACTCTTTTAAGAGATGGTCTCTTCCCATTCCATATCTTATATGGAGTGGTAGGCAACAGATTTGGTCGGAACTCTATTCAATAGATATGCAGCTATCTCAAATGCATAACCCAAAAAGGAAATAGGTAACTCAGCAGTACTCATCATAGAGCACACCATATCTAATAGGGTACGATTCCTCCACTCCAAAACACCATTGTGTTATGGTGTTTACGGAGGAATAAGCTGAGAGAGAATACTATTCTATTTTAAATACTCCAGGAACTCTGGGCTTAAGTATTCTCATCCCTGATCAGATCAAAAGATTTAATACTTTTACCCGTCTGGTTCTCAACTTCGCACTTATATTCGTTGAATTTCTAAAAAGCATCAGACTTGTGTTTTAACAGGAACACATGTCCGAATCTTGAGAGATCATCGGTGAATGTAATAAAGTACGAAAAACCATTCCTGGCATTTGTAGACATAGGACCGCATACATCACTATGTATCTATCCCAAGAGTTCAGTAGCTCTT
Source organism: Agapanthus africanus (assembly GCA_030015575.1). Lineage (NCBI taxonomy): Eukaryota > Viridiplantae > Streptophyta > Magnoliopsida > Asparagales > Amaryllidaceae > Agapanthus > Agapanthus africanus. Next base: position 112,481,623 of record CM057338.1, on the reverse strand, counting down.
TCTCTGTGTCCAGTAAATGAAAATTTGGTCATCTTACCTTTGAGACATGACTCGCAAGTTTCATAAGATGTAAATTCGAACGGATTCAAATATCCATCTTTATGCAACTTTAGCTAGTCTTGTCGTATTGATATGACCTAGTCTACAATACCACAAGAAAGCTTCGTTCATTTCTGAACTGTTCCTCTTGTGAGTGTTCTGTATAGTTAGAACTGTTATGTGATTTAGAACGTATATACCGTTATACAACGTACCGTACCCAATCAACACTTGATTTAGGAAAACCTTCACAATATTTTTGGTACGAAATAACAGTCGCTCAGAATCATTGTATTACCAGTTGGTAACACTAGGTGATATTCGTCAACTGTTTTGGCTGCAACAATTGCAGCATTCCCTACTTTTAGAGACATATCACTCTTTCCCAGTTCTTTACCTCTCTTTAGCCTATGTAACAAATTACATACATGGGATCTTGATCCGATATCAAATACCCAGGACGTAGAGCAAACTGAGAAACAGTTCTTGGTTACGAACACACCCGAAGACGATGCATCAACATGCTTATTCTTCGTTTGGATGGCATGGGAATCCTGATATTCCCCTATTCCTTACTCAGACTTATAAAAATCATAAGATAGAGCGGAACCTAGCCCAGTATAATAAGCGGGTTCGATCAATACATCCATATTATTATCTTGATTAAGGCGTGTCATTGGTCGCTACCAAGAGAGAGAGAAGGATAATCACTTTGCGTGCGCTCTTTGCAAGATTAGATTGGTTATTATTTTATCTAAACAAGATGGCTCACACTGTTTTTATCAAATCTTCCTCCAAACCATAAAAGATAAGATTAGCCAGGATTAATTATATTCTACAAGTTCGCTAACCGGTCAGCCAGGTGATTGGTGTGAAAAAAGTGTTTTTGTAGTGTAACCGCAATCAATAACGGTGTCGCGCGTAGCTAGATCGAGATGAGTACGGGTCGTCCTCTGGGAAACGTGGAACCTTTTACTCTTGCTTTAGATGTGTTGAAAAAGAGAGGAGAGATAAAGAATTTTGTGGAAAGTTTTCTAGATCTACGTTAAGCACTAATGCAAAAATATAGATCTAGATTATTTTAAGGATTTAGTTAATATAATAAGAGGGCTTGTAGGGTTCGTTAGGATTTAGTAGTTATGGACGATTAATTAAAAGTTACCCTTTTTATCCTTCAATAGATTTAAAACTAGAACGACGGTGATGCGTGTAGATTAGGGTTTCTGGAGGGAAAAGGAATCTCACTCTTAACCCTTATCTCGACACGAAACTCCGTTCATATCTAGCCTTTACCAAAACAATCATTAATCTAATCTCTAATCGCGGTCGGGACTAACAAAGAATTGTTAGCGCGCCCGATTAAGATGTTAATAATTCTTTTGATAAAGTTCATAAACTTTATAGGACTTAAAAAGGGTTTAGGGATGTTCATCATCCATTAGCCTACCCTAATCCTACGAACCCTAACAAGCGGAGAATTACTCGCACATGTTGGGAGAAAAAGAGATGGAAAGAAATTGCATAATTAAACTACGAAGAAATAGAATAAGAAAAAGAAAACTATCTTTATTAATCAACAATATTCATTACACTTGAATCCTTAGAAAATGATTACAATTTCTAGTTGCTTCTCGATCTCTTCTAAGGAGGTAGACGAACAGTTGATGACCAGCCTGGATGCGTGAGCCATCTTGGATTTCGTGATCGCGTCGGCTTGATAATTTTTCCAAGAGACTCTCGGTCTTTATTTATAGTCCCAAAGCCAGAACGTTAGCTTCTAAATTTGGAAGCAAGTAGTAGAGATTCACCCAGAGAAATTTCAGCATCTAAATCCCCTTCACTGCCGCGGATCCGCGGCCAACAGGGGGGTTTGGCCGCGGATCCGTGGCCAATGGTAGAGATCTCTTCATCATTTTTCTGGCCTTGCATCTTTGTGACATGTGGTGATATCTGGGACCTTTGGAATTTGGAAATCTTCTCGTAGTTGCTGCTAGACTTGATTTCTAAGTTTTGATTTCTTAATTAGGCAGGTTTACTTTAACAACTTGATTTCCTTGATTTTAGACTTGCAAATTCTGCACAACAACTCAAATAATATTTAGTAGAGTTAAGATTTGGTCAATGATATTATTTGTATACATTTTCCTACCAAATGCTAATTATAATATATCAACACATGGAAAATAGTGTTTTTACAGATAAACCCCCATATGTATGATAAATTATAATAAAGACCTTTTTAATATAGAAATAGTAGGAAAAATGTAATAAAAAATGTGCAGTTTTATTAACTGAACAAATACCCCCAAACTTATCTTTGATCGTCCCGAGCAAACTAGTTTATTCAAGAGAAGGAGAAGGAGAAAGGAGAAAACTAAGCACACTTTCGTAGGCAAACACGATTGCACTGAGCACGTGCAACAAGCCGTTAAACCTCTAGGTGTCCCTAGTAGAAGGAGTATTGTCTCCTGAGGGTTTTCAGCGGATTACACCCACAAAATCCTATAATAAAAGAGAGATGGTGAAATTTACATATAAAGATAAGAACCATAAAAGAAATTCTTTGAAAATAAGAGTTTCTAACTACACTAGCTTTTCAGTTGTCATGAGCCCTATCTTAATAGTCATGAAAAGATATTAGAAATCACATTATCCCTCAATAAAACATCGTCTTTATTCTTCATTCCTTCCTTTCATCCAAACATCGATCATATACCCCTACGTGTGTGTAATGGACATCCCTACACTCGGAGAATTCAATTCAAGCTATCATACTCTTGTCCATCTACCTCAGTACTTTTTAACTTGATGAATATTTATGGATTTGCTCACACATTTTCATGCAACCGTTAATACTTCTTGAGGTACTAACCGACCGATTACTTATGTGATTGCAGATTAGGTGATAGTATTTTCCTCGTCTTGCACCACCTAAGGCTTAACAATGACTCCCAAACCAGTTGGTCTAAGGCACTAGGTGATGAAGCACCCTCGCTATATTTTTTTATTGTTGCCTTGGCGATAACAAAACCTGTGTTCATTTTTTTTCTTTTCACAATTTTTATATTTTCTTCATTTTTTTTTTTTACTTCCTTCATACTTTGGCTTTTAGACGAGCATTTCAAGGTATTCTCTACTATCCCGAGTTTCAAGACGTGTGTAAGTGCATATAGTAGGGTATCAACATTCAAATGTTTGGCTTCCAGAATAGAAACTATTTTTCAGACTTATTTTTATCCTCAGATTAGTGACTTCCTTCATCTTACTAACCCTTGGGACAACAGCTCATAACTACTTATTACCAGTTCGTTTAAGAAAACTTCTAATTTTCTTGGTTTTCTTAAACTATTTCTATCTTTTGGATGTAATTTTTCACTTTCTACTCTTTTGTTATAAAAGAAAAAAAAATTTAAAATTTTTGAAAATGTTGTGCTTATGCAAAATATGATGCAGAGTGATGCGTAAATAAGCACAAACCTCCCCCAAACCTGTTTACAGCAGTGTCCTCACTGATGTCATCCGTTAAGCTCAAAAACCTGTAGACTTGGGAGGAAATTATTAATGGGGGAAAGAATATATGAAAGTGAAAATCCTCCCCCAAACTTATTTTAGGCTCACAATTTTGTAAAAATCATTTTCTTTCAAGAGCCAAAATATACCATCCCCCCAAACTTGAGTTAAACAATTTTTAATCTTTTAAAATCACAAGAGGGGGTCAAGGTTATTGGTCAATGCCAAGCTTTGCAAAGACCGAAGGTCAACACCAAACATTCAAAAAATTTATCGATGAAGCACCAAGGTTGGTGGAAGAATATGTCACCTTTCGACGTGAAGAAGTGGGGAGGTGATAAGAGGTGTAATGGAAAAGGATTGCGTATCAATTTGGAGAGACGACACAGTGATGGTGATGATGGATTACTCGCATTATCATGATTGTCCAAAAAAAGGGGTGGAGGTCCAATTTCTTCATCTTGGAGTTGATTTATCTCAACACCCGTATCTTTTAAAAATGCAAGTTTATCAGCGAAAATTTCCTCAAAGCTTTCATCGATACCCCGAAGAATAATGTCATCAGAAAAAATGGGGTGATCGTCAGACTCTATAAAAAGTTCCTCATCAGCGTTAGATGTTGACCCGGACAATTCGATGGAAGAGTACATGGTTGGGTCAAACAACAACATATGAAAAGAGTCAGTATCATGAGGTTGATCAAATTCGCTGCTGTCGACATCCATTAATTCGACAGAACACACATGAGCATAGGGTTCGGAGGGTTCACTTCCCAACTTGTAAATGTTAAGCTCAATTGACTTCTTTCCAAAGGATAGGGTCATAGAGCCGTTTCTACAATTGATTACTGCATTGGAAGTGGCCAAAAAGGGTCGACCGAGTATCACCGGGATTTGATTGTGTGGGTTTGCCACAGGTTGTGTATCAATAACGATAAAGTCCACAGGGAATATGAATTCCCCGACTTTGATTAACACATCCTCTAGCTCACCCTAGGTTGGGTACTAGATCGATCGGCCATCTGAAGAGTGCAATGTACAGGTTTTAACTCTCTGATCCCTAATTGCTCATAAACAGAATATGGAAGCAAGTTAACACTAGCACCTAAATCGAGTAGAGCACGATTGATATTTTTACCCCCAATAGAAATAGAAATTGTAGGACTTCCGGGGTCCTTTCGTTTCTTGGGTAGTTGTTGTGTAAAAGCAGTGCTCACATTACTCGCAAGGAAAACTTTTTTAGGTGCTTGAACTTTTCTCTTCCTAGTGCTCAAATCCTTTAGGATTTTCACATATGACGGAACTTGTTGAATAGTATCTAGGAGAGGAATGTTTATGTTAACTTGCTTAAAAATTTCCACAATCTTCTCCATTTGTGGACTTGGTCTATTGCCCCTTAACCTGTTTGGATAAGGTACTTTATCAATAAGGGTTTGGTCCAACATTGGAGACGATTGTGGGGATGAAGTGGATCCCAGAATTAGATTAGGGATTGTCTTAGATAGATTTGGCGAAATGTTTGAGCCTTGGGGAAAATGGAGAATAGGCTCGGATGAAGGTGGGAGACTAGACGAATTAGGGGAAGAAGATGAAGAAGCTGGGGTATCATTGGTATCACTATCATCACATTGCTCACCCACTCGGTTATTCAGCACTTTCCCCGATCTCAATGTAGTAATGGCATTCACATTATGATTTTGTGAATGGCCAGGATTCGGTAGGGGTTGAGATGGGAGTTTCCCTTTTTCTCTCGCACTCATTGCGGCGTTTAACTGTGTGATTTGGTTTTCTAATGATTTAATACTCTCACCATGGGAGGCGGAGTTTTTCGTTATGGTATCAATAGAAGACTCCATCTCAGCCGACAATTGCATGGAATGTTTCATGAACATATCCAAAATTTGTGCAAGTGAAGAGTTGTCAGTACCGGCCACTTGTGATGTAGAAGTGTTGGCCGGATTTTGGAAATTTTGTGACTGAAAGGAGGGCTGATTCTGTGGTTGTGGTTGCTGTGGAGGAGGTCTTTGATAATTGCTTTGTTGGTTTTGATTCCAAGCAAAGTTAGGATGATTCCTCCATCCTTGATTGTACGTGGAAGAATAAGGGTCGTTTTTAGGTCGCTGCTGAAAAGCAGCATTAGTTTGAAACGATGCATTCATAGGACATTCTTCCGTTAAGTGTGAAGGATCAGAACAGCAACCACAGACGGTCTTGGGAAGCGTGACCTGATTTAGGGAGAATAATGAGAACTTGTTCTCAATAGCGTCGAGTTTCTTCAGTATCGCTGCCATTTCGGCTTTTACTGCGATAGAAACATCGAGCTGATGAATACTTCCCTTAGAAGAAGGTGGTCTTACGCTTTCCCACTGCAAAGTGTGTTCAGCAAGGTCTTCCAGATATTTCCAAGCTTCACCATCGTCTTTAGACATGAAATTGCATTGACAATTTGTTTCAAGCATCTGCTTTGTCGCTGGATTAATGCCCTCATATATTATTCGGCATAAATCCCATCTATTGATTTCATGATGAGGACATTGGACAAGCAGATCTTTGAAACGTTCAAAGCACTTCCAAAATGGTTCATTGGGAAGCTGGGTGAACTGGTTGATCTCGCTTCTAACACCGGCAGTCTTATGCTTTGGGTAAAACTTCTTAAGAAATGCTATGACAAATTCATCCCAATTAGTGATAGAGTGTGCGGCGGTATTATAAAGCCATTTTTCTGCCAAGTCGCACAGTGTGAATGGGAGAAGACGCAAGCGCATAGTATCGACAGTCAATTGTGAAGTACCCATCATTGCGCATACGTTTTCGAATTTGGTGATGAAAACGTACGCGTCTTCAGATTCAAGCCCATGAAATTTGGGCAGCAGATTGATGTAGTGGGGTTTAATTTCAAAATTATCCCCGTTAGCTGGTGGAATGGATAGACAAGTAGGAAGGGGACCACGGATAGGATAGCATCTCTCTTGGAGAGAGATGCGTGGTGGATTCTGCGCACCTACGGGCGGTGGCAGCGTGGTGTTATAATCTAATGGAGTGCCGTCCATCTCGGTCGTGGTGTGTGGTGGGGGAAAAGAAGATGAAGAAGTACCGACTTCGGCGTCGATAGAAGGAAAGCGGACAAGACGGGCACTAGGATCCCGTGTCCAGCCGAGCATGCATTAAGCGGGTTTAGTGCAAGTGGCAGCGTGTGTGTGATTTAAAATTGGTCTGTTTTGAAAAAGTGGGAATCAAGACAAATCACTTAACAATGCACAAACAACCCTAGAACTAAGGTTACCTAGGTCCAGTCTCTAGACCGCTCCTAGACTTCCAAAGGACAAGCCGAAGGATCAATCCTCTACCGCCTCCGTACTACCCTTGTAGCCAGATAAGTGCCAGGTAAGTGGGAAGGAACCGCAGTAGTAGGCCTAATTAAAAACCACTAGCCTTTTGTCACAATTGCCTAAGCACTACAAAAGTAATGCGGATAAACGATAGATTACCCACGACCTTCCTCCGTCCTTATTGAGCGCGACAGTCCTTAGAGTCTGGTCTAGATATTTTTTAAATTAATGTAGGGTTGATGCAGATGCTCGGTTTGTGATTTGTGGGGCTTAGGAAGGGTGATGAAATCCCCACCTAATCTGGATTTGGTCTTTGCCCCTTAAAGTCCGTTTTAAAATATGCAAAACAAAACCAATCACAAAACTTTTGCAAAAAGATTTTTGAGCGGCGCTATTTTGCAAAGAATCCTGCAGAAGATAGATTTTATTGGATTTGAGAGGAGAGAGGAAGAGTTGAGAATCTTACCAGAGAGTTTTGTAGCCCTAACGCCTCTAACCCGCCGCGTTTCCGCCGCCGTAAGCCCCTTCGTGTCGCGGTTCCGCCGCGAGGTGGATGGATCAATGGATGAAAATTTTTCTGTGGCCCTCTGTGCTCCTCTGGATCTCTATGAATGTCTCTGTCTTCTATTTTCCTCAATTCTGTGACTCCAGATCTCCTTGCAAAATTCACGCACAAATCGTTAAATATGCAATTTGCAGTTTTGTGTTAATAATGATATGAATCGTCTAAGAATTCAACACAAATAGAAAGAATAAAAAATTACGCACGTATCCCCGGCAACGGCGCCATTTGATTGATACGAAAAAGTGTTTTTGTAGTGTAACCGCAATCAATAACGGTGTCGCGCGTAGCTAGATCGAGATGAGTACGGGTCGTCCTCTGGGAAACGTGGAACCTTTTACTCTTACTTTAGATGTGTTGAAAAAGAGAGGAGGGATAAAGAATTTTGTGGAAAGGTTTCTATATCTACGTTAAGCACTAATGCAAAAATATAGATCTAGATTATTTTAGGGATTTAGTTAATATAATAAGGGGGCTTGTAGGGTTCGTTAGGACTTAGTAGTTATGGACGATTAATTAAAAATTACCCTTTTTATCCTTTAATAGATTTAAAACTAGAACGACGGTGATGCGTGTAGATTAGGGTTTCTGGAGGGAAAAGGAATCCCACTCTTAACCCTTATCTCGACACGGAACTCCGTTCATATCTAGCCTTTACCAAAACAATCATTAATCTAATCTCTAATCGCGGTCGGGACTAACAAAGAATTGTTAACGCGCCCGATTAGGATGTTAATGATTCTTTTGATAAAATTCATAAACTTTATAGGACTTAAAAAGGGTTTAGGGATATTCATCATCCATTAGCCTACCCTAATCCTACGAATCCTAACAAGGGGAGAATTACTCGCGCATGTTGGGAGAAAAGGAGATGGAAAGAAATTGCATAATTAAACTACGAAGAAATAGAATAAGAAAAAGAAATCTACCTTTATTAATCAACAATATTCATTACACTTGAATCCTTAGAAAATGATTACAATTTCTAGTTGCTTCTCGATCTCTTCTAAGGAGGTAGACGAGCAGTTGATGACCAGCCTGGATACGTGAGCTGTCTTGGACTTCGTGATCGCGTCGGCTTGATAATTTTTCCAAGAGGCTCTCGGTCTTTATTTATAGTCCCAAAGCCAGAACGTTTGCTTCTAAATTTGGAAGCAAGTAGTAGAGATTCACCCAGAGAAATTTCAACATCTAAATCCCCTTCACTGCCGCGGATCCGCGGCCAACAGGGGGGTTTGGCCGCGGATCCATGGCCAATGGTAGAGATCTCTTCATCATTTTTCTGGCCTTGCATCTTTGTGACATGTGGTGATATCTGGGACCTTTGGAACTTTGAAATCTTCTCGTAGTTGCTGCCATACTTGATTTCTAAGTTTTGATTTCTTAATTAGGCAGGTTTACTTTAACAACTTGATTTTCTTGATTTTAGACCTGCAAATTCTGCACAACTCAAATAATATTTAGTAGAGTTAAGATTTGGTCAATGATATTATTTGCATACATTTTCCTACCAAATGCTAATTATAATATATCAACACATGGAAAATAGTGTTTTTACAGATAAACCCTCATATGTATGATATATTATAATAAAGACCTTTTTAATATAGAAATAGTAGGGAAAATGTAATAACAAATGTGCAGTTTTATCAACTGAACACCAGGCCAGTGTCGGTACTCCAAGGGAGGTTCCCCGTGCTTTCGCACGGACCTAATTAAAATAAACCTCGTTTCCCTATAGGCATAACCCTATTGACACCTTTCTAGACACCTACTAGATTAGCTAATTGTAAAGTGCAAAACTCTCTCAGGAGTAACTCTTACTCGCAGTGGGTATCGGGATCCAACTATCATATAGAAGGTATGCAATCTCATTGCAAATTTCAACATTTGAAATTCCCAATATTGCTTTTACCCCTAGCTTCCTATGACCTTGACGGAGGACAACAAACCATAAGCCGCTAGTCAAGTTTAACCCGTTCATTTCTTGATTGAATTAAACCTACCCGCACGACCCTGATGGAGGCCAAAAAAGTCACACGACTACCGTAATCCAATCGCATCAGATGCTGCAGATAAGCACTAATCAGCTACCGCACACTACGCCTTGACGGAGTCCAACAAACGTAGCACGAATACTAAATAGTACTTATCTGAAATGACGGAGGGCTACGTTAGTTTTCAAGAAAACCTTTAACGTAATGAACTTGATATCGTTGTAGGATCTAGTGATTTGAAAAGGGGTGTTTTTGAGGTTTTTGCTAGTTTTTCTAAAGAGGTCACTCCCGGTGAAGGGATCTCGGCTCTTTCCTCATCAAATGAGGTGCTGGATATTCATCAAGGAATACCACTGTGCAAAGCAAGAACTAGTGTCACGCCCCGCTTCCCAGTGTACGGCGAAGTGGGCGCGACGAGGTCCGCTACGTATGTACTCAGAAGTACATACGCTAAGCGTAGCTAAGCAATATAAATACACAAGAGACAAAGATATAGAGATAACAGCAACTTTATTAATAACATTCTTTGAACAATGCATGAAAGGAAATACAACTGAAATAAAGATGCCTAAACAGTGGCATAACAGGAAAAGGAAAGTACTGAAAAGAAAAGTGTACAATGAAACTACTGTGCTGGATTTTCGGCAAACTGCTCCAAGTCTTCTGCAGATGGCTCGATCTCTGCCGGGTCCGAATCACCTGACGACATTCAAAGAAGAAAGAAATAGAATGTCGTCAGCGAACAGGTCGCTCGGTAAGTCCCAAAGGTAAGAGGAGAAATAGAATAGACAGAGAGTAAGAGAGAGAGAAGGTGGCTTTTACAGTTGTATTATATTGTTATATTATTGTAGTATGGTGTTAACGCTGTTGTTGTAGCTTGGTACAGAAGGATGCCAGTGTATACGAGAGGGGTCTCAGTATGCTAGAGACCGGGGCAAATGGAAGTACAAGGCTCCGTTATACAATCCGGAACAACGGCAATTGGATTCATGTTAGGTGTCTTAATCTTACCGTCTCGTGCCACCTTTAACACCTTCCGTACCAATCTACCCCTTAAACCCCGCGATGTCTTGTTTGTATTGTTATCTTGTAAATTGTATTGATTGTAAGATTGATTGACTGACTGACCGAAACCATGATATTAGGAAACGGTTATAACCGTAGAGTCATGTAAATGGAATACTGTGAATCATGTAAAAGGAATATATCCATGGTGCGGTTCAGCCAGATTGTATAAACTGGTAATTGTATTCATGGATTCATGTGTTCATATTGAATTGGAAACTTGTAGATTATGGATTGACTTGAATCATATTCAAGTCAGATTGATCAGACTCAAACCCGAGTCAGACAATAGAAATATAAATCGAAGTCCTATAATTGCTAGGGTCCTTAGGGTAATTTATAAAACTTGAGAGGGTTTTATGTAAAAATACTTTTGTATAGTTTTCAAAATACAACTCAAGTATTTAATTATCGTCTTTATGTATATACAACAATTTAATGATCAAGATAAATATGTATATATGTTCGAATAGTATGAAATGAGTCAAGTATATTATACGAGTAACTACCAAAAACAATGATGTAAAGAAATATTATGTACGACTAATTAATCAAGTCAAACGAATGCGAGAACATAAACAAAAATATGTCTCTAAGTGTTTTGCATGCGTGAGTTCCAGTTTCGCCTAAATACGACTACCGATTTGAGAGATATATATGTTTTCGTATCGTCGCGCAAAACAGATCAGAATCTATTCGGCACCATCACATATTTTTAAAATGCAGTTTGAGTTAATTTCCATCAGTTTTCAGGTTATGGAAAGTATTAGAAAATTGTAGGTATTTCGATGAACTTATCGAAAACACCAAGATTCACATGATTTGGATTTCTGAAACTCTAGTTATGATCATTTTAATATCAGCGTTTAAAACAGAAATTCAGATTTCTGGACAGCAACTATATATTCTATTGCAAAGCCTATATCAGGTTGTTTCATGCATTCCTAAGTAATATAATATACAGAAAATTATAGTTCTTTCAATGTTTCATCTACACATCTAAATTTTGTCACAAACGGATATCGGGTGTTCGAGTTATGTCCAAATTTAAAAACAGTGTGCGAATCGGAACAGATTCTGTCCAGATCCATCACTTAATATTGTAACGCGGTTTTCTATATTTTACATCGGTTTTCAGTAAAAACTTAAAACTAATAAAATCTATATATTTAAATGTATATATCAAAAACATCTGAGTTTGCTCAATTTGGATAACGTTATACCAAGTTATGTGTCTTAGAAGTTGACCAATAACTGCAGTTTTCTGTTTTACGATCAGTGAATAAAAACGATATAATTCCTAAACCGTTATGCGGATCGATCTAAAATTTTTACAGCATGAAAAAAATAATATATTCTATCATATGTAAATTTCATGAAATTTTCAGAAGTAAAATTAATTTCTACAAATTATTTTAAAGGTAAAGATATTGATATGTATACTAAAATCGGCAAAAAGATTAACTAGAATTTTTACGCAAGCTTCATCTTTTCTTTTAATAACCAAACCGATTCCATGAGATATCGTAAATATATTGTGGCATGAAATCTATGTTCTCACTACTCATAATAAACATTTATAGTCATGAACAAAGAATTGAAAACACTTTAATTCGAACAAGAGGCAATAAGGTATTATTAAACCATATATAACCATATGTAACTAGAATTATATATATATATATATATATATATATATATATATGTTTATGTTTATTTTTCTCTTAAGGATTACGATATGGAAAAAAAAACGGGTTCACGAGATATGAAAAGAGAAGAATAAAGAGATGGAGGGAGGGAGAGAGAAGGGACTTACATACACAAGCCGGTATTGTCACCGGGCTTGTCTATCCGCCGATAGCCTCGCATTACTAGCGAGACCTTCTTAAAGACTTCTTCATGTTCTTCTTCTTGGACTCTAGGTGAAGAGGGAGAAGTGAGAGATAAAAAATGTGAGGAAGGAAAAGATAGAGGAGGACAAATAAAGATGGTGTAATGGTGAATAATAATATATGCATTTAACATGAGAATTAAAAGAGAAATGAATGGCCACCATTCATTTTGGAAATGAAAGGTCTCATTTGTAGATTATGAGAAGAATAAAAAATGATAAAAATAATTGCAAGAATGGGGATTTGAACATGTGACTTATGGAATAACAATGCAAGGGCTTAACCAATGAGCTATAAGGTTGTTCATGCACATATTTAATTAGAATTAAATATATGATGTTGCTTAAAAAGAAAATGGGCTTTTTAGATGGGCTGTAGAGAATAAGAATAATGGATTTGGGTTAAATATTTATGAAAAAAAAAATAAGAATGAGAAGTTAAAAACTTAAATATAAGAAAAAAAAATTGTACCTAGAAATAAAATACATAATAGATTGAGGAATAAAATAATAATAAATTTAATTAGAAAAAGGAAAATACCAAGTACAAATAAATACGGTATATTATTGAAGAGAGATAATACAAATGTATAAAGATTTTGGGGCCATTATAAACCCGAGTCAGACAATAGAAATGTAAATCGAAGTCCTATAATTGCTAGGGTCCTTAGGGTAATTTATAAAACTTGAGGGGGTTTTATGTAAAAATACTTTTGTATAGTTTTCAAAATACAACTCAAGTATTTAATTATCGTCTTTATGTATATACAACAATTTAATGATCAAGATAAATATGTATACATGTTCGAATAGTATGAAATGAGTCAAATATATTATACGAGTAACTACCAAAAAAAATGCTGTAAAGAAATATTATGTACAACTAATTAATCAAGTCAAACGAATGCGAGAACATAAAAAAAAATATGGCTCTAAGTGTTTTGCATGCGTGAGTTCCAGTTTCGCCTAAATACGACTACCGGTTTGAGAGATATATATGTTTTCATATCGTCACGCAAAACAGATCAGAATCTATTCGGCACCGTCACATATTTTTAAAATGCAGTTTGAGTTAATTTCCATCTGTTTTCAGGTTATGAAAAGTATTAGAAAATTGTAGGTATTTCGATGAACTTATCGAAAACACCAAGATTCACACGATTTGGATTTATGAAACTCTATTTATAATCATTTTAATATCAGCGTTTAAAACAGAAATTCAGATTTCTGGACAGCAACTATATATTCTATTGCAAAGCCTATATCAGGTTGTTTCATGCATTCCTAAGTAATATAATATACAGAAAATTATAGTTCTATCAATGTTACATCTACACATCTAAATTTTGTGACAAACGGACATCGGGTGTTCGAGTTATGTCCAAATTTAAAAACAGTGTGTGAATCGGAACAGATTCTGTCCAGATCCGTCACTTAATATTGTAACGCGGTTTTCTATATTTTACATCGGTTTTCAGTAAAAACTTAAAACTAATAAAATCTATATATTTCGATGTAGATATCAAAAACACCTGATTTTTCTCAATTTGGATAACTTTATACCAAGTTATGTGTCTTAGAATTTGACCGATAACTGCAGCTTTCTGTTTTACGATCAGTGAATAAAAACGATATAATTCCTAAACCGTTATGCGGATCGATCTAAAATTTTTACAGCATGAAAAAAATAATATATTCTATCATATGTAAATTTCATGAAATTTCCAGAAGTAAAATTAATTTCTACAAATTATTTTAAAGGTAAAGATATTGATAAGTATACTAAAATCGGCAAAAAGATTAACTAGAATTTTTACGCAAGCTTCATCTTTTCTTTTAATAACCAAACCGATTCCATGAGATATCGTAAATATATTGTGGCATGAAATCTATGTTCTCATTACTCATAATAAACATTTATAGTCATGAACAAAGAATTGAAAACACTTTAATTCGAACAAGAGGCAATAAGGTATTATTAAACCATATATAACCATATGCATCTAGAATTATATATATGTATATGTTTATGTTTATTTTTCTCTTAAGGATTACGATATGGAAAAAAAACGGGTTCACGAGATATGAAAAGAGAAGAATAAAGAGATGGAGGGAGGGAGAGACAAGGGACTTACATACACAAGCCGGTATTGTCACCGGGCTTGTCTATCCGACGATAGCCTCGCATTACTAGCGAGACCTTCTTGAAGACTTCTTCATGTTCTTCTTCTTGGACTCTAGGTGAAGAGGGAGAAGTGAGAGATAAAAAATATGAGGAAGGAAAAAATAGAGGAGGACAAATAAAGATGGTGTAATGGTGAATAATAATATATACATTTAACATGAGAATTAAAAGAGAAATGAAAGGCCACCATTCATTTTGGAAATGAAAGGTCTCATTTGTAGGTTATGAGAAGAATAAAAAATGATAAAAATAATTGCAAGAATGGGGATTTGAAAATGTAACATATGGAATAACAATGCAAGGGCTTAACCAATGAGCTATAAGGTTGTTCATGCACATATTTAATTAGAATTAAATATATGATGTTGCTTAAAAAGAAAATGGGCTTTTTAGATGGGCTGTAGAGAATAAGAATAATGGATTTGGGTTAAATATTTATGAAAGGAAAAATAAGAATGAGAAGTTAAAAACTTAAATATAAGAAAAAGAAATTGTACCTAGAAAAAAAATACATAATAGATTGAGGAATAAAATAATAATAAATTTAATAGAAAAAGGAAAATACCAAGTACAAATAAATACGGTATATTATTGAAGAGAGATAATACAAATGTATATAGATTTTGGGGTCATTACAACTAGAGAAGCTATAAAAACAAAACCGAGTGGGCTGTAGTATTTGCTATTTTTGCTAAAGAGGTCACTCCCGGTGAAGGGGTTTCGGCTCTTTCCTCATCGAATGAGGTGCTGGATATTCATCAATGTAAAGCAAGAACTAGAGCTACCTTTTAAAAACTTTTGATTCTACAACATCTTTAGGTTTCTTTTCTTTTCATTAATCTCATTAATGAAGTCACTGTTTTCTTATAAAAAAGGGTAAGGGAAACTTCCCACTATTCAAAGCCTCACGTGTTAAACACGTGGGCACCTATATGCAACGCATATAGGCACTGCAATCAAAGCAACTGTTAAACTAAAACAGCCTCATGTGTTTAACACGTGAGTGCCTATATGCAATGCATATAGGCACTACGATTAAAACAACTGATAAACTAAAACGGCCTCACGTATTTAACACGTGAGTGCCTATATGCAACGCATATAGGAACTGCAATTAAAACAAATACTAAGCTAATGGAGCCTCACGTGTTTAATATGTGAGTGCCTATATGCAACGCATATAGGCACTGCAATGCAAACAAACTATAGGCTAATAATCCTCACGTATTAAACACGTGAGCACCTATATAAGCATACAGGCGCCGCAAACAAAATAAATAAGCCATACGTGTTGAACACGTGAGAGCACCTCCCTAGGTAGAATTAAATTCTACTCAACAAGAAACCGTTGGATCAAAGATCCAATAGTGATTAAGCATAGAATTAAATTCTATTGAACTTTTTAAATGAGTGATATTTTCTGTTAAACAGAAAGTCGGCGGATCAAAGATCCCATGAAATGGAAAATATTTTCAATATCTTTCTAAACCAAGAGAAATCGTGCTCTGTTAAGCCGAGCACCCTTTGTCACGCCCCGCTTCCCGGTGTACGGTGAAGGGGACGCGACGAGGCCGCTACGTATTTACTATGAAGTAAATATGCTAAGTGTATCTAAGCAATATAAATATAAATACACAAGAGACAAGATATAATAAAACAGCAACTTTATTTATTCACATTCTTTTTACAATACATGGAAAAGTAAATACAACTGAATGAAAACAATGCCTAAACAGTGGCATAACAGAAATGAAAAGTACTGAAATAAAAATGTGTACAATGAAACTAGAGCTCTGGGTCGTAGGAAAGCTGGTCCAAGTCCTCATGAGTAGGCTCGATCTCCTGAGTGTCCAGATCACCTGACAACATTCCAAAGAAGAAAGAGAAACAATATCGTCAGCGAACAATCGCTCGGTAAGTCCCAAAAGTAAGGGAGAAATAGAATAGACAGAGAGAGAAAGTAGCTTTTAAAGTTGTATTATATTGTATTAGTGTTAACGCTGTTGTTTGTAGCTTGGTACAGAAGAATGCCAGTGTATACGAGAGGAATCTCTATATGCCAGAGACTAGAGGCACGTGTAGTACAAGGAACCGTTTATGCCATGGTACAACAGTAATGGAATATAGATTAGGTGTATTAAATCTTACAATCTCGTGCCACTTCTAACACCTTCCTTACCAATCTACCCCTTAAACCCCGCGATGTCTTGTATTGTAAATTGTATTGTCTTGTATATATGGATGACTTGCCGAAACCATGATATCAGTAAATGGATATAACTGGAGAATCATGTAAATGGAAGTATATCCATGGTTCGGTTCGGTCAATACAGATTAAATAGATTGTATATAAGTATTCAAGGATTCATGTTGGATTGTAGATTGTAGATTGTACTTGAATCATATTCAAGTCAGATTATTAATGAGACTCAGTGTGAGTCAGACAATTAGAAAAGAAATTGAAGTCCTGATTGTTCTGATATTATCGGTAACCGTTGCACATGGGCGGCATGATTTGTGTCTTTTTCAAAGACGATTACCGTGTTGATAACACTGTTGTTAAGTTGTCTACCTTAAATAGGCAAGCACCCACTTCTCCGGCTCCCTGAGGCTCAAGAGATTGATCCCGCTTAAACCTATATTTACTAGGGTTTTTAGGGTTTTTAGGGTAATTTATAGAACTTGAGAGGGTTTTATATAAAAATACTTTTGTATAATTTTCAAAATATACCCCAAGTATTTAATTATCGTCTTTAGAGTTGTCATAGATGTAGATTTTATATTTGTGACATTTCTAGTGAATAAACCTATTTTTCATAATACATGGTATTTATTTGTAATATTGAACTTGTATGGATTTCATGGTATTTTAATGTAAAGTGATCCTTATGATTTTTAGAAAAAGTTGGAATATTTATATTATTACAAAATAGATATTTTTAATGATACATATATATATATATAATTTAATATATATTATATTTCTAGAAATCTCATTTTCTTAAGATATTCGTATTTTAAATCTTCGAGGCCGAATGCTCCTTGCGGAGGTCCGCATATCGCACTACTAAGCCCAAGGATGTGCGATAATCCGCATCATCCCAGTCGGGTTCCCCAAAATGGGTTGTAGAGGCGCTTTGCAAAGATTTGTAAAATACTTAATCTTTTTAGAAAACGGTTTTATTAGTAAATGGTATTTATATGTAAAGTTTTGCTTTTCCCATATTCTATGTTTTCAAAAGATATTGTGCTATGTTGCATATGAGTGTGTGAGGAGGTAGGTCATTACCTCGTGATCTACTTAAAGGTATAGCAAGATTAAGGTTGTTTTAAAGTCGAAACTATACTACATGGTATTTTACTGAAAAAGAGCTATAAAAGGTACAAAATGAAATAATTTGTTATGAAACTTGTTCGAGTTGTTTGTTAATGATTACTAGTCAACATGATAGAGTTTGGTATGGTTTTTGTTTAAGAACAAGTTAGTTTTTAGGAAAAAACCGAATCGGGGATATGATAACTCCGATTTCCGTCGGATTTTAAAAATACGGATTTTGAGAATAGTAAAGTGAAGAAGGAATTGGAACTTACTCTCTAAAATGAAGGAGAGGAGATAGAGGGTGAGAGGAGAATCGCCGGTGCGTCGTTTCGTCGCCGGTTGCTCCTTGAAACGTCGTCGGAAGATCGTCGGAGTTTCGCCCCTTTGCTAACTCAAAAAGTACACTAAACTTCTATGGATTTCTTGAGAGTTTTGATCAGAATTTTGGAGTGAGGGGGTGTGTCTAGGGGTTGTATTTATAGGGTAAGGCTAGGGTTTAGGGTAGGTGAAAGGTTAAATTGAAAATATGTATTAAAATGTAATAAATTGTATTAAAATAGAGTAATTAGGGTTTTAAAGAGTTTCTGGTAATGTTCCAAGGAAATAAAGTATGCAGGAGTGATGGGGAGGTGAAAAGTCCAAACTTTTCAGTTGACGACTCGGCGGTCCGGCCGAGTCCGGCCGGCGGCGGTGGCCCGAGTCAGCCGAGTCGCCGGCCGATTCTGCCGATTCCGGCGCTCAAAATGTTCCCCGTCGCTTCCCTTACCCCTTGGGCTAGTTAGTTTATTTAATGTAGTGGGGTTTTTACAAGTTATGCACGTGTAAACCCTTGGACTTCTAAAAGTTTAAAAAGAAAATAATATTAAAAATAATATGAGGTATGGGATTTGAACTCTAGTGGCTTGGTTCAGCAATGCAAGGTATTACCAATGAGCTACAAGCTCTTTCTTGCTATTAAAAAGCAAATTAATTACTTATAGCAATCACAGTAAATGCAAATACCCCAAGTATATATTAATTTTTAAACAAATTTTTTTTACACTAAAATTGGAGTTGTTACACCCTTGGATTAAAAATCCAATGATAGTTTAAAAAATTACTATTTTACAGAATAAGATTCTGCATATGGGAAAATATTTCCCCAATCTTGTTGAAAACAAGAAAAATATTTTCTGTAAAACAGAAACCCTTGGATCAAAGATCCAATGGTGGGAAAAACCCCCAAGTCAATTCTGGAACCAATTAAATCAATTAGGATCTCTCAATGAGAGATTTTCTCAGAATTAAACAAATTTCTCTCCACTATATAAGGGACCAGAGACTTCAAGTCTCAAGAGGACGGAAAGTGAAGGAAGATAGAGAGAGAAAACAATGGAATCCCCTCAAAAACTTTTTTAAAAAAAAGAGAGAAGCTTAAGAAGAGAAGAAAGAAAAAGAGAATTTAATTTTTAAAAAGTAAGACTTGTTTCATTAAAACCCTAGGTAAAATGAAAACAAAACTCAGAGATCATCTTGTCTCTCTTTTGCCTCTCTAAGGGTTTAACCTTTCATGAAAGAACTTAGTTCTTCCTCTGGTTGAAATCTGCAGAAGCAGATCTCCCAACAACTTGAGAATTTAATTCTCATCGGGGAGATTCTGACATGCAGATTCAAAACTTAAGGGAAAGAATTGAGTTCAAAAAATTTGATTCTTACAAAACACATGAAAATTATGGTTTAACCCTATAAAAGAATTTAATTCTTACAAACCAAGAAACATGAGATCCTCTAAATCCTAGGGTCATTAACAGGAGATCAAATTATCCAAACATCCAGAAAGAAGGAAAGACTGATAAATCATCAGTGTTTAAACACTATAACGAGGACCACACGTGTTTCCCATGTAAGGAAGAACGAGAAGTGACTTTTATGGCAATCACGTATTTTGCACGCACTCACCTAAAAGGAGGGGATAAAAACCTAAAAGGCAGAACCCAACTTTGGAGCGCCTCACTTATTTTACACGTGAATGCCACAAGAACCAAGTGCTCAGCACTTACATAAAAAGCGGGGAAATAAGTGGGCAGTGCCCATAATCCGGTGCCTCACGTGTGTCACGTTAGCGCCACAGAACTCTAGTGTTTAACACTAATCCGATGCCTCACGTGTGTCACGTGAGTGCTACAGAACTCTAGTGGTTAACACTAATCAGGTGCTTCACTTGAAATGCACGTGAGTATTGTATGCCTCAGCACTTAGCTCTGTTGGGTAATTCTGGAGACCCAGATCTGGCCCAAATTGACTAAATTCTTCCAATCAACTAATCTCCTCTGCACTCATCATTCCCCAAATTGATCTTAGTCCCAAACAAGACTAATGATATTTTAAATGATAATGTTCATCCCACATCTCCTAAGTTAATCTTAGTCTCCAAAAATGACTAATGATTCTTAGGTGATCCACCATGATTTGTTCCCTCAAATACGGGAATTGGTTCAAGGGTACATCTCTCTACACCTCTGATACATGTCGTTGTAATTCCTCAGCGTCTTCAGAGAGGTGGTGGGTCCCGACAACCAACAGCTTTTTGGTGCACTGCCTAAACTAACGTGCACACCCCAAGTCAACCACACCCCAAACTGGGTGCATCCCATATCATCGTTGTTCATCCCGTCACGTAACAAATACACGTGCGCGCAATATGATTATGGACCGAGATGTCCCTAAACTAACAACGGACCGTAACGTCCTTAAACTAAAACCCCACCTTAAAAATGGTGATCAACAGACCGAAATGTCCTCAAACTACAACTTCGCCTCCAAAATGGCTATAAGGGACCGAAACGTCCTTAAACTAAAACAACAGAGCCCAAATGCTCTCTTGTTGGATCTAAAACAAAAATGATCCTAACACCCTGTTAAGTAGATCTCAGTCTCAAATTGGACTAATATATCCTTAACAAAAACCAACCGAGCCTCAACTGATCATATTCATTTAAGTCGATCTTAATCTCAAACCAGATTAACGATCCTTAAATAAAACAAACCCAAAACTAAGATATACGGATTTGGACTAATCCACGCCCTACGGGCGACAACATAAATTAGTCTCCGTATACAATCCACGGGCAACCAAAAATAAAACAAACACACACGACAGGAAGTGAACTTCTGGAGTATGAGAAAGTGGTTATCGCGGTGTGATAATGTAATTAACTGCAGGGGCTTGCGTTTGCAGGGAGAGCGTCCCCACAATCAAAAACCCCTCGCAAACGAGGGGGAATCTGATAAAGTCTGCTACAACGGCCGCATCTATCCAAACCTCCGATATACGGTGCCATAAATCAACTTGGCATCTTCGGAGAGGTGGGAGGATAAATCCAAATAGCATCTGCCCCTAAAATTCAGGCCAGACGTCCCAACGTCCCGGTCGCATCTTTCGGCGGAGAACAGATTATGGCACGCCCGGTGGAACCTTTTTCTCTTTCCATTCCACACTTCTTGTGTCGTGTTTCGCGAACAAAATTGCGGTTCGCTATGGTTGCCCTTGGATTCAAGGTACTAAGATTTGGTGTCTTGCTCCTGTGCAGAAAGAAGAAGTGAACATCAATGGCTTCCAGCTGCACCAACTACAACAGCAACTCCCTCTCCGCTCGGACTGGGGGAGTGACATACGGGCCAAATGCGGCCTGCATCTTTTCAATGCCAGTGGAACAGGTGACTCAAGTGACCACTGGATTGTTCTTCGGGACCATGCTCCCGCCAGGAAGTTTCAGCTCTCCAGTGCCATCACAGGAAGCTCCAAAGAAGTCGGTCTTCAATCGACTTGCAACCACTACGGCCCCTCTCAACGGGTCGTCCAAGTCTGCCATC
This sequence comes from Agapanthus africanus, assembly GCA_030015575.1. Classification (NCBI taxonomy): domain Eukaryota; kingdom Viridiplantae; phylum Streptophyta; class Magnoliopsida; order Asparagales; family Amaryllidaceae; genus Agapanthus; species Agapanthus africanus. Next base: position 112,459,875 of record CM057338.1, on the reverse strand, counting down.
TCAGTCTTCAACAGGTTGAGCCAAAACTCAAGTGGACCCACAAAGAGGGTCGCAATACCTGAAGGGTTTATCCCGAAACGGATAGCCATTCCAGCTCCGGAAGGTGAAGTCGTCAAAGGGGATTCTCCTACTAAAGGATCGGTATTCGCAAGATTGGTCGTTCCAACTCCTGTTACGGGTGAAGTCGTCAAAAGTGCTTCCCCTACAAGAAAGCCGGCCTTCGAAAGATTTGTCGTCCCCTCTCAGCGGACGTCATTCTTCAATAGGCTGGCACCAGCAGTAGCCCTTCACCAAAGCAGGGGGCATGACGAAACCGCTTCCACAACTAAGGTGATCCCATCTGCAAGGCACGCTCGACATCGCCACTGACGCTAAGTGAGAAAAGCTGGAGGATACTCTCCCTATGGACTTACTCCACCAGCTCTAATGGTGGAAGTTGATGCTGCTGTTCCAACCGAGAACAGCTTTGAACCGCTTAGGAGGGTGTGAAAGAACTCTCTAACCGCAGTGTTGAAGAAATCTCCACTTCCTGCTGAAAATATGACGCAGGCAAAGCCGGAGCAGCCCCCTCAGCAGCTGTCCTCCTAAATCCACAGAGTCTGGCGGAAAGTCCAAGATTCTGTGATCAACAAGAACTATTCTCGTCAACCGAAGAAAATGAAGGTTCGACAAGAGGAAAATCATCCCTCCACCATACAACAAGGTACTTCTTTCACGAAGGCACCTATTACAATGGTTCCTTCAACTTCGACTTCTCACAAAAAGAGAAGGCCGGAGAATCTCCCACCGCCGGCGGTAAATCCCAAAGGTGATGGATCCAAACGCCCCAAGTCTGGGGGCATGATCGTGCACTCGGTTTACATGGCTTCCGGGAAAGAGGATAGTCGTGCTTCCGTGAGTCAACGACCAAGTTTGAGTCATCGACCGCAAACTCAGTCGTTGACAAAAGCTCAGAAGCAACAAAAAAAGCTCCAAAAGATGCTGACAAAAATGGCAGCACTCACCGGACAAAAGGAAAGCCCGGAAGCAGCATCAGAACAGCACCAGGAGCAGGAGACCGATACGGAGTTCCTGCGAAGGGTGCTAGAAAGAAAGGCTAAGGAGGCTGCGGAACAGGATGCTAATATAAAACAGATGGCACTTTTGTTCCAAGATATGGTTGGAATGATGATCCAGTCAAAACCTCCAGTTGAGGACCCGCCGATAATCATCGAGGATGACAGAGGGGAAACATCGAACCCTCTTCCGGCTCTATCAGTGGCCAGGGAAGAAACGATCTCCAATGCTGCTCTTGATGACTATATAGCTCAACAAATACGAGCTCATCAAGCGAATGAAGCGGCTGGCCAAATCGTAAGAACTAGGCGACCGTATCCAAGCTGGTATGATCAAATCAAATACCCGCCGGGATATACGATCCCCAAATTTCATGTGTACAAAGGAACAGGCAACCCGCACCAACACGTTGCTCATTTCAGAGCTTTATGCGGCAATACTGGAGGCGGCGGCAAATTGCTGCTTCGCCAGTTCATTGGCAGCCTGTCAGAGATGGCGTTCGAATGGTATTCGGAGCACCCAAATGACTCCGTCAAAACATTCATGGAAATGGAACTACTATTCACGCAGCGGTTCTCCAGCGCAATCGAGCGCACCCCGATCGTGGAATTAATCAATGCCAGGGTGAAGGCAAGAGAGACCTGGGTTCAATAAGCAATCCGGTGGCGGAACCTATGGTCAAAATGCGAACAACGCATCGAAGAGGCTCCTTCCGTGGGCATGTTCATAGGGACTCTCGATCCTCAGGCGACTATATCCCAGTTCATGACATTATTTAAGCTGACCACCTTCCAGGCTTTGATTGACAAGCTAGCCCAAATAGACCAGATGGGCCACGGGCCTCCCTCTTCAAAAATGGACCCTCGGAATACAAAGGGTAAAGGAAAAGTGGCCTTCGTTGCCAACACTCAACAACAACCGAGTGACCCGAAACCGGTTGCTCGCCAAAACAACGCGTGCCCGCGCCAATCCCTTGAAGAGAAGTTAGGACGTACTTACTCGTTCCCCCGTGATAAAACGAGGAGATTGTTCGAATTGGCAGTGCACAACAAACTCATCACACTGCCGGATCCGAGGCGTACAATACAACTCGGTGACGTCAACAATCCCAACTACTGCTCCTATCACAGAATAGTGAGCCACCCAATTGAAGATTGCTATGTCTTCAAAAACTGGGTCGAGGACCAGTACCAACAAGAGAAGTTTGCACTGTCCGAAAACTGAAGGGTGAACCCGCCACAGAGGCACACTCCTAAAAAGGTAGACACGTCAGGGGCATCATGCTCGTTTGTGGAAGATGCTCCTTGGAAAGTGGTCCTTTCAGCTAAAACTAAAAGAATGCTGAAGGATCTTCAAGCATGTCCGGCAATTAGGTGGAAAATCCCGCTGGAGCCCAAGATCATTGAAGGGATGCTGAAACCGCGTTCCGCACCGAAAACTGCTAACGATAGGCAAAACACCCAGATCAAGCCTTAAAAGTCATCGAAGGGAAAGAAGAAGACCAAGAAGCCCGTGCAGCCTGACAACAAGCGCACGGACCTGCAAAAGTATATCGACGCGCTAGATGAGTACAACCAGAAGGCGCGGACCCCAGTCACCCTCGAAGAGTTTCTCAACCATATCCTTGAGAACGGAGATAGTGATGATGATAAGGGAAATGACTCGTCAGAAGAACCCAAGGATTATGTAGCAAGTTGCTACAAGGTTTCTCATTCGTCGTTAAATGACGAAGAAACTCTCTCAGCATCAGAAAGCAACACAAAGGAACTGGGGGAAGGATCGGCGCCAAAATCCCTGAAGCCGCCAGAAGACCTAATTGACAGGCTGCTAAACGAACCCTTTCAAAAGAGCAAAGCCAGGCCAAGAAAATTCCGCCAAGGCGAACTCGTGCTAGTCGTCAAAAGACCTATGAACCCCAACCATGCAAAACGGGGGAAATTCGAGCCAAACTATGAGGGCCCGTATATCATAGACAAAGTCTACCAAGGTGGAGCCTACTTGCTCATGGATATGCATGGCGAAAGACCCTTCCGGCCAATAAACGGCCGATTCCTTAAGAATTACTAAGCTTGACAAGTCACGACTCAGGTTAATGATAGATGACGATGCTCATGTCCGCTCGCTATCTTCCTGAGTCAAAACTCTAAAAGTAGTATCCAACAGAATTTCCGCCCCAAACATGGCGACAACGGACCGAAATGTTCTTAAACTAACCGTTGCCTCCAAAATGGCGACAACGGACCGTAATGTCCTTAAACTAAAACGTCGTCTCAAACACGGCGATAATGAACCGAGATGTCCCTAAACTAACAATGGACTGTAATGTCCTTAAACTAAAACCTCACCTAAAAAATGATGATAGTGGACCACTACGTCCTTAAACTGGCAATGGACCACTACGTCTTTAAACTGGCAGTGGAATGAAATGTCCCTAAACTAGTACTCCGCCTCAAATATGGTGCATCGCCCCAAATACGGCGATATCTTCTCTTGGGATCTATGTTGCAATCAAAGCTCCAACGGCAAAGACTGCAACCCAAGTCAAAAAAACGGTACGTCCACAAGCGAAATGGGCATGGATGAAAACCCGAAAGGGCGCAGTGAGTAAAAAAAGTAGAGCTACTGGTGAGCTTGTGAAAACCTGAAAGGGCACAATCTCGTTGTTAAAAAAAAAGGTATGTCCATAAGCGAAATGGGCATGGATGAAAACCCGAAAGGGCGCCGTGAGTAAAAACAGTAGGGCTACCGGCGAGCTTGTAAAAACCCGAAAGGGCACAATCTCGTAAAATTTTCACTTTTGAGATCCTCTCGGCTCATAAGAAGAACTCCCCCTGTAAGACCCTCATGGCTTATAGGATTCAAAGCCTTAAGCTACAAGGAACCTGGACCTGTTCTTACGCCGTCGTATCCTCCAAGTTGCCCTACAGGCGGTCCGATATTGGCCCTTGTATACAATCCACGAGCACAAATAAACGATTTCCCTCATCAAGTTCCACCAATCATGAAGAATGTCCTCATATGGTGAACGACATTTATAAGTCCTCTCGACTTGTAAGGAGAAAACACTCTTGTAAGATCCTTACGACTTGCAAGAGAAAATATCACTTAGAAGTCCTCACGACTTCTAGGAAGAACCTACACCTACGGGATCCTCTCGACTCGTAGAGAGAAAACCCTTTATGATACTCTTACGGCTCATAAAGTCAAAAGCCTTAGTCGACGGGATCTTAGCCCTGTCTACTAAGCCACCTTTGTTCAAATCAGTAAAGGCAAATGATGATTCTCTCCTGACAATATTCCAGTGGTAGCGATGATGATGCATAAATTGGTATCAAATTCTAAGTTCTTTTAAGGCAAATGATGATTCGCCCCTGGCAATATTCCAGTTGTAGCGATGCTTATGCCTAAACAGGTGTTAATTTTCAAGTCCTTTCATGGCAACTGATGATTCACTCCTAGCAATATTCCAGTCGTAGCGGTGCTGATGTCAAGATTGGGATCAGATCTTAAGTTCCATACTCGCAACAAAAATCAGCGAGCAAAAAAATGCATATGAAATAGCCAAAATGATGGGGCAACTCGCAATAAAAATCAGCGAGCAAAATATATGCATATAAAAACAGCCAAAATATTTGGGCAACTCGCAATAAAAAGCAGTGAGTAAAAAGAAAAGAATAGCCGAAATGATTGGGAACCGCGATAAAAAGCCGAAATGATTGGGCAATCGTGACTTTCGCGATATAAAAAGCTGAAATGATAGAGCATCGCGGAAAGAAATAAAATATGATGAAACTTTTGCCCTGCAGGTGAGTCTACACCGACCCCTGTATACAATCCATAGGCATAAATTAAAAGGGAACCATATTTTCCCACCAGACTCCGTCAAAGGGAGAGCCAAGTCTTGACGGTTCATAAATGACCTAGAGACCACCTCAACACTCGTCTCATTACAGCAGACATAGTGTCAACAACGACGTTTCCTCTCACTCCAGCAGGATGCAGACGCGACATCAACAAACAACCCCTGGGTCAAAAAAAAGCGGAGCCATAGCAAAGTCCCTAGTTCCAAGACTCGAACAACCTAGAGACCACCTCGACACTCGTCTCGTTACAGCAGACGCAATGTCAACAACGGCGTTCCTTCTCACTCTAGCAAGATGCAGACGCGACGCCAACAAAGACTCCAGGGTCAAAAACAAAACGGAGCCATAGCAAAGTCCCTAGTTTCAAGTCTCGACAGTTCACAAACAACTTAGAGACCACCTCGATACTCGTCTCATTACAGCAGAAGCAATGTCAACAACGACGTTCCTTCTCACTCCAGCAGGATGCAAACGCAGCGTCAACAAACGACCCCAGGATCGAAACAAAGAGGAGCCATGGGAAAGTCCCTAGTTCTAAGCCTCGACGGTTCATAAACAACTTAGAGACCACCTCGACATGCTTCTCATTACAGCAGACGCAGTGTCAACAATGGCGTTCCTTCTCACTCCAGCAGGATACAGACACGTCATCAACAAAGACTCCAGGGTCAAAAACAAAACGAAGCCATGGAAAAGTCCCCAGTTCTAAGTCTCAACGATTCACAAACAACCTAGTACCACCTCGACACTCATCTCGTTACAGCAAACGCAGTGTCAACAACGGCTTTTCTTCTCACTCCAGCAGGATGCAGACGCAACGTCAACAAACGACCCTAGGGTCGAAACAAAGCAGAGCCATGGAAAAATCCCTAGTTCCAAGTCTCGACGGTTCACAAACAAGCTAGAGACCACCTCGAAACTCGTCTCGTTACAGCAGACATGGTGTCAACAACGGTGTTTCTTCTCACTCCAGTAGGATGCAGACGCAATGTCAACAAACGACCCCAGGGACAAAACAAAACAGGGCCATGGCAAAGTCCCTAGTTCTAAGTCTCGAAGGTTCACAAAACAACCTAGAGATCATCTTGACATTCGTCTCATTACAGCAGACGCAGTGTCGACAAAGGAAGTGAAGGTTAAATTCCTAGCTTCAGGGTCTTGACGGCAATTCAAATAAAACCCGAAAGACTATCGGAGATCATCCCACACCAGGGCGGAGTGGTTATGACTCATCGGGGCTCCCAAACTGAGCCTAACCTCAAGTAAAAAGCGACATGGCAAAATTCCTAACACTTGCTCTTCCGATGGTCAAACTTCCTAAGAAAATTACTTGAAGACGTCTTGTCCAGCCCCCGAACGAATCAGAGACACGACAGTCGCGGGGCTACTCGAACAGCAGCGTAAAGTCTGTATATCGAGGAATGCATCAGCCAACACGACGGTACAACGGACAAAAACCCTAGTACCACAAAACCTAACAGACCTTTGTCGCAAAGAGCAGGGGTTATCTATGACGTTAGGATAAGTTTGCCTACAAGCCCAAAGGAGGTAAACTAAACAAACTCCGAAATGAGTCCATAAACTACAAGCTCCGAAATGAGTTCATAAACTAGAGACTCCAGAATGAGTGAATAAACTACAAGCTCCGGAATGAGTGAATAAACTACAAACTCCCCAATGAGTATATAAACTACTTTATGCCAAGTCAAGACAGCAAAAGAAAGAAAAGCGCTAGTATGAAATGAAATATGTGTTTTATTCATGAATCAAAATGAATACAAGATACTCTTATTTATGAATGAATACAAAAAAAAGAGGGAGAATATACAGCGACAAAAATGTTTAAGTCGGTGGACGGTTCAATAGGCCAGCAAGTTCGTCGTTCTTCCGCTGGACTTCGGCTTCAAGCTCCATCAGTGCTGCAAGATGAGTCCCTGCCTGGGTCTATTGATTCTGGTATGAAGCAAACCGACTCTCGAGATCCTTTTCGGCAACCTTATGGTCTTCAACCATCTCACGGGTAAAAAAATGGCTTTGTCAAGATCTACCACCTTTGTAATAGCTTCTTAAAGCACCCGCCAAATTTCGTACGCACGGGTGGTCTTGGCAGTAAGCTGAGCCTGAAGTTCCTCCAAAGCGTTTGAAGACAACTCCCTCTATGAAAACTTCCAGTTGAGCCTCTTCTCGCATGACTGGAGATTGGCTGCACACCGTTCGATCTATCCCCGCAGGCTCGCTTTTATAGTTAAGATGTCGGAGGGAAGGTGTATGCACTCAAGCCTATGTAGGCAGGCCTCCACTCGGCGATAGTATTTAATCCAGGCATGCACCAATGCTTCATCATGATAGGTAGCGAGAACAGACAAGGAAGCGTTGGCTTCAGCAGCAAATTCTTCGGCCGCAACAGAGGAACCAGCGTGAAGATCTTCAATAAGAGCCGCCATTGAGTAAACGCTATGTTTTTCCATCCTTTCAGATACACGTCGGGCGTAAGGGCCTGGTGGCATGGGGATCCGAGACTCTAATGGTGTCAGGGCTGGCAAAACTGTGAAGATTTATATAAGGTCAGTTGTATTTCCAAACATAGAGTAAACAGAACAATACCAAAGATAAAGCATCACTTACCCACAGTCATACAAGGTGGGTTTGAAAGATCCCCAGGCCTATCAAGAATCTCAACTTCGTCGTCGGCTTCCAGAACTGTGGTTTAAAATGAAGGGCATATTAGCATCATTATAAAAATATAAAACAAAAAGGGTAAAAGAATACCGACCTTAGCCAGAAAAGAGTACTATGCTTTATGGAGGTATTGCTTGTGAGGCCGCCATGTCAAGCAATCGCTGGAAGGTTTCCCTTGGAGAAAGATCAACGATGGAAGCTGCCAGCTCCCGCAATTCTGAAGGAAGGGAAAGTTCAGATAAAGGAGAGGTCGTTAAAGAAAATGTGTATGTGTGGAAAATTACCTTCGATGCTTCACCCGACCTAAACTGTAAGGATAGAAACTTCGATAACTTCTTCTACACCCTCCGGTGCGTCACTAGAAATAGCCATGGGACCTATGGCCGGCAAGACCACCTCTGCCAGAGGAGTATACGCTGAAGGGACAAAAGCCACCACCGGGAACTCCACAGCAAGGGTAGAAGCTTCAGCAATCTCCTCTACACCCGCCAATGCGCCACGGGAGATATTCGTAGAATCCACAGCCATGGCTCGATCTGGACTCAAATCCACTCCCGCTGCAAAAGTCCCTGCAAAGTTTTCGCAAAAATAAGAAGGCATAAAAGTAATACAAATTACTCGCCAAAAGAAGGACACAAAAAATACGCATACCAATACGCCAGGAAGCTTGAAGTATGGCTTTTTCGAGCCGTTGCACTTTTCTGATTAAATACGCTCGTCGAACTTCAAGCGCAAATAAATGACTACCCGTATTTAGTGCAAGATCGCCTTCAGAAGCAACCGAGATGGGCTATTTGAGGGCCCATTCTTAACAGAGGACCCATGTGTACCCTCCGTAATGATGGGTCAACGTCATAGAATACAATGAGGGGTAGGCTTTCTTCGGGGCGCGCACGTTTTCAGTCTCATCTCGTGAGTGTCTTAAAGCCTCGGCCAACTGCGCGGCCTCCTCGGCAGACGAACCAGGAAAGATAAGACTGTCGTCCGGCTCCTGCATAGATATTAGCTCGTCCTGAATAAAGGGCTCGGATTCAAGCAAAGTGTCGAGTAGGCCGGCGACCGATTTCTTTCTCTTCTTGGAGCCTGTGCTAACGCTAGCGGAGGAGAGCTTCCTCCCCCTTGATGCTTTGGTGCGGAATTACCCAACTTCTCCTTCAGTATCACCCTTTGGTGACACCATCATGGTTGATTTATCAGGAACTTCTTCCTGGGCTCTAGTACGCACCGGCATACCAGTAGTGCGATGGGTCGATTCTATTTCTGCGGCTTTAGGGATAAACACCAAACCGTTATCCCTCAGTGGAGGGAGAACCACTGACCGCGGCCGCAATGGGGCATTGGTGGCCTAAGCTAGAACGTAAGCTCTACCCTCGAAAAGCACCCGTCTCTCCTCTGCAATGACGGGGCCGACCCGATGGCGATACCAACCCTTAAAGGACCCTACAGGTCTCGGGAGATAGTCGGACTCCGGGATCATGAAGAGGTATCCAGTGTTTAACCGCATGAAATGGTGAATGACATCGCAAGTAACCTCCAAGGAGAGAGCAGGCTCGACTAAAAATGCCTCGAGAGAGACGCCCCGGTCGTAGCCTAACTGCCGGGCGAAGCAGTGCGGATTATACCGCATAAAGAGAACAGCATTATTTCGGCGGAACACCAGATACCCTGGCCTGATTGAGTATAGGTGCATGACCTCTTTTGGTTTCAAAGAAGGAACACCATTCTTTGATAAGTCAAATAATTGCTGGACGGACCCTACTGGAGCAGAAAGGACTCGATCGCTAAAAACCATTCCTCCTTCATTCGAGTATAGGTTGAGCAGTACGCAGAGATCCCCTAACTGGGTCAGATCAGGAGTGGAAGTATCAACCAACCTCATGATCCGCGAGAAGGTATAAGAATCATAAAAATCTGGCCGCCGGTGCGCAGCGAACGCTCCTAGCACGTGCATCTTGATCCACGATGTGAAGTAGTGGAGGGAGAAATTCATGGTCTCCGCACCCGGGTTCGAAGTATTAGCGGCAACGCTTAACCCGTGATATAAATGCGACAACCCCATGACACCAATAGCTAATCGTGCTCCTCCAAATATGCGATAAGCAGAATAAAAAACGGAAGCTCTCATAAAGCGGCGATGCATCGACATAGCGAACCAGCTGAGCCAAAGACTGATAAAGCAAACGAAGAAAGTTTCTTCGTCCATGACAAAGGCTGTGATCGCATCGAAAGGTACGGTCGACGAGTTTGGAATATAGAACTGCGGTAGGTCTCCCTCTTTGGCCGGCAGTTTCCTCAGCCGGAATCCAAAAGGTTCTTCAATTTTCGTGAATTTTAGAGCCTTTTTGGATAAGACATCCTCGCGAAGGAAGCAAGCAATAAAAGCGTCAAACGTGACACCTTGCCCTTCTGATGTCACGAACAGCTTTTCGAAGATACCTAGGGCCTTGATTAGACTCGGGTACTTGTGACGAACAGCGTTTTCAGTCGTCAGGGCATCAAGCATAGCGGCCACCGTATCAAACACATACTCATCAGGAGGCGGTAACTCTTCATAGTGCCCTCCCCTGATCGGCACCCCGGAGATCTCGCAAAACTCTTCCAATGAAATTGAGACCTCACGATCCCCTAGCAAGAACGTGTTGGTGGGAAGATTCCATTGATTCAAGAAAGCCTTAACCTCCCAGACGTGAGGGGCGTGATAATAGAATAACGAAGTGTACACTGCTTGGTACAACCCAACCTTTTACAAACGTGCACGTTGAGCGGAGAGAATATATCGAGTCCAGGGAAGGTAGCCTACTGGGTGGCGAGGGGTAACGCCTACCTTATAAACCTGTCCCCAGAGTCGAGCTTCACCCTGACATATTCGGCGCCCCAGAATATCAATGGCCACCATGGGTTGGTTGGGTATCCCGGTCGTTGATGGCTCGAGTCGGCCCGCGGGAGTCCAGTTAGTCGCCTCCACCGCATAAGCAGTCCGTGGGCATTCCATCAATAATATAGGATGGATGGGTTCTGTCGGCGCTTCGCAGGTAAAACTATGGCGGCCCCTGATGATATGACCGTACCACGTCCCCCACAAGAGAAGACTAGTATGGTCCCTATCATGTGCCATGATCATCTCTATAACCTCCTCGTCCGATGGCGATTGCGGAAAAGCGACTTCTGAGCGAGTGTAAGGGAAGTCGGGAAGTGAGGCCATCGTTCCTGAAATAAGAGGAAAGGAAAAACCCATTAAATAATAATAATAATAATAATAATAATAAATGACAATAAAAAATAATAATAAATAATAAGGTAAAATAAAATAAAATAAAACTGTGGTGTGTGTTTCACGGGACCACTGCTTGCAAAACTAATGGACCCCACGAAATCTAAATAGCGGCTCACCAATGATGAGGCAAAATAATCATTGTGAGAATCAAAAAGGATTATTATCAAGTAAACAGTGAAATTTAAACGACTCTTAAAACGAGTTCTGTTGAAATGCATGACAGATTAAAATCCGTATTAGGGGAATTAAAACCCTAAAATACTCAAGAACAATAAGGAATAAAATTCCCAAAAGTGTCTGAGTTTTTCAGGGCTAAGCTCTGTAAATACGGAATTAAATTCCTTTAATAAAGGGATTAAATCCCAAAAAAAACCATGGTAAGGAGGCAAAGAAAATGGAATTAAATTCCAAGGATCCTTAAAGATCGGTGACAAGGTAAAACCCTAAGAGGAGGATTAACAATCCCCATTGATTCAAGACCTCAGAGTCTACAAAAAAACAAAAAAAAATGAGTTTGATTTGGATCTTTAAGAAATCAATTCAAGAAAAGAGCAACGCTCTGTCGATGGATTTAAAATCCAGGGCAAAAACAAAAAGGGTTCCGTTCATAATCCTTACCAAAGAAAAAGTTTTGACAGAGTTTAACTCTGAAATTTCAGTGGGTAGAGAACTAAGCTCTGAAGAAGAGAATTAAATTCTCAGGGAAAATAAGCAAGGAAGAAGATGAAAGAACAGTGGTCATCCCAGAGGCCAAACCCCCCGCATTTATAAGACATGATGGGAAGCGGTTCATCTTCCCATTCCCCCAGGCAATCCAACGGCTGTAAAGGCAGACAGCGTTGCACTCACGTGCAAGCCACGTGAGAGCAACGCTGTGGGGCATTTGTTCCCTTATAAAAAAGGGTAAGGAAAAGTTCCCCACTATTTAAAGCCTCACGTATTAAACACGTGGCACCTATATGCAACGCATATAGGCACTGCAATCAAAGCAACTGTTAAACTAAAACAGCCTCACGTGTTTAACACGTGGGTGTCTATATGCAACGCATATAGGCACTACGATTAAAACAACTGATAAACTAAAACAACCTCACATGTTTAACACGTGAGTGCCTATATACAACGCATATAGGCACTGCAATTAAAACAACTACTAGGCTAATAGAGCCTCACGTGTTTAACACGTGAGTGCCTATATGCAACGCATATAGGCACTGCAATGCAAACAAACTATAGGTTAATAATCCTCACGTGTTAAACACGTGAGTGCTTATATGCAAAGTATATAGGCGCTGCAATCAAACAGCTGACAAAATAAATAAGCCTCACATGTTAAACACGTGAGAGCACCTCCTTACGTAGAATTAAATTCTACTCAATAAGGAACCATTGGATCAAAGATCCAATGGTGATTAAGCATAGAATTAAATTATATTGATCTTTTTAAATGATGAGTGATATTTTCTGTTAAACAGAAAGTTGGCAGATCAAAAATCCCATGAGATGGAAAATATTTTCCATATCTTTCTAAACAAAGAGAGATTGTGCTCTGTTAAGCCGAGCACCCTTGGATTAAAAATCCAATGATGGTTTAAAAAATTACTATTTTACAGAATAAGAGTCTGCATATGGGAAAATATTTCCCCAATTTTGTTAAAAACAAGAAAAATATGTTCTGTAAAACAGAAACTCTTGGATCAAAGATCCAATGGTGGGCAAAATCCCCAAGTCAATTCTGGAACCAATTAAATCAATTGGGATCTCTCAATGAGATATTTTCTCAGAATTAAACAAACATCTCTCCACTATATAAGGGACCAGAGACTTCAAGTCTCAAGAGAACGAAGAGTGAAGGAAGATAGAGAGAGAAAACAACGAAATCCCCTAAGAAGCTTAAAAAAAGAGAGAAGTTTAAGAGAAGAAGAAAGAAAAAGAGAATTTAATTCTCATAAGGGAAGACGTGTTTCATTAAAACCCTAGGTAATGTTCCTCACTTATATAAAAAGCGGGGAAATAAGTGGGCAGTGCCCATAATCCAGTGCCTCACGTGTGTCACGTGAGCGCCACAGAACTCTAGTGTTTAACACTAATCCGGTGCCTCACGTGTGTTATGTGAGCGCCACAGAACTCTAGTGTTTAACACTAATCAGGTGCTTCACATGAAATGCACGTGAGCATTGTATGCCTCAGCACTTAGCTCTGTTGGGTAATTATGGAGACCCAGATCTAGCCCAAATTGACTAAATTCTTCCAATCAACTGAGCTCCTCTGCGCTCATCATTCCCCAAATTGATCTTAGTCCCAAACAAGACTAATGATCTTTAATGTTCATCCCACATCTCCTAAATTAATCTTAGTCTCCAAAAATGACTAATGATTCTTAGATGATCCACCATGATCGGTTCCCTCAAATACGGGAATTGGTTCAAGGGTACATCTCTCTACACCTCTGATATATGTCGTTGTAATTACTCAGCGTCTTCAGAGAAGTGGCGGGTCCCGACAACCAACAGCTTTTTGGTGCACTGCCCAAACTGACGTGCATACCCCAAGTCACACCACACCCCAAACTGGGTGCATCCCATATCATCGTTGCTCATCTCTTCACGTAACAAACACACGTGCGCGCAAGATGATAATGGACCGAGATGTCCCTAAACTAACAACGGACCATAACGTTCTTAAACTAAAATCTCACCTCAAAAATGGTGATCAACAGACCGAAATGTCCTCAAACTACAACTTCGCCTCCAAAATGGCGATAAGGGATCGAAACGTCCTTAAACTAAAACAACAGAGCCCAAATACTCTCTTATTGGATCTGAAACAAAAATGATCCTAACACTTTGTTAAGTAGATCTTAGTCTCAAATTGGACTAATGTATCCTTAACAAAAACCAACCGAGCCCCAACTGCACATATGCATTTAAGTCGATCTTAATCTCAAACCATATTAACGATCCTTAAATAAAACAAACCCAAATATAAGATATACGGATTTGGACTAATCTCAAATATCCAGTGAAGCCTTTTCGGTGCTGTTTTTATCGCCGCGTAAATTAGTCTCCGTATACAATCTACGGGCAACCAAAAATAAAACAAACACACGACACAAAGTGAACTTCTGGAGCAGGAGAAAGTGGTTATCGCGATGTGATAATGTAATTAACTGCAGAGGCTTACGCCTGCAGGGATGAGCGTCCCCACAATCAAAAACCCCTCGCAAATGAGAGGGAATCTGATGAAGTCTGCTACAACGGTCGCATCTGTCCAAACCTCCGATATACGGTGCCATAAATCAACTTGGCATCTTTGGAGAGGTGGACGGATAAATCCAAATAGCATCTGCCCCCAAAATTCAGGCCAGACGTCCCAACGTCCCGGTCGCGTCTTTCGGCGGAGAACAGTCTCATTATTGAATGTTTCCCTAAACATCTGTTCATATCAGATTCTTGCATTTTTATATCGCCCATTCTTGATCACATTGCATATAGGTATGTACTTTTGATCCGTGTTTGCTGAATAACGGCTGTTCCCCTCCGAAAGACGGCGGCGACGACTGAGGATGTCTAGGCCTGAGATTCGGGGCAAATGCTATATGGTTTTATCCGTCCACCTCTCCGAAGATGCCAAGTTGATTTATGGCACCGTGTATCGGAGGTTTAGACGGATGCGGCCGATGTAGCAGACTTCGTCAGATTCCTCCTCGCTAGAGGGGTTTTTGATTATGGGGACGCTCTTCCCTGCAGGCGCAAGCCCCTGCAGTTAATTACGCTATCGCGTCGCGGTAGCCACTTTCTCCTTCTCCAGAATTTCACTTCGTGTCGTGTTTGTTTGTTTTGTTTGTGGTTGCCCGTGGATTATATACGGAGACTAAGTTATGTCGTCGCCCGTAGGACGTGGATTAGTCCAAATCCGTATTTACTTAGATTTGGGTTTGGTGTTTTAGTTTAAGGATACGTTAGCCGTGTTGAGGCTAAGATCAACTTAAATGTTCGTTAAGGATACATTAGTCCTGTTTAAGACTAAGATCTACTTAACGTGGTGATCTATTTAATATATGGCCGTCGGGACTCGTCACCTCTCTGACGTCATTGAAGGATTACAACGATAGGTGTCAGAGGAGTTCAGAGATGTACCCTTGAACCGAAGTTGATTAGAGAATATGGAGTCTGTTGAAATGCTTAAGGATACGTTAGCCTTGTTTGGGGCTAAGATCTACTTAAGCGGGATCGTTTAGATCCGACAGAAGAGCGTTTGGAGGCTCTATTATTCCAGTTTAGGGACGTGGTGGTCCAACATTAGTTTAAGGACGTTTCGGTCCACGAGTTTAAGGACCCCGCAGTCCGTATTGATGTGTGGTCGTCGGGACCCGTCACCTCTCTGACGTCGTTGAAGGATTACAACGATAGGTGTCAGAGGAGCTCGGAGATGTACCCTTGAACCGGTTGTAAATATATTTAGGAGAGTGGCTGTGCTCGGTCAATTTAGTTTGAGGACTTACGGCCATGATTGGGCTAAGTCCAGTTGAAAAATATTCAACGCCTTTATTTATCTTCGGCCTACTAGGCCTACCCACATTTAAATAATGCATTGCATTACTTTTTATTTTTGTTTGGGCTCTGCCCATAAAGGATGCAGAGCACTGATTTGTATTTTATTTGGGCTCTGCCCATTTATAAATGATGCAGAGTATCAATTTATTTTGGGCTTTGCTCATTTATTGCTTTGCAATTTAATTAGGCCTACTAGGTCTTTTTGATTTGGGCCTGGCCCTTTAGGAAATGCATTGTATTTGTCAGGCGCTTTGCGCCAATCACTGAGCGCAAGCGCTTATGGTGTTGACACGTGTCACGCAAGCGCAGTGCGCTGCACCAATACGCTGCGCTTGCGCTGCATACACGTGGCGCGCTCTGGTGAGTGCGCCAATTCCAGAGAGCAAGGCTCTATTTCAAAAGCGCATAGCGCAGATGGTTCAAATGTTGACACGTGGCGCTCTCTGGTGGCTTGCGCCAATCCAGGAGTGCAACAGCGCAGTTTGCAAGTGCAAAGCACTATAATTTGAGAATCTTTTTTATAACTAATGGTTCATGAAAAAGTGCAAAGCACTGTTTGTTTTCTTGATCTAATTTAGATCAAAGAGAACAAGTTTTTCTTGTTTCTCTTATTTCAAATAACCAATGGTTCATAAAAAGTGCAAGGTACTATTATTACTTATTTTTCTTTTTATCATTGATCTTCTTCTCAGATTAATGATCTGTTTTTAAGAGAATTTTCTCTTTTTTCTAAAGGTTTTACCTTTTTTTTATTCTTGAGGAATTCTCTCCAATTCTTCAGAGTTCTCAATGATAATGTCCATGCCTTTGATTTGAGGTCTAGGGGTCTTTATATAGTGCCCATCAGTTTGTTGAATTTGTTAACGAGATCTTTCTCTGAGTGATTTGGGGAATTTTCCCCACCGTTGGATCTTTGATCCAAGGGCTTCTGTTTTACAGAAGAAAATCTTCTTGTTTTAACAAGAACAGAAAGATTTCTTTAAAATTTCAATTCTGTTTGGTGCAAATGCCCCAGCTCGTGACACGTGTCAAGCAGCGCACAGCGCAGCGCAACTGCACTAGCGCATCTGCGCTGCCACGTGTCGCGCAGCGCAAAGCGCACCGCAACTGCGCTAGCACGTGTCAAGCAGCGCACAGCGCAGCGCCACTGCGCTAGCGCATCCGCGCTGACACGTGTCGCGCAGCGCAACTGCGCTAGTGCAACCGCGCTGACACGTGTCGCGCAGCGCAGTGCTTGCGCAACTGAAGCGTTGCTTCCTTTTGTTTTTTAGTAGAGCTTTGCTCTAATTGGGCGCGCTGCCCTGGGCGCTGCGCTCTCTGCGCTGGCGTGCCTGATTTTGACACGTGGCGTCCTACGCACAGCGCAGAGGATCTGAAGCGTTGCTTCATTTATTAAGGTTTAAATTTTCAAAGTAGAGCTTTGCTCTGATTGGGGAAAACAAAAGCGTTACTTCATCTCCCGTCTTGGAATTAGAACAGAGCTCTGCTCTGATTGGGTTAAACAAATGCCTCCCTCCCACCGTTGCGCTTATGTGGCGCTCCAAACGTGAGCGCGGAGGTGGCAGAATTCCAACCGTCGCGGCAACTCTTGGAAGTTGAAAGGGTATTTGATGCCTATAAATAGGACCTTTGGTCCTCGAGAGATGATTATCATCTTCAAAAAATTTTATCTTCAGAGCTTTGCTCTTGTCTTTAAGAACTCTAAGAATTAGAATTTCTTAGAACTTTTGAGGTAATTAATTTAAATTAAATTAAGTTAACTTTAATTAACAGAGCTTTACTCTTAATAGATCCCTGGTCTAAAGAAAACCCATCAGGGATTTCACTTGGCAGAGCTTTGCTCTATAGGTCTGAAATGATCTAAAGAGAACTAGAAGGAATCTTATTAGGGTTCCATTAATAGAGCTTTGCTCTCTAAAAGATTGTCCTTGTGTTTTCTTAATTCATTAATGGAGCTTTGCTCCTTCCAAATCATACAGAAGAACTCTTAAGAATTCTTCATGGATCCTGGAAGTTAAAGATGGCATTTGATATTATTATTATTATTATATCATCTTCTTAGAGTAAAGCTCTCAATATTCTCAAGGGATTTTCTTCAAATTCTCCTCATAACTGATTTTGACCGAAGTCACTCCTGTCTGCAAAGCATTGCTCTCAAGGAGTTTAACTTTTAACTTTCTGTATCTTATTATTTGCTAATCTCCCTGTACTGTTTTCTTCAGGTATCATGGCGGTGCGTTTATATAGCCTGCACGAGTTCATCACTTATGAAGACATCCGTGTACAGGGCCGTCAACAAAACCAGAAGTTTACAGATGCCCAGTGTGCGGAGGTTATGGGTCGCCTTCACGCAAGCGTTAGTTGGCTGCTTCCTCGTCGTTCAGCTCTCTTGAAAGTCGTGCTGGGAGCGATTTGGAGAGCACTCCCGGGGTTCCACGAGGCCATGCCGCTCGATGCGCTGGATGACGCCGAAGACAAGGTGCATTCAGTGCACCTGTCGGGGCTAATCTCGAAGAATCGACGGGACAGCCTCGTCGACATTCTTCATCAAGTCTTCCAGCAGACGACGATAATTGCTGCTTATCGAAGGCTGGGGGGGCTTGCCGAGGATCTTGACACCCAGGAGCGTGAGAGGCTGCGCACAAGGATAATCAAAAAGGCCAGAAGAACTCTGGATGGCCTTACTTTTGACTTCCTCAATCTGTGCCCCGGATCTGAGGTTATTCCATTGTAATAATATTTCTTGTTTACTGCTTTATGATTGTATGAATTTTGGCAATATTAATGGAAAAGTTTTATCCCAGCTTGTCATATTTCTCGGTCTGAGTCTTTTGCACATGCACGAATGAGTGTGTCTCGAGTGCTTGATCAAACGCCAATTAGATGTTCTTTCTGTCTCTTTCTTCTTTCTTTTATTATCAGCATGTTGACTTGCTAATCATAATTGGCCGATAACTTAGTTTTTCCAAGAGATAGCGATGGCTTAGGCCGCAGGTTCAGATCTGCCGCCTAAGACTTTTCCACTCTATGAGTCGTGAGGGTCTCATAGAGACTTTTCTCTCTACGGATCGAGAGGATCTCGTAGGTGTATTTTCTCCTTAGGAATCGTGAGGATTCTTGAGCGCGTTCTCTTGAAAGTCGTAAGGATCTTACAAGAGAATTTATTCCCTTGCGAGTCGTGAGGACCCGCAAGTGATGGGTGAAGTTGTCCTTATCCGCATTTCAGGGAGTCAGGAGTTGCTCTGGATGCTTCCCATGGGTTCACTGCCGTATTCGGCAAGGACTAGACTCCGCTCTGGATGCTTCGCACGGGTTCGCTGTCGTGCTCTGTGAGGACCAGGATCCGCTCTAGACGTTTTCCACGGGGTCAGGATTGACATAAGCCGCTTTCCACGTATCCAGGAATTTTTTGCTCAGGATGTTTCACACGGGGTCAGGATTGACATAAGCCGCGTTCCACGTATCCAGGAATTTTTGCTCTAGATGCTTCCCACGGGTTCACTGCCGTGTTCGGCGAGGACTGGGTTCCGCTCTGGATGCTTCGCACGGGTTCACCGCCGTGCTCTGCGAGGACCAGGATCCGCTCTGGACGTTTTCCACGGGGTCAAGATTGACATAAGCCGCTTTCCACGTAGCCAGGAATTTTTTGCTCTGGATGTTTCACACGGGGTCAGGATTGACATAAGCCGCGTTCCACGTAGCCAGGAATTTTGCTCTAGATGCTTCCCACGGGTTCACTGCCGTGTTCGGCGAGGACTAGGTTCCGCTCTGGATGCTTCGCACGGGTTCACTGCCGTGCTCTGCGAGGACCAGGATCCGCTCTGGACGTTTTCCACGGGGTCAGGATTGACATAAGCCGCTTTCCACGTAGCCAGGAATTTTTTGCTCTGGATGTTTCACACGGGGTCAGGATTGACATAAGCCGCGTTCCACGTAGCCAGGAATTTTTGCTCTAGATGCTTCCCACGGGTTCACTGTCGTGTTCGGCGAGAACTAGGTTCCACTCTGGATGCTTCGCACGGGTTCACTGCCGTGCTCTGCGAGGACCAGGATCCGCTCTGGACGTTTTCCACGAGGTCAGGATTGACATAAGCCGCTTTCCACGTAGCCAGGAACTTTTTGCTCTGGATGTTTCACACGGGGTCAGGATTGACATAAGCCGCATTCCACGTAGCCAGGAATTTTGCTCTAGATGCTTCCCACGGGTTCACTGCCGTGTTCGGCGAGAACTAGGTTCCGCTCTGGATGCTTCGCACGGGTTCACTGTCGTGCTCTGCGAGGACCAGGATCTGCTCTGGACGTTTTCCACGGGGTCAGGATTGACATAAGCCGCTTTCCACGTAGCCAGGAATTTTTTGTTGATTGTATCCGTATTTCATGGAATGAGGGTTTGACTCTTGGTGATCTGTATATCGCCGAACCATGGAACTGGGAGTTGCCGTTGTTCTGCTTCGCTTGAAGTTGTATCCGTTGTTACGAGACGAGTGTTGAGATGACCTCTAGGTCATTTGCGACCCGTCGAGATTTGGCTTCTTCTTATGCTGAAACCTGAGAGAGGAGTATGATCCCTTCTTTGTTTACGCTCTTGGATTGTATACAGGGTTTGATGTAACATCACCTGTAGGGCATAAATTTCATTTTTCATTTTGTTTCTTTTTCCGCGATGCTCTATCATTTCAGCTTTTATATCGCGAAGGTCGCGATTGCCCTATCATTTCGGCTATTTTTCGCGGTGCCCCATCATTTCGGCTATTTATTTTATTTTTACTCGCTGCTTTTTATTGCGAGTTGCCCCATCATTTCGGCTATTTATTTTATTTTTACTCGTTGCTTTTTATTGCGAGTTGCCCCATCATTTCGGCTATTTCACGCATACATTCTTACTTGCTGATTTTTATTGCAAGTTGCCCTATCATTTCGGCTATTTCGTATGCATGTGCGGCCTACCGGCTTTTCACCGTAATCCTGCAATTAGACACCAATTTCGGCATCAGTACCGCTACAACTGGGATATTGCCAGGAGCGAATCATCATTTGCCTTTGTCGATGTCGATCAAAGATGGCTTAGCGAACAGGGTTAAGGTCCTGTCGACTAAGGCTTTTGACTTCATGAGCCGTAAGGGTCTCACAAAGTTATTTCTCCTTATAAGTCGTGAGGATCTTGTAGGTGTATTTTCTCCTTAGGAATCGTGAGGATTCCTAAGTGTTTGTTTCTTTGTAAGTCGTAAGGATCCTACAGGAGGATTTTCTCCTTGTAAGTCGAGAGGACTTATAAGGGTTGTTTGTCATGCGAACAAATCCCCAGTTTCGGATGGGACTTGATTAGGGAAATGTTTATTCACGCCCGTGGATTGTATACAAGAGCAGAATCGGACCACTTGTAGGGCAATATCGGAAGTTGTGGGGGTTGCTTAAGCACAGGTTTAGGTCTCTGTAACTTAAGACTTTCAAATCTTATGAGCCGTGAGGGTCTCATAAGAGGGTTCTCCTTACGAGTCGTGAGGATCTCGCAAGTGTATTTTCTCCTTAAGAATCGTGGGGATCCCTAAGTGTATTGCTCCCTGGTTAGTCGTAAGGATCTCACGTGGGTGGTTTCTCCTTACAAGGTCGAGAGGACCCTATAAGTGTCTTTTAACGAGGTTGCGCCCTTTCGGGTTTTCACGAACACTCGCCGGTAGCCCTGCTGTTTTTACTCACGAAGCCCTTTCGGGTTTTCATCTGTGCCCTTGTTGCTTATGGACATACCGTTTTTTTTTCTTTTTATTTTCTTCTCTCTCCTTATTTTTTTTTTACGAGGTTGCGCCCTTTCGGGTTTTCACGAACACTTGCCGGTAGCCCTGCTGTTTTTACTCACGAAGCCTTTTCGGGTTTTCATCCGTGCCCTTTTTGCTTATGGACATACCATTTTTTTTTATTCTTTTTATTTTCTTTTCTCTCTCTCCCTTTTTTTTACGAGGTCGCGCCCTTTCGGGTTTTCACGAACACTCGCCGGTAGCCCTGCTGTTTTTACTCACGGAGCCCTTTCGGGTTTTCATCCGTGCCCATTTCGCTTATAGACATACCGTTTTTTTTTGTCAGCCTGAGGATATTGCTGTAGTAGTTTAAAGACGTTTCGGTCGTTTGCAAGTTTTAGGACATTGTGGTCCACCGTTAGTTTAAGGACGTTGCGGTCCGTAATTGGTTTAAGGACATTACGGTCCAATGTTGGTTTAAGGACGTTGCGGTCCGCCATTAGGGACATTACGGTCCAATGTTAGTTTAAGGACGTTGCGGTCCGCCATTAGTTTAAGGACATTACGGTCCAATGTTAGTTTAAGGACATTGCGGTCCGCCGTTAGTTTAAGGACGTTGCGGTCCGCTATTAGTTTAAGGACGTTTCGGTCCGCCATCACCGTATTTGAGGCAAACATCTAATTTATTGACTTTTCGGTCTAAGGGGCTTTCTCTATGAATGAGCATGATGCCCGCGGCATATCCATCTTTTTCGGAGCATGTGGTTATGGCGGGCTCACCTTCCAGTTTTCGGACAACGCGAGTTCGCTTTGTTGGTACTGGTCTTCAACCCAGTTTTTGAAGACGAAGCAATCTTCGAGCGGATAACTTACTGCTCGATGGTAGGGGCAGTAATTAGGATTGTTTACATCTCCTGGTTGTAGTGGACGTTTCGGATTCGGCAGATTGACGAGTCCGTTGCGCACTGTTAGTTCAAACAGTTTCCTCGTTTTATCTTGGGGAAACGAGTAAGGACGTCCCAATCTTTCCTCGAGTGATGGGCGTGGGCACAGGTTGTTTTGGCGAACAATCGATTTTGAGTTGTTCGGCTGTTGTTGAATATTGGCGACGAAGGTCATTTTTCCTTTTCCTTTATCCTTTTTGTTCGCTCCGTCGTTTGCAGGTCCGAGATTCTTTCCGGGTAGTATGCCCTTGCATGGAGGAATCTTCTCATGATTCTTCAATTCTTCCGAGATGGATTCCTTGAAGAGAGGGTTGAAGGCTGTTTCTTCATCGGGGTCTTTCTTGTGGCAATTGCCGGCGACTCTTTTATGCTCATCTGTCGTATTTTTCCGCCGTCTACGAGCTTCACACTTTGTCCTGTCGAAGTGTTGCTTTTGGGCAACATACCCTTGCCACCGACAGTTAAAGGATTCGCAGTCTTCAGTAGGATGTATGATCTTCTGATGATATAAGCAGAAGTTAGGATGCATCTTTACTCCACCGAAAGTATTTTCTTCAGAGGGTGGTAGCTTCATTCCCGCTGATAGGGCTTTGGCGAACCTTTTCCTCGTCTTGAATTTGTTTTTATCTGCAGTGGATGGATTTTGATTTGACGGGAGTGTCTTGGCTCTTTCCAGTATGGCCATCTCACGCTCTTGATTGGCTTTTGCTTTCAGACGAATTTCATTTAGGAAGATATCGATCAACTCGTCTGACGGCCGTAGAATTTCCGGATCAGGGTTCGCCCTTGGTTTCTCGGCACAAGGAGCCTCTTCATCATCCGCCAGTGAATGAGAGATCACATGACAAGTCGCTATGTAGTCTTCGGATTCGTCTGATGAGTTTTCTCCATCGTTTTCGTCCTTGACAAAAGAACAACCCGCCCTCATCATGTCCGTCTTATTTGGAGTGTGCGGCTGTGGTGGATTTACCTTCCACTTTTCAAATAGGGCAAACTTGCCTTGTAGGTATTGATCTTCAATCCATCCCTTGAAGACGAAGCAATCCTCAATCGGATGGCTTGCCGTTTGATGATAAGGGCAATAATTGGGGTTATTCGCTTCGTTGGGTTGTGGCAGTTGCTTTGGATTCGGCAAGTTGATAAGCCTATTGCGCACAGCTAGCTCCAACAGCCTTTTCATCTTATCCCACGAGAATGAGTAGGGGCGCCTCATTTTCTCAATATAAAACCGCCGTCTCTCTCCCGATTGATCCGCTAGCTTTGGGGTGCTGGGTTGCTGCTGAGCATTCGCAACGAAGGTTGCCTTCCCTTTGCCCTTGTCGTTCCGCGGTTCTGGCTTCGGGGGAGAAGGTCTGTGACCTATTTGATCCATCTGGGCCAGCTTGTCGATCAAAGCCTGGAATGTGGTCGGCTTAAAGAACATCATGAACTGTGAGATAGTGGCATGAGGGTCTAGGGTACCCACAAACATGCCCAATGCGGGCGCTTCTTCAATGCGTTGTTCGCATTTCGACCACAAGTTTCGCCAGCGTATAGCGTACTGAACCCACGTCTCGCCCGGCCTTACCCTGGCATTAATCAGCACTGCTATCGGGGCCCGTTCGCTGGCGCTCGCGAATCGCTGAGCGAATAGCAACTCCATTTCAGCGAACGTCTTGACAGAATCGTTCGGGAGTTCGGAATACCATTCGAACGCTGTTTCTGACAAGCTGCCGACGAATTGGCGAAGCATCAATTTGTCATCGCCTCCAGTATTGCCGCATAAGGCCCTGAATTGGGCGACATGCAGATGCGGATTCCCTGTCCCTTTATATATGTAGAACTTAGGTATTGTATAGCCCAGCGGGTACTGTACCTGATCATACCAGCCCGGATATGGTCGTCCTGTTTTGACGATCTGACCGGCTGCCTCAGTCGCATGATGCACCCGTATCTGCTGGGCTTCGTCCAGGTCAGCTTTGGAGATTGCCTCCTCCTTGGCTGTTGACAAAACCAGTGGAGGATTTGACATTTCTCCCCTGTCTTCTTCAAGGACAACCGGAGGATCTTCAGCAGGAGAGTTCTGCTGAATCATCATCCCTACCAAATATTGGAAGAGAAGCGCTATTTGTTTTATATTAGCCGCTTGCTCTGCAGCTTCTTTGTCCTTCTTTTCGAGGACTCTGCGTAGGTAATCAGCGTCAGTTTCTTGTTCATGACGCTGCTCCGATGATGCCTCTGAGCTTTCTTTTGGCTCGATAAGTGAGGCCATTGCAGTCATCATCTCTTGAAGCTTTTGCTGCTGCTCCTGAGCTTTGGTCACGGATCGGGTGAGTGGTCGGTGACCCGTCGAAGCACGGCTTTCCTCCTTTCCAGAAGCTATATAAACAGTGTGCACCACCATGCCCCCAGACTTGGGGCGTTTGTGCCCATCGCTTTTACGTTTCGCCTTGTTCACAGGGGCTTTTTGCGGCCTCCTTTTCTTTTGAGTGATTGACGTTGAGGGTGTCGTTGTAGTGGACACTCGAGTAACCGTTGCTTCTTTCGACCTGACAGAGTAGTTTTCCTCCTGCCGAACCTTTGTCTTTTTCTGTCGGCGGAGATAGTTTTCATCAATCACCGACTCTTGGACCTGTCGCCAGACTTTGTAAATTTTAGAGGACAGCCGGTGAGGGGGCTGCTCTAGCTTCTTCTCTGGAGTGTTCTCCACAGGTGAAGGAGTTCGCTTCAGCACCGCAACAAGAGAGTTTCTGCGCACCGTGTTCAGCAATTCAAAGCTGTTCCCGGTTGGAACAGCAGCATCGATCCCCACCGTTGGAGCTGGCAGAGTTATCCCAGAGGGGGAGTTGCCCCCAGCCTTCCTCACTCGGCGCCAGTGGCGACGTCGAGCATGATGAGCCGTTGGGACTGGCTCGGAGATAGAGACAGCTTCTTTTTGCCCCCTGTCTGAATGAGGTGCCGCTGGTGTTAACCTCTTAAAGACTGAGGTTGTCTTTTGAGGGGTGATATTCAACCTGTCGAAGACAGATCCTCGAGCAGGGGCAGGAGCAGGAATAGTCAGTCTTGAAAAGACTGACTCTTTGACAGAGGAAGCCGCCTTGACGACTTCTGGAGCAGCGGCTATTGCCTTCCTTGGTACAGTCACCTTAGAGTTCATGGGCTTCCTAGCAGGCCCCTCAGAGTTCTGATCTAGCCTGTCAAAGACGGAGGCTGTTGGTTTGGTAGTGGACGACCCGTTGACAGGGGCCGTCGTAGCAGTGAGCCGGTCGAAGACCGACTTCTTGTTCGCTTCTGGTGGAGGTATTGGCATAGAGAAGCTTGCAGGTGGGATCATGGTCCCGAAAAACAGGCCGGTGGTGGCCTGGGTCACCTGTTCTACCGGCAGAGCGAGGAAGGAGGCCGCTTGAGGCCCATATGTTACACCTCCAAGTGAGGTGGAGCGTCCGTTGCAGTGGCACTTCGAGCAGTTCGTGCAGTTAGAGGCCATTGATGCTTGAGTTCTGCGCCAGGCAAAAGAACAAATCTTAGTAACTTGAAATCCAAAGGCAACCGTTAGAAAACCGCGATTAGTTCGGGAAGACGACACACGAAGTGTGGAGTGGAAAGAGGAAAAGGTCCCACTGGGCGTGCCAGAATCTGTTCCCCTCCGAAAGACGGCGGCGACAACTGAGGACGTCTAGGCCTGAGATTCGGGGCAAATGCTATATGGTTTTATCCGTCCACCTCTCCGAAGATGCCAAGTTGATTTATGGTACCGTGTATTGGAGGTTTAGACGGATGTGGCCGATGTAGCAGACTTTGTCAGATTCCCCCTCGCTAGAGGGGTTTTTGATTGTGGGGACGCTCTTCCATGCAGGCGCAATCCCCTGCAGTTAATTAAGCTACCGCGTCGCGGTAGCCACTTTCTCCTTCTCCAGAATTTCACTTCGTGTCGTGTGTGTTTATTTTGTTTGTGGTTGCCCGTGGATTGTATACGGAGACTAAGTTATGCCGTCGCCCGTAGGACGTGGATTAGTCCAAATCCGTATTTACTTAGATTTGGGTTTGGTGTTTTAGTTTAAGGATACGTTAGCCGTGTTGAGACTAAGATCAACTTAAACATTCGTTAAGGATACGTTAGTCCTGTTTAAGACTAAGATCTACTTAACGTGGTGATCCATTTAATATATGGCCTGTTAGGTCCACGTTACCTCTCCCGGTACTTTCGGGGTTGCGGAAACAGTAAAACAAAAAATTTTCTGGACTTGGTAACATGGACCGTAAAAGTAGGATCTTTACTAAACAATACACTAGCATCCTAACTAGAGATTTATCTACTCGGTTAGGGGTTATACCTTAACTTGTACTCCTTCTCTTCTTGTTGTTCTTCTCCTTGCTTGCTCCGAGGCTTGATCCGGACTTTGGTCACCTCTGCGGCCTCCTTGAGTCGAAGACGATCCACCCGAGAGATGTACACCGAGCTCCACCTCGAGCCGAAATAACTAGGGCAAAGAGATTGCTAATCTAGAAGCCCTAGGTTGTGTAGAGGAGATGTATGGATGTGTTTGTCTTTGTGGGATCTTTTTCTCTCAACACATGAGATCAAAAAATGAGATCAAGAGGAGGAAGAAGAAGGAGAAACTTAGCAACCATGGAGCTTTTCTTTTTCTTCTCACTTTTAAGAGAGAGAATGAGAAGAAAATAATGAAAAGATTAAAACAAAAGAAATGAACCATGGTTCCAATAATACACAAAAACATCATTACTAATCCTATCATGATAGAAGTTGATGGCACATTGAATTGACTATTATCATAACACAAGAAATAGAAAGAAAATGAAAGAAGAGTGTGGATCTCTCTTGAAGGTCAATGGTCAACACGGTCAACGGGTCAACAAAGTCAAGAGAGATCCAAATGGTCAAATGGTCAATGCAATTAGCCATCACAAATCTATCACTAAAAGGATTAGTAAACAATGTCTCCGGCTCATAACGGTTTTGACCAAACGAACTGTCAAAACCCTAATGAGTGTGCCATATTACGGTTTTGGCCGACCCAACTGCCAAAACCCTAATGGGGCACCTCCTCCTTCATCGCTCCTCAAAACTGTGCATACACACCCGCATCCGCATTCCATAGAATGCGAATGCACAGAAGACAAATCAAATCCATCTGTATAATACTAGGATCTGGCTTAAACCAAAGCCCACTAGTATTGCCTGCCCGAACACCACACGCACACAAGTGTACGTAAGTGATCGCAGCCCTGCCGTAAAACCATACGGCCTCTACACGTTTCGCTCAGTGCAGGGAAACTCTCTGTGTGGGACTCGAAAGACTCGACACTACGCTGGCAGTGGGTTTAACCACAGACCGCAAGCGGCACTAGCTGTACGTAACAGTCTCCAGGTAGATGTCGATAAGAAGGCCGATGAGGTACACCCATCCGAACTCCTACTGAGCCTGTATGTGACAATCTCCGTACAGTCCGGTCTGTTCGTCTGATACATCGCATGGCGGGCCTAGGGGGCGGTAAACGTCAGTCCCCTAATAGCGGTACAAGTCGTGTCGGAGTGAAGCCCAGAACACCCTGAGATAATACTGGAAACCTACCAGTATATCTCGCTTGCCCTGGCCAGGGACTACTCGTGTAATGGCTCTCCTAGACACAGCGCGATGTCAACCCCCAATACCGGGAGAGACGAATCCTGTCTAACCGTCACTGCCTGCAAGTGCTTCGGGACTGCACCCAACTACTACCTGTTTGCACGACTCAGTAGAGCCGTGGTAGGGTAGTAATCAAAGAACAGTGGGAACACACTCGAGGAGAAGTGACAGTGTCAAGTCAGCGGACTAAGCTGTACTCATGTCACCTGGGAACTGATAACTGACGATAGGTATAATACCAACCATCAGTTCCCGACGAGTCCTGTCCAGTGTACTCGTAACCTAACGAGCACCCGCATACTATCTCAAGTACGACATACTGACGGCTGTGGGACAGACCGTCTCCCGTGCTGGGATGAGAAGCGCATACGCTAGTCTACTCCGGAGTATCGATGCCCTGTCTCGATAATCCCACGACTAGGGACGTGTATAAGGATGTGCTTGTGGATTACCCAGCTCCCACGAGTGTGATCGCCATCACAACGCCGGTAATCAAGCAAAGATCCTAAGGGCTCTACTAATGCGTATAGGTGATACAATAAAGAAACACACATGTACACATTAAAACAGAGACAAACCAAGTAGCATACTACTATATTGAGCAAGATTGTCTATACAACTGTGAATATCCCAAGCTTCCATCAAGTAATATACAAACTAGTATGATACAGTAATGGCCTCTAGGGCATATACACTAACAATCTCCCACTTGCACTAAGGCCGTGTACTGGCGTATCGAAGACATATCATCTCGATCAGCCGCTCGAACTGAGTCTGGGGTAAGGCCTTCGTGAATGGATCCGCCGTGTTGTCTTTTGTGTCCACTCTCCGCACCTCGATCTCCTGGCGATCAATGATCTCCCTGATCAGGTGATACCGCCTTAAGATGTGCCTGGATTTCTGATGGGACCTTGGTTCCTTCGCTAAAGCTATAGCCCCATTGTTATCGCAATACAAAGGTATTGGGTCAACAATGGACGGAACCACCTGAAGTTCACTAATGAACTTCTTCATCCAGACCGCCTCTTTTGCGGCATCGCTTGCAGCAATGTATTCAGCCTCCATCGTCGAGTCTGCGACGGTATCCTGTTTGGAACTCCTCCAACATACCGCCCCTCCGTTGAGGGTAAACACAAAACCCGAGACAGACTTGCTGTCATCTTTGTCACTCTGGAAGCTTGAATCGGTAAAGGACTCGACCCTGAGGTCTCCATTACCCTAAACCAGGAACATCTCCTTAGTCCTTCTCAGGTACTTGAGAATGTTCATCACTGCTGTCCAGTGGTCCTCACCTGGGTCTGACTGATACCGGCTTACCGTGCTTAGCGCGTAAGCTACATCTGGTCTTGTACATAGCATCGCATACATTATAGATCCTACCGCCGAAGCGTAGGGTATAGTGCTCATGCGAACCCTCTCCTCGTCAGTCTTAGGAGACATCTTCTTGGAGAGGGTAATTCCGTGCAATGCGGGTATGTTACCGCGCTTGGAATCCTCCATACTAAATCTCTTTAGTACGGTCTCTATGTACCTGGACTGCGAAAGTCCCAGTAGTCTCTTGGATCTATCTCTATAGATCTTGATCCCCAGAATGTACGAGGCATCACCCAGGTCCTTCATGGAGAACCTTTGTGACAAAAACAGCTTGACTGATTGTAGCATAGGAATGTCATTTCCTATCAAAAGAATGTCGTCCACGTACAAGACTAGGAATACGACAGTTCGTCCTACAATCTTCTTATAGACACAAGGTTCATCCTCGTTCTTGATGAAATCAAATTTCTTGACTGCCTCATCAAAACAGATGTTCCAGCTCCGCGATGCCTGCTTTAATCCATAAATGGATTTAAGCAACTTGCACACCTTCCCGCTGCTCCCACTGTCTATGAAACCTTCTGGTTGATCCATGTAAACGCACTCTTCCAAACAACCGTTTAGGAAAGCCGTTTTAACATCCATCTGCCAGATTTCATAGTCATGGAAGGCAGCAATGGCAAGTAGGATCCGAATGGATTTGAGCATAGCCACCGGAGAAAAAGTTTCGTCATAGTCCAAACCAGGTCTTTGACGAAAACCTTTTGCAACAAGTCTAGCCTTATAGGTTTCCACCTGCCCATCTACACCAAGTTTCCTTTTGTAGATCCATTTGCATCCAACGGGTTTTACCCCAGGTGGAGCAATATCCAAGGTCCACACTTTATTGGCGTACATGGACTCCATTTCGGATTGCATTGCTTCCTGCCACTTATCAGAGTCCCTACTGATAATGGCCTGCCTGAAACTGGTAGGGTCATCTTCTTCCAAGATGCAATCCTCTCGATCCCCGTCTATGAGAAAACCGTAGTATCTCTCGGGCGGATGAGAAATCCTACCAGATCTGCGGAGTGGCTGAGGTTCGTTGGTTGTAACTGAATCTAGCGGTTCCACCAAATCTTTTGTTAAAGCTTGTGTTTCTGGAATTTCATCCAGTTCTACCGTGCTGCCACTAATATTTTTAACAAGAAATTCTTTTTCCAAAAAGGTGGCATTTCTTGAAACAATTATCTTCTGTTCCTCTGCATGGTAGAATAGATACCCACTTGAATCTTTTGGGTATCCCACAAACTTACACAAAACTGCCCGTGCCTCAAGTTTGTCTGGGTTCTGCTTTTTGACATAAGCTGGGCAACCCCAAATCTTAATACGTTTAAGATACAAACTCTTACCACTCCATATTTCATACGGATTCTTAGGCAGGGATTTGGATGGAACTTGATTCAATAGATGTGCTGCAGTTTGAAGTGCATATCCCCAGAATGAAAGAGGTAACTCAGCACTACTCATCATGGAGCGAACTATATCCAATAGGGTACGATTCCTCCGCTCCGAAAAACCGTTGTGCTGTGGTGTATAAGGAGGAGTAAGCTGAGAGAGAATACCATTCTCTTTTAAGTAATCTAGGAATTCCCTGCTTAAGTACTCCCCTCCTCTATCAGACCGGAGGATCTTGATACTTTTGCCAGTCTGGTTCTCTACTTCGTTTCTGAATTCCTTGAATTTCTCAAAAGCTTCATATTTGTGTTTCATTAGATACACATATCCGAACCTAGAGAGATCGTCAGTGAATGTGATGAAGTACGAGAACCCACCCCTTGCATGTATAGACATCGGACCACATACATCACTATGTACGAGTCCCAAGAGCTCTGCTGCTCTTTCTCCATGTCCGGTGAACGGAGATTTGGTCATCTTCCCTTTGAGACAAGACTGACAAGTTTCATAAGATGAAAACTCGAACGGATCCAAGAGTCCATCTTTATGCAACTTACTCAGTCTTTTCTCTCCGATATGACCAAGTCTACAATGCCACAAGTAGGAATCATTCGTATCTGACTTCTTCCTCTTGCGTGTGTTTTGTACATTGAGAACTGTATTCTGATTTAGAACGTAGATACCATTACACAGTGTACCCTCTGCAACCAGTACCTTATGGAGATAAATGTTTATGATATTTCTATCAAGAACAAAGTTATATCCATCTTTATCGAGTAAAGAAACTGATATGACGTTGCAAACCATGGAGGGTACATAGTAGCAATCGTTCAAAATTATAGTCTTGCCATTTGGCAAAACTAGGTGATATTCAACGACGGCTGCCGCATTAACTTGTGCTCCGTTCGCTACTCTGAGCGACATATCACCCGGTGCAACTTTCCTACTTTTTCTCAGTCCCTGCAATAAATTACAGATATGAGATCCTGATCCGGTATCAAGTACCCAGGAGGTAGGGCTGACCGTAAAACAGTTCTCAATTACAAGAACACCTGAAGTAGATGCAAAACCATGCTTCTTCTTCAACTGGGTATCCTGGGAATCCATACAATCCCCTTTCCCTTGTTCATACTTATGACTGTTGTCACAAGTTAGAGCTGAACCAACGTTCCCCAGCCCCGAATAAGAATTCGGATCGGTCAAGCGATACATTTTATTATCTTGATTAGGGCGTGAAATGGTTGCTACCTGGAGAGAGAGAAAAGAAACACTTAGCGTGCGCTCTTGCAAGTTTAGATTGGTTTTTAATTTATCTAAACAGGATGGCTCCCACTGTCTCTCGAATCCCTCCTTAAACCATAAAGGAAGAATTAGTCGGGATCAATCTCACCGTACAATACTTGCTTAACCGTTCAGCCAGGCCAGTGTCAGTACTTCGAGGGAGGTTTTCCAACGCTTTCGCGAAGTTCCTTAATTAAGTAACCTCTTTTTCCTGTGGGCGTAGCCCCGCTAACACCTTTCTAGACACCTACTTGGTTTATAGCATTGATCGTTAAGCGAGAAAGTTCCCGAGGAGTAGCATATACTCACAGTAGGATCGGGATCCAAATATCATCGCGTGACAAAACTGAAGGAATCCTACCAGAATCATCACACTCCAAATGGTATGCAACACTAGCAAGTTTCAGTACTTTTGAAACTCCCGATGTGGTTTTTGCCCCTAGGACCCAAGTGACCTTGACACAGTCAACAAATCAAAGGGTCCTACTCAAGTTCAACCCGTCATTATCTTGATTGCATTAAACCCACCCGCATAACCCTTGACACAGTCAACAAGGTTATACGACTGTCCTAACCAATCACATTGTATCCAGCAGATAAGCAATACTCATCTACCGTTCACTACGCCTTGACACAGTCAACAAACGCAGCACGAATACTAAGTATAACTTATAAGAAATGACGGAGGGCTGCAGCTGGGTTTTGGCGAAAACCCGTTAACGTAATGAACTTGATATCGTTGAAGGAACGTGATACACTTTTTGAAAATATAGTGGCGAAAAACTTTTGCTAAAGAGGTCACTCCCTGTGAAGGGATCTCGGCTCTTTCCTCATCGAATGAGGTGCAGGATATTCCAAACTGAATACCTCGATGCAAAACAAGAATTAATCGACTATAGTGAAGTTATTACCCTGACGCAAACTTTTGTCCAAGGGGTCACTCCCGATGAAGGGATCTCGGCCCTTGCCTCGTCGACTGAGGTGCTGGGCATTCATAACCGAATACCTCGATGCAAAACAAAAATGAACGTCCTTGTAATAACAGCTTTTTGAAAAATTGTTCCAACAACGTCTTTCAGGTTTATTTTCTTGCATTAGTTCTTTTAATGCGTCCCATCATTTAAATCCTACCATTGCAGAAAACAACCAAAATATGACGTACGCTTATGCCATTCGCATTCGCCACGAGGCCCCGTCATCACCCGTTAGGTTACTTAACTAACGACAGAGCGGGGGCTGGGCTAGCGCGGCTGAAAAACATAAGCAACGCCTAAATAGTTATTATATATAGATATATAGCAATGATAGCCAATCCAGATCACAGATGAACACTCTGGATATACTAGGAACCCGCGATTCGTTCGAGCCTGCAACGAAAAGCGGATTACACGGTCGCGATGAATAGCCAATACCCCACCCAAGACCCCTACGGGTGCGGCAAACTACCCGCCAAGTACCCGAAGCGAAGCAACCTCCCTCAACGCCGTGAGTAGGCCACTCGGCACTTCGAGATACCCGGTAGTTTGTGCACCCCCTCCATGGGTCTATCCTAGGAGCAAAAATAGTAAAAAGAATTATACAATGACGGCTACAACCCCGACCCGGTTGTGCGGCCATACAAATAATAATACATCAATTTACAAATTTATTACATGAATGAAAGAAAAAGAAACTCTCATCTCACATCCACCCTGGCTATTCATCCGCGACAATCCAACGAGTTCATATACACATACCATCAACAACACAGATCACAGATATGTATAACCCCCACTAATCGACGTATAGCGATTAGTAGACGTTCAATACACATAAAACATTACAAATATAACCATTAGCCAAAGTCTACAGAACATCGACCAAAAAAATACGGATTTTTGAGCCCCAAAAACAAATTTTGCTTTCTGGAAGGCAGAAATGTCATATTGTAAAAATCCCAAAATACCCATCTAAGAAAACTGCAAGAAGCAGATCCCTCAACTGAGCCAAACTGGCCGCGGTTCCGCGGCATAAGCAAGCTTATGCCGCGGAACCGCGGCGCTTTGGTCGAGTTGGGGGGTCAAATTTTTGCAGTTTTCTAACAAAAGCCTGAGACGATTTTTAGTGTATAATTTATTAATTTTTGAACAGAAAAAAAAAATCGGCAGAAACTTGAAATATCCGGGGTGTTTTGCGGTTTTTCGTCCGGTCGATATTCTAAATACTTTGCTAACATGCTAGGGTGTGTTTAGTTTGTCTCTGATACCACTGTTAGGTCCGCGTTACCTCTCCCGGTACTTTCGGGGTTGCGGAAACGGTAAAACAAAAATTTTTCTGGACTTGGTAACATGGACCGTAAAAGCCGGATCTTTACTAAACAATACACTAGCATCCTAACTAGAGATTTATCTACTCGGTTAGGGGTTATACCTCAACTTGTACTCATTCTCTTCTTGTTGTTCTTCTCCTTGCTTGCTCCGAGGCTTGATCCGGACTTTGGTCACCTCCGCGGCCTCCTTGAGTCGAAGACGATCCACCCGAGAGATGTACACCGAGCTCCACCTCGAGCCGAGGTAACTAGGGCAAAGAGAATGCTAATCTAGAAGCCCTAGGTTGTGTAGAGGAGATGTATGGATGTGTTTGTCTTTGTGGGATCTTTTTCTCTCAACACATGAGATCAAAAGATGAGATCAAGAGGAGGAAGAAGAAGGAGAAACTTAGCAACCATGGAGCTTTTCTTTTTCTTCTCACTTTTAAGAGAGAGAATGAGAAGAGAATAATGAAAAGATTAAAACAAAAGAAATGAACCATGGTTCCAATAATACACAAAAACATCATTACTAATCCTATCATGATAGAAGTTGATGGCACATTGAATTGACTATTATCATAACACAAGAAATAGAAAGAAAATGAAAGAAGAGTGTGGATCTCTCTTGAAGGTCAATGGTCAACACGGTCAATGGGTCAACAAAGTCAAGAGAGATCCAAGTGGTCAAATGGTCAATGCAATTAGCCATCACAAATCTATCACTAAAAGGATTAGTAAACAATATCTCCGGCTCATAACGGTTTTGACCAAACGAACTGTCAAAACCCTAATGAGTGTGCCATATTACGGTTTTGGCCGAACCAACTGCTAAAACCCTAATGGGGCACCTCCTCCTTCATCGCTCCTCAAAACTGTGCATACACACCCGCATCCGCATTCCGTAGAATGCGAATGCACAGAAGACAAATCAAATCCATCTGTGCAATACTAGGATCTGTCTTAAACCCAAGCCCACTAGTATTGCCTGCCCGAACACCACACGCACACAAGTGTACGTAAGTGATCGCAGCCCTGCCGTAAAACCATACGGCCTCTACACGTTTCGCTCAGTGCAGGGAAACTCTCTGTATGGGACTCTAAAGACTCGACACTACGCTGGCAGTGGGTTTAACCACAGACCGCAAGCGGCACTAGCTGTACGTAACGGTCTCCAGGTAGATGTCGATAAGAAGGCCGATGAGGTACACCCATCCGAACTCCTACTGAGCCTGTATGTGACAATCTCCATAGAGTCCGGTCTGTTCGTCTCATACATCGCATGGCGGGCCTAGGGGGCGGTAAACGTCAGTCCCCTAATAGCGGTACAAGTCGTGTCGGAGTGAAGCCCAGAACACCCTGAGATAACACTGGAAACCTACCAGTATATCTCGCTTGCCCTGGCCAGGGACTACTTGTGTAATGGCTCTTCTAGACACAGCGCGATGTCAACCCCCAATACCGGGAGAGACGAATCCTGTCTAACCGTCACTGCCTCCAAGTGCTTCGGGACTGCACCCAACTACTACCTGTTTGCACGACTCAGTAGAGCCGTGGTAGGGTAGTAATCAAAGAACAGTGGGAACACACTCGAGGCGAAGTGACAGTGTCAAGTCAGCGGACTAAGCTGTACTCATGTCACCTGGGAACTGATAACTGACGATAGGTATAATACCAACCATCAGTTCCCGACGAGTCCTGTCCAGTGTACTCGTAACCTAACGAGCACCCGCATACTATCTCAAGTACGACATACTGACGGCTGTGAGACAGACCGTCTCCCGTGCTGGGATGAGAAGCGCATACGCTAGTCTACTCCGGAGTATCGATGCCCTGACTCGATAATCCCACGACTAGGGACGTGTATAAGGATGTGCTTGTGGATTACCCAGCTCCCACGAGTGTGATCGCCATCACAACGCCGGTAATCAAGCAAAGATCCTAAGGGCTCTACTAATGCGTATAGGTGATACAATAAAGAAACACACATGTACACATTAAAGCAGAGACAAACCAAGTAGCATACTACTATATTGAGCAAGATTGTCTATACAACTGTGAATATCCCAAGCTTCCATCAAGTAATATACAAACTAGTATGATACAGTAATGGCCTCTAGGGCATATACACTAACATGGCCGTCGGGACTCGTCACCTCTCTAACGTCGTTGAAGGATTACAACGATAGGTGTCAGAGGAGTTCAAAGATGTACCCTTGAACCGAAGTTGATTAGGGAATATGGAGTCTGTTGAAATGCTTAAGGATACGTTAGCCTTGTTTGGGGCTAAGATCTACTTAAGCGGGATCGTTTAGATCCGACAGAAGAGCGTTTGGAGGCTCTATTATTCCAGTTTAGAGACGTGGTGGTCCAATATTAGTTTAAGGACGTCTCGGTCCAACATTAGTTTAAGGACGTTTCGGTCCAACATTAGTTTAAGGACGTTTCAGTCCACGAGTTTAAGGACCCCGCAGTCCGTATTGATGTGTGGTCGTCGGGACCCGTCACCTCTCTGACGTCGTTGAAGGATTACAACGATAGGTGTCAGAGGAGCTCGGAGATGTACCCTTGAACCGGTTGTAAATTGATATAGGAGAGCGGCTGTGCTCGGTCAATTTAGTTTGAGGACTTACGGCCATGATTGGGCTAAGTCCAGTTGAAAAATATTCAACGCCTTTATTTATCTTCGGCCTACTAGGCCTGCCCACATTTAAATAATGCATTGCATTACTTTTAATTTTTGTTTGGGCTCTGCCCATAAAGGATGCAGAGCACTGATTTGTATTTTATTTGGGCTCTGCTCATTTATAAATGATGCAGAGCATCAATTTGTTTTGGGCTTTGCTCATTTATTGCTTTGCAATTTAATTAGGCCTACTAGGTCTTTTTGATTTGGGCCTGGCCCTTTAGGAAATGCATTGTATTTGTCAGGCGCTTTGCGCCAATCACTGAGCGCAAGCGCTTATGGTGTTGACACGTGTCATGCAAGCGCAGTGCGCTGCGCCAATACGCTGCGCTTGCACTGCATACACGTGGCGCGCTCTGGTGAGTTGCGCCAATACCAGAGAGCAAGGCTCTATTTCAAAAGCGCATAGCGCAGATGGTTCAGATGCTGACACGTGGCGCTCTCTGGTGGCTTGCGCCAATCCAAGAGCGCAACAGTGCAGTTTGCAAGTGCAAGGCACTATAATTTGAGAATCTTTTTTAGAACTAATGGTTCATGAAAAAGTGCAAAGCACTGTTTGTTTTCTTGATCTAATTTAGATCAAAGAGAACAAGTTTTTCTTGTTTCTCTTATTTCAAAGAACCAATGGTTCATAAAAAGTGCAAAGCACTATTATTACTTATTTTTCTTTTTATCATTGATCTTCTTCTCAGATTAATGATCTGTTTTTAAGAGAATTTTCTCTTTTTTCTAAAGGTTTTACCTTTTTTTTGTTCTTGAGAAATTCTCTCCAATTCTTCAGAGTTCTCAATGATAATGTTCATGCCTTTGATTTGAGATCTAGGGGTCTTTATATAGTGCCCATCAGTTTGTTGAATTTGTTAACGAGATCTTTCTCTGAGTGATTTGGGGAATTTTCCCCACCGTTGGATCTTTGATCCAAGGGCTTCTGTTTTACAAAAGAAAATCTTCTTGTTTTAACAAGAACAGAAAGATTTCTTTAAAATTTCAATTCTGTTTGGTGCAAATGCCCCAGCGCGTGACACGTGTCAACCAGCGCACAGCGCAGCGCAACTGCGCTAGCGCATCTGCGCTGCCACGTGTCGCGCAGCGCAAAGCGCAGCGCAACTGCGCTAGCGCATCTGCGCTGACACGTATCAAGCAGCGCACAGCGCAGCGCCACTGCGCTAGCGCATCTGCGCTGACACGTGTCGTGCAGCGCAACTGCGCTAACGCAACCGCGTTGACACGTGTCGCGCAGCGCAGTGCTTGCGCAACTGAAGCGTTGCTTCCTTTTGTTTTTTAGTAGAGCTTTGCTCTAATTGGGCGCGCTGCCTTGGGCGCTGCGCTCTCTGCGCTGGCGTGCCTAATTTTGACACGTGGCGCCCTGCGTGCAACGCAGAGGATCTGAAACGTTGCTTCATTTATTAAGGTTTAAATTTTCAAAGTAGAGCTTTGCTCTGATTGGGGAAAACAAAAGCGTTGCTTCGTCTCCCGCCTTGGAATTAGAACAGAGCTCTGCTCTGATTGGGTTAAACAACGGCAGGTTACAGGTTCCCAGCTCTTTACAGTGAAATTCATGAAAAGTCGCAACAAATGCGGGACTACGACCAAAAACAGATAAATACTGATCTCCGCGCACTATCCGTATAAATGCCGCCTACCAGTTCAAGGGACAAAATGGCAAATCATTGGTCACTTCAATGCACATAGCACAAGGGCAGCACAAGATCCAAGACTTTAACGTGGAGTTCAAGGAAAAATTCCACATTATTTTGCACTGCTGAAAATCTGGAAGAAAACTGAAGAGATTCTGAGAAACCAAGTGTACAAAACAGAAGAGAACAGCAACATGACGAAACCCAGAAAAAACGAGAAGTCAAATCCACCAAACGGCTGCGAAACCGCGGTCGCATCTGAACAGTGTCGGTTGCGTCAAAGCAGCATTGACTCGGCTCTCTTAGCGTAGTTTTGTAATCTCGTATTTGGCTCAGATTGTAAACCTAAGGTTTCACTTTCCTGTCTATAAATAGCAGAGCTCAAATCCAATCTAGGTGTGCCTTTCTTTATTAGAATTAGGATTTAATTCTGTAGTTTTTCTTTCTCCATTAAAAATTGTAGTGAGTTTGTGAGTGGTGATAAATAAAAAAAAAGAGTTCTTTTTATCTTGCATGTCTTTTATTATATTGCTCGTAAATTTTCATTTGCTAATTTAGTATAATTATTTTGTTGCTTTCTTTATTTTTTTTTTCTTCTTCTATTTTTCTTTATCCTTTACAACGATGATGCTTGAGTAAGATCCTTGCCAAGGTGAGGTCTCAAATAGCTAGCTGTAATTCTTCTCAACCTCATTTCTTTCTACCTCCCTTCTTGTTTTTATCTTTTTAATGGGTGAGTAATTTCTCACTGGTAAGGGCAGGAGAAGGAAAGTTTGAGAGAAGGAAATCTCTCTCACTCTTTTCTTTGCCCAACACCTTAATTCGGACTCCCTTTAATTGAACCACAATCCGCTCACTACGGCACCCTATCCTACATGATAGCTGTGGTTGAATTAATTGGAGGTTATGGCTAAGAGCCAAGGACGGACGGACAAGAACTAAAAGGAAGAAACTAAGCATGGAAAGCCTA